>CM065487.1:23020584-23710739 GCA_032873175.1 Leptopilina drosophilae
CTTCAAATTTTTTGCTTCTTAGGTACCTTTTTTCGGAGCGTGACACAATATATGCAAATGAGTATTGAAACTTTGTCTGCAAAAACTTATTTAAAAAAAAAATGAAAATCAACAACTTTATACATTACAATTCATTTCAAAAATTTTTTTTTTGGTTGATTAGAGTCAACCGTAATTGCTAAATATTTTACATTATTTTTGCAAAAAGAGTGTATTTGTTATTAAAATTACAAAAATTTTTGGAAAACACAAAGCACATCAATTATTTACTATGCTTTAAAATAAGTGTAATGAATTGAATGTTTATTTCATAAGTCAATTTGACGATTGCGATTAAACAGTTTAGAAGCAAGGAACAACTATTAAAAGCTCATATATTGTTTCATAATTAACAAAACATTAATTTTCGTACGAAAGTGTTCACTGCTCAATTAACTTTAAAAACATGTGTCTTGGAGTTAGTAAACTTTATCCATTACAAATTTTTATTGTTTAAGGAAACAATAAAAGAGCTCTTATTGTGGATTTTTGTTTTTGAAGAAACGGTAAAAGCTTACATGATAAATTTTTTGCACCTTTTCTTTTGTTTATTTTTTCTCAAGATACAGCCACAAAATAGCTGATTTTCTTTAGTAAAAATAGCGTTTTTTGCTTAATTAGTCGCAGAAAATAAAAAAATTTAAAAATAAAGAAAAGAAAACCGTTGGGGTCGGGCAAAATTATTTTTCTAACCATATTCACTTGAGTTTTCAATAATATGTTAATAAATTATGCTGTTCGCCGAAAATCGTGTTTTTTAGAAAGCATCTTCGAAAATGCTTTGCCAGCGGCATAATTCTTAATATTTCTAAACAAAAATTTTACAAAATCCTCTTCAAATACCGTTTCTTGCATAAAAATTCATAAAAAGATATTTTTTTCACCCGTTAGACCCCCCCCCCCCTAAACTATCCAAAATTATGGCTAAAGACAGGCAAGTAGATAAATTTTTGTCAATTCGACGTTTTCACGATTCGACGAATAGACATTTCGACGTTTTGAGCATTCGACGAACTGACAATTAGATGTTCTGAGCATTCGACGATTTGACAATTCGAATAAAAGAACAATATGTCACATAAACATAAGGCAGAAATAGATTTATGTCAAACAATTAATATAATTTAAAATTAGGTGAAATAATGTTTCGGCTAAACAAAAGTTATGTTAAATAATCTTTCTGATAAATAAACATTCGGCTGAATGCTACTTCGAGGTAAATGAATTTCTGTTAAATAAACATTAGAGCAAATAGGATATAGTTTATATGACAATTCTGTAAAACGTAAATACTGGTAAATAATTATTCGAGACAATGGTAATTATAACGAATGACATTTCGATTAAATGAAATTTATAACTCATCACATTTAGAGCAATTGATAATTAGGTTAAAAAACATTTTCGATTAAAATAAAAATTGTTAATAAATTATTTTGAAAAATAGGAATTATAACAGATGATATATCGGAAAATCGGAAATTAGTCCAAACAATTAATTGGACAAATAAAAATTATATCAAATGTTTTTTCGGACTAACGAAATCTATGTTACTCTCTAAATTTGAATCAGCGAAAAGTCGCTGATAATGCAGCTATAAGTATGCAGCTGATTCAATCAGCATATATACACTAATGAAACAGCGAATAGTCACTGATATTTCAGCCTATATACGCTGATTGAATCAGCTGCATACTTATAGCTGCATTATCAGCGACTTTTCGCTGATTCAAATTTAGAGAGTAGTATTGTACTTACTTGTGAATGTCCAAATGTGTGGTTTTATTCCAAACATTTGTTTTAGTTGTCTATGATATGATTCTAGAATATTGTTTGTTCTTTTTTCTAATGCAAATACAGAAAATACTTGAGGCGTTATTTTCCTTAACCATTGCTTTTCAAAATACTTTAGAAATTTTTTTATTTTTCTCCTTGATCTAAGTGAAACTGATTCAATTATTTGTAAATAAGTCTCTACTATTTCATTGGATGGAAGAAGTGGCAAAGCCATTATATGTCTAAGTATGTTATACCCTTCATCGGTTTTGCAGAAAAAATGTTGTAGTTTAAAATGTCGAACCTTTCTGTGTAAAGCCTGCAAATTAATATGAGAATGATTTTTATTTATTACAACCCATTTTTAATCGGTTTTAGTTTCTACTAGTATATTTGAAAGGTTGTTTACCATTCGGGAAATATATACGGGTATTTAATTTGATTGTGAAAAACTAATAATTAGGTAGTTACCATTAACTATTTCATTAGGAAAATATAACAATTTGAATCTGTAATTAATTTTACCTAACAAATTTGTTATTTTGAATTTGAATTTCTAGTAAATTAATATTTGATGAAATTGACTTTCTGCCAGATTATAATTCGGACGAATAAATATTGTATTAAATTTAAATTCTTTCTACTTTTCTTTTTGCAAAATTAATCTTCTTTTAAAATTCTATTGAGTTTAATTTAAATTTTGCCAAACAAGTCTTACGATTAAAAATTATGTAACATTAATGATCGATTTAATGTACATTCAGGCAAACTATATCATTCAGACAATTATATATATTCTGTTAAAATGATATTTTAGAGAATAAAATTCTATAAAATAAAAATTCTAACAAGTTCACTTTAGGGCATTTTCAAGCGCCCCAAAAAATGTTACTAATTTAAATTGGTAAACGATTTCGCACTATTTCATTGGTATAGAGACTTACTAATAAATGTACTGTAAAACACAAAATTACCTGGTTATAATGAAAAAGACATCCATGAGTAATAAGTCCAGGAAACTGTCTTCTTAAAGCTGTTAATAATGCATTCTCATAATCGGACATTGACTCCCTGATACTGAACGTTGGCATTAAAAGTTTCAGTTTTCTAAAAACTGAAACATATGCTTCAATGGTTTGATTGCTCATCAGGGCCCAAGCAAATGGAATAGCCTTAAAATTAAGTATAGCAAATTTATTACTTTTAATATATCTTAATTAATATATCTCTGAATACAATAACAATAATAACAATAACCGATTTCATTTTTCGATGGCGTGTTTGAAAGATCATTTAATTGCGCAACTTTTTCCCAGAGACACCTATACTTTATCTTTTATTGTTTAGTTGCTGTGTTAACTTCAAAAAATTTTGCAAACGGTCCGGTTTGCCCCACCCCCTGGGGTAAACCGGACCGTTTGTTTTTTTATTTATAATATTGCATTTACATAATCTATAATAATAAAAAACATAAAGAATCATGTAAACAATGGTTGTAGTAATGAAATTAATAATTCGGGATTGAATTTTAATTAAATAAATATGTTTTTTAATAAAAAAAATAAAAATGATTGTCATTATCAGAGAAGCAATATTAAAGGATCCAATTCTCATTGGAAGATAATTATTTTTCATTGTGAGTAAATATTTTAATGAAAGAAACATTTTATTTAAAAATAATTTTTATGAAACTTTAATTCAATGGAAATATCCTATGGCCGGTTTGCCCCACCGAAAACGGTCCGGTTTGCCCCACAAGCCCATTTTGAGAATAAATGTTTGTCAAAAAGAAACGCTTTGCAAATTCTTCAAAGTTTTTGGTGGTAAATATTCCTGAGGTGTGTACCTTCAAAAACCAAGACCTAATATTTGGAAATATTACACGATTTCCTCAGAATTTCCTTAAGAAAAAATTCGGAAAAGTGTAGAAAAAGACTAAAAAAAACTTTTGCTCCCAGTGTTGCACACAAACAAAAGTAAAAAATGTCAAATTGAAAAAAGAAGGTATACTTCACAAGGTTGTTTCAAATTTCTAAATAGCACTTTTGACAATTTCGGAAATATTGAGGGGGGTCCGGTTTGCCCCACTCTCCCCTATAAATTTTATTATATCAAATTCTGTTACAATGATTTTTTAAATACATTTTAAATCAAATTTTTAATAAAAAATTTTGACACTTCGAGTTTTAATTATCGTCATGAAATACATTATAAAGTAACTTTAATTTCAGTTATTTTTAGGTGGAGGAATACTAAAATATATAAAGTTTATAATATGCAAAATTCATTTGAACAAAAGAAAATAAATTTTGTTATCTCAATTCGATAAAGAAATTCAGTTGTTAAGGTATACCTATAAATTTTTGGTTTATAGTCAGCTCTGACGATCAAAGATATCAGATGAAAATTGTGTTTTAGTTATCGTTTTTTAATAATAACAATAAAAATTTAATTATTTTCTTATGTTTTGTGAATTAATCAATAATAAGTCTAATATCGTATAGGGTCAGAATTTCTCAAACGGATCACTTTAAAAAAAATATTTTTTATTTTCATCCAAAATAATTTTTTTTTACTCCTGGTAGAGTAAAAGAAAGACCCTGAAAATTGTAGACCCAAAAAATTTGTTAATAACAAATTGTGTTCTGCGCCTCCTAGAAAAAAAATAAAAATTGTATTGTATTACCAATATCCCCCTGAGAAAAAAAAACTTTTAGAAAAAAAAGTACATCAATTACAAAAAAAGTTATTAAATAATTAGTGTCGCGGTGCAGAGCGATATATGACTCGCAAGCACGGCTCTCATGGCACCTGTGTGCACTGGCGCTACACTATAAGTTTGTACAAATTCTAACAGTCTCAACATTTAAGGAAAAAGTAATACAGTTTAATTATTCGTATATTTATATAACATTTTGTTTAAAAAATACTAATATTACAATATACCTAATAAAATAACAATATAATTATATATAGAGTTTAACGTCTTGTATCGCTTTGTACGGCCACGGTTATTATTTACTAACTTTTTTCATAATTAACGTGGGCAGATCACAATTTGTTATTAACATTTTATAAACAAATTATTTGAAAAACTATTAAAAATAAATTTGTTTAGACACTAAAATTATTTTTGAATACTTTGTATTATAAAGAAGAAAATCCGATTTATTATTTTTAAATCGGTCAACATTATTTCAAGAAAATTTTTTTTATTTAAGTTAACAGAAGACTAAATTGCCAAGAATATTAACAAAAATTTTGTTGTTCTAGAATTTTTGGGGTCTTTTCTTGTACTTAACTTAACGAGAAGTAAAAAAAATTATTTTCGGACTTTTTATAACAACGACGGTGAACGAAATAATTTCAGATTCGAAATTTGAAAAACTTTAATGATTAACTATTTTACTAATGAGTTTTCATTTATTATTATTTTCGAAAAGATTTTTAAAATTCTTAGCAAAAATTCAATTGTTTTTATAAATAATAAAATTGTTCGGAATACTTCAAGTACTTTTATAAACAATACACCGAAAAAAATAAAATCTCAAAGTGAGAAGAAAATTTCGCTTAACAGTTATTTTTACATTTTATTTTCAATATACGAAGATTCATCAACAAAAAAAAGGAATTTTTTTTAGATTTGAAAGTTTTTTAAATAAAAGATGAATTTTAATTTTTCTTCATTGATTGGAATTATTCCTCTGAAATTAAAACAAATTTACATTAAAAAGAAGATTTTTAAATTTCTTTTGTATTTCTGAACACAGCTTCAAATTAGTTAAAAAATGATATTTAATAACAAAATATAAAGAAAAAATCCTCTCAATTTGAAAAGAAGAATTTAATGCCCACATATAAGAGGAAAAAATGCTGCAAAAGAAGAGGAATCGTATAAAATTAAAAATATTTTTTTGGGTGTAAAATTTATAGAAGAAATCTAACTATTTTCAATATTATTTTAATAAAATTCTTTGAAATTATTAAATTACTTTTCTAAATAGTAAAAATATTTGTAAGAATTTAATTTTTTGATAGGAATTCAATTATTATTAATACATTTTATTATTACTTTGAAACAAATAAAGATAATTAGATGAATTTTTTTTAAATTAAAGCTTAAAGTCTATACTTCAAGGATTAAATAAAGCGATTGCTAAAAAATGAAAATTTATAATTGTTTTTAACAATTCTTTTAAACAATTGCAAATTGAAGAATGTTCTCAATGTTTTTGAAAGATTAAATTACGATGTTATGATGCGCAAAACTCCAAGGATTATTTAAAAAAAAAGAAAAATCAGTAATCTACAATATTATAGAAATTATGTAGATTTTTTTGACAAAATGCAGGCGAAATTCGACTCGAATTACTGGAAAAAGATAAAATTGCAAACGAATAAATAAGATCGTCTTTTGTTTTGTTAGAAACTTCACGCTTTCAAGCGGATTTTTAAGATTAAAAGTGGATTTTTGCCTGCATTTTGTCAAAAAAATCTACATAATTTCTATAATATTGGAGGTTACTGATTTTTCTTTTTTTTTAAATAATCCTTGGAGTTTTGCGCATCATAACATCGTAATTTAATCTTTCAAAAACATTGAGAACATTCTTCAATTTGCAATTGTTTAAAAGAATTGTTAAAAACAATTATAAATTTTCATTTTTTAGCAATCGCTTTATTTAATCCTTGAAGTATAGACTTTAAGCTTTAATTTAAAAAAAATACACTTCATTATCTTTATTTGTTTCAAAGTAATAATAAAATGAAAATAAAATGACCCAAAACTTTAACACCTGATTACTTCAAAAATAATTTTTTTTTTTTGAAAAATATTTCAGGGGGAAAAAGTGTACTCATATATCTACCAAAAATCATAGATAACTTGAAAATTGGAGACAAAAATTTTCCAAGTGACCGGTTTCACTTGAGGAGCTGGATTCTAGAACCGGCTCTTCGCTCGGAGCGCAAGCGCTAATACCAGTCAGTGAGCAGTGAGCGCCTCTGGGCCACTCACTGCCACCCGACTGATATTAACGCTTGCGCTCCGAGCGAAGAGCCGGATCTAGAATCCAGCTCCTTACTTATTTTAGCCCTTATAAAATTTTGAATTAAATTTATTTTAAAAAACAGCAATATACATTACTACAAATAAACACGATTACTTTGAATATCAAAACAAATTTTATTGAATTCAATTATATTTTCAAAAATTTCAGTTAAAATTATTTATTGACCGATTTAAAAATAATAAATCGGATTTTCTTCTTTATAATACAAAGTATTTAAAAATAATTTTAGTGTCTAAACAAATTTATTTTTAATAGTTTTTCAAATAATTTGTTTATAAAATGTTAATAACAAATTGTGATCTGCCCACGTTAATTATGAAAAAAGTTAGTAAATAATAACCGCGGCCGTACAAAGCGATACAAGACGTTAAACTCTATATATAATTATATTGTTATTTTATTAGGTATATTGTAATATTAGTATTTTTTAAACAAAATGTTATATAAATATACGAATAATTAAACTGTATTACTTTTTCCTTAAATGTTGAGACTGTTAGAATTTGTACAAACTTATAGTGTAGCGCCAGTGCACACAGGTACCATGAGAGCCGTGCTTGCGAGTCATATATCGCTCTGCACCGCGACACTAATTATTTAATAACTTTTTTTGTAATTGATGTACATTTTTTTTACAAACGGTTTTTTTTTCTCAGGGGGATATTGGCAATACAATACAATTTTTATTTTTTTTCTAGGAGGCGCAGAACACAATTTGTTATTAACAATTTATAAACAAATTATATAAAAAACTATTAAAAATTAATTTTTTTAAAAACAAAAATTATTTTTAAATACTTTGTTTCAAGAAGAAGAAGAAAACCCCTTTTGAATTTTTAAAAAATCGGTCAACTGGATTTCGAGAAAAAAATTTTTTAATTTAAGACTACAAAAAAACTAAATTGTTAATAACATTAACAAAAAAATTTTTTTTGGTCTACAATTTTCAGGGTCTTTCTTTTACTCTACCAGGAGTAAAAAAAAATTATTTCGGATGAAAATAAAAAATATTTTTTTTAAAGTGATCCGTTTGAGAAATTCTGACCCTATAATAAAAACCAAAGTTTATCCTTTCATTCACTTCATGGAATAAATTACACGTACATTTTTTGTATTTCACATTCTGTAGTGTATAGTCAATGATTGGGCCTGTCATGAACAAATTAATTTTTTTATTTTTTATATTTTACACGCCATATAAGTTAAAACTTATTAGAACACGCGCTTAATAACTCGTGAAAATTCTATACTTTATTTTTTACAATACATCATGTACTATCTGACAATATAACTAACACCCTGACGGTCACCACCCGGTGCGAATTGTCGGTTGGCCCATAGTCGGGCCAACCATGTTCATGGTCGGCCCAACTTGGTCAGCCAAAAGTCGGGCCACCATGTGTATTGATCACGCCGGCCTTCCAGTGGTTGACACAGTTGGACCAACCGTTGGCACCAAAGTTGGGCCGTCTATGGATGCCAAAGTTGTGCCGACCGTGGGATCGAATGGTTGGGCATCCTTCGGTAACCACGGTCGGCCCAACTTTGGTAAAGGTAGTCTTGCCAACCAATGACAAATGTTAATAAAAAAAAATGTTTATTGAAGTTGACAATTAACTTACATTGATCACACATTTATCGCACACACATTATATTAGTTATATACATATTAAAATATTTAACGCTCACGGGGATCGAATTCGCAACCTAACGCACTACAGTCACACACACTACCACTATGCTACACTCACATTTCTGAAGAAGAAGCGTGACAACTTTATAAACTACAACCGTACCCGACCGTAGGCCCCACTGTGGCTGATGGTTGGGCCGACCATAAAAAAAGTTGATTTTCTCAACTGTGGCGGCCACAGTTCACCCGACCGTCGGCCCAACTGTGGTGGTTGACCGATATTCGCACCTGGGCGGTACATTTACCTTATAAGCATTGAAGGTCTAATTGTAAGCAAGAGAGGAACAATTTTTAAAAATATAATACAGTTTAATAGACAGACTTTAAAATTAATTCTTTTTAATTTAAAATTATTTACTTACATGATCATACTTTACAGCCATAAGCGTTAATAGCTGTTTCCCTTTGACAGCTGGTGGCACAACTTTAAATGTGCCATCAATATATACGACTGGAGTATCGCATACAGATTGCGCAAAAATTGATGTCACAGAATACCACAGATTCAGATCCATCCTCCGCCAAAACATATGAAATGTCTATGGACCCAGCATCGTAGTCCTTAATGTCTTGCCAATTGGCAGAGTTGACAATTTCAGCATATGTGGCTAATGAATCTGCAGATGGAGGAGAAAATTTTGTTCTCCATTTCCGCATATTGCTCTCCAACTTTGGAAATGGTAATCTTATGGAAGCTGCAGCATGCCTATAAATTTAAAATACAAAATTAGAATTACGATTATAATTGAGCCTTCCAATTCTATAACTCGCCCGACGCTCGCCCGACGCGATGTGGAAAAACAGTTCGGATTCGAATTCAATGAATCAAGAATATGTTATAATGACACCAAAATTGTGTTAAAACAACACCATCTGAAATCTACACGCATCACATTTTAACACTAATTTTTTTTCTATGTTCCTTTAAAAAAAAAATTTAGTCCTATGTATAATTAAAGGTCAATTAATATTTATTTGAAATGCACTATTTCAAAATTTAAATAAAAAATAGTCTTAAATTGTGAGTATGTATAAATCGATAAAGTTGAGTTGTTGGGACACATAAAACATACCACATATTTTGTATTGATCTTCGTAGTATCGTCAGTGAAAAAATTGGAAGTTTTGAAAATTTCAAAAAATGCATGTATCACCCCTGACACCCACAGTTTTTTTTAACTAGACAGATGGAAATTGGCATAATTATTTATTTTTACGTGTTCATTTCTTTTGGCAAGCTCGAAATTGTTTTGTTTTAGAAAAAAGTGTGTACCTCCTCTTCGATTTCACAATTCTTTGTCTATTGGACTGACTGCAGTTTTGCATGTTTTATGTGTTTTCATGTGTAGATTCCAGGGAAAATATAGCGAACCTGATTGGATTTGATCTCCATACTTTTTCAAAATTAATTTTTCCCTACTAAAAATAAAATCACAAAACATCAGAAATTTAGTTAGAATTTCTGATGATTTGAGACTAGTTTTGTTACGATTGTAGCTACAAAACGTCAGGCTTGTGTCATATTTAATCAGAAAGCTTCAAAAGCAGTCAGGTTTTTTATACAAAGTCGACACCCTTTTTTATCTGGAAAAAGGTCAACTGACTGTCATAAAATTGAAGGGAAATCTTTTTATTTATGTTCATATTTATTTAATCATTATTCTTGTTTTTCATCAACTTAGAATTCGTCTAACAATATGATCTTATTATATAGACAATAATATATCCTTTAGAACTTCAATTCAAAAATGATATCAGTTTTTATTTATCAATTACAATTTTCCTTAAAAAAAATTTTTTTCCAATAAATTTTAGTTATTTGCAATCGTGAAGAATTCTAGATTCTGCATTTATATTCATTTTACCTGAAATGTTAAAATTGTAAAACATTTGAGCAATAAAAATCAGGTTGGAAACGCGAAGCTCATAACAATAAACCTAAAATTCTAGTGTGAAAAAAGGGATACGCACAAATTTGAAGTTTTTATGGTACTTTACATTTACCCACTATATCTTTCGGTGGGGGACTGTAAATTAAAAAAAATGAATTCAATGAGAAATAATCACAATCCATAAACATCAGTTTTCAACAGTAGATGCATAAAAAAACCCTGTAGTCACAAAACATCAAAATTTCTGACGATTTTTCATTATTCCTGATTTTATTTTTAGCAGGGTTTGTATTTCTAGAAATTAGATGTTTATCCAGAATTTCTAACAAACAAAATTCCTGACTTTTATCTAAACTTCTTGACTAATCTGTATTATTAATAATTTTCTTAATAAATGTAAATGTTGAAAATAAATGAATTAAAGTAATATTATAGACTTACGATAAGCGAACTTGTTGATAAATTTTTTTTATAACTGTCACTGCCAGTTGTTACTTTATCGAACAAAGCCCTCTTAAATGCTCTGTTCTCCAAGTCTAACAGATCTGGCCTATGGTTGTGTTGACTAGTCACTTCAAAATTTCCATTTGTAAGTGTACCACGACCACCACATTGGCCAGATTTGTATTTGCAGCATACATATGATCTGAAAATATGAATTAAATTGCTGAAGACAATAAAAGTAATGTTTAAACTGCCAAAAAATAATAAGTATTTTAAATTCTAAGGTAAACATACTACATTTATTTAAAAAATCTATTCTCTAGTTTGTTTTTAATAAAAGGTTATCATTTGTATTTATTTATGTAAAAATTACAAGAAACTAAACTTGACAGGAATATTTTATTAAAATTTCAAAAATATTTGGTTTTTCTTAGTGGAATAAGCGAGCCAATACGCCAATACAAATATTTTGTTATTACATTCTCATCAAAAATGAGAAAGTCTTGGATTTGTGCGATTTTGAGAAATTTCTAATTTTCATAAATCTTTACGTTTCATGACCCCCTCATTCCAAAAAGATGGTTTTTAGAGAAGTGTCTGTCTGTCAGTCTGTCTGTAGAAATTTTTGTCTCGACGATAACTCGAGTAAATTTTTATGAATCGACTTGCAATTTGGAAGATTTTTTTAGTCCATAAAAATAATGCTCGAGTTCGTTGGGCAGCCCATTTCGCCATAAAACAACAAAAATACAAAATCTTTAAATTTTCAAAATTTTGTTTTTTTTACAATTTAAAAAAAAATTTTTTTTATTTTTTTTAAAATTTGGCACAAAAAAAACATTTTTTTCTTTAGTCACTTTTTTGTACAACAAAAAACAAAAAAGTTATGAATTTTTGAAAAAATTTTAAATTTTCAAAATTTTGTTATTTTTTGACAATTTTCAAAAAAAAAATTTTTAAATTTTTTTTATTAAATTTTGTACAAAAACAAACAACTTTTCCTTCAGTCACTTTTTTGTACAACAAAAAACAAGAAAGTTATGAATTTTTTTGTCAAAAAAGTGCAAAAAATTGAGATTTATAGTGAGTGAAGCATTAGCCGAAACATGAAGAAACATTAAAAATATATCAAAACTTTCTGTTTTTTTTTAGATGACAAATTTAGGTAAATATAAGAAATTATGAACAAAAAAGAATACGCCACTTATATTTCTGTAAATAAATAAGGTATCTCTTTGAAAATTTACAGAAAACTTTGTTACATGATAATCAACAAATGTCTCACTGGAAGTTTGTTCAAACTTAAAATTCCTCGCAGACTTTTTGTTGTCAAAGTTAAGAAAACGTCTTTGGTGACAAAGCTCTGTTTACAATTAAAAATGTTTAAACAAATGTTCATTTTTTGAAATTTTTATTATGCCATCGTCTTCTATGTACCCAAACGAGTGTACAGAATTTTTTTTGAATTAAATTCATGAACATATTTGCCCAAGATATGATGATTTATGTTTTAAAATTGAATGATTTTTTATTAGCAAAATTTTTCAGTTTTTCAAGTTTATTATGGAAAATATTTGTTTTAGAAAAAAATTTTTAAGGAAAAAAAGATGCGCCTTCTTATTTCCTATAAAGTAGAACTTTTTAAAACTTAAAAATTTGAATTTCATTTTTTTCGAAATTTTGGAAGCTTGACTGACTTGAATATACGTGGAGAGAGCGTACGTCCCCTTATTGCAGCCAATGCTTCAATTTAAAAATTCTCGAAATAGTGCAGGAAATGAATTATTGCTATTGCCTGAGTTGTTCTTTTTGTTGTTGTACTAAGATTATGAAATGCTTATGTCGTTTGAACGGTTCATACTAGAAATGCAGGAATGTATATTTATTATTATTTAGTTTTCTCTTGATATAGGATATTGATGAGAATGTAAACCTTAAAGTCATGGTAACTTTAAGACCAATAAATTATTTAGGGGCTCAAAAAAGATGTGGCGTGTCCGATACGTAGTCTCATATAATTGAGTTTTACACGTCATTTAGTCACATTTTAGCATAATTTTGCCAAAAAATACTATTTCATATCTAAGATGTAAGTATAAAAATGTTTTCGAAAAATTTAAAAAAACGAAAAAATTATAATTCATAGCTCCAATTAATATTCAATTAATATTTTTATTTAATCCTTATTAATAAAATCAGACGCCTGTCTGCACATTGTTTCAAACTTCAAAATTTTAGCATAAATATAGTTGTTATTCACATGAAGGATTCCAGAAATAATCTTATAAATTTTAATGTATGTATCATGGATTGTTTTTAAACTTTCTATACTTGAGTATTACATGTTATTTTGACACACTTTAGTATAATTTTGCAAAAAATACTATCCTGTAACTAAGATATAAATATAAAAATATTTTCAAAAAATTGAAAATTACACATTTTTTAATGGAAAGCTTTTAAAATATCTGGTTAAAAATTGTTTTAATGTCAAAAATTGAGAAAAATATAACTGATACTAATTGTTACTATTAAACTTAAGTCATTAGTATTTTTGGGATCTTTGATTAAGATTTTAACGTCAAAATAATACAATTTAGAATTATTTATTCATCCAATTTTCTGGAATCATTGATGTCAATACCAACTATTTATGCTAAAATTTTGAAGTTTGAAGCAATGTACAGAGAGACATCTGATTTTATTAATAAGGATGGTAAATGATATTAAAAAATATTAACTCATAGCATTAAAATTATTTTTCAATTATTAAAAATGAAGATTTTTTATGATAAAATAGATATTGCAGAAATTCAAGAATACCTGTGATACGATACTTGGATTATGCTACTGGGAAAAAACTTCGATAATAAAATGTTTTGTTATTTTAATTCTAGATTTAACTTTTAGAGATTTTTTTAGCATTGTAAAGGCAAAAGTTAAACAGGGTGTCTATTATTATTTCTGTTTTACAAACTATCAGGTTTTTCCCAGCTTTGTCAAAATTTTTTTAGGTGTATTTTTTTTATCAAATGTAAATTTTTTTGATAAGTATTAACGATAAATAAAACTTCAAATGGCTACAAAAATTCACATATTTTATAAAAACACTCTTTGATGGGTTTTTGTTTTTACTAATACTTTTAACAGGGGTTCTACCAACTGGAAAAAACGGGATATATGCAGGAATTTAATTTAATCAGGAAAAACTGTGAATTCAGCTTATGCAATATAGGTCTTATTTTAGATTTTAGCAATTATGATACAATCAGTTCGAATTCGACTTTTTAGTCGAATTAGTTAGTCGAAAATTAGTTAGTAGAAATTAGATAAAAAGTCAATCACTGATTTAAAATAGTAATATTTTTTTAATGAAATAGTTGATGGTAGCTAATTATTATTTTTCCGGTCGAATTAAATTTCCCACTATTTCCCATTTTGGAGACTGATAGACACTCTATTGAATGTATTCGAAAAAAATAAAACACGTCGAAGACGGGTACGACAGCTAGTTAATTAATAAATTATATATATATATATAAATTAATACGTTTATCACAATAATATGGTAAAAATTATTAATTTAATTATTTATTCTCAATTACTTACAATTAAAATATTTTTAAAATAATATTAAAAATTATTTTATTATTAATAATTCTTAATAATACTAAAAATAATTAATTAATAATAATTTATTATTTTATATTTAATTCCTCACAAAAAATTTTTTTTCACATTTTCTTTTTATTTTAGTTCATTTGAAGAATATTTTTCCTGCATGATTAAATATAACTTTTTAAATTGTTATAAATAATATTATTCAACAAATAGTTAACTTATGATCTTGTCCACCAAAAAATGAAATAATTTACTAAATTATTATAAACAATTATTTTTTTAATTTTCTAATGTGTAATTTTTTATTCACTTTTCTCCTTGGACTTTTAACATTATCTAAATAAAAAAGTAAACGTGAAAAAAAAATTTCTGGTGGAAAGGAAAAAAATTAACTATTTGTAAATTAATATTATTTGTAACAATTTAAATAAGTTATTTTTTAAACAAAAAGGACAGGTATTATTTAAATGAACTTAAATTAAACGTGAAAAAAATTTCTGATGGACAGGTACATAATTTACATAACTATTTGTTATCTAATATTGTTTATAACAATTCAAATAAGTTATTTTTTAACCAAAAAGGACAAATTTTTTTATTAAATGGTCACAAATTAAAAAGAAAATGTAAGAAAAAAAATTTTTAGTGGAAAGAAATCAGTGTTAAATATTTGTTAATTAATATTGATTATAACAATTTAAATAAGTTATTTTTTAATTAAAAAGGACAAATATTCTTTAAATGGACACAAATTAAAAAGAAAATGTGAAAAAAAAATTTCAGTGGAAAGAAATCAGTGTTAACTATTTGTTAATTAATATTGTTTATAACAATTGATATAAATTTCTTTATGGTTTATCTATTGTGTGGTGGCCATATTGAATTAATTTGAACTGATTTATATCATATGCAGCAACGGAATAAGAAGATAAACTTTCTTTTCAAAACTTGTATTAATTTATTAACTTTTATTGAAAATAAAAATGATAAACAATTAAAAACTGACCTTGAGGGATGTCGTAAGAATTTATTCGCCTTTAATTGAAAATAAAGAACACTCAAACCGGTTAAGAATTGCACGTTGTAGACAGTTTTGAACAGTAAATTGTAAAAAAATCTCATTATGCGCTGTTTGTAGATCTTTGGGCAAACCCGGCCTGGCCCTGATCGGGGCCACTAAGTCGGAGACAGATCAGGAAAGCCCGACCGGGGCCAGGGCGGTAATCGGGAACAAAAGTGGCGATTTCTGCACGGGATACATTAAAAATTATGGAAAAATCAGAAAGTTGTTATTTTCTTTTATTTCCTAAGAAAACATTTCAAGATAATTGGTTTCTATAAATTTGTAGAATTAAATTTAACATAACAGTGTAGAAATTATTTCTCAAGAAATGTGAATTTTTAAAATTGAAATGTTTTTCCGGAAAATGCAAAAAAAAAAATTATTTTAATTCCAATTTAAATTGTTATTTCTTTTTAGTTTCTGGGAAAATATTTCACGATAATTGATTTCTATGAATTTGTAGAATTAACAGGACAGTGCAGAAATTATTTTTCAAGAATTATGAATTTTCAAAATTGAATTGATTTTCCGGAAAATGCAAAAAAAGTTATTTATTTATTTACTTACAATTTTAATTGTTTTTTTCTTTTTGTTTCTAGAAAAACATATAAAAATTATTGATCCTAGCTAGGGTGAATAATCATTTTAGGCATAGCATGGCGATTTCTACACGGGGGAAAAGTAACGGTTTTCAAATAAATACTTTATCCAAACTTTGACGATTGTTTCAACTACTTTTTGCAACCGAGAATCGAGAGCAAACTATGGGGCTTTTATGTGGAGCACTGAAACTACCATAAACCACTGAGACTTTACTGTTCGTAATTTTTTCCACTTTTTTGAACTCACCGACTAGTCATTGATGTAAAATATATTTACACAAAAAAAGTAATTTATATAAAATAATAAAAACATTTTAATATATACTCACGTAGCAATATCACTCCTACTATTAATAATGTAGCGGTAATTATCCCACACATAATCTTTATTCATTTTTTTGCGAATAGAAGAATTGGGTGAATTATATTAAAAGAAAGAGACTGAACAATATTAGAAGCGTCTATATTATTCGACGGAAAAGGCACGAATCTCACTGGCAATTCTGGAATTGTTAGTTCTCTTTCACATTCAAGCGTGCTTCTTCCCTCGTCTTATAAGATGTAAACATTAAGTAATAATAAGGAGACTTTGGAGACAAATTTTATTCTTATTTACGTAGATAAAGAATCTCTAATTCGATTCACGAATTTTCCGTTTAATAATATAAACGCTTCAATACATTGTTCAGTTTCGTATTATATAATTCATCCAATTCTTTCATTTGCAAAAAAATGAATACGTTTAATAAATTAATATTTTTGTGTGTGAACAAATTTTGCATTAAAATACATGGACAATTTTTCTCGAAAAAGCTTGATTCTAGATAAATACCAAATTTCTAAAATTCCATAAAAAGTCTGGTTTTTTAGTTTAAATTTAATTTTAAAAAACACAAAAATATTATTCTTTAGAAATTATAATTTTATATAAAAAAAAAGAAAATTAATATCTCAGTAATTATTTTATTTCTTTTTCTCAATGAAAAAAAAAATACTTATCTGCTTCGATTTACCTTGACAATTCTCTTCCTTTCTTTTCGTTTTTTTTGTGTCCTTCAACTCAACTTTATCAATTCACATACTAACAATATTTGGCTATTTAAAATTATTTAAAATTCTCCGTTTCTAATCGACAATAATTGATCTTTCATTATTGTATATTTTAAAGTTCAAAAAGCTCGAATAATTTCAAGTACTCGATTTAATTTGAGCCTTGAGAAAATCCAAAATTTTCTACTTCAATTTTTAATTAAATTTTTTTAATTTCAAACACCTGGAGCTATTGAAAAAATAAAAAATTATCCATTTCAATTTTTTTTTAAATTAAAAGCTCGAATTAAATGGAGTACTCGAAAATTTTGAGTACTCTGATGTTTTCGAGTACCACAGGTTTTAATTGACAAGTTGAACTGCAAATTTTTAACAATATGCTAAAAACTTTAACAGGATGTCTATTAACCGAGAAATAGTCGGGAATTTAATTTAATTCCCGGAAAAAACAGGAATAAGCTAGGAATTTTATGTCAAACCGGGAATGTTTTCACTAAATTGAAAAAAGTTTTATTATTTTAATTTGTGTTTAAAAAATCGCTTTTCGTTTCAATTTTTATAGATATTTATACTATTGTCTAAATTTGAAGTGGTTAAAAATAATTAATTTAATTAATAGTAAAAGATCAGTTGCTGATACAAATATAGCATGTAAATAAATTTAAAAAAATTATTGAATTAATAGAAATTTTGTGAAATTAAAATGAAAATTATTAAATTGGTTAAAGAATTTCTTTAAAAAATTTTTAACTAATTTTTAATACCTTTTATTTAACTTTAAAAATATTAAAAGCTAAAATCTAGGTTATTTAATAATACTTTCAATTATAGTAATAATAAATTAGCATTTGGAATGTTCGTAATAATTCACTAGTATTTTAATAGACACAGCGTAGTATAATGCACGAAAAGTATTTCAATTAAATTCATAGTAATTTACAATTGTGCACTTTTTTCTAAATAATCCTTTTTTTAAATATAAATTAAATTATTTTTATGGCCGAAATACTGTTTTTAGTTCAAAAAAAGATTAACTACTCAGTAAAAAAATTTAGAAAAAAGTAAGATTAAAAGCTTATTCAAACGATTCTTTAAACGTTGATGATTTTGAAACACGTAGTAATACGCACAATCACCCTATTTTAATTAAATTATTGATCAATAATTGAATTTTATAAAGAGTCACCCTTAAAATAATGTAATAAAATTGAATTTTCGTAAAGTTTATTTGAAAATTCTGAAAAATAAGATTTTTTAATTGAAATTTCTTTACATTCTATTAAAAATAATAATTATAATCTTTTAAAGAATTTTATTTAAATTATTCGAAAATAATGAAGGCAAGTTTGTCATCGTAATTATAATTTTATTTTTAAAAATTTCTTCGCAAAATATTCAATTATTTTCATAAACAGTAAAACTCTCTGCAGAATTTAAATTATTTTTAATACAATTTTAATCAAATTCATCGAAAAAAGTAATTATTCTTTAAAAAAAAACTTATTAAAATTCGTCAAAAAATATAATTATTTCTTGAAACTGTAAAAAAAAATTTTCTGCAAAATTCAATTATTCTCATAAAATTCTAAAAAACAATTCAATTATTTTCAAAAGTAACTTCCAAATTTCAAAACTTTAAAAATTTCAATTATCTTTATAATTACATAAATTGTTCTTCACAATTAAATTATTTTCATAAATAATAACATTATCTGTAAGGATTCAATAACTTTACGTAAGTCTAAATTTATTTCTTTTTATATATTTTTTTCATTATGTTAATGTTAATTTTATATCAATAATTATTGATTAATCAACACTGATAATGTTGATCATCAATAAATCAACAACTTCGAACTGTCAAGGAAATTGTTTTAAAGAAAAAGAAGAGCTTACTCAAAAGCTAACTATAAACTTCATAAAGATATATAAGAAATTATTTATTAGGCTGTGTATATATAAGAAAAAATAATGTGTAGAAAAATGTGTAATTTTTAGTGTCATTTGCATTGTTTTTAGCATTGCTAATTGTCAGGGGCAATTACAATATATACATTACATGTTATTCAGTGGTCATGTATCCCATATAGTTTAGTAAGGATCCTACTGAATAACATGATATTACGAGAAAATGAAAACTAGAGACTGTATTATTATTCAAATGAATTTTAGAAAAATAATTATATTTAAGACCATTGACATTTTCTTATCTTTAAAACTATCTTAAGAACATTTATATACATAATGTCAATTATCTATAAGAAACCGAATTACAAATAAAGTAATTTGTTCCACTCGCTTTCTTCGAATGTTTTTTTTGCAATATGGACAAATTCTTTTTTTTTGGACATTATAGTAATAATTCCAACACTCCTCGCACATTATCACATGTCCACATGGATGTAAGGTGATTGTTGGCGTTGAAGTTTTGCATGTGCAGCATTCCAAAACTCTATCTTTAAAACCAAAAATTCAATTTATGAAAATAAAAAAAAATTGATTTAATAATAAATTTAATTAATACCGATTCTTTTAATAATATTCTCCAACACTTTCAATATATTGTACTATCTTAAACAGGGCTCGAACCAGTGAAAGTAAATAAAGATACGAACTTTACAAATCAAAAATCATCAAGAATCATTATCAATAAATTTCCAAATAATTGAATTCTATAAAGGAATTTTAATAAAATTTTAAAGAATAATTAAATTTTTCGAGAAATTCGATTAAAATTGTATTAAAAATAATTAAAATTCTGCAATGAGTTTCAATATTTGTAAAAATAATTGAATCCCTAAGAAGAATTTTATTACTTTTTAACACTATAAATCCACTATTTTTAATAATTTTTTAAAAAGTTCTTTAAAAATTTTCAAATTCATTTGTTCCCAATTCAATTTTACAAAAAATTCTGTAAAATTGTTAGTTAAAAATATGAAAAATTCTAATTATCAAATATTTTAATCAGAAACCTTTCCAAAATTCAATTATTTCTAAAAATTTACGCTTCAATGCTTTTAATATTCAATTATAATCTAAAAACTTTATTTAAATCCATTTTTAAATCAATATTTATGAAAAAATTCTACTAATATATTATTTAAATATAAAAATGAAGTTTTTTGAATAATTGAATGTTTCTTAAAATTCAATTCCCATAAAGAATTTCAACAAATTTTTATAAAATTGAATCCTTTTGAAGAATTTTAATAAAATCTTTAAAGAATTTTTTCGAGGAATTTGATTAAAATTGTATTAATAATAATAATTTAAATTCTGCATTGAATTTTATTATTTATGAAAATAATTCTAA
The DNA here is from genome assembly GCA_032873175.1 of Leptopilina drosophilae. Classification (NCBI taxonomy): domain Eukaryota; kingdom Metazoa; phylum Arthropoda; class Insecta; order Hymenoptera; family Figitidae; genus Leptopilina; species Leptopilina drosophilae. The sequence continues at coordinate 23,041,154 of CM065487.1, forward strand.
ACTTCCGAGACTTTACTGTCATGTGGCTACACTGATTATCCAAATTCTGTCGTACAATTTACGAACTTTTCATCCTTTTTCAATCGATTTACGGACTTTTACGGACTACAAGAAAAAGTACTGACTTTTACGAAATTTACGGACCTAGTTCGAGCCCTGCTGAAATAATAAAATTATTATTTTTACCTCCTGTTAAAATTCTATTTTCACCATCATTTGCTGCTGTATTTGATGATCCAGCAATATTTAAAGGATCATCAGCAGAAGCAACATCAATGTTGTCGTCAGGATTTGGTTCTTCTATTAATATCACCTCTGGGATTAATAAATCATTATTTATTTCCTCGTCTTCTTGGGTAGAATTTCCTTCATCGGATGATAAATCTGATATTTGTAGTGACACTGCAAAATATTCCACTCTCAATTGACAGCAACTGTATGCAGCATCATTCAAAAAATCTATTGGACTTTTCTTGTTGGAATTAAATAAATCCCACAGCCGACTGAGCTGCGCACAGAAGTCACTGTGTAACAACAGAGATGGAATTTGCATGTTGTATTTTTTCTTCTTATCAGTTTTCAGCTTCATGTCATTCACTACTCTTTTATGCAGTGCAGCTAATTTTTCTGAAAAAAAATATATAAATATATAATTTTTTATTTTGGAAAAAAACCTTGTCTCAAATATAGAGTTTTAGAAGAATATTAGAAATATTAGAAACATTGTTATTGATGTAACATGGTTGCCACAAAAATTTAACTTTGTTTTTTCCAGACTTTTCCCTGATTTCCAGGCAGAATTTTGACCATGACCCCAAAGAAAACCCTAATTGAGGCCCCGAATCTTAAAAAGGTATTTTTATCATTTAATACTAATGCTGAAAGTACCCTTTTAAAAATTCAGATACTCAAATTCACTATAAAAATTATTAGATACCGAAAAAAATGTTTTATTAAATTTATTTACAAATTCCTTCAAAAGTAAAATTATTCGAAAACATTAATAAATTCTTTTTTAAAATTATTCAAAACTTGAATAATTTTGCTAAATAAATATTTATTATTGTTGAATTGTTCCGAAAAGATTATTTAAATTTAAGGAAATAATTGATTTTTATGAAAATATTTAAATTATTCAGAAAAATTTAATTAAAGATGTTTTGAAAGTAATTTAATTCCTGCGAAGAATTTTATTATTTATAAAAATAATTCAATTCTTGCGAAGAATTTTAGGTACTATTAATAAAAATAATTGAATTGTTTCGAAGAATTATTAACTATAATAATCGTCGTATTCATTCATTCATTCTGTCCAGTCTGTCCACACCTGAAGTTAGTCATGATTATGCTTTTGTTTTTTTTATATGTTTTGATAGATAATATTATTTTTCTTTATTTTTTCACTATTACTTTTTAAATTTAATAATAAGTGTTTATTTATTTTATTTAAAAATATTATTTTTCTTTTTAAAATAATACAAAACTATTTTTATTAAACTACAAAAATTATTAATGTTATTTTTCAATATTTCTCTTCTTACCAGAAAAATTAACACTTTGTAACAAACATTTTAGGACTAGATAATTAATCTTTTCATTTTTTCTAAAAAAAATTAAAAAACAGCTGGAAAATTAAAATTACAAAATATTTTGCACATTTTCTGCTTCTCAATGACAATTTATAAACAAAGTACAAGTTTTAAGTAGAAAAAAAAGTTATAAATCAAATTTTGATTAAGAAATTTGATATTTATTTTGGAAAAAATATTTACAGAATTTCTGTTTGTTAAAAACTATATTATCTAAATTATAATAAAAAATAAATAAATAAAACAATTTTTGGATACCCCAATTTTTTAATAATATTTTCAGTTATTTCCAAATAATTTAAATATATTACGATTATTCTTACTCTGACTTTTGGGAAGAAATATTTTTATTTTATTATTTGTTTTGCTTGAGAAATTTATTGAACACTTGATCAGGGTTGTCACGCATTTGTTCATTTGAAAGTTTCTGATTTTTTCAGTTTAAAAAATGGAAATTTTCCAGATTTTTAAAATTACATTATTTTTTACCACATTAATAATACGAAATAATTGATTTTGTTTGACGATTTTTAATAACATTTTTAAGAAGAAAGAATTTTATAAAAAATTTGTAAATAATAGAATTCATATGAAATTGAGGAAATTTTTTGCAAATAATTCAATTTTTGGCAAGAATTTTATTAAAATTTTTTTAAATAATTGAATTTTGCTAAAAAATTTTGTTAACAATTTTCAAAATAATTGAAATTTCGACGAGAATATTAAAAAAACTTTTGAACCTAATTGAGTTTTTGCAATCATTTATAATTTTACCAAAATTCAATTTTTTTAGTGTTTTAAGTAAAATTTATCCATAAATCCATTATTATTTTTAATAATAAATGAAATGTATATTAAAAAATACTAGCAAATGATACGCGCGCTAGCGCGCGGAACGTAGTATTTAATTTGATACTGTTATACAAATTACAAAATTTTTTATTAACAAACATAAATTTTTTAAATAGTTTCATTATCAAAATTTTTAAAAACCACTTTTTACGTACAAAATTATTTATTACTGTTCATATTGTCAAAAATTTTATTGAAAATTCACGAAAGAATTTCAATATTTCCTAAAATTTTAACAAATCTTTCTAAATAAAAATAATTAAATTATTTTTATTAGTAAAATTTTTCCCAAGAATTCAATTATTTTTAATGCAATTTAAAAAAAATTCTTCTCCATAAAATTTTAATTATTTTTAAAATGTTTAATTAAAATTATTAAAGGAACTCCATTATTTGACAAAAAAAATCAAAGAAATTCTGCAAAAAGAATTTAATTAGAATTTTTAAAAATTTAAACAAAATTCTCCGCGAGATTTAAGTTATTTTCCTAAATAGTGGAATTTTGTGAAGGAATTCTATTATTATTAAATTTTTTGATAAAATTTTATGCAATAATTCGATGATTTTCAATACATTAATTAAAAAATTTAAAATATTTGAAAAGAAAAATTACAAAAAAGTTAAGAAACAAAAAATCAAACAGCAACTATAACAATTATGATTACGAATTAAAATTACAATTTATATTCTCATTCATTATAAATTAATCAATAATCTTTGTCAACTATTAAAAGAATACAATTCATAGTTAATTAAAGATATACAATTTTTATTCTTCATTATTTTCAGGATTAAATTTAAAAAAGAAATTACAGAAAAAAAGTTAATTGAGCCAAAACATTTATCATCTATCTCTAAAAAAATTAAATTTTTATTAAAGATTATGTTTAAAAAATTAAGAAATTATTCCAGTTTTTTAATCTTTTTTTAATAACATTTAACATTTTGTTAAATAATTTTCAAATTTTGTTAGAAATAAATAAAAAAAATTATAGAAATTCGATTTGTCCGACAAAATGTTTTTGACAACACTTTATATTGTTTAATAGAAAAGAATGAAAGAAATTTTCATGATTTTGATTTGACACCAGCACCTGCTTAATTTTAGAAATTAAATTTAAATGTTAAATATTTTTTGTTTTAAATCCAATATCAAATTTTCAAAAATTAACTAGGACTGGTAACTGGATGCAAGTTACAGTTTCATAAAAATACTTAACTTTTAAAATTCTATTTCTAAAGTTAATTTATTATTAAAAAATACTAAATAATTAATTCTTATTATCTATTAATCAATACTGATTAAAAATATAATATTTTGATTTTGTTAAAAAAATTTTGATAATAAATAGAAATTATGCAAAAAAATACTACAAATTTTGTAAAAACAATATGATTTTCAAAATTAATTACAAAATGGAAGTTTAAAAAAAATGTTGATGGAGAAATATAAATAGTTTAAATTACTTTATTATGCAAATTTTTTCATTAATTTCTAGATTAAACTTGAAATAAATTGATTTTTAGAAAGTTAAAAAATGAAATCTTATTAAAGAAATTCTTCAAATGAAATGAAATATTTTGTTCTTTAATAAAAAAATGTGAATTGTGAATAGACATGATTATTATATGAGAAAGTACACAAGCATTTTTTTAGATAGTAAAATATAAAATATCTTTATACACATAAAAAAAACAAAAATTGTAATTATTAAATACACAAATTCTTCCTACACATTTTTTGTTATTAATTTAAAATAGAAAAAACATTATTGAATTTGAAAAAAGAAAAAAAAACAAACTCATATACAAAAACGAACTACATACTGCGAACAGAATGAATGAAAACCCACAGAGATTAATATAGTTAATAACCAATTTTATAAGAATTTGAATTATTAAAGTTTTTCATAAACCTAAATTATCTTTAAAATCTGTAAAGTTCAATTGATGTTAAAAATAGAAAAAGTTTGAAATAAATCAAATCGTTTCAATGATGAGGATTCTAGCATTCAGAATTTTCTTATGAATTTTCGAAATTGAATATTGTTTCAGTACTTTTGACAAAATTTTCTGACTTTTTCACGACTTTCTTGAATATATTTAGAAAAATAGTGATTTTGAGTAGAATTCTTCTGAATAATTGAATTTTTTAATGTTAATGAAAGAAGAAACTTCACGCGCGCTCTAGCGCGCGTTATTTTAGCTATTTATTAATATTTTAGAAAATAATTGAATGTATTCGAAATATATTAAAAATTTTTTTTAAAATTGAACTCTTCCGAGGAATTGAATTAAAATTAAATTCAATTTTAATTATTCACAAAATTTGCAAATGAAATTCTTTAAAAGTTAATTATCAAAAATTTTTATAAAACATTTTGAAAAAGATAAATTATGTGCAATTAAATTTTACAAATTTCAATTAAGGAAAGTCTTTTTAATGGTATAAATTTCGAAAATTTAATTAAAAGAATTATTAAAAAATTATTTTTGATGATTTGTCTGTAGTTATTTTTCACACTACATAAAAATCGAAATAATTTAAAAAGAAAGAAATTTAAATGAACCTTTTGAAAAAAATTAATTCTACAGAATTATTAGTTAAAAATAAGAAAAATTTAGATTTTTAAAGATTTGGATTGAAACCTTTTTAAAATTGAATTATTTTTAAAAATGCATTTCATAAACAAAATTCATGTTTAAATCGATTCTATTTAAACAATTCTACAAGAATTCTATTATTTAAATACAAAAGTAAATAATTTATTCAATAATTAAATGTGTCTTAAAATTTAATTTTTACAAACAATTTTATTAATAACTTTTATAAATTAATTAAAAGTTTTGAAAATAATTGAATTTTTGAAAACATAATTTTGCTTTTTGTAAAGATAATTAAATTCTATTTAGAAATGGAAAAAATGAAATATTTTGTATTAAAATTCGCGTGGTTTTTTTTATTAATTTATAAAAAATAAAAAATGTATGAAAATGTATAATATATCAAACTTATATATATATATATATATATATGAAATTTAATCTTAAATGTACATAAAGAATTATCTAATACCTGCATACTGCCATGTAGAAAGAGAAACTCCAATTTTTGTGTCTATCCAATTTTCATAATCCCCAAATACTTTTAATGTACAATTCATTTGTTTGTACACGGAGATTCTGTTGTGTGACATATCTTCCAACCAGATTGCCTCGAAATCGAATAGTATTTGTTGGACTGCATTCATGACCACGATATTTGCTGTCGTTTTTAAATGTTCATAAGCATCTAGTATTTTATTTGACGGCAGAAGGGGTAAAGCCATCAAGCACAGTAGAAATTGTTTAATTTCATTTTCAGCAGCTTCAATTACGTATTTCTCTGCACCGTTTTTCATTATGATTTTGTAAATATCCTGTAATATAATTATTATACATTTATTATTATTATTATTATTAGTAGTAGTAGTAGTAGTATATAAAACATTATATACTAAATTTAATTAATCCAAAAAACATTTACATTTTTTTTATTTATTATTACTATTATTATACCTCTTGATAATTAAAATAACTCATTTTCAATTCAGCTTCAGGAAATACAGTCAAAATTGCTGAAACTAAATTTTGATTTTTACGTGCTATGACTGAATGTATATTAAAATCTGGAATTCTAATTTTCATATGTTCGAGTAGAGTTTGGAATTCGTTGTTAGACTCATCTTCCATTAACGCATACACACATGGGACAGCCTGAAAAAGATTTTTAATTAATATAGAAAAATGATAAAAATAGCAAAATTTGCATCGTAAATAGGAAAATAAATAAGTTACATGTGTGTCTTGAATTTTTAAAAATGACACCATCTGTTTGGCCCAAGCATTCGATGGAACATACTTCATTGAAATGTGTATGTAAAAGTCACCGTCTAGTGATAGGGTTTGAATGAACTCGTTATTGAAAATTAATACCGAAGGTGATCCGAACTCTGCTGAAATCAATTCATAAGAAAGTGTTGCATCATCCGATCCGAGTAAACGCTTATATTTTGGCAAATTAATTGTTTCACAAAAGGACTCCATATTTTGTATATCATCGGGGACAGCTGCTTTTCGCTTTCGAGACATTGTTCTCTCAATTTGTTTGAAAGACACACCCTTCGCGGCGTCTCCATGTCTAAAATAGAATAATAATTAATATTATTATTTAAAACTTTGTATATTATATTTACGTTTATTTTTAATTCGATTAAAATTCAGGGTGGTCACAAGTTTCGGTTTATTAATTTCCCTGACAAAATTTTAAACTATAAAATTCTTCTTGAACACAATTTTTTTTTAATTTTTGAAAAAGTTCTTTGAGAATTTTCAAATTCTTTTGTTTACAATTTTTAAATCAATATTTACTAGAAAAAAACTAAGAGGATTCAATTATTGAATTACAAAAATGAATAATTTATTGAATACTTGAACTCGCAGAAAAAATTTCCTTAACAAATTTTGAAATATTTTATTTCTCTTGACAAATCTTAATAAAAATTTTTAAAATAAGTTAATTTTTCGGAAATTTGGTTAAAATTTTAAATAAAAATAATTGATTTTCTCCAAAAAGATTTATTAAAACTTTTCGAAAATAATTGAATTCCAGAGAAAAACGTATAAACATTTTATTGAAATTTTGATAAGAATTTTTGTAAATTATTCAACACAATTAAAAATTCTGCAAAAGATTATAATAATTTTTGAAAATAATTGAATTCTTGAGACAAATTTTGTTAAAATGTCTTTTTAAATAATTGAATTTCTAAGAAGAAATTTACTACTTTTAAATATAATTCAATTTCTGCAATCATTTGTAATTGCTTCAAAATTTAATTTCTTTTAGTGTTTTTATTTAAAATTATTCAGTAAAATCCATTATTGTTAATAATTAATCACAAACATGTTTTAAAAAATCTAACTAATTTCAGAAGAATTAAAAGAATTAAAATTTCAAAAAAATCTACGTTCGCTTTACGACGACTTCTATATAAATTCATTCAAAGTTAAAATTTAAAATACTTTAAAAAATGAAATATTTTCAATTAAATTTTAGAAAATTTAATTATCTTAAAAATGATTCAAAATATAGTTATTTTTCGCACTTTAAAAATCAAATCAAGTTGCATTTTATATTAAAAATGTGGTATTTTGTTGAAACATAAAGATGAAAGTCTAAGAAATCAAAATTTTTTAAAATAAGTTAAAAAAATCTCAATTTTCTTAATTTATCTTAAGAAAACAAATTTTATTCGACTATATTGACGAAAATTTTGTTTTATTGACATTTCCCTGACTTTACTGACAAGAATTTTGTTTTTCTGACATGTGGCCACCATGATATTAGAGGCATTTCATTTTAAAACCATTTTACCGACAAAAAAACTATCACAATGAGAGTGATTTTCTATTTAATTTTATTATATAAGAATTTAATTATTTATAATACATATTATATATTAATTCGAAAGAGAATTTTATAAACTTTCTGTTGCTTTTTCTATTTTTAAAAATTTTTCTTAATTGAATAGAGAAATTCCTGTTTGAAAGGTTAAACTCTTAATATCTTAAAACACTCCCCTCCCGGCAATTTTTATCAACATTATACGAAAATAAAGCTTAACTTTTCTAGTTTCCATTATCGTATAATCACTTTCCTTGTGATTTTTTTTATTGGTGAAAAGGTTTGAAAGTAAATGCCTCATTAATTAAAAAAACATATAAAGAAAATTGTGTTTTAAATTTACAATTCACTTATGTTGTTATAGATGGTCCGCAATGGAGTTGCCTGTGTCTCGGCACATACAATTAATTCATTTTTTAAAGACTTTTCTTTAATACTTCTATCGGATGGTAAATGTCTATGGCGTTTCGTTTCCTCGAAATCACCATTTAGAAATTTCAATCCACGCCCGTTACAATGATTCCTGTGTTGTTCACACCGATAATACCTAAATAATATTTAAATTAAAAAATTATGTTCAAACTATATAATTTTTGTGTTTACATATATATATATATATATAGGGTAGTTGCAGTAGTGAAAAAATTGACACCAGTAAAAGAACAAATTGATAATTTATCACAATATTTCAAATTAAAATTTTTAGTAGAAAGAAAGTTACAAATTTCAAGAGCAATTAAATAATATTTCTGGATGCGTAATCAGAAAAATATGTTTTGCTCTTTTCAAATTCCCTGACTTTTTCAGGTTTTTCCAGGTTAGAAAACCGAATTTTTTCAGGTGTTTAGTCCGAAAATTATTCGAAAATATCAATAACTTAATTTTAAAATAAATATTTAATAATTAATATATTTCCACATAGCAATTAAAATTTTCAAAAATTTGAAATTCAATAACTTATAAAAATATTCTTATAAAACCTAAAGATATCGATCCCTCCGAGTCTGCGACTCAGAGTGATCGCTTTCTTCCTGTTTCATAATAATTAAATCTTACTACGTTGTTACTGTAACTTCTTCAACAATTATTTGCATCATTATAATTATTCATTTCTAAAATTTTCAACTAAAATTCTTCTTTAGGTCAATTTTTTTAGAAAAAATTAAATGACAATTTTCAGATTCTTTATTATAATTTAATTTTATGAAATTTTGAAAATTCTAACATTCCTCAATTAAATATATTAGAAATTAAAAGCTTTAAATAATTAACGAAAATTCCATTAAAGTTATTGAAAAAAATTAATTCTAAAAAACTCTTAATTAAAAGAATGAAAAAATCAAATTTTTAGAGATTTATAATCTAAAATTTTAAAAGAAATTGATTTTTAAATCAATATTTATTAGAAAATTCTACAAGAATTAAATTATTAACTACAAAATTAAATATTTTATTAAATAATAAAATGTTTCTTAAAATTTAATTTTTATAAAGAAAATTTTAAATAATGGAAATTCTGTGAAAATTTTTTTATAAAGATAATTTGAATTTTAACGAGAATTTTTGTAAATTTTATAAAATAATTGGATTTCTGCGAAGAATTTGAATACTTTTGAAAATAATTGAACTCCTAAGACGAATTTTATTAAAATTTCTTATTTTAAATAATTGAATTCATTTGTGAAATTTTATTGAAATAGTAGACATTAAAAATAATTAAATTTTGACAAATTTTTGAAATCAATTAAATTTCTACGAAGAATTTTATGCAAAAGTATTTTGAAAATATTTTTATTGTTATAAAGAATTTCATTATTTGTATAAATAATTGAATTTTTTGGATTCTTCAGAAATTTGGCTATTCGTCCATTACATATGTTTCAAATAAAACTCATGAATGTCAGTTAAAAGTAAAAATATCGAAAGTATACATTTGCTTAAATGTTCTTTCACTGGCATCACTACACTAATTGAATTATTTTCTGCAATACAAAAATAATTTCGAAAAAAAAATCAATGAAAGGTTAATATTGTTAACAATTATTCTTAAATTTTTTGGAAATTATTTAAAATATAATATTTACCATACTGAGTTTTTATATTTTTCAAGTAAATAATGGAATCCATTGTGCGAATGTTTCCTGTGAGATGGGTCTGCGGAGCTGAAAAATAGATATTATTTGTTTATTGTAGGTATATTTTAAATTAAAAAAATTTTCAATATAATGCATAATAACACTTCAAGGGCAGACTTTGGATTCGATAATTAATTTTAAGAATGAATTCCTGAGAAATAATATTATTCACAAAAATAATTATAATATAATAATTGAATTTATGCGAACAATTTTATTAGAATTTTTTAAAATACTTGAATTTTCAACAAAAAATGTATTGCTTTTAAAAATAATTGAATTCTCGTGCTGACTATTTATCGACATAATTGAATTCTATCCCAAAAGTATTTGTGTAAATAATTAAATTCTTGAGAAGAGAGTTATTAAAATGTAAAAGAAAAATGCATGGTAAAAAAAGACGTGCGAAATATGAGAAATATTTCGTCCGTCAGTAATTACTAAATAAAAATATTTGTAAATTTTTCTGTTTTTATTTTGGGGAGAAAGGAGTCATCCATCTTGGGTTTTTTATAATTAAACAAAAAATTTCACAATTATCCCTTTTATCAATAATATTTTGATAATAAAAAAAATTCACAACACATGGTAAATGATTTCTTTCTCCTGAAAATAAAAACAAAAAAATTAGTAATAAAATATTTTTACAAATAAATGATTTTTACTGACGGGCGAAATAAATGAACTGCGGCGTATCTCCTATTTCATCCGTTGATGGGAGAAATAGCCACAGCGATGTATTTAAAATACTAATAATTAATTTTTTCGATAATTTTTTGAAAATGCTATTCTAAATTAATTAAGTTCCTGTGATTTTTTAAGCCTAAAAAAGTATCCAAATAAGTAGCATAAAGTGACCAAAAGTAGTAAATAGTAGTAGGTTTTAGTAGATGAGTGCAAAGTCTGCAGGAGGGATCAGAGGTGAAGCTAGTTTTTACAATTTGCAAAAAAAATGGCTTTAGTCTAAAATTATATATTTTTAATTTAATTTTGTTAAACTTTACCGACAAAAATTTTTATAATCAAATTATAAATTTATTACTGTACGCTATTAGTCACGTGGTGAGAAGATTCCTTGCAGTTTATGTAAAAGATTTACAACATATTTTGCTGTTTTGAAATTAACTGAATAATTTAAAAATAATAATATAGAACACAAAAATTGTTTTAATATATGTAAAACATACTAAGAATATAAAATTATAACTCTATAATGATGATATCTCTAAAACAGACATCATCAATAAAAAATAAAACTGGATGATAATGAGATACTTTTTTTTAAATAAAAATTTCATTAATATATAATATACATATATATGTTATATACTTACTTTACTTCTGCTGGTCTCTCAGCCATTTTTCTATATTATTTTTTTAAAAAATATAAAATTTGACCATGCATGTAGAAAGAAAATTAACCGGCGGCGAGTAGAGGTTCCCAATCACACGGTGTCACAGCAGTTTTCTTTAAGCTGACTTCTCGTTCTCTCTCACTCTTATGCACGTCCACCAACCTTCGTCTGCTCATAGGCATCTCGTAAGATGTATAAGGAAAGACGAATGAGTGTGAGAGAGAAAACGATAATCATACTCTAAAGGTACTGCCACAGTTCATTGCTGCCTGCGCTGTAGCAGTACCTTAACGAGATTTAATTCTAGCCCGACTCGCGCCCTTTTCCGTTGTTGAACAATATAAATGTCTTCTAATAAACTGTTTAATTATAGAGACAGGGTAGTGTAGGTATTTAATATTTTCTTTGATACGCCTGTTTATTCCAAAAGCAAATGAAAAGGAAAGCATGATTTTTGCAAATTGGCACTTTTGCAAATCGACATTTTTACGAATTGTCACTTTTGCGAAAAGTCATTTTTTCTATAACTGAATGTAACATGTTATTTAGTCATATTTCAGAATAATTTTGCCAAAAATAATGTCTTAACCAAGATGTAAGAATAAAGATGTTTTCAAAAAAATTTAGAAGTTGAAATTTTTCAAATTTTACATTTTTTAATGTATTGCTTTTTTAAACGCTCTATAATTGAGTTTTACATGTTATTTAGGCACATTTTAGCATTCCTCAAAACATCTTTAAAAGTAAAATCTAAAATTAAAATAAAAAACTTTTAACATGTAAGTTATTACCCAGTAGCATAGTGCTTGTATTGTATCACATGTGGCTTTCAATTCTTGACATCCTGCAATACCATTTTAATAACAAAAAATTATATTTTCAATATTTCTAAAATTCTTGCAAGTAGATAATATTATATAAATTGGGTGAATGAATAATACTGAATTGTATTATTTTGACGTTAAAATCTTAATCACAGATTCCAAAAATATACTACTGACTTAAGTGTAATAGTAATTAGTATCAATTATATTTTTCTCGATTTTTGACATTAAAACCATTTTTAAACAGATATTTTAAAAGCTTTCCTTAAAAAGTGTGAAATTTTTTATTTTTTGGAAATATTTTTATATTTATATCTTAGTTATAGGATAGTATTTTTTGTCAAATTATGCTAAAATGTGCCTAAATAACATGTAAAACTCAATTATAGAGCGTTTAAAAGCAATACATTAAAAAATGTAAAATTTGAAAAATTTCGACTTCTAAATTTTTTTGAAAACATCTTTATTTTTACATCTTGGTTAAGACATTATTTTTGGCAAAATTATTCTGAAATATGACTAAATAACATGTTATATTATATTTCAAAGCATTTTTAAAAAATGTAAAATTGAAAATTTTTGATTTTTTTTTAAATTGAACATCTCCAGTTCTTATTAATATTTTTCAAATTAGTAAATTTATAAACTTTCCTTGGCCCAAGGTCTAATATTCAGCCAAATTTAGTTCAAATCGGTGAACGCGTTTTTGTGTGATTGGGGTACAAAGATTTTGTGACAGACATATATATATATATATATATACATATACATTAAAATTTATAAGATTATTTCTGGAATCCTTTATTGTAATAACAACTATTTATGCTAAAATTTTGAAGTTTGAAGCAATGTACAGACAGACATATGATTTTATTAATAAGGATTGAATTTTTTAGTACTGTTTAAATTTACAAATTTTTTTACTCGAGCTCCAGTTGACGGATTTAAAAAATAAAATGTGACTTTTTTCGTCTGGAATTGCGCTAATCGAATATATTTTTGTTTATAAATTTTTTTATTTTTTATCATTTTTCAAATTATTTGTTTATAAAATGTTAATAAAAAAATATGTTCTCCATGTCATAACGATAAAATAAAAATTGTACTCCTATATAAGAAATCTCTCAAAATATCTCCAACTATAGTAACGCCAATCCCATTGGTAGCTTTCACTCATGAGTTATACTCAATTGGCTGAATTCGTATTTTCTATCTTTGTCTTTTAAACACTAGCTCATTCACTATACGAACATACTTAGGGGACGTCCATAAATCACGTGACTGGTTTTCGGACAATTTCTGAGCCCCGACCCCCACCCCCCAGTGATCAACCGTGATACATTCTATTACCTCCCACCCCTCTCCCATTTTTACGTGACTTCTAATTTTTATGAAAATTGTTAAAAAACGAAGGAAAAATGTTTAACAAAGTTTGAGAGACTGATAATTGCAAATTCTAAATATATTTATTTATATTTATATTATACACTGTAAAAAAATCTTGTGTAAATTTACAATGTCCGACGTTGTAATTATACATAGTGTAGAATGTTATTTTACATCATGCCAAACATATATATATATATTTTAAAGTTGTGTGGCATGATGTAAAATAACATGCTACACTATGTATAATTACAACGTCGGACATGTGGCCAAACTTTCCAACGTCGGACATTGTAAATTTACACAAGATTTTTTTACAGTGTATATATGGGCAATTCCACGTGGGATTTTAGTCGACCTCTTAAAATCGGCCAAAAATATTAGAATCATTCGTATTAATTTAAAATAATTTTATAAAAATAATAAGAAATCTTGAAACGTTTACACTTACAATTTATATAGACATATCGAATATAATTTTCCAATAGTCGGTTCGATTGTCTATGTAGTGAAGGCAATCAGGTTATATAGGTCTTAGGTGTTAGGTAGATGCGTCTAGGTTCGATCCCCGTAGGTTTTAGATTTTCATTTAATTGTATAAATTTAGTGCCTAATAATTTCAAGCTATATAGAGAGTCCCTTAGAAGGTAGAATCGATAGTACAAAATTTGAATTTTTACTATTTTTATAATTATAAAAATGATAAAAAGTTTCATTTATTTAACACAAATTAAGATTTTAATTAATTGTTTAACGCTATTAAAGAGATATCAGTCTCAATTAAAAGAATTAACTATGATGAATAATTGAATATTTTATACAAATAAATATTTAGTTACTTCTAAAAAATTATTTCATTAATGCAAATAAACATTTATCTGAATTAAAAACCATGCATGCATTATGTTGAATTAAATAATTTTTCTAATTGAATTTAAGCAATATTTATTAGATCCAATTATTCCAAATAATTTGTCTTAAGTAATTCATATTTGGTATAAATAACTATTTATCTGACTTTATAGTTTCAAATTAATTATTTTTAACTAATTCAAATTTAGAGAACGTAGTATAAATATCTATAAAAATTTAAATACAAAGCAGTTTTTTATTTTGTTGAAAAAATTTCCGGCATTTTCCGGATTTACCAGTCAGCAGTAGACACCCTGAATTAAAGATTATGTTTGGGATAATTATATCGCTATATTATTATTAATAGCATAGGAGTGATACTGCTACGTGAGTATATTTTATCAATTTTAATTATTTCATATAAATTTTTTTATGTGCACAAAATTTTTATTGCTTTTTCTTAATGTGACATTCAATTAAAAATTACAATTTTTTGACAATGAAAGTTAATAAGCACCCACTAAAAGTATAATGTAAATTGTTCGAACTGTTAACCTTAAAATTTAAACGATTGACTCTTCTATGTTAGTTTAAATATTACTTTATTTTATTCAACTTTTTAACAATGATTAAATGTCTGTGTGATATTTGACCCTCAGAAATTATAATTTAACAAAAATGTTAAATTTCTCACCAAGTGTACGAACGAAAAACTATCTGAAACATATAATATATACAATATTACATTTTAACACTTTTACTTTTATTTGTCTTGAAAAAATAAAACGAGTATATAAAATTTATATGGAAGATAAATTTTACTTATCCTTTGGTCGACGAGGTAGAGCAGATAAGGAAAAATTCAGTCTACACCGTAGATGTTATTAAAATATATTTATTGTTGAGCCTGTAACGTCACAAATGACAAACAAGTTATTACCGATGAAAATTGAAAATTATATATATATATATATATATATATCTGACGTTCCACGGTGAAAAGGACCTTAGCTGTTTTTGACAGAACAAAAAATTGGAAGTAAAAATAAATAAAAATGACTGATTTTCTTTACAAACTATTAATATCAAATTCATTATTATATGCAATATTTTCAGAAAAATATGCTTTTGATATTAAATAATCAATAATAAAATTTTAATGAAGCTAAAACTACTCTAAACATAACCTAAAATTTTAAGCAGCTAAGGTCCCTTTCACCGTGGAACGTCATATATATATATATATATAAATAAATTTAATTAAAGCACAATTTTATAGTTGATTATTTATAAATAAATTATGTTGCCTACATTAATTATTAAATTGAATAGCGCAGACAATTAAACACATAAGTGTACTTACATTGAATATAAACTGCTAAGCTTGCAGTTCAATATGAAATGAGTCAAAATAGTCAATATGAAATCACTCGTTTATGCACTTATAAACATTGTTTTTAAACTTTGAATGTGAATAATGCATATATCTATTTCAAATCTACAAAAAAGATTTCAATCTGACAACTGTAACCAAAAAAATAAACTTGAACCATCACATTAGAATACTAGTAGCACCATCTATCAAGTAACGCTTAAAGTCTGTACATAATTAACTTCCATGGTATTTCATGCTATGACTATTTGTAGAATGAAGAAGGGAAACTCTTATGCCAAAAAAGATTCGATCAAATGACTTTTCGATAAAATATCCATTCGATCAAATGACTTTTCGATCGAATGTCTTTTCGATCAAATGACATTTCGATCAAATGACTTTTCGATCGAATGACTTTTCGATCAAATGACTTTTCGATCAAATGTCTTTTCGATCAACAGTCCATTCGATCAAATGACTTTTCGATCAAATGTCTATTCGATAAAATGTCTATTCGATCAAATGTCTATTCGATCAAATGACTTTTCGATCAAATGTCTTTTCGATCAAATGTCTTTTCGATCAAATGTCTTTTCGATCGAATGTCTTTTCGATCAAATGTCTTTTCGATCAAATGTCTATTCGATCAAATGTCTATTCGATCAAATGTCTTTTCGATCAAATGTCTATTCGATCAAATGTCTATTCGATCAAATGACTTTTCGATCAAATGACTTTTCGATCGAATGTCTTTTCGATCAAATGACTTTTCGATCAAATGACTTTTCGATCTAATGTCTTTTCGATCAAATGTCTATTCGATCAAATGTCTATTCGATCAAATGACTTTTCGATCAAATGACTTTTCGATCAAATGTCTATTCGATCAAATGTCTATTCGATCAAATGACTTTTCGATCAAATGACTTTTCGACCAAATGACTTTTCGATCAAATGTCTATTCGATCAAATGACTTTTCGATCAAATGACTTTTCGATCAACAGTCCATTCGATCGAATGTCTTTTCGATCAAATGTCTATTCGATCAAATGTCTATTCGATCAAATGTCTATTCGATTAAATGACTTTTCGATCAAATGACTTTTCGATCAAATGTCTATTCGATCAAATGTCTATTCGATTAAATGACTTTTCGATCAAATGACTTTTCGACCAAATGACTTTTCGATCAAATGTCTATTCGGTCAAATGTCTTTTCGATCAAATGACTTTTCGATCAAATGTCTTTTCGATCAAATGTCTATTCGATCAAATGACTTTTCGATCAAATGACTTTTCGATCGAATGTCTTTTCGATCAAATGACTTTTCGATCAAATGACTTTTCGATCTAATGTCTTTTCGATCAAATGTCTATTCGATCAAATGTCTATTCGATCAAATGACTTTTCGATCAAATGACTTTTCGATCAAATGTCTATTCGATCAAATGTCTATTCGATCAAATGACTTTTCGATCAAATGACTTTTCGACCAAATGACTTTTCGATCAAATGACTTTTCGATCGAATGTCTATTCGATCAAATGACTTTTCGATAAAATGTCTATTCGATCAAATGGCTTTTCGATAAAATGTCTATTCGATCAAATGCCGTTCGATCAAATGACCATTCGATCAAATGTCTTTCGGGAAGAATTCCTGCGCCTCATTTAATTCTACGTCAGTGAAGTTCGCAACGTTTATGATCAACGACTAAAAGATGAAAAAATTATTTTCCTACCAAAAAGAATAAAAATTTTTGCTCACAAATATTTTTTTTGTAAATCATTATTAAAAAAAAGCTAAACGAATTATTTTTTGCACAAAAATTAATAAAAATTTGTTTAAAAACATATTTTTTATCAGAAATCGTTGACTATAAACGTTGTGAACTTCACCAACGTTTAATTCTTTGAAAGAATTTTATTTAAATTTTTCGAAAATAATATTAGTGACCGTAATTATAATTTTATTTTTAAAATATAAAGTCCCTCTTAAAGTTTTAAATCAATGTTTTGCTTCTAAAAGTTATAATATTTTATTATTATTCAATAGTTATAATTATTGAATTTCTCTTAAATTTTTATAATTTCAAATTTCCATGTTCAAATAAATTATATTTATCAGTTCTTAAGCAAATTTAATGTTTATTACTTTTTAAGTAAATAATT
Source organism: Leptopilina drosophilae (assembly GCA_032873175.1). Lineage (NCBI taxonomy): Eukaryota > Metazoa > Arthropoda > Insecta > Hymenoptera > Figitidae > Leptopilina > Leptopilina drosophilae. The sequence goes on from CM065487.1 coordinate 23,059,141, forward strand.
AATTATCACTCCTTTTTTAAATTGTAATCAAATTCTTCACAGGAATTAAATTATTTTCATAAATAATATCATTCTTTGGAAGGATTTCAATTATTTTTGTAAATAGTAAAATTCTTTGCAGAAATTCAATTATTATCAATAGAATTGTAATAAACTTGAAAAAGAAAATTTCCAATTATAATTATAAAAAGACAAGATAATTTTTAAAAAATTGAAAAAATTATTTTCCAAATTTTCAATTAAAATTATTATTTATTTATGTTCGAAATCAAATTTAAATTTAAATTTTATGAGAAAAGAAAACTGGGAAAAAATTAGGCCATAACTGGAAAATAACCGGGAATTTTGTTGAATGAAAATACTAGACAGCCTGTAAATTTAATTATTTGAACAACTCATACAGTAAATGCCAAAATATTTCTAACAACAACTCGAATTAAAATTCAAAATTTATTTCAATAAAAGTTGGCAAAATTTTCAATTGTTTTAAGTTTTTAAAATTATTTTCAGAAATATAAATATTTTAAAAAAGTTTTAGTTTATTTTTTTCAAGAAACGATTTAATGAAATTTCTGAATTAAATTTTTCAAAACTTTAATACTTTTTTTTAAACAAAAATTTAAAAACTGATTCATATTTATTTTTCCCAAGGAATTAGAATTTCAAATAATTTCAATAACAAACCTCGTGAAATATAATTATTTCTAAACTTTACAACTATAATTCATCAAAAATTCAATTATTTTTTTAGAATTTTTGAATAAAATTATTGAAAAAATTTAATAATTTTTGAAGAAAAAGAATATTAATAATTTTTTAAAATAAAAATTTAAAGGTTTTACCTTTTCTTTCCTGAAATTTTTAAGGAATTTAATTTAAGAACCTTTTAGAATTTAATTAATTCCTAAAATTCCTGTTATAACGGTTTAAATATTTAATTATTTTGTAAAATTTTAACTGAAATTTTTGTTAAATCAATTACTATCAGAATTCAACTGCGAGAATTGAATGACTTAAATAGAATAATTTTTGTAAATTCATAAAATTATATAATTTCAAAAATATTATTATATATATAGACAATTTTTAAAGAAGAAAAAATAAAATTCTTTAAAACATAAAATTTTACAGAATTTTCAATTGTTTCAATTTGTTAAAATTATTATTGTGAATTCAAGTAGTTTTTATCTTTAAAAAATTTTAAATACTATTTTTCATAAACGTAATTTATTAAAAATGTCCAAATTAAATTTTTCAAGTTTCAATAACTTTTGTAAAATAAATATTTAACTAATTATTGTTCTTTATTTGCTTAAAATTTTAAAATACTTAAAAATTTGAACTGCAAGTCTTCCAAAATTCATCTTTTAAAACTCTTTTTTTTTAAAGTCTTTCTGTTTTTAAATCTCTCTTCTATTTCTTTTTTAATTCAATTTACCTTTTCGCAGTTAAAAATATCACATTTTGCTTCATTACCCACGGCCTCAAGGAGGTGAAGAAAATATTTGGCGATTCAAATAGTCCACATTTACAAGAGCGTCCAAATTCTCTCCAAGTGATGAAATATTTAGAGAAGATAATGGAGTTCAAGCACTGTGAGGATGAAGTTAGCGCTGCGAGTCTATTGGAAATGAATAATTTTACATTGGAACATGTGCCGGGACACTTTTTAAAATCCGAAGAGGTAAGAAATTTTATATTTTCCCTGCTTTGTAATTTTATTTGTAATTCAATTCTTATCATTGCTCAGGATTGCCACAGATAAAAAAAAGTCAGGGATTATTATTAAAAGTACTGGAAACAAAAATATATGTATAGAATTATTTTTTTCTAAATTTAAATTTAAATTTAATTTTTGTTGAAATTAGTTTCAATTTTAATAAATTTTAATAAAATTCATTGCAAAATCGAATTATTTTCATAAACTATTTTTTTTATTCAAAAAATTTCATAAGAAAAATGCAGTTATTTTTAAAAGTAAAAAATTGTAAAAATTCTAATAAAGTTCCAGTCAAAATATCAGTTTTTTCCAAAAGAATTTAATTATTAAATAAAAGTTTGTGTTGAATAATTAATTATTATTCATATAATTAATTGAGTTCTCGTATAATTTTCTAAAAAAAATTTATTTATATCTTAATTTCAGTTAAATAATTTAATTTTGTAAAGATTTCAAATTAAATTTTTTTTTTTTTTGAATGTTCCATACTTTTAACTCAAAGTTTTTAAATACTAATTTTTTTTCAAAAAGCTTTATCGAAATTTAGAAAAAAATTTTTAATAAATTGAAATATTTCCAAATAATCGAATTTTGACGTAAACTATTGAATTGTAAACAAATGGAACTGAAAATTCTCAAATAAGAACTTTTTCAAAAATTATAAAATTTCCTTTTTAAAAAAGAAGAATTTTATTTAAAAATTGTCGAATGCAAAAATTGTCGGTACAACAATAATAAAAATAAGATAAAAATATTAGTAGTTTAAATACTTTTTTCTTCTTTGATTTCTATTATTGGAAATTTTTTAATTCAAATTTAATGAAAATTCCAGATGTGGAATGCATTGATGACGTCAATGAATTATACCACACTCCTTGAGAATATTCAAAAATTGCACAATCTCGGTTTCCTGAAGCCAAATTCGACAATTGTGTCAAAAATTGTCGATGTCTTGTTAGATCAAGAAAAATTGGATCAAGAAAAAATTCATCCGGCTCATATTTTAATAACAATTCGAAATTACGAAAATTCGGGAAAGTAAGTTGTTTACAAATTTTCTTTACAATTTTACTAGTTAATTTTATTCTTGTATTTATTTCTTCTACTTTTTTTTCTACTTTCCAGACCTTTGAGTTATGAAAAGCGAAAAGTGAGAGAAGAGGCTAAAAAGCAACATCCACCGCCACCGGAACCGAACAAAAAAATCGTCAAAACTCTATATACAGCTCTTAATTTGTCCTTTTCGGTAAGGTTTCTTGAATTTTTAAATTTTACTTTATTATCAATGAACTTTTGTGAAAACGGAATTTTTAATAAATTGAAAATATTTGAATTTTAATTTTTTAAATAGTTTTTTCAGTTTTTTTAATTAGTTTTTTTAATTAGTTTTTTTAATTAGTTTTTTTAATTAGTTTTTTCAATTAGTTTTTTTAATTATTTTTTTTAATGAAGAGAAAAAATTGTTTTCTTTCAGTATTTGGAGCCAACTGGATTGAAATATTTGATAACAATTGACATGAGTAAAACAATGCAGGAATCTCGTGTTTGGCATTGCGGTAATATGATTCCAGCGGAGGTTGGTTGCTTGCTGGCACTTTCGCTTTTACGCAGTGAGAAAAATGTGACAATTGCCACTTATAAAAATGTCGGAATTCACGTCACTAATTTTGATAAGAATCATTCATTCGCTCAAGCATACACAAAATTGTCACATCAGCCCACTGGCATTGTTAATCTAAATAAACCCATGGCATGGGCTACATTTCAGAAGAAAAGATACGACGTTTTCATTAACGTCGTGGATATGATTTCCATAAATACTGATACATCAGTAGAAGGCATTAAAACTTATCGAACAAAAATGAAAGTACCCGACGCAAAGTACGTTCATTTTCACAAAAAAAAACGAAAGAAATCATTAAGAATATTTCTTTGTTTTTACTTCTTTTTTAATTTAGTATTAATATGTTTTTATTTACTAAAAAAAGAATTGTTTCCCTTTTTAGATTAATCAACTGCGTTCTGTGTGATTCTTCATACCGTAAGGAGACGGTAGATAAAAATATTTTAACAATTTGTGGTTTCGATCATAAAGTACCGAAAATCATTGAGGCATTTGCAAAATCATCATTTTAAGATCTGCCGATTACAATGGGTACGTAAAAGTTTTTAAAAATTCCGTTTAACCATTATTTATTATTTCAATTTTTTTGGTTTTCTTTACAAACCAAATTATTCTATTTTGGCAAAATTGTTTTCAAGTTTTAATATAATATAATCACGATTAGTGATTATCACCAAAAGTTCATTCTTTATAAAAATATAAACACGAAATTAGAGAAGAAAAAATTGTACAATAATTCATTTTTTTCAATATTTTTCTTTTTTAGAAAAAAATGTTCTACTTTTTTTTATTATCTAATCAAATTGAAAACATGAAAACGATTTTTAATATTGTAACAAGTCTTTTTTTTTAAATATTTGTTAACTACCTCTTTTTTTTCAAAACGAAAAAAAATATTTAGTCATTTTATTTTTCTACAAAACTTACTTATTAACAAATTTTTTTTTAAATTTATATAAAAAATTTTTTTTTTTTAAATAATTTATTTACTGTTTAGTATTCAAGTTTGTGTGCAAAACAATTTATTCAATTGTTTCTTGAATTTTTGAAGAATATATTTAAAAGAAAGTTTTCAATTTGTGCCAAATTTCTCGTTTCTCGTCATCGTGAAAATAATTTCTGAATGCCTTTGATTTGAAAAAAGCGACAAAAAAAATAAGGAGACTGTATCTCTTAATCAGTTTATAGTATATTTCTTTGAATTCTTCTTGCATTGAAATAAAAAAAGAAGAAAGAAAAGAAACTGCATTGGAGAAAATAGCATTAAGACTGCATTAATAGCTGCCTAGAAAAAAAAATTATAAAAGTAATCTTATGGTGCATTTGTTGATTCATATAGTGAAAAAAATGAACATTGAAAATTTTAGTCCTATTAATTACTCGCTTATTTCTCGCTCGATGAAAAACATAGACAAATATTGTGACATTACTAAACTTATGATAAATATAAATTTTTAAGAACTGGGCGCGCCTCTCCATAAGAAAGAAAAAAAGATTTCTTTTCTTTGAATAAAAAATAAAAGAGAATGTTGAAATTATGTCACTGTGATATGCATTTAGCCCCAAAGAGTATAGACTACATTAGTATAATTTTACTGATATATTTCATATTTGCCATATCCAAAGTGAAAAAAAATACAACAAATGAATAAATAATACTGACAAATACTGTGATATGAAATACGATTGTTACTGTTCGAAATAGTAAGCAAACAAAAAGGATATTGTAAAAAGTTAAAAAGAAAAAAAATAGAGGCGCGTCACAATTCTTACTAAATGCGTTATATAATATTAACTCGTAAATTTTGTTAAGGCAACGTTAGTGTCGACAAAAAAAAAATGATACATTAAAAAATATTACCGTCAATCCATTTCGATTAATACCGTTTGCGGCCTTTTTTCACTGTAGTAATTCTCAGTTAATATTCTTTTTAAAAAAAAACGATATTTATTTCCCGATATTACAGAAAAATAATCGCGATTTATAGAATATTCTCCCCCAATTATCGAATTCGCAATCGTGCTTTTTATCAAAATGTTGATTGACTACTCTCTTTCTCTCTCTCTTTCTCTAACTCTATCACTTCTCACACTTTTTCTTCTCGATCCGCTGATTAACCCCGCACTCTGTTTAGAAAAATCCTCAGTTTGTAAAAATCTCAAAGATTTCTACTTTCTACAGGGAAGAAAAAAAAATTGCCAATTTCTAGAGAAGAAATAACAAATTTTCTAGACTTTAGGTAATTTCTAAGCTTTAAGGAACAAAAAAAAATGAATTAATAGCGTGAATAACTCTCAGGTACGAAAGACACTTATTAAAATAAATAAAACTTTTAATTCACGTTATATTTGTGACCTTTTCAGAATAAAAAAAAAATGGGTAATTAGCGGAAAGAGTCGTGTTCGTAAAAAATAGTAGTTGTATCACGTATTTAGAAAATAAAAATAAAAATAAAACTACATAATTCACATTTTACGAAATAAATAATATAAATAATATCGATTCGCGGATCAAGTCTGTTCGTTTTTTGCGCGCAATAAAAACAATTGATAGGACTTTGGTAAATCATATAGGTTGTTGAAAGTAATCATATTTTTTTAGAGAAAATTTTTCCTAAAACAAAAAAAAAAGAAAGAAATAAAAGAAAAAGGAATCTGTACTGAAAAATGCGCTTAGAGTATCTGTAATTATTTATACACACAGAATTACTAGACCAAATCTCGTTATTGGGAATCATTTTCTAATATAATGGAAAATATATTATATATGGATATACATAAATATATTTAAAAGAAAGAAAAAAAAATGCGTTTCTAGTTGCTACTTATACGTTAACACAAAAAGGGGGAAAAAATTACAAAAAGCAGTAAAAAAAAAATATGCTATATCAATATTCGTAGCGTAATTATAAACAATATAAATATTTGTGTATTTACAAGTATTTAGCGAAGTAAATAATTATATGTATGTACACATGGCTGTCGAAAAGGAACTTGATAATCCGTCTTCTGCGCACTAAAACGAAAACAATTCACTACTCGAATATTGCTTTTTCTATTTAACTATTTCAATAAACAAGTCTACCTTTTCGATGCTTTGTCTTTTAGGGAAAGTTCTCATCTAGAAAAAAATCTTTTATTTAATTTTTGAATTAAAATTACGAATTGGAATTTGAAAATATTCACCCGTTCCGAGGAGAGCAAAATATTTCGAATCTTTGTGACAATTTTCATTACTCATCGATTTTGTTAAAAAAAAAGTCTTGCGAAAAAAAATTAATTCCAGATTGAGAACAATCCTGCTCCTTAATAATAAATGTATATTCACTAATTGTATAAGAGTACGTCCCACGAAAAAAAAAAGAATTGCGGCACGGAACTGATATTCCAAAAATGTAGGAATAAAAGCATTTACCGGAAGAAGAAAAAAAAATTCTGTAATTGCACTCTTTGTCATTATTGACAATTTCAAAAGAACGAGCCGATTTTGTGATTTATCGAAAACAATATATTGAATGTGTTCAATACCTAGAAAAAAAAACTGTTTTCTTTTTGTGAAGAAAAAAAAAACAATATACGAATATCAATCGTTGCCTAGCAAGGTAATTCCGATCTTAATCAGGAAGCACAAGTTACTAGCTCATAAATGTGTATTCATTCTCATAGTGTTCTTATAAAAAAAAACATATTAACTCTAATATTAGACGAAATGCTAGCACCTATGTTCCTTAGAGTTATTATATATAAAAAAGAAAAAGATTGAAAATTAAAAAAAAAAAACCTTTGTAAAAGTATATTTAATTCTTGCAATATTGTATTCCTTTTTTTAACTATAGAAAAAAGCTCAAGGTTTATTCATTTATTTTTTCTAAAAAGTCAAAAATAAAATTTTTATGAGTGACAAAAGTACAATTGGCAAGAATTAAATATATATAAATCGAAATGTTGTGTTCGAATTTTTCAATTCACCGCGAAAGTCAGGATATATTTCGACATAAAAAAATGCCTATCTTTCGGCCTTAAATTTTTATACAAAAGAAAAAAAGAAAGAAAGAAGAAACGAAACCTTGCAAAAGTTTCGTTTTTGTTCTTTGCATTCCTCTGCGAGTATGTTTACATACTAAAAACTGTTATCAATTTCTACAAAAAAAACTGTCTTTTTCTTATTTTTTTCTAATCTTTAATTCATAATTTTCTCAACAAAAAAAAAAATATTAAATAGAAAAAAATGAAAAAAATGAAAAAAAGAGAAAAAACAGAAAAAAGAAAAAAAAACCGTTTTGATTAATTTTTTTTAAATTGTGATATTTTTTTTTAATGAAACAAAATGACATCTTTAGAATTAGAAACTATTTTCAAGAAATAGACAGAAGTTTTCTCATTTGCAAAATTTGGAAAAATTCAAAAGATGTCTGTTTTTTTGTAAATCATTCACTATTGTTATTATAGTATTTTGATATCACAAAAAAAATACGGAGTTTAATAGGAAGAAAATTCGTTACAGATTTTACTGTTTTCTGTTACAAATTTAAAAAAAATAGGTATGCGAATTACTCCCTGAATAAATTCAAAATTGAGTTAAATTTCAATTGTTTTTTTTATTAACCCATCATGAACTGAAATTTAAAAAATATTTCTCTATGAATCAGGGCTCGGATTGTGCGACTTTTTCGACTTTTTTCGACTCTTCTAAGGAAATGTGACTTTTTTCGGCATTTTTTGTGAAAAAATGCTACTAATCGACATTTTTGAGATTTTTTTAGTAAAATGCGATTGAAATTTTTTAAATTTTCAGAAAATGAAAGTTAAAGGAAAATGTTTTAGTCAAAGAAATGTTCTGTTAAGTTTATTTACAGGTTTCTTTCAAATTTTTCAAAAAAACATCAATAACTTCTTTTTAAATAAATATTTAATTATTATTTTTCCATAAGAATTGAAATTCTTCAAAAGATTCAAATTCAAACCTTTTTGAAATTAAACTACTTATAAAAAATTGTTATAAAACATGAAGAAATCGATCACTCCGAGTCTTCGACTCGGAGCAATAAATGTCTTCATGTTTTATAATAATTAAACATGACCAAGTGATAAAATCATTATTTTATATTATAAGATTTTATAAAAAAAAGAATTTGAAAATAATTGAATTTCTAGGATGAATTTTTTTTGTTTATAAAGATAATTAACATTTTGACAAGAATTTTATTAAAATTCTTTGAAAATAATTGAATTACAGAGAAAAATTTTATTATTTTTAAAGATAATTGCATTTTTGAACTTTTTTTTAAAAAAAATGTTTAAAAGTAATTGAATTTTGAAGAAGAATTTTGATATTTTTAAAAATAGTTGAAATTGTGGGCAGAATTTTAAAAAATTTTGAAAATAATTGAATTTTTGCGATGTATTTTCTAATTTTGTAAGATAATTGAATTTTGCAAAAAAAATTATTTTGAAAATAATTAAATTTCCATGATGAATTTTATTATTGATGAATATAATGATAATTTTGACAAGAAATTAAAAAAAATTTTTTGAAAATAGTTGAATTTCTGTGCAGAATTTTATTACTTTTGAAAATAAATGAATTTCTAGAATAAATTTTAATATTTATAAAGATAATTACAAATGCACAGAAATAAATAAAAAAATAATTGAAATTCTGACAAGAATTTTATTAAAATTCTTTGAAAATAATTGAATTACAGAGAAAAATTTTATTATTTTTAAAGATAATTGCATTTTTGAACTTTTTTTTTTAAAAATGTTTAAAAGTAATTGAATTTTGAAGAAGAATTTTGATATTTTTAAAAATAGTTGAAATTGTGGGGAGAATTTTAAAAAATTTGAAAATAATTGAATTTATGCGATGAATTTTCTTATTTTTTAAGATAATTGAATTTTGCAATGAATTTTATCAGAACTTTTGAAAATAATTAAATTTCCATGATACATTTTTTTATTCATGAAGATAATGATAATTTTGACGTGAAATTAAAAAAAAATTTGAAAATAATTGAAATTCTGCGGAGAATTTTATTACTTTTAAAAATAATTGAATTTCCACGATGAATTTTATTATTTATAAAATTTTGACGAGAAATTTAATAAAAAATTTTGAATGTAATTGAATTTTTGCGAAGAATTTCATTATTTTTTGAAAATAAATGAATTTTAGAGAAGAATTTTATTATTTATAAAGATAATTGAATTTTTGAACAAATTTTTTTTTTAAATGTTTATAAGTAATTGAATTTTGAAGAATTTTGATATTTATAAAAATAATTGAAATTTTGAACAGATTTTTTAGAAAAATGTTAAAAATACCTAAAAATTTTAAAATTAAAACTTTGCCATGCATTTTATTAAATTTTATCAAATACTATTCCAGATTGTTTTTGATTTTAAAGTATCTGTTGTCGAGAAATGTGATTTCTTTTGTACAATTTCAACAATTTCGTGTTTGCTTTTCGGCGTTTTGTTCCCTAAAATTTCATTTGACTTTTCCGGAAATTTTATCCGACTTTTCGTCATTTTTATTGTGATTTTATGCGACTAAAGCGACTTTTTTTGAGTCTTAAAGACGATCCGAGCCCTGTACGGTTAGAAATAATAACTTTTAAGTCACTTTTTTTTAAATCTAGTTCTTTTGAAAAGAAAAATTTACATAACTTGTTGTAAATTATTTACAATTTGGTTAAATAAGGTTCTTTTTAGTGTTAAATAACAATTTTCAATTTTTTCAACTTACGATGTTATACCGAGTGTCTTTCTGACTAGTTTCTGGGCAATTCTTTCGAATTCGGCACGATCTTCTCGCCACATTTTTGCTGCGTCAACATTTGCACCACTCTCGTCGTTTGGCTCGGCCAACATGCTCACGACACTTAGGAGAATTTTCTCAACACTCTGAACGGGACTCCATCGTTCGGCACTGCTTTCATAGCCCATTGGATCGTCACCGGGCGCATGTAAAATACTAATGCAAACTCGACCGTCAGCGTAAATATTTGGATGAAACATTTCGCAGGTGAATTGCATTTTAGGCGGACTCAATGGATAATCAGGTGGGAATATTAATTTCGCCGGAAATACACCGCCCTCGAAGCATGTTCCCTCGGGACCGGTTATCAATGCTTCCCATTCGAAAAAATTCTCCTCATTTATTGGTCCCGCTATTATTCCTTCGGGTGGATTTAAGGTTAGTTGTTTATATTCTGCCATTAGACGTCTCAATGCCGAACCTGCCATTCTTTTTTGCTTCTTTCTCTCGGAATTAAAAGAAATCGGAAAATCAACTATTTTTCTTGTCCTCTTTTTTTAATGTCTAATTTTATAATCTACAAGAACGATAAATGTTAGACGAAAAAACCTTTTTTTGCCTCTTCCTCCCGATGTTATACTTACATTTTATTGAATCAGGTTCTCCATTTTCTAATTAGCAGGAAAAGTTAATAATCTTCTTTTATATTGCGAACGTTATTAGAACGTAAGCGATTTTTTTTATTTATTTGTTGGATTTGTAGTGATTGCAGCTGCAACCATATTGTTTACATAACCAATAAATTTCTGACAGGTGCGCAGAACAATACGTAAAATTGCCCGTTTATAGGAATATTTCGTCGATATTTACATTAATAATAAGTAAAAGAAGAAATTAACACTGTATTTGGAATTAAACAAACAATTGCTTTATTGAAATATAATTGAGTCGAAAAAGAAATTTCGAGTTTTTTCGCTCAGTATAGGTTAGGTATGTCGGCCTTCGGGTTTTAAAGACTCTCATTGGTCGACGTTCCCCGCGCAAATTTGAAAATAGCCAATGACATCTGTGTTTGGCGGTCAAATCCGGAACTAACGACTTTTCCCTTTAAATTCATTAATTAGAAGCGGAATAATTATTTATTTACGTTGTATAAAAGGTTTAAAATGTAAATCGCTAATCAATCGTTTCGTTATTTATCAGAAGAATTTATTAATAATGAATATTATTCTATTGTAGTTGATTTAATTTTTCCAAGTCCATGGTCTCGGGAAAATTGTGACACTATGCAAGTGGCACGAAATGTCATTTAATCACAAGCATCGCAAGGATCACAAAAGATTTTTTTTCTTTCGAAGGTAGTATCATGTTATTAACGATTTAGATAAAAACCATACAATCTTTGCAAGTTGACAATCTAGGTACGAATTAATTATGCGCAAAGGGCAAAGTTTGCAAAACGAATAGTAAAGGAGGTTAGAATTCGCAAATCGATTTTTATTTCAATATTTATATAGAGTTATACTCTTTTTTTTAGAATAAATGTAATTTTAAATGTATTTTTACAATTATTAATGAAAACAGTGTGTAATAAAAATTGTAATATAACAGAAATTGTATTATAACAGAAATTACTTTAATTATCGGGAATTTCGCAACAGGAATAATTAAAGTTGAAAGAAATTTTTCAAAGTCATTTTTATTTTTTCTTTAAAGAAGTTACAAACTCCTATATGACAATTATGTACACGCGGCCTTAAATCACTACTTAAATTCCTGCTAGTAGGAAGAAATTGAAATCGAAAGCAATCTGGACATTGAAAAGCTATTCAAAATTATTTGTTTTCATAAAGATGGTAAATACGGTAAATACAGTAAATACATTTTATAAATATATATATATATTTTTTTTTAATAAGCCTCGAGTAAAAGTATTCTGTCCATCGAAATAGCTTTAATCTCATTTAATTTTTTGCTTTCGTTATTTGCACCTGTATTTTTGGAATATTATTTGTGCGTTTATAAATCATTTAAATTTGCCAAAAAAAACAAGGAATAAACATTCGATCTAATGAAAAAATTTGTTTATTCTCCATGATACTGATACATAACTCACTCTCATTCATTTATACATAGGTACGAAAAAATTCAATTATTAAAAAAAAGCGATTTCTTTTTCATTATTGAAAAAATATCCGCTTTTCTTTCAACATCACAAATTCATATACACTCAGACAGCACACTCGCATATTTACCAAAAAAAAAAAAAACTTATAAAATATTGAATTACACGTAAAGAACAAAAAAAAATAAATTAACAATATTGGTGGAGTCTTATATTTGAAAAAGGAGTTTTTCTCGGTGACGTCGCACGTTCCGAAGACAATAATAAAAATCGAGGCTCTCTGGACTTTTTTCTTATATATTTTACGAGCAGTGATTCTTTAAAAACGTTTCCTTTGTAGCAAATACAATACAGAGTAATACACTCGATAGAGATCATCACAGCCGTATAACGGATCTTTTTTTTGCGGGTCGGGCGCGCGCTCATTTTGCGTGTTGGTGAAAAAAAAAAATTGGCATTCTGGCCATAATTATGTAAAAATTGAGCGCGAATAAAATAAAGTATTAGTCTCTAGAGCATTTGCCTATGAAAGGAAGTGGGATTTCAGTCTAGACGTGCGCACGAATCAAAATTCGTTATATGCGTGCGATTATAATTCATCCTTGAGATCATCTTCCTCGCCACCGGTTGGTGGTGGTGGTGCACCGCCTGCTCCTTGATATAATTTTGCAATAATTGGCTGCGCAACGTCGGTGAGTTCCTTCTTTTGTTGTTTATATTCTTCTGGATCAGTGTCCTGATTTTCCTCGAGCCATTTGATTTTCTCGTCAATTATTTCCTCTAATTTTGTCTTATCACTGTCACTTATTTTCGAGCCGAGCTTCTCCTTGTCGGCAATTTGATTTTTCAATGAGTACGCATAAGATTCGAGATCGTTGCGCGCTTCAACGCGCTCCTTCAGTTTCTTGTCCTCCTCGGAGAATTTCACTGCCTCCTTGATCATTCTCTCGATATCGTCGGGCGTCAAACGATTCTGATCGTTGGTGATGACGATTTTCTCACGATTGCCAGTTCCCTTGTCCTCGGCCGATACTTGAAGAATACCATTGGCGTCGATCTCGAATGTCACTTCGATTTGGGGAATTCCACGTTGCGCTGGCGGAATGCCGGTGAGATCGAATTTTCCAAGGAGATGATTGTCCTTTGTCATTGGTCGTTCGCCTTCGTAGACTTGAATTGTTACTGTGTGCTGATTGTCGGAGGCCGTTGAGAAGATCTGCGATTTCTTGGTTGGAATCACGGTGTTTCTGTAAATTATTATTATTATTATTATTATTATTATTATTATTATTATTATTATTATTATTATTATTATTATTAGTATTAGTATTTCGAACGAAATAAGAGATTTCAATTTTAGGAGATTGATTAATTACCTGGGGATGAGTTTGGTCATGACTCCGCCTACAGTTTCGATACCCATGGTGAGAGGATTGACGTCGAGGAGAACAATGGCGTCAGTGTCCTGTTCGCCGGAGAGGACGCCAGCTTGAACGGCGGCTCCATAGGCAACAGCTTCATCGGGATTGATACCTCGGGATGGCTCTTTTCCGCCGAAGAATTCCTTGACGAGTTGTTGAACCTTGGGAATACGTGTGGATCCACCGACGAGGACAATTTCGTGAACGTCCTTCTTGCTCATGTCGGCGTCTTCCAAAACTTTTTGCACTGGCTTCATTGTACTTCTGAACAAATCCATGTTCAATTCCTCGAATTTCGCTCTGGTCAATGTCTCTGAGAAGTCCTCGCCCTCGAAGAAGGATTCAATTTCAATTCTCACTTGATGGCTCGCGCTGAGTGCTCGCTTCGCTTTTTCGACCTCGCGACGCAATTTCTGCACAGCGCGCACGTCCTTGCGGATGTCCTTGCCCTTCTTCTTTTTGTACAACTTGATGAAGTGGTCCATGACTCTTTGATCGAAATCTTCGCCTCCCAAGTGAGTGTCACCGTTGGTGGCGACGACCTCAAAGACTCCGTTGTCAATTGTCAAAAGACTGACGTCGAAAGTGCCGCCGCCCAAATCGAAGACCAAGACATTTTTCTCGCCGTCCTTTTTGTCTAATCCATAAGCAATTGCAGCCGCCGTTGGCTCGTTGATGATTCTCATCACATTCAAGCCGGAAATAGTTCCAGCGTCTTTCGTCGCCTGAAAATTGAAAAAATCGTTAATTTCCATTTTTTTTTTGCGAAAAATTGACCTTCTCGCTCTTAAATTTAAGAATTTAGTTGAATTCAATTTAATATTAGTTTCAAGTACCTGTCTTTGTGCGTCATTGAAGTAAGCAGGAACAGTAACGACAGCGTGGGTGACTTTCTTGCCCAAATAGGCCTCGGCGGTTTCCTTCATTTTCCCAAGAACCATAGCGGAAATTTCCTCTGGGGCAAAGACTTTGTCGCCTTGTTGCGTGGCAACTTGAATGTGAGGCTTGTTGTTCTTATTCACAACCTTGAAGGGGAATAATTTCATGTCATGAACAACAGTGCTGTCCGACCATTCGCGACCAATGAGTCGCTTGGCATCGAAGACGGTGTTCTCCGGATTCGTCGTCAATTGATTTTTCGCAGCATCGCCAATAAGACGTTCGCCGTCTGTCGTGAATGCCACGTACGATGGTGTAATTCGATTTCCCTGATCGTTCGCGATAATCTCAACTCGTCCATTTTTGTAAACACCAACACTAAAATAAAAAAAAAAACAGATTTTACTTAAAGGGAAAAAGAAAATAATTAACAAAACAAGCACTAAAAGAAGAAATTAACCCAGATTAGTAGCAAAACGAAAACAATTCCTTAGAAAATCGATTTGAAAAGCTCAATTCATTTTATCGAGAACCTTACAAATTATTCACGATTCTGATGGAAAAAATACATAAAAAAAATTTTTAAATTACAACCAAAGAAAATAATTACCAAGAATAAGTTGTTCCCAAGTCAATTCCAATAACGGTTCCAATGTCTTCCTTTTCTTTTTTCTCCTCTTTGGATGCTGCTAACGCCAGCAGTCCAAATAATGCCAGGACTACTAATCCCTTCATTCTTTTTTCTGAAGACTAACCTGGAATTGAAAAAATAAATTCAGTACATACCTACAAATTTAAAAAAAATATATTTTTCCAAACAAGAAAACGCAATAAAACGATTAATAAATAAAACAATAAAACGTAGTAAAATGATTAATAAATAAAATAAAAATCATTAATAAATGAAATAATAAAATAATAAAATAATTAATAAATGAAATAATAAAATAATAAAATAATTAATAAATGAAAAATTAAAATAATTAATAAATAAAATAATAAAATAATTAATAAATAAAATAATAAAATAGTTAATAAATAAAATAATAAAATAGTTAAAAAATAAAATGATAAAATAATTAATAAATAAAATAATAAAGCGTAATAAAATAATTAATAAAACTAAACTAAATAATAATTTCTTAAACTAAAGCCACTTCTTGAACGATGTTATCGATTACTTCACATATGTTCAATACTTCTGATTTTTAATCCATCAATTTTTAACAACAGGAAAAATGGCAAAAAAAAGAGAAACTCCGAATCATTGAGAATTGTCCCAAAAGAAAATATTCTTCTCTCGAACAATTAATTTTACAGTTATGTCTACCTATCGTTCAGGGGAAGCAATCGAAAAATCACAACTGACACGTCAACACAATAATCGGTTATTAAAATACATCCTCAAAGCCGAATTTAAAATTTTTCATACTCCTTTTGTTTTTAGTTTCTTTAAAAATTATTTAAAAATCACCAGTCTTCTAGAATGGAAATTAATACTCCAAAAATGAAAGAAAAGGGAAAAATAGTCAAGAAACAAAATTCGAGTCAAGAAGGACTCGACCATTTAATTTAAATCAATGAAAACTTTTAATTAATCATAAACCTGATTAATTAATTAGAAACGTGTGGTAATTAGAAACTACCACACGAGAAATACAGAAACGAAAAAAAGATCCTAGCCGGAATGTTTGAGAATTGAGAAAATGTGCCGGTTTGCCAAAAAAAGAAAAATGAATTGTAGCAAAAAAAAAATATTATTTAGCAGAAAATACTTGAAATAAACTCACCAAATTATAAATAATTATGAAAAAATCTTGTATCCAACAATGAATATTCTCCTTTTTTTTACAACTTATCCAATGTTCTTAAAACAACTCTTCACTGATGACTGACTGCTGACTGAATGAAGCACCGGGATATTAACGGGAAATTTTCGTCGTGGCTTGCGTTTATTGGTGGAAATCAAATTCTGTCACATCAAATGTTTCCTACGATTGGTGAACGTGTCTACAGTTGGCCTCACGCTATTGGCACACGTCACGAACGTCATCAAATTTTTCCCGAAGAACATTCGAGTACATTCGCGATTGGTCGACGTGTAAAGTAGCGTAATCAGGAGAAATTTAATTTGGAGGTGTATTTTTGCACCCCAAAACGAAAATAAAAATACAAGATAACAAAATTCTTTTGATAACCTTATATAAATCAAAGGTCGAATTTTTTTTTTTAAATAAGTATCGAATACATACGAAAAATATCGTTTTTGTCGAAAGTGTTTTCTGAATGTTTGGAATTTAGAATTAATTTTTAAATTGAAAGAAAGTACATTTTGCTAAATTTGGTAAAAGAAGATAAGAATTAAAATTAGAAAAAAATAAATTAAGGAAAATTGGAGAAAAAGCTGAGAGCGCTGAGAGGTTTTTCTAAAAAAAAAAGGTTTTTTCTATCATTATTTCAAGGAAATGATAATAAATTCCTAAAACTACGGCCCTGAAAATTGTCTGTCA
The DNA here is from genome assembly GCA_032873175.1 of Leptopilina drosophilae. Taxonomy (NCBI): domain Eukaryota; kingdom Metazoa; phylum Arthropoda; class Insecta; order Hymenoptera; family Figitidae; genus Leptopilina; species Leptopilina drosophilae. The sequence continues at coordinate 23,076,180 of CM065487.1, forward strand.
CACACACGTGTTTCTTCTGCTGTTCAAACTAACGGGACAAGGAGAGAGGTTGTTTAACATTCATTCCTTTCGTACTGAATCCAAATTAGGCTTTTCTCGTCCTCTAGAAAATTATTACGTGGCACAAACGTACCACCTACGGAAACTATTTCATTCCTCCTCAAAAAAAAAAAGAAAATATGAAACGAGAAAATTCTAAAGAAAAGAATTTACAAATAACTGTACTCGAAAAAAGTATATTTTTCCAATTCTTCGAATCTTTTTCCATTCTTTTTTTTTCAAAAATTACACTTTACACCTTTAATTTCTGCTCGAAAATTAATGTTTAAAATAATCTCCTAGCGAATTTAATGAATATTTATTTTTTGATTTCTATGCATTTAAATTCGTACGATTTAAAAAATGTATAAAAAATAAAAATCGTCAAATTAATATTTACTTTTCGGTTGCAATAAATCTAGAAGCATCGGTGTAAAATAAGTGATAATACAATCAGCTCCAGCTCTTCTCATTGAGAGTAATATTTCTAAGAGTACAGATTCCAAATTTATCGCTCCATTATTTGCCCCATGCAATAACATTGCGTACTCGCCAGAAACTTGATAAATAAACAACGGATATTCCGGATGATTATCTTTTACTTGTTTCACAATATCCAAATATGATAAACCTGGTTTAACCATAAGGAAGTCTGCGCCCTCCTCGACATCCCTGGCCTTTGGGAAAAAAAATAATTCAATAAATAAATATTAAATACTTTTATGAATATTTCTTATTATCATAAATTAACAAATAAATTATTAAATAACATTTTTTTTTAATTAAATAAAAAAGAATGTTTTTTTTTTTAACTTACAGCAGCTCTGGAAGCCAAACCCCTACTTCCCGATGGTAATTGATAACATTTTCGGTCACCAAATTGAGGAGCGGAATTCGCAGCGTCTCTGAATGGACCATAAAAACCAGAGGAGAATTTCACTGCATAGGACAGAACTGAGACTTTATTGGATAAATTCGCAGCTATTAGATTTCTTTTAATTGCTCCTATTCTTCCGTCCATCATATCCGAGGGTGCGACAATGTGAGCGCCTGCAAATTTGGTAAAAAAAGGTAATTTATGAAAGAAAAAGAAAATTGTTTTATTGAAATACTTAATAAATATTAAAAAATAGTAAATAAAACAAATTTATAATAATAGATATTATTATTAAGGTAATTTATGAAAGAAAAAGAAAATTGTTTTATTAAAATACTTAATAAATATTAAAAAAGTAGTAAATAAAAAAAATTTATAATAAATGTTATTATTATTAAGGTAATTTATGAAAGAAAAAGAAAATTGTTTTATTGAAATACTTAATAAATATTAAAAAATAGTAAATAAAAAAAATTTATAATAATAAATATTATTATTAAGGTAATTTATGAAAGAAAAAGAAAATTGTTTTATTGAAATAATAAATATTAAAAAATAGTAAATAAAAAAATTTAATATTAATATTAATATTAATATTAATATTAAGGTAATTTATGAAAGAAAAAGAAAATTGTTTTATTGAAATAATAAATATTAAAAAATAGTAAATAACAAAAAATTTTATAATAATAAATATTATTATTAAGGTAATTTATGAAAGAAAAAGAAAATTGAAAGTAAAACAAAAGTAAATTGTCAAATTAAAAAAGAAATAAATAAAGAAAAAAAAGAATATTTCTTTTGCTCTCCATTTTTTATTTGTAATTAAAAGAAATTCTTGATAATTAATTAATTAATTATCTTATATCCTAATAATTAATTAAATTATTAATAAGGAATTTCTAACCAGCTTTTGCGTATGACAATGCAATCTCAGCAATTCTTTGGATACTTGCGTCATTATTTATGACTCCGTTTTCATTTAAAATACCACAATGTCCGTGTGTTGTGTACGGACATAAACAAACATCACAGGCAATTATTAATTCAGGAAACCATTTTCTCAATAATGGCAATGCTTGGATCACTGGATTCTGTTCGCTGTCCGCATTTCCGCCATTCTCGTCCTAAAATAATAATCAACAAAAAATGATATAGCATTGAAAAAATGCAAAAATAAAAATAAAAAACAAATAAAGTAAAATAATTATAAACAAAAAATGATGTAGCATTGAAAAAATGCAAAAATAAAAATAAAATGCATTGAAAAATGGAAAAAAATCATTGTTTCAATTTGAAGTTAAAAGCCGTTCAATTAATTGCACTGCGCATTGTGCAGGTAATTTTTCGAATTTCGTATAAATTGCGATTTTATTTTCCCTATCGAAAATAATTCGACCAAGCATTTTTTTTTAATACAAATCTTTATCTTTTTTCTATCTTTACTCACAATTTTCTTTGCTACTTTTTTAATTAATAACAAATAAATAATTTTAAAAAATTTCTTTTTAAATTATTTATTTGTTAATTATTAATTTAAATTATTTATTAATGATTAATTCATTATTAAATTAAATGTGTAGAGTTTTAATTTGTTAGCTTTCTTAAAAAATAAATTTTGAATGAAATTATTCGAAAATTCTAGAAAATTATTTGAATTTTTGGAAGACTTGCAGTTCAAACTTTTATTTCGAAATTTTAAGCAAATAAAGAACAATAATTATAGTTAAATATTTATTTTACAAAAGTTATTGTAACTTGACAAAATTTAATTTGGAAATTTTTAATAAATTACGTTTTTGAAAAATAGTAATTAAAAATTAAAAAAAACTACTTAAATTAATGTTTTGAAAAATTTAATTTAGAAATTACGTAAAAAATTGTTTTTTGAAAAAATAAAACTAAAATTTTTGAAAAACACTTCTATTTCCGAAAATAATTTTTTAAAAAATTGAAACAACCGAAAACTTTGCCAACTTTTATTGAAATAAATTTTAAATTTTAATTCAAGTTGCTGTTAGAAATATTTTGGCATTTACTATACGAGTTGTTCAAATAATTAGTAATTACATTTAATGATAGACGGTAATGAGAAAGTTTTTTCATGTTTTCGAAAATTTCATTGAAAACTTTCAATAGTTGAAATTCATTTACATAAGAAGAAACTAGAATTAGAAAGTAATTTAATTTGAAAGTATAATTATAATTATTAGTTAAAAAAATTAAAAGACCTTTTTTAATTTGTTCGAGACGCCAAATAATAAAATTGATCGTAATCCCTTTGACACTAATGGTTGTAATGTCGATTTCAAGTGATTGATACCGTAACGATAAACACCGGGCATACTATTAACTGTATCCTTAGCATCAGGATCGTCTCTGTAATTTCAGTAAATATATTTATTAGTTTTCATTTTCCTTATTATTATTTTTATTTGTTAATTAATTAAGAGAAAATATGGTTCGGGAGAAACTTATAATACATTTTGAGGTTATGTACTCACAGGAGAAAAATAGGATACATTAAATTATCCACCGTTATTTCCGTATTTGGTGATTGCCAACTTCGTAATAAGGAATGTGAATAACCACTGTGAAGAATGTGTTTCTCTTTCATTTTGTACATAATTATTTTGTTAATTATTTAAAAAATATTGTTGCACTTTTTTAAAAAAATTTTATCGAAACTTGTCATCAAAACAAAAACAAATTATGTAATTGGAGGCTACAACGGAATTTGAAGAAATATGATTGGTCGAATTAGTTTCTTTACTGATCTTTGAAATTATGGCGGGAATATTTTTAAAACAGATGATCAATTAAATAAAAAGTAAAAGAATAAAAAACAAGAAATAGAAAGAAAGAAAGAAAGGAAAAAGAAGAAGAGAAAGAAAGAATTTGTTTATATAAAACATTGGAAAATATGTAAAATACTTTTTTATTCCATATTAATAAAAGTTGAGAAAAAATATTGTAAAATATTGTTTTCGATAAAAAAAAGTATTGTAAATTTGTCTCTCACTTGTTCTAAAATTTATTTTTCGTTGTTAAATTTATAAAAGTCACCGGGTGTCGATAGTTTTAATTTCAGACTTTTCCTCTCTCAATCAACCAATTTCTTCATTATGAACATGAACTTCGACATCAGCTTGAGATGCAGACGCCAATTCTTCGTCGACTGTTGTCGACGATTCTTGCCTGCCTGCAGCAATTAGTTCGCCTTGAAGAAAAAAAATTAATTTCTTAAATAAAAAGTAAATTTTCTTTAAAAAAAATATAATTTTTCTTACGTTCTATCATTAAATGTAATTATTTGAACACCATTATTAATTTTTTTTTGTTCGTATAGTAAATGCCGAAATATTTCTAACAACAACTTGAATTAAAATTCAAAATTTATTTCAAAAGTTGGCAAACTGTTCGATTGTTTCAATTTTTTTTAAAAATTATTTTCGGAAATAGAAGTATTTTTAAAAAAATTTAGTTTTATTTTTTCCAGAAACAATTTTAACGAAATTTCTGAATTCAATTTTTCAAAACTTTAATACTTTTTGTTAAACAAAAATTTCAAAACTTATTTATTTTTCCTGAGGAATTTGAAATTTCAAATAATTTCAATGAAAAACCTCATGAAATATAATTATTTCAAAAATTTACAATTGTAATTCATCCAAAATTCAATTATTTTTTAGAATTTTTAAATAAAATTATTGAAAAACTAATCATTTTTGAAGACAAATAATGTTATTAATAATTTTTTAAAATAAAAATTTAAAGATTTTTAAACTTATGCTTCCCGTAAATTTTCAAGGAATTTAATTTTAAAATCCTTTTAAAATTTAACTTATTCCTAAAATTCCTGTTATAACGGTTTAAATATTTAATTATTTTATAAAATTTTAATTGAAATTTTTGTTAAATCAATTCCTATCAGAATTCAACTGCGAGAATTGAATGACTTAAATAGAATAATTTTTGTAAATTCATAAAATGATATAATTTCAAAAATATAATTATATTTATAAACAATTTTTAAAGAGGGAAAAATAAAATTCTTTAAAATATAAAATTTTACAGAATTTTCAATTGTTTCAAATCGTTAAAATTATTATTGTGAATTCAAGTAGTTTTTTCTATAAAAAGGTTTTAATTACTATTTTTAAAAAACGTAATTTATTAAAAATTTCCAAATTAAATTTTTTAAGTTTCAATAACTTTTGTAAAATAAATATTTAACTAATTATTGTTCTTTATTTGCTTAAAAATTTTAAAATACTTAAAAGTTTGAACTGCAAGTCTTCCAAAATTCAATTAATTTTCTAGAATTTTTGAATAATTTCATTCAAAATTTATTTTTTAAGGAAGCTAACAAATTAAAACTCTACACATTTAATTTAATAGTGAATTAATCATTAATAAATAATTGAAATTAATAATTAACAAATGAATAATTTAAAAAAAAATTTTTTAATTATTTATTTGTTATTAATTAAAAAAGAAGCAAGGAAAATTGTGAGTGAAGATAGAAAAAAGATAAAGATTTGAATTAAAAAAAACGCTTGGTCGAATTATTTTCAATAGGAAAAATAAAATCACAATTTATACGAAATTGAAAATTACCTGCACAATGCGCTGTGCAATTAATTGAACGGCTTTTTGCTTGAAACTGAGAAAAATTCAATTCAATGAGAGATGGAGCAAATATCCAATATCCAAAGCAACTTCCAAGTGCGAGGGCAATGGTAATGTATCCATTGTACGTCATTACCGCCAACATTAAAATATAACCAAATAAAGTGTGCAGGGACCAGTGAAAAACTTCCAAGAACCATTTACTCCAACTTGTGCTGTTAAAAATGAGAGAAAACATTAGAAATCTGATGAATAAATGAAATACAAAAATAAGTAAAAGACAGAAATAAATAAAATACAGAAATAAATATAAATACAAAAATAAGTAAAAAACAGAAATAAATAAAATACAAAAATAAATAAAATACAAAAATAAGTAAAAAATAGAAATAAATAAAATACAAAAATAAGTAAAAGGCAGAAATAAATCAAATACAGAAATAAATAAAATACAAAAATAAGTAAAAGGCAGAAATAAATAAAATACAGAAATAAATAAAATACAAAAATAAGTAAAAGACAGAAATAAATAAAATACAAAATAAATATAAATACAAAAAATAAATAAAATACAAAAATAAGTAAAAAACAAAAATAAATAAAATACAAAAATAAGTAAAAGGCAGAAATAAATAAAATACAAAATAAATATAAATACAAAAATAAATAAAATACAAAAATAAGTAAAAAACAGAAATAAATAAAATACAAAAATAAATAAAAGGCAGAATATCAAATACAGAAATAAATAAAATACAAAAATAAGTAAAAGGCAGAAATAAATAAAATACAGAAATAAATAAAATACTAAAATAAGTAAAAGACATAAATAAACAAAATACAAAAATAAGTAAAAGACAGAAATAAACAAAATACAAAAATAAATAAAATACAAAATATTTATTATATAAATTATGAATAAATTTCCTTCACTTCACCAGTTTTTCTTACCAGTGGCATTCGGATAATGGTTGAAAAGAATTAGGATATATTCTCGAAAGTAGTGAAGAATTTTCCGAACTTCCGGACGAACGCTCAGGAAGTGAGGACATTGTAAATAATCGTAATTTCACTTGAACTATTTTCATTCCCTCATAAAAAATTGCCATAGCCGCTAGAGCAAAGCAAGTTGCCAATAGACCTCCAGTTGTCGTTATATTGTAACCAGGAAATAAAAACGACGCCAAGTCGTTTCCAAACCAGTACCACATATGCATTTCTATTGTTTTGAAAATATTTATTATCAATTTATTTATCTATACTCTAATAGTTAACATAATAACACAATAATCATAATAATATTTCATTCCAAAATTATAGGTTATACATACTTGATCGTCACAGCTCTTATCTATATACAAAAAACAAAAACAACCACCAGTGGAATAATGCGATAAACATTAATCCTGAAACAAATTTTTCCCCACTCATTAAATTTGTCACGAAAAGATTTTCGTAATTTCTTCAATGAAACATTAAATAGTAACTCAATTCACAAAAATCAACTCAACTTTTCCATTTTATCATTTCTATTCTATTTTTTAATTTAATGAATATACAAAATAAACTGCAATTACTCACCGTTTTCAATTCTCTTTCATTTTCAAAACAACTTGAAGTAAACTTATTTTCTAACATATGGAATTATTTTTTTTTTAAACAACCATATTAATGAAGCCAAAGGTTATAATTTATATGGCGAAACGAAACTAGAACAAAATTATGTATACAAAAACAAGAGATCCTAACCTTAAAATAGATCATTTTTGTTGGAGAAAAAAGGACCTATTCGGAAAAAATGACTGCAAATGCTTGGTTTAACGATAATAATGGTAAAAATCTTGAAAGTAGGGTAATTTTAGGAATTTCCATGCATTGTTGATTCGCATTTGTTCTTTAATTAACAATTATTGATACTGAGCATTTTTGTATAAACCCGAGTGTAAACAATTTTCTGTTTCCATGGAAATACTACTCACGTCATGTGACAAACCGGGAATTTAAACGTAAACTTTCACCTTGACTTTTTCCCCATTTTTCCAATAGAATTGCTAAATGTTTTCTAATCAGAAAGTAAGTTATATGAATAAGTTAAAATTACTTCTTTCTTCTTATTTCTAAACTTTCTGATATGTAATTTTAAAGAGAAAATATGTCACGAAACCGGAAATAAAATAAAATCAATTTTATTTTTAAAGGTTGGTGGAACTGAAAAACTAGTCAAATGAGAGAAATTAATTTTTTAGTAAATAAATATGGTAATAAAAATTAAATTTTACTAAATAATAAATATTGATTGTAGAAGAATTTCAGAAAATTAATATCGTTTAGAAAGGAGACATTGGAGTGATAATTTCTCAGTTCTCGTGTTTTCAAAAAAAAAAAAAAAAAACGATTGAAGAAACTCTGTTTTTGAAAATTATCAGAAGGTGGCGTATTATTCGAAAACGATGACAGTGACATCTAACCCCTTTGGGCGAGCAAGCGTGGCTAATCAAGGCACCAAAAGGTAAGCCGTAAGGGCTGTTTATTTTTGGGATTTTAATGGGCCGCATGGTCCTTTAATCGTTTTTTTTTCATCGAGTAGTGCGTTCCGTGATCACGTTCGTCTTTAAATTTTCTTTAATAATCATTTAATGAACAAATAGTGAAGGTTTGTGAGACGCCTAAAAAATTCGGCCCGTGGACAGGAGGCTATAAGAACGGGCATCTTTGCCCGCAGTAAAAAGCCACACAACAATTTCTTTCATTTTTCAAACAAAAAGCACCTCGTCAATTAATTTTTCTTGTGATTTACACGGGTTTTTTTTTCAATTGAAACTCGTGAAAAACTAAGTAATTCTTGCACGTGTGAAGACGGGGGAAAAAAAAGGCGCTTTACACCTCACACATTGTACCACGCTGTACCATTGCGCAGCTTCACCTGCAGTAACTTCCCCGCGGAATTTCTAATCTCAGGATTTTCTAATCTCTTGTGCCCCTACAGAAAGATGAGCAGTTCGGAGGAGGTGTCATGGATTTCCTGGTTTTGTGGTCTCAGGGGCAATGAATTCTTCTGTGAGGTACGTCACATTTCATTCAGTGTTCTGTTGTCCTGTACAGTTGGTTCAGTCACTCTTTCCGGTGTAGTCAAGTTTTTTTTTTTTGTTTTTAATTTTGTATAATAAATAGAATTTGAATTGGATTGTAATCGAATTCTCAGAACTCTGTATTGTATGTCTCAAGTAATAGGATATTTTGTTTTGTAATTCTTTAAAGATAACATTTTCGCGAATTGAAATGGGAGATTTCCAAGGGTACTTTTTTTTTCTTTGTTGATTAAATTCTTTTTCTTAGAGATAAATTTCGTTTTTCGTTTAAAGGTTGACGAGGACTACATTCAGGATAAATTCAACCTGACAGGACTGAATGAACAAGTGCCACATTATCGTCAGGCTCTCGATATGATTCTCGATTTAGAGCCAGGTGAGTAAAATAGTGAAAAATAATATTAACTAACATTATTTTTGTTTTCAATACTCTGTAGCCATTTTAGTGACGTGAATTTAGACGAGTTTGAGATTTTTTACACAAAAAAAAAGGGAAGAAATAAATTTTTTCTAAACTCACGTTAAATTGTAGCTTTTTATTCATATTTTTATTCTTTTTTTTCAATATTTTGCGTATACGAAACTTCTCTTTCAAGTAAGTAGATTATTGAAAAATGAAGGTAGTACCTTAATTTCTATTATTGTTTTTTTGTATAATTACAGGGTTGCCACAGGTCAGAAAAGTCAGGGAAAGTAAAATTGGTCAGGAAAGTCAGGGATTTTTACTAAAAGTACTGGAAAAATTGAATTTTTAAAATTCATGAGGAAAATGAATTTTTTTTCTTTTTGCCTCGTAAACTATGAAGTTACCACAAATTTTAATACAAAACTTTCAATTTTTTCTATTTCTGACAATAATTTCTTTTTAAATAACTTAAATTTTCAAAAATTTAAAAACAATTCTCTTCAAAATTACAATTATTTTTATAAATAATAAAATACTTCATTAAAATTCAATTATTTTTAAAAGTTTTAATAAAATTATAAACAAAATTTCATAAAATTTTTCGAAAAATATTAATTATATAAAAATATTTTTATAAATAATAAAATTCTTCACCGAAATTCAATTACTTTTATAAACTTGAATAAAGTTCATTGTAAGAATTCAATTATTTATATAAACTTAAATAAAATCCATTGGAAGAATTGAATTATTTTCAAAATTAATAAAATTCTTCGCAAAAATTCAATTATTCTCAAAAATTAAAAAAAAATTTCAAACTTTCAATTATATTTAGGTATAAATAAAATAATTCTTCATCTAAATTCAATTATATTTATAAATAAAAAAATTCTTGGCAAAATTTTGTAGGAATTCAATTTTAATGAATTGAGTCAAAATAATTTCATTATTTTCATAAGTAATAAAATTTTCACAAGAATTCAATTATTTAAAATACAAAATTTCATAAAACTTTTCGAAAAATATAAATTATTTAAAAAATTCTTCACCGAAATTCAATTATTTTTATAAACTAGAATAAAATTCTTTGTAGGAATTCAATTATTTATATAAACTTAAATAAAATACATTGAAAGAATTGAATTATTTTCAAAATTAATAAAATTCTTCGCTAAAATTCAATTATTCTCAAAAATTAAAGAAGAATTTTAAATTTCAATTATATTTATAAATAAAAAAATTCTTCATCTAAATTCAATTATATATAAAAATTTAAATAAAATTCTTGTCAAAATTTTGTAGGAATTCAATTTTAATTAATTAATTCAAAATAATTCCATTATTTTCATAAGTAATAAAATTTTCACAGGAATTCAATTATTTAAAATACAAAATTTCATAAAATTTTTCGAAAAATATAAATTATTTATAAAATTCTTCACCGAAATTCAATTATTTTTATAAGCTGGAATAAAATTCTTCGCAAAAATTCAATTATTTGTAAAAATAATAAAATTCTTCACATAAATACAGTTATTTTTATAAATTTAAATAAAATTCGTTGGAAGAATTAAATTATTTTTAAAATGTAATAAAATTCTTCGCAGAAGAATTTCGAAAATTAAAATTAAAAAAAAATGCTTGTTAAAATTCCAAGTAACTTTATAAATAATAAGATTCTTCTCCAAAATTCAAATATTTTATGGAAATTTTAAGAAAATTTAAATTATTTTCATAAGTAATAAAACTCATCGCAGAATTTTAATGATTTTTTATAAAATATATATTTTTATCAAATTCCTCGAAAAATATAATTATTCTTAAATTTTTTTTTTAAATTGTCAAATTAAGTTCATATATTTAAAAATTTATTGATAAAATTCTTTATGAGAATTAAATTTTAACACAGGACATTCTATTATTCAATAAATTATGTATTTTTTAATTTAAATAATTGAATTTTTCTAGAATTTTCTAATAAAAATTGATTTAAAAATGAATTGACGGATAATCGATTTATTATTATTTATGAAAGTACTTGAATTCTTGCCACGAATTTTATTACATTTTCTTAAAATAATTTAATTTTTTTGAGAAATTTTACTGCTTGTAAAAATAATTGAATTCTTGCGAAGGATTTTTTTAGGATTTTTGTAAATAATTAACCTATTCTGAAAAATGTTATGGCAATTTAAATTATTACAAGTTGTTCAATTTAAAAAGATTTAAATTTGAATGTTTTTGAAGAATTTTAATTCCTACAGAAAAATAATAATGATTAAATATTTATTTAAATAAGAAGTTATTAATGTTTTTGAATAATTTTACAATTAATGAAATTCGTAAATAAATGTAATCGAACATTTTTTCTTAAGATTATTTAATAATTTTTAGAGTGAATCAGAATATTCTTTAGGGTCAGGAAAAGAGTGAAAATTTTGTCTCGAAATCAGGGAAAAGTCAGGGAAAAAATAAAATTAAATATTTGTGGCAACCCTAAATTAGAAGAATTTTGATATTTTTGTTTTGAAAATTTTTCCACTAACTATTGAGATGATAAGATACACTTTATATTATTTATCATTTAGAAAATGAGATAAATGTCGAGAAATATTTTTCAATTAGATGATGATTTAGATGACAACCCAAACCAGTCGGATTTAATTGATCAGGCAGCGGAGATGCTTTATGGATTAATACACGCTCGTTATATCCTGACAAATCGGGGAATAGCCCAGATGATTGAAAAATACCAGGCCGGCGATTTTGGTCATTGTCCGCGTGTCTATTGTGAATCGCAGCCAATGCTTCCATTGGGATTAAGTGACGTACCCGGTGAGGCAATGGTGAAGAGTTATTGTCCAAAATGCATGGATGTTTATACGCCAAAAAGTTCACGACATCATCATACAGACGGTGCTTATTTTGGAACGGGTTTTCCACACATGCTGTTTATGGTACATCCGGAATATCGACCGAAGCGGGCAACAAATCAATTCATACCGAGGTTAGAGGCAAAAATAATTTCCCGTTTTGTATTTTTTAAGAAAAAAAAAAGAGTTGTAAAAACATTTTTTCTTAATTCACCTCTTGGAATTCCCCCCTTTTTATTTTGTTACAGATTATATGGTTTCAAAATTCATCCAATAGCTTATCAGGCTCAACAGCAGTCAGCATCGACGTTTAAGGCACCACTACGAGCAATGAATTACAACAATGGAAAGCGCTAAGGAACCTCTGACGAAAAAAAAAATAGTTTAGAAATCATCTTTACACGACTTTTAAATGCAAATCTTAATTTCGTCCCGTAAGTCTTAAAATATTATTTTTTTATATGTCTATCGTCTTTTAGAGACAGAGAACAAAAAAAACAACAACAACAACCCATAATTTTTAAATTATTTTATTTTTTCGAGGGACTCTTTTGTTTTCATCACACACTCTCTCTCCATTTTACTCTCTTCTTTCCGTTTATATATCAAATCAAATTTTTAAAAAGCAAGAAAAAGAAAATGGAGAGTAGCGAGAATATGAAATTCATAGTCGTAAGTGCCCTACTGATTGTAAACATTGGTATTAGAGATGACAAATTCCGTTTTTTTTTTAAATCGAAGGGGAATTTTGTTAATACGCACGACAATGAATCATTGTCTTAAAAAAAGAAGAAATAAACAAAAAAAAATGATAAAATACATAGAATAATAATGACGAGATGTGAAGATATAAATCTAGAATGATACGGAGTCCCAACGCGTTATTATTATTGATTGCTGCCAAGTAGTTCCTAAAGCTCAAGAGCACTTTCTTAACGAAAGAATTTAAAAAGAAAAAAAAAAATTGGGAATAGTGGAGCGTAGGTAGCACGAAGTCCAGATTAATTTCCCAGGTCGAAAGGCGGTGTATAAAAAAAAAAGAAAAATGTTAAGCATAATTTAATTTAATCAATTAAATAATGAACGTGAATTGCGACAGAAGCGAATTGTTGTGTAGTTTCATAGATTTCAGAGACCGAATTTCACGCAAAGGGAAACATCTATTATTATAAATTAAATTACTTAGAGGTAAATTTTTTTTTTATTTTATCGCCACGCGTACTCTACTACTTATTATTAATTGTTTTTTTTTTATTTTTGTTTCTGTATAATAATTTTTTTAATTCCAATTGTTCAAAAAAAAAAAAACCCTGATTATATAAGTTTGTGATCATATTGTAAGATGAGGCGAAAAAACGAAAGAAGTTACAATCACTTTTTTTTTGTAGAGAGAAAAGAATTATCACATGAATTATAAATATAGAATTTCTGATACAAAGTGAAAAGAAACTCCTTTAAAAAAAATGGGCTTTATTATAAATACAAAAATTGTTTTTTTTTACCAAACGTCTTTTTTTTATTAATGATTCGAATTATTTAATTCGACTATGTATTATACATTCATACGATCTAATAATTAAAAAAAACATATGACTTATTTAAAAAGTGTGTTATTATTTGAAAATTTCCTTTATTATTTTTACTAATTAGTATTTTTAATTTAACAAATTAGTTATTTTCGAAATTCCGCGCGGTTTGAAATTTGCGACATCTATTGGCGATATTTTTACAAAGGTGAAGTTTCCAATGGAACGAGGACGATTTTGATTGGCCGAGGAGAACTTGTCCGAGACGTTATACGCCCAGCCAATCGGGTGGCAGTTTGAAAGTTCGAATTTCTTTACAAAAGACGAATAAGAACCGGTGTGACAGTTGATTAGCAACAAAAGAAATATCCCAGTCGTCGTGATTCTTTTCTTTCATTTTTATTTTATAAACTTCTAAAGTTTTAATGTCTTAGAATCAGTGGTTTTAGTAAATAGTTATAGGTACGTAAAAAGGAAAATTCGTTTTCTTTTCTTTTTGCTATATACGTTTCCAGAACGGTCTTTGTTTTTGTTTACCAATTGGTGGCCTTTTTTTCTTTTGAAAAAATCGAAAGCAATGTATTGTTGATCAAGTTGCTGAATTGAATAAAAAAAAAAAAAGAAAAAAAATGGAAGAACGCTCCAGTAGTGATAAAAATAGTCTCTCTGTTGATTTGGCACATATGGGCCTGAATTTGGGTAATAAGCCGAAAATCAAACCACTTCGTATTAAAGAACTTTTGGAATTGAGCAGCGATGATGAGAGTGAAGACAGAGAACGTGATTCTGATAAATCAGATGAGGAATTTTACGGTGTTGACGAATTGGAATGTGACAGGATTAAAGACTCGGCAACTGTTGAAAATACCCTGAAAGCCCCCAAAGATGCGTGTGGACAATTGGCCACGAATTTGGCACAAATGTCAATTGAAACAACAAAACAAGAATCTCAACAGCAATTGCCGAAAGCACAATTGTCGATTGAAAAACCAACTCTCAGTTCGTCAATGAATTTATCGCATTATTTAACTGAAACGCCAATTAAGCATACACAAATTACGGGAAGTACACGACCAACACCCTGTTTTTCCCATAAATCACTATTCATTACACCGCAAAATAAAATGAATATCGAGGGTGAAAAAAATTGTGCACCAACTCCCTCGTCACTATTTGGACATTTGCCGCAAACTAGTTTACAAACTCCACGTTTAATGGAAGGTATGAGTACCGATAAATCGAATAATGTACAATCGAGTTCAACAAAAGCTGAAAACTCCAGGTTTGTTAAATTTACCATTTCTTCAATATTCTTTTTCTTAAACAACAATTCAGGGCTCGGATTGTGCGACTATTTCGACTTTTTTTCGACTATTCTAAGGAAATGTGACTTTTTTCGACTTGTTTGTGAAAAAAAATAAAACTACTTTAGTAGGTAATTGAATTTTGCACAAGAATGATGATATTTACAAAGATAATTAAAATTTTAAAGAGAATTTAAAAAAATTTTTTGAAAATAAGTCAATAGCTGTAATGAATTTTCTTACTTTTCAAGACAATTGAATTTTGCAAAACATTGTATTAGAACATTTGAGGAGCAATTTTTCAAAAGTTGATAAATCCATTTTTAAAAAAATTGAGATAAACACATATTTAAAATATTAAAATCTTTAGAAATCCATTTATCACTGTTCAATTTAAGAAAAAAAATTTATTAATAAAGAGTTTTCAGTTTAAAAAATATTTTGGCCTAACCTTGATGATTTTTAATTTCTATCTTCTTATTAGAAAAAATTATTAAAACCTTTAAATTCCCTATTACAATAGAATTTAATTACAAACATAGCATTTTGAATAGAAAAAATATTAAAAAATGAATAATGTATTACATTTTTTCTACATTAAAGATAATTTTAATGGTTATGTGAGAATTGTCATTTGTTTAAATTTCTCGAAGTGACAAAATTTGGATTTATTGGGTTTTGAAAGCTTACTCCTCATTTGAAAATAATTAAATTTACAGGATGAATTTTATTCTTTCTGACGATATTACAAATTTTAGGGAAAAATTTAAAAACATTTTTGAAAATAATTGAATTTCTGCGAAGAATTTTATTACTTTTGAAAATCAATTTTTATTAGAAAATTCAAGAAGATTTCAATTATTGAAATACAAAAATATAGATAATTTACTGAATAATTGAATGATTCTTAAAATTGAATTCTTATTAATAATTTTATCAATAACATTTTAAACAATAATTGAATTCTTTTGACAACATTCTATTAAAAATAAGTGAATTCTTAAATTATAAACAATGTTACCAAAATTTCTAAAAAAAAAGATTTTTTCAAAGTATTTAATTAATTTTATTGCTTATTAAGAATTTTATTGAAAAGTTTTGCTAAAAATTTAATTCCAAATATTTCAAATAATTCAATTCATTCGAAAAAAATATTAATTATAAAAATACTTAAATTCTCATTAAAAAAAATAATTAAATTTTATAAATTATGAAAATAATAAATTGAATTTTTCGTAAAATTGAATTTTTAAAGAATTTCATTAAAAATTTAAAAAAAAATACATTTTTTACGAAGAATTGTATTCAAATTATTTAAAATAATTAAATTCATACGAAGAATTTTATTAATTACAAAAATAATTAAATTCTCATAAATAATATTAAATTTTATAAATTATGAAAATAATTAAAATCTTGCTAAGTATTTTTATTAAAGTTTTCGAAAATAATTAAATTTTTTTAGAGGAAATTAAAAAAATTTATAATGAAAATATTTCAATTCTCAAAAAAAATTAATCTTTAGATTCAAATGAAATTATTTAAATATAAAATAAAAAAATCACTGAATAATTGAATATTTCGTAAAATTGAATTTTCAAAGAAACAAATCTTTAAATAATTAAATTCTTAAAAAGAATTTTTTTATTTATATGAAAATAATTGAATTTTTGGACAAGAAATTTATAAAAAATCTGTAATTACTTGAATTTCTGTAAAAATTTTTCCTATTTCTGAAAATAATTAAATGCTTGCGTTTCCTTTTTGAAATAATTGAATTCATTTGGAAAGTTTTATTAAAAAATTAAATATTAAAAAATCATTGAATTGAGGAAAATAGTTCAAATAATTGTATTTTGGAGAATAATTTTATTATTTATAAAAATTATTAAATTTTTAAAGAGAGTTTTTAAATGTAATTTAATTTTGCAGAAGAATTTTGATATTTATAAACATAATTGATATTTTGAGAATTTAAAAAAAATTTGTAAATACTTGAATTTTTCTAAAGAATTTTCTTACTTTCGAAGATAATTGAATTTTGCAAAAAATTGTATCAGAACTTTTGAAAATAATTAAATTTTTATGACAAATTTTATTATTTTCAAAATTTTTAGGAAAAATAAAAAAAATTTTTAATCATAATTTAATTTCTGCGAAGAGTTTTCTTACTTTCGAAAATAATTGAATTTTAGAGAAGAATTTTATTAAAATTTTTTGCAAATAATTGAATTTCAGGGAAGAATTTTATTATTCACAAAGATAATTGAAATTTTGAACAGATGTTTTCTAGAAATATTCGAAAGTATTTGAATTTTGCAAAAGAATTTTCATATTCATAAACAAATAATTAAAATTTTAAGAATTTAAAAAAAAATTTAAAAATAATTGAATTTTTCTAAAGAATTTTCTTACTTTCAAAGATAATTGAATTTTGCAAAAAATGTTATCAGAACTTTTGAAAATAATTTAAATTTTTATGATGAATTTTATTATTTTTAAAATTTTAAGGAAAATTTAAAAAAAAAATTGTTATCATAATTGAATTTCTGTGAAGAATTCTCTTACTTTCGAAAATAATTGAATTTCTAGGATGAATTTTATTATTTGTAAAGATAATGGAAATAATGATAAGAAATTTATTAAAATTTTTGTTAAGTAATTGAATTGAGAAGAAGAATTTTATTATTTATAAAAATAATTGACTTTTTTAAAGAGAATTTTAAAAAAATGTAAAAAATACCTAATTAAATTTTTGCTATGAATTTTATTAAACTTTTAAAAACTTTATTTTGTATTTGATATTAATGTATCTGTTATAATTGTAATTAAAAAATGAAATGTGATTTTTTTTACAGTTTTGACAATTTCGTGTTTCCTTTTTGTCGTTTTTTTCTAAAATTTCATGCGACTTTTTTACGACTTTTTCGTAAATTTTAAGCGACTTTTCGTGACTTTTATTGTAAATTTATGAGACTAAAGCGACTTTTTTTGAGTCTTAAAGACGATCCGAGCCCTGACAATTTCAAATTCAAATTTTTTTACTAAAATTTTAAAAAAATTTCCCCTTTGCAGATTTTACAATCTCGAGAATAAGAAAGTGAGAAGACCATTGGCAGAGACAATGATGCCTGTTTCATTAAAGAAAGAGTCGATGCAATCTTTCTCCTTTGAATCACGACACAGCGCGATTGCAAATAATATTGCACCGAAAATTGAAGCAATCTACCGACCCACACCAATTGAAACTAACATTGAATTAAAGGAGAACAATAATCCGAACGTGAATGAAAAACTAAATACCGAAGCGGCGTCGAAACGAAATTCAATATCAAATAAGGATTCAATCATTGCAAGGGTATCATCGTCATTGTCGAATTATTCCGATCAAATTAAAACCGACACCAATGACACACCAAATGAAGCGCCACAATTATTCTCCACAATAATGAAAAATAAACCAACTCAACTATTGTCAACTTCAGTGAAAACCGAAGGTCCACAATTATTATCAACGTCGATTAAAGTTGAAGCTCCACAATTGTTTCCCACGACAGTGAAAAAAGAATCGCCACAATTGTTTCCCACTGCAGTGAAAAAAGAATCACCACAATTGTTTCCCACTGCAGTGAAAAAAGAATCACCACAATTGTTCCCCACGACAGTGAAAAAGGAAGTTTCGCAATTACCATCCACGTCAGTGAAAACCGAAGTTCCACAATTATTCACTTCGGCCGTTAAATCCGAAGTTCCACAATTATTATCCACGGGAGTTAAACCTGAAGTACCACAATTATTATCCACGACGGTTAAAAATGACGTTCCATCATTATTTCCCGCAAAAGGACAAAAAACCGAATCACCGCAATTGTTTCCGACAATTATTAACAATAAACCAAATACGATTGTTCAACAAGTCCCACTGACATTCGATTCGCAAATTAATCAACCGAAATTAAATAGAAACGATGAGTATATTGTTGTGAAAAAAGTAACATATCGAAATTTGGGATTAATTGGGAAAGGAATGAGTGGACAAGTGTTTAGGGTACAGAATTTGGCCAATAATCAAATACAAGCGGTCAAGTTCTTTAATTTCAATCAATTGGATAAGGAGGGAATTCAAGGATGTTTAGACGAAATTAAAATGTTACATAAATTACAAGCTCCGTGTGTCATTAAAATGTTTGATTAGTAAGTCTATTGTGGGATTAATTAAATATTAAAACTATAATTGAAAAATTTATTATTATACGAATTTTTATTTTTTGCAGTGAAGTAAAAAATACACACGCCTATGTTGTCATGGAATTGGGAGACACTGATCTTAGCGGTTTGATTAAAACAAATGCCGTTGAGACTGATATTTATTTCACATTATATTACTGGAGACAAATGTTGATTGCTGTTAATCATATACACAAAAATGGTAATATAATTTTTCATATTTACAGAGTTGCCACAGGTCAGGGAATTGAGGGAATTTTATTACTTATAAATCATGTAAATAATTAATTATTAATTGTACAATTATCATTTAATTAATTAATTTAAATCATTTAAATTCAGGGTGTCTACTAACCGGGAAATCCGGAAATTAACCGAGATTTTTATACAAAACCGGGAATTTTTTTTACCAAAATTAAAAAAAGTTTTATTATTTTAATTTGTTTTTAAAAAAATTCCTTTTTTCAATTTTTATAGATATTTATACTCTTTTATAACTTTAAATTAGTTAAAAAAATTAATTTGATAGTAAAAGTCAGGGACTAATTCAAACAGATTATGTAAATAAATTTAAAAAAATTATGGAGTTAATAGAAATATTGCAAAACTCGACTGGAAATATGTAATTGAATTTGTTAAAGAATTTCTTTAGAAACTTTTTAACAAATAAAATTTTCAAAGTATTTTAATTTAATAATTAATAATTGTATTTTATAGTCACATTTTAATGAATTCATGTTTCTTAGTGCGAAGATTAATAATTAAAATTTTTATTAGTTAATTTAAAAGAAACGATATGCACTTCAAATTTTTTATTAAAATTGAATTCTCGCAAATTTTGTTTTTAAATTCTGAAAAATAACATTGTTGGAATTTTTCAATTCCATTAATTCGAGATAATTTAATGTTTCTAAACAAATAATTGAAAATTTTTGAAATTGAATTTAAATTTCTTTACTTTTTTTTAAATAATTTAATTTTTTGAAAGAATTTTATTTAAATTTTTCGAAAATAATGATAGTGACCGTAATTATAATTTTATTTTTAAAATATAAAGTCCCTCTTAAAGTTTTAAATTAATGTTTTGCTTCTAATAATTATATTATTCTATAAATATTCAATAGTTATAATTATTGAACTTTTCTTAAATTTTTATAATTTCAAATTTCTGAATGTTCAAATAAATGATGTTTATCATTTCTTAAGCAAATTTAATGTTTATTTCTTATTAAGTAAATAATTAATTATCACTGCTTTTTTTAAAAAATTGTAATAAAATTCTTCCCAGGAATTAAATTATTTTCATAAATACAATCATTCTTTGGAAGAATTTCAATTATTTTTGTAAATAGTAAAATTCTTTGCAGAAATTCAATTATTATCACTAGAATTGTAATAAACTTGAAAAAGAAAATTTCCAATTATAATTATAAAAAGACAAGATTATTTTTAAAAATTTGAAAAAATTTTTTTCCAAATTTTCAATTAAAGTTATTATTTATTTATGTTCGAAATCAAATTTAAATTTTTTGAGAAAAGAAAACGGGGAAAAAATTATAGGCCATAAACTGGAAAAACCGGGAATTTTGTTCAATGAAAATAGTAGACACCCTGTTAATTAATTGAAAATTTTTATTTAAATTCTGTGGAAAATAGTTTGAATTTAAGAAATTTAAACGCAATTCTTTGAAAGAATTCAACTATCTTAATAAATAATAGCAATTTCATTTTATGAATTCAGTTAGTTTTAAAATGTAATGAAATTCCATGATGTCAAAAAACAAAGCAAAGAAATGAAAAAAAATTTGTTAAAACTTAAATTATTTTTATAAATTAATAGCAAAATTCAATTATTATCATAAATAATAGCAATTTCATCAGAAGAATTTAATTAATTTTAAAAGCAATTAAAATTCAACTGTTTTCAAGAAACTTTAATATAATATTCTTGGCAAAAAATTAATTATTTTCGAAAATTTTTCTTAACTTATGTAATGATTTTCAATATTCTACCATTTTAATAAAATTTTCCAATAGAATTCAATTATTAAAAACAAAATTTAAAGAAATTCTTTGCAACCATTTAATTATTTCCATAAATAATAAAAACTTCACAGGAATCGATTATTTACCATTATGTTTATAAATTTCTTCCCAATAATTCAATTATTAATATTAATAATAAAATTTGTTATAGGGATTTAATTACTTTCAAAACTAATAAAATTCTTCTGCAAAATTCAATTACTTTTAAAAACTCTCTTTAAAAATTTAATAATTTTTATAAATAATAAAATTCTTCTCCAAAATACAATTATTTGAACTATTTTTATCAATACACTTATTTTTTAATATCTAATATTTTTATAAAACTTTCCAAAGGAATTCAATTATTTCAAAAAGGAAACGCAAGCATTTAATTATTTTCAGAAATAAGACAAAATTTAAAAGAAATTCAAGTAATTATAGATTTTTTATAAATTTCTTGTCAAAAATTCAATTATTTTCATATAAATAAAAAAATTCTTTTTAAGAATTTAATTATTTAAAGATTTGTTTCTTTTAAAACTTAATTTTACGAAATATTCAATTAGTCAGTGATTTTTTTATCTAATATTTAAATAGTTTCATTTAAATTTAAAGATTAATTTTTTTAAGAATTGAAATATTTTCATTGTAAATTTTATTAAATGCCTATAAAAAATTTAATTATTTTCGAAAATTTTAATAAAAATTCTTAGCAAGATTTAATTTATTTTCATAATTTATAAAATTTAATATTATTTAAGAGAATTTAATTATTTTTGTAATTAATAAAATTCTTCGTAAAAAATTAATTTTTATAAAAATTTTTAATGGAATTCTTTGAGAATTCATTTTTACGAAATATTCAATTTATTATTTGCATAATTTATAAAATTTATTTTTTTGTATTGAGAATTTAATTATTTTTATAATTAATATTTTCTTCGAAAAATTAATTTAAGCTAATGTTTTGAGATAATAATTGAATTTTGGTACAGGTTTCAAATCAAATATTCAAAAATTTGAATTTTTCATATTTTTAACTAAAGATTCTATGGAACTATTTTTTCAAAAAACTAAATTGAATTTTTTTTAAATTATTTTAAGTTTTTACTTTCTTGTTTATTTTTAATTGAACAATTTCCGAATAATTGAAACTTTATATTGATAACTTAAATTTTAAACAAATGGATTTAAAAATTCTCAAAAAGGAACTTTTTCAAAAATAAATTGTTTTTAAGAAGAATTTTAGGGTAAACGTATCAATTGTCGAGGGTGGTTCCTATTGTCGAGTAAACAAACTTCGAAATTTATTTAAACATTGTAGCACATTATAAATGGAAAAAAGTGATAAATATTAATTTTCTTATGCATTATAAATGTAAAAAAAAATTATTAATATTATATCCACAAACAAATGAGACGTTTTAGACAATATTTTTTGGTTATTACCATGGTAACATTGACAAATGGGACACCCTCGGCAATTGGTACACTTACCCTATTTAAAAATTGTAGAAAATAATAATTGAATTAGAAAGTTTGAAAATCTTAGATCCTATGGAAAAATAATAATGATAAATAATATTTATTTGAAAATAAAATTATTGACGTTTTGGAATAATTTTACAATTAAGGAAATTTATAAATAAATGTATAACATTTTTTTTGAGTTTCCCATCATTTTTAGAGTGAATCGCCGAATATTCTTTAGAATGAGGGAAAAAGTCAAAATTTTGTTTTGGAAATCGGGGAAAAACAAAATTAAAATTTTCGTGGCAATCCTGTATTAATTTTACCATTTGGTTTTTGTAAAAATATTAACAAAATTATATTTTTCAGGTGTAATTCATTCCGATTTAAAACCTGGAAACTTCGTTTTAGTTCGGGGAAAATTGAAAATTATTGATTTTGGTATTGCTTCGAGTATAAATGCCGATATGACATCAGTAGTGAAAAATTCAACTACTGGAACATTAAATTACATTAGTCCGGAAGCATTAATTGATATTGAGGAAACTACGAGTAACGTCAAACACAAAGTAATAAACAATTCATTATTTTTCGTTTTAATTTTTCAAACTAAATTTAAACGAAAATTATATAAAAAAAATAAGCAAACTGATAATAAATTTTCTAATAATAATAATTTGTTTTTTGCAGATAAATTGCAAATCAGATGTTTGGGCGTTGGGCTGTATTCTTTATAGTCTCGTTTATGGTCACACACCATTTCACGATATTCGTAATTATTGTAAAAAAATAAATGCAATACAAAGTTCAAGTCATAAAATTGCCTTTCCACAAAGAAGTGGTCATCAAATGAAATTTGTGCCACCAATATTAATTGATGTTATGAAAAAATGTTTAAATCGTGATGCTAAGGCACGACCAACGGTCGAAGAATTATTAGAGGTCTCGTACATTTCCACGAATAATCCAGAACCACCGCCTGATATTCCCCCTTCATTGTTATTTAAAATATTACAAAAAAAACACACCGAGGAGGAAGGAAAGCTACTTCTAAAGGTAAAGAAAAAATAAATTTACTTTATAGACTAAATTCAATTTATTTAAATTCATTTAATTTTATTTCGTTTAGTCATATTTCAATTTACTTAGAATTAATAATTGACAATCAGTAAAGTAAATTAGTAAAATCACTAAAATAATCAAAATAACCAAAAAATATATTTACAAATAATGTTTGAAATTTTTTTTCTACAGTTATTGGAGGAAAGAAGACAACAGTGACGTTGAATAGTTTAAATAAGATGCATTAATAAAAGAAAAGTTTATAAAATCGATGAAACTATTTATACATTTAATTATTTTTATAATCATTTTAAAATAAAAACTAATGTACTAAATAATTATAAATTACTTAACTCTAAATTTTACTTCCTTGAAATTTTTATTACAAGATTATGTATTATATTTTTTAAATGAAATAAATTTTTATTCAATTAACACTGAACAGTTGTATTGAAAATTAAATCTTAATAATTTTAGCTTTGAATACTTTTGAAGATGTTGCATATATACTTTTATATGTAAGCTAAAACATGGTAAGAAAAATAATTTCAAAATTATCTAAAATTTAATGTACAATTTATTCTTAAATCAATTTTTCGTAAAAAAGTCGAGAAGAATTTAATTATTTACATTCAGGAATAAATAATTTATTGAATAATTAAATGTTTCTTGAAATTGAATTCTCATAAAGAGTTTTATTATTCAAATTTTTAAACATTATTAAAATAAAATAAAATATATAAATAAAATTATTGCGAAGAATTTTATTCAAATTATTTAAAAGTAGCCAAATTATCCGCGCGCAAGCGCGCGGGAATATTGTGCTGCAATGTTTATTGTAAACAATTTCAAGTCATTTTAATTTAAGTAATTAATTAAATTTTCAAAATATATTATATTTTTAAACTTTAAAGTATATAAAGAAACTTTAACAAATTTCGATACTAATTTCAAATTTGGCATTAGATTTTCAAAATTGAAAATAATTAAACTTTGTTGTACGAGGAAAATTGAATTTCATAAAAATTCTTATCTGATACCTAAATTAAAAAAAAACTTCATTACGAAAATTTTAATTATTCTAAAGAATAGAGACGGTAAAAAAAATTATCAGCTATATATAGGTATTTAACTTTCCGAACAAAGAATATAATCAATATTTTTTTAGGGATTTTCCACTACTTTTAATTCGCTAATATTGAAAAAAATTAATTTTATTTGACAAAATTTTATACAATTTTTATTTTCCTAATAATTCAATTACTGTTAATAATTATAAAATTTTTCATGAAAATTCCATTTTTTCAAAAAAATTTTTGATTAAATTCTAAGCAAAAGTTTAATTATTTTCATAATAGTAAAATTCAGTTACTTTCACAAATAAAGTTTTTGACAAGAATTTATTCAATTATTTAAACTAATAAAATTTTCATAACATTTAAAAATTCATTATTGAAAACAATGTTCATAAAATTCTTATAAAGATTTCAATTCCTTTCAAAAGTAATAAAATTTTCAACAGAAATTCAATTCTTTTTAACAATTTTAATAAACTTTTCTGCAATAATTCAATTATTTTCAAAAATTTAATAAAATTATTCTAAAGAAATTAATTGTTTTAAATATAATTTGAGTAAAATTACTCCCAAAAAATCAATTATTTTGAGGTATTTCAATAAAATTCTTTTCAAAATTCAATTATTTTCATAAATAACAATATTTATCACAATAATTCAATTATTATTAAAAGTAATAAATTTCTTCTTGGAAATTCCATTATTTAAAAAAGTTCGAATAAATCGTTCACAAGAATTCAATTATTTTCATAAATAATAAAATGTTTTTTTGGAAAATCTAATTATTTTCAAAAAAATTTAATAAAATTTCCCACCGACATTCAATTATTGACAAATTTTTTAATAGAATTCTTTGTAAAATTTAATTACCTTTAAAAACTTTTCACATTTCAATGATTTTCAATATCTACTAT
This sequence comes from Leptopilina drosophilae, assembly GCA_032873175.1. NCBI lineage: Eukaryota > Metazoa > Arthropoda > Insecta > Hymenoptera > Figitidae > Leptopilina > Leptopilina drosophilae. The sequence continues at coordinate 23,101,703 of CM065487.1, forward strand.
TTTTATAAAATAACCAAACAGAATTCAATTATTAAAAAAAATTTATAATAAAATTCTAGGAAAAAATTCAATTATTTTCATCAATTTTAATAAAATCCGCCGCAAGAATTTAATCATTTACCTAATTAATAAAATTCTTTGAAAGAATTAAATTATTTTTATAAATAATAAAATTCTTCGAAAGTAATTAAATTATTTTTTCATCAATTATTAATAAAATTTCTCGAAAGAATCCAATTATTTTCATAAATTACAAAATCTTTAGAAAAAATGTAATTTTTCAAAAAATTCAATTTTTCTCAAAATTTATAAAATTTTTCAGAAAAATTCAATTATTTTCCAAATTTTTTTAAAAATTCTTCCCAAAAATTCAATTATTTTCCAAAAATTTTTTTAAATTCTTCGCAAGAATCAAATTATTTTTACCTATAGAAATAGAAAAATATTCCAAAAAATTTAACTATTTTCTTAAATTGTGAAATTCTTCAAAAAAAGTCAATTTTTCCTAAAATTGACTTTCCAAAATGTTTTAAAAATTCTTCCCAAGAATTCAATTATTTTTCAAATTAAAAAAAAAATTATTCGCAAGAATTTAATTATTTTTAAAAAAATAGAAAAATATTCCAAAAAAATTTAACTGTTTTCATAAATTATGAAATTCTTAAAAAAAGTCAATTTTTCTAAAAATTTATAAAATTCTTAAGAAAAATTAAATCTCTGGGAAAAATTATATAGATTATAAAAATAATTCAGTTCTTGCGAAGAAATTTATTAATTAAAAAATTATTCCATTCTCATAAATAATATTAACAAATTTTTTAAAGTAAATAAATTTCTGTAAAATAATTTAATTTCTGGGGAAAATTGTAAAAAACTATGAAAATAATTGAAATCTTGCTGGGAATTTTATTAAAATTCTTTAAAATAATTTAATTCTTGGGGAAAATTGTAAAAAAAACTATGAAAATAATTGAAATCTTGCTGGGAATTTTAATTAACATTTTTTAAAATAATCAAATTTTTTCTATGAATGAAATTCAATTTTTATTCATAATATATCAATTCTCATAAAAAGTGTGATTAAAATTAAGTGAAATTATTTAAATAAAAAAATGAATAATTGTATGTTTCATGAAATTAAATTTTGATCAACAACTTTATTAACTAATTTTTAAATAATTGAATTCTTTTGACAACTTTTAATGGAAGTTTTTAAGTTTTTTTTAAGTTTTTAAAAATAATTATATTTTTCAAAAAATTCAATTAAAATTGTATTAAAAATAATTGAAATACTGCAATGATTTTTATTATTTATGAAAATAATTGAATTGTTTAAAGAAATTTATAATAAATTTGTAAATAATTGAATTTTTATTATTTAATTAAAAATAAAATATTTCTGTAGAATTGGGTTAAATTTTTTTTAAATAATTGAATTCATATAAAAAATGTTAATAAAATAGTAGATATTAAAAAATAATTGAATTGGGGACATTTTTGAAAATAATTGAATTTTGAAGAAGAATTTTATTATTTATAAAGATAATTGAAATTTGCATAAGAATTTTATCATTTATAAAGATAATTGAAATTTTTATAAGAATATTAAAAAAAAATTTTCAACAAAATTGAACTTTCACAAAGAGTTTTAATACTTTTATAAATAATTGAATTTTTGCAGTCAAATCCATTATTTTTTAATAATTATTAAATAACTATTTTCAAAAGAATTTGTATTATTAAATTGTTTTTTTAAACTACAAACGCAACTCTTTTGAAATTCTCTACATTTCGAAATATTCAAGTAAAATTATTTATTAAATAATTTAAAAATAATAATTTTATGACAATGAAAGAATGAATACGACAATTATTTATATAGATAATAATTTATTCTTTTCTTTAAACGACAAAAAAAAATTAAAGCTACTTAACAATTTTTTTTTTACGAAATTATATCCTTTAATTTTTTTTTATAAATGATAATGACCAAACCAGTTATTGTTTTCACTACCAGAGAACAATTAGTTTCAAAATTGAATATTTTAAAATGACAAATAAAACTGGCCTTGTCATTATAATCTTCAAAAATACAAAAATTATCTCTTATCTATCATTTATATATCTAAACAGATTCGATCTGTTTTCGCACATTTTTCAACACAAACCAAAACAAAAAATTGGAAAATCAATTTAAATATTAAAAGAAATGTACAAAACCAAAAAAATTCACTAAAGAAAAGCATTTCCTCGTATTTCTTGAAAAATATCACAAATATTCTTTAGAAAAAAAAACGAATTCATAAATAAAATCAATTTTTAAAAAATGTGACGCACTCCCAAGAGGGGGAAAAAAATGAAAGGTTGTTTAATTTTTCCACATTGTAAAAATAGAGAAAAAGAATTAATTATACTATTAAAAATTTTAGTTCTTTGTAACATAAAAATAGACTATTTTTGCAAATTTACATGAAAAGAAGTGTTAAAGAGAAAACTAAGACAAACACTCAGACTTCTCAGTTACCTTTCTTTGGGAGCGCGTCAAAAATAATATTAACAAAAAAAATGGTATTTTTTGATAAAAGAATAAATCGAATAAATTCTAAGCGCAATTAACGTTGATCATTTTTTTTTTGCCTAATACAAATTTCGACAAAAACAAAGTTGATTATCCTTTTTTTTTTTGAAAAACATTATTGCACCGCGATTGTTTTTCTTATCGCAACAATTTTTTGTTTTTTGGTCATCGATCAATGCATTGTTGTGAGTTGCCAGAACTGCAGTAAACGTTCATTTTTCGGTAATGCCAATGAATTTGGTCGTTCGAATGTCAACATAATATCCTTCACTTTATTTTTTATTTCACGATCAAATATATGTCCGCCAGTACGTTCGAGAGCTGTTGCCATGTCATATTCAACAGATGGTAATGGCTCGCGAATAAATCTTGCCGCTGTTGCAACATTCGGTAACATATGGCACTGTAATGCTTTTATCTCCCAGAGACTACTGAATAGCGCTTTACTCAATATTGGCTCGCGCTCCTCCATCAAAAATGGATCGCCAACACCAGCTCCCACTTCCGTAATCACCTCGCCATTCTGCTGATAATCAATCAATCGTTTAAGGCCCGGATGTCGCAGCAAAAGATTACCAATGAAGGGGAGAATTATGAGAATATCCTCTGGAGGTGCGACCAATGTTAAGCGAGACAATCTTTTTGCAAACGCTGCGACCAACGCTTCCGGCAAATGTCTAGAAAGAAACAAAAAAAAATAGAATATTTCCATTCCCTCAGGTCGAATTAAATTCGCTCACGGATCGAATTTAGTGAGCAAAAATTAAAAATACAAAATTATGCGCAAAAAAGAAATCTACTTACGTGGAACTGAGAAATAGATCCGAGAGATAGAACAATCGTGCTTTATATTTTGTGTGAAAAATCTCCGGCTCAAACATTGAATACAATTTGGTAAATATATTCGGATATTCGAGATTATGTTTTGTAACAAGTATAAAAACTCCTTGTAGAGCAAGAAGGCCAATAGGACCATCGGCATCTAGTGAGTCCATCAGAAAATCGGTTAATAATACTGGTTTTTCTAAATGTGCCATTACTCTTTCTAGTAGAACAATTAACAATTGTTTGTGCAATGCGGGCGTTAATTCCCAGTGCATAACGCACGCCCAAACTTTATTTAAAGCTCGTCTAACACTATTATAATCCCACGTGAAATCGACACCTGGAAATTTTCATTTTTTAAACACATTTCAAAGTATAGGAAAAAATTAAGTTCTTAGAATTCATTTTTAAAAAAAATGGTGAATTTTGCAGGGCTCAGATTGTCTTTAAGACTCAAAAAAGGTCGCTTTAGTCGCATAAATTCACAACAAAAGTCACGAAAAGTCGCATAAAATTTCCGAAAAAGTCGGAAAAAAGTCGAATGAAATATTGGGAAAAAACGCGGAAAAGGAAACAGGAAATTGTTAAAATTGTAAAAAAATCACATTTCTCGACAACAGATACTTTAAAATCAAAAACAATCTGGAATAATATTTGATAAAATTTAATAAAATGCATGGCAAAATTTTAATTAGGTATTTTTAACATTATTTCAAAAATCTGTTCAAAATTTCAATTATTTTTATAAATAATAAAATTCTTTTCCAAAATTCGATTATTTAAAAAAATGTAATAAAATGCCTGTCATAATTTCAATTATCTTTATAAATAATAAAATTCTTCTCTGTAATTCAATTATTTTCAAAGAATTTTAATAAAATTCATGTCATAATTTTTATTTATTTCTTCATTTCTGTACCTTTGTAATTATCTTTATAAATAATAAAATTCATCCTAGAAATTCATTTATTTTCAAAAGTAATAAAATTCTTCGCAGAAATTCAATAATTTAAAAAATTTTTTTTAAATTTCTCGTCAAAATTTTATAAATTTTAAAATTCATCAAGAAAATTAAATTATTTTTAAAAGTTCTGATAAAATTCTTTGCAAAATTCAATTATATTAAAAAATAGGAAAATCGATGGCAGAAATTCAATTATTTTCAAATTTATTTAAATTCTCCCCACAATTTCAACTATTTTTAAAAATATCAAAATTCTTCTTCAAAATTCAATTACTTTTAAACATTTTTTAAAAAAATCTTTGCAAAAGATCAATTACATTCAAAAATTTTTTTTAATTTCTCGTCAAAATTTTATTAATATTAAAATTCATCATGCAAATTCAATTATTTTTAAAAATAATTAAATTCTCTGCAAAATTTCAATTATTTTCAATTTTTTTTTTAATTCACAAAATTTCAATTACTTTTATAAATATCAAAATTTTTCTTCAAAATTCTGTTCAAAAATTCAATTACTTTTAATCATTTTTTAAAAAAATCTGTTTAAAAATTCAATTATCTTCATAAATAATAAAATTCTTCTCTGTAATTCAATTATTTTCAAAGGATTTTAATAAAATTCTTTTCAGAATTTCAATTATTTTTTTATTTATTTCTGTGCATTTATAATTGTCTTTATAAATAATAAAATTTATCCTAGAAATTCATTTATTTTCAAAGGTAATAAAATTCTTCGCAGAAATTCAATTATTTTCAAAATTTTTTTTTAATTTCTCATCAAAATGATCACTATCTTCATAAATAATAAAATTTATCATGGAAATTTAATTATTTTCAAAAGTTCTGATAAAATTCTTTATAAAACTCAATTATCTTAAAAAATAAGAAAATTCATCGCAGAAATTCAATTATTTAAATTTTTTTAACTTCTCCCCACAATTTCAACTATTTTTAAAAATATCAAAATTCTTCTTCAAAATTCAATTACTTTTAATCGTTTTTAAAAAACATCTGTTCAAAATTTCCATTATCCTTATAAATAATAAAACTTTTCTCTGAAATTCAGTTATTTGCAAAGAAATTTAATAAAATTATTTTTAAAATTTTAATTATCTTTATAAATAAAAAATATCATCCTAGAAATTCAATTATTTTCAAATTCTTTTTTTTATAAAATCTTATAATATAAAATAATGTTTTTATCACTCGGACATCTTTAATTATTATAAAACATGAAGAAAGCGATTGCTCCGAGTCGAAGACTTGGAGTGATCGATTTCTTCATGTTTTATATCAATTTTTTTATAAGTAGTTTAATTTCAAAAAGGTTTGAATTTGAATCTTTCGAAGAGTTTTAATTCTTATGGAAAAATAATAATGAAATATTTATTTAAAAAAGAAGTTATTGATGTTTTTTTGAAAAATTTGAAAGAAATCTGTAAATAAACTTAGCAGAACATTTTTTTGACTAAAATTTTTTCCTTTAACTTTAATTTTCTGACAATTTAAAAAATTTCAGTTGCATTTTTCTAAAAAAAATCTCGAAAAAGTCGATTAGTCACATTTCCTTAGAAAAGTCGAAAAAAGTCGAAAAAGTCACACAATCCGAGCCCTGATTTTAGTCTTTTTTGCTTGATTAATAAACCAGAAAATTACCACGAATTCCAATAAATAAAATAAATAAACAAAAAAACAAAATTTTAAAAATAAAAGGAATTTATCACTTGGAAGATTGATAAATTTCTTTTATTTTCGAGTTATATAATTTTTACCAAGTGATAAATTCTTTTAAATATAAAACAAATTCTAATAAATAAAATAAATAAAATACATTAAATTTAGTACTAAACATTTTTAGACTGAAAATTCTTACCATTTTGGGGTCCACATAAAAGTTGCTGACTCTTCGATGTCTCTCCTTCTGCAATAAAAAGAAAGGAAAAATAAGTCTTTAGCACAATTGCACAGAGTATAAAATAAGAAATTTACCTTCAATGTCTTTTTGTAGAGGCAACTTGTGTATAAGTTCTAATAAATTCCTAATATAAATTTCTCGAGGCTGTCTCTTTGGTGTAAGTGACGGAAGGCATTTATAAATATAATACAGTGCATCGGGATAGTTTGATATTTCTTCGAATCTTGCAATTAAATTCGCATTATCCTTCTCAGGTGATAAAAGTGACATTAACAATGGTTTCAATCGATGGAGGGGAAAATTGTAACTTAAATCCCTAGTGACTTCAAGTGGATATCTTCCTTCCTCGGCCATTAATTTAATGCCCGTCGACAGTGCCTGAAGTTGAATTGTAGGTCGACAACTTTCTATAGATGTCAATAATTTTTCCCAAACTTCTTCATAACAATTGCACAACCAATTAATATATCTCACTTCAGGACTTGGTTCTAAAAAAAAATTCATTAACTTACACTATTTTATCGTCCAAGTGGTTTTTTTTTCAATAACATAAAAACGAAGAATTGAGAACAAAAAACGTCCGTATGGAAGACACACTTCTTTTTATCAAAAAAGAAAACGTAAAAATGCACTCACCGGATATTGTGAGTGTAATAGACTTTTCCTGATACATGTCCCCACGTCTTAGAATCTCGAGAAAGATCGTTTCCACGGTGAAAATGCAGGCAGTACCAGATTCCTGAAAATTTTTCGCGAGAAAAAAAGGAAAGTGAAACATAACCTCAAAAAAAATTATTTTTTACTGTTTTTCGATGGGAGCCATCGATTTATACTTACGTCCCATTGTCCAATTATGTCTACTAAATTATTAGCATGTTTCCTAGAGTTCAAAAAGTCGTGGCCCTTTTGTCGTAGCACTTTAGTCGACATTTTTTGCGACTTGCCGGGATTTATTACACCCGTCATGACAAAAATCACAACAAGAAGGACAGTGAAGCTAGAGAGGGGTGTGAACGGAGATTAACATTATGCCATTTTCACAATTTTGAGAAATCGATTAGAAACATTAAAAACCCCTGTTATTTCTATAGTTAACATTCGGAACATTCATCCGAGGTTATCGTTATAATTAAGTGACAATAATAAATAAAAAGAAGTTGAGAATGTTGAGATATAAATGAAATGAACAAATTAGATTAAAAGAAAACTACTTGGAAGTCTGATTCGACTTTGATTTATTTCATTTGCCTCCACAATGGCCAACCGAACTGTTAAAGATGCAAAATCGATTCGAGGAACGAACCCTCAATATTTAGTGGAAAAAATCATAAGATCAAGAATATACGATTCTAAATACTGGAAGGAAGAATGTTTTGCACTCACTGCAGAATTACTAGTCGACAAAGCCATGGAATTAAGGTAATAACAATTTTATCTACTCGTCTTTTTAAATTGTCAAAAAATCCTAACCTCAAATACCGAAATACTCGCATCAATAATATACTCAAAACTCAATTAAATAAAATTATATTATAGTAATTGACATAATTTGTCATCATCTGAACTTAACGTTGTTTTATAACAATGCTTTGTTTTGTAGTTTAAATTAATATGTCAAAAGAAGCAAAGTTAATTTGTAGACTGTTGTAAAAAAAATGCGTATAGAAAATTGTGTTGATAATGTTTTAATTTGTTAGCTTCTTTAAAAATTAAATTTTGAACAATATTCTTCAAAAATTCTAGAAAATTAATTGAATTTCGGAAGACTTGCATTTCAAATTTTTAGATTTTGAAATTTTAAGCAAATAAAGAGCAATAATTAGTTAAATATTTATTTTACAAAAGTTCTTAAAAGTTAAATAATTTAATTTGGAAATTTTTAAGAAATTAGGTTTTTGAAAAATAGAAATTAAATTTTTTTTGAAAAAAGGTACTTGAATTCTTGATAATAATTTTAACAAATTGAAACAATTAGAAATTCTGTAAAATTTCATATTTTAAAGAATTTTATTTTTTCCTTTTTAAAAATTGTCTATAAATATAATTATATTTTTGAGATTATATCATTTTATGAATTAACAAAAATTATTCTATTTAAATAATTCAATTCTCGTATTTGAATTCTCATTCAGTTTAAACTTTTAAAAAATAATTAAATATTTAAACCGTTATAACAGGAATTTTAGGAATTAATTAAATTTTAGAAGGTTTTTGTAATTAAAATCCTTGAAAATTTAAAAATAGATAAAAAGTCTTTTACTTAATTCAGTGTTGTTACAAAAATTGAAATTAATCAAAAACTTGTATAATTTTGCTAAATAAATATTTAAATACTTCTTATTTCATTATTGGCAGAAAATAAAATTAAAAAAATGTCAACTTCTGAAATTAAATAATTTCTAAAAATTAAAACAATATAATCCTTTCAAAAATTTAATCACTGCCTACAATTTTTAAATAAACCTCATTTCTAAATCAACTGCCGATATGAATTTTGAATTGTTTTTTTTTTAAACAAACTACTTTATTTTTAGATACATCGGAGGAATTTACGGCGGAAATACAAAGCCGACTCCATTTCTGTGTTTAATTTTGAAAATGCTTCAAATACAACCGGAGAAAGACATTATTGTCGAATTCATAAAGAATGAGGAATTTAAATACGTGCGAGCATTGGGAGCACTTTATATGCGTTTAACTGGCACATCATTAGATTGTTATAAATATTTGGAACCATTATTCAACGATAATAGAAAATTGAGACGACAAAATAAAGACGGAGTATTTGAACTTGTTCACATGGACGAACTCATTGACGAACTTCTCAGAGATGAAAGAAGCTGCGATGTTATTTTACCGAGAGTTCAAAGGAGACACGTCTTAGAGGAAAATAATGAGTTAGGTAAGAAAATTCACGGAGAATAAAATTATGAACCTCGTCTAAATGGATACAAGTCTCTCAATTTTTTTGTTTAATTTTATTATTCTATTTATTATTTTTATTACATATTTATTTTTTATTTATTAACTATATTAATCTCTGTGGGTTGTCATTCATTCTGTTCGCAGTATGAAGTTAGTTTTTGTATATGCTTTTGTTTTTTTTTCTTTTTCAAAACACTTTGGTTTTTCGATTTGTCAATATCAATTTTTATTGTTTATTTAGAGAAAAGGTTAATAGATATTGCTTTTATAAAATAAGGTAAATTTTCATAATGTTGATTTAGAAATTTTATAATTATTTTTTGTTTATATTTTAAAAATTATTAGTTTCTTTTGAAATAAAAAGTTATGAAATTTTCGTTTTTAATTACAATTTTTAACAATAATGTTTTTTCTATTTTAAATTAATAACAAAAAATGTGTAGGAAGAATTTGTGTATTTAATAATTACAATTTTTCTTTTTTTATATATATAAAGATATTTTATATTTTACTAGCTAAAAAAATGCTTGTGTACTTTCTCATATAATAATCATGTCTATTCACAATTCACATTTTTTTATTAAAGAACAAAATATTTAATTTCATTTGAAGAATTTCTTTAATAAGATTTAATTTTTTAACTTTCTAAAAACCAATTTATTTTAAGTTTAATCTAGAAATTAATGAAAAAATTTGCATAATTTCTTTTTCTGAATTTAAAAACGAAGAAAAAATAAAGTAATTTAAACTATTTATATTTCTCCATCAACATTTTTTTTAAACTTCCATTTTGTAATTAATTTTGAAAATCATATTGTTTTTACAAAATTTGTAGTATTTTTTTGCATAATTTCTAATTATTATCAAAATTTTTTTAACAAAATCAAAATATATTTTTAATCAGTATTGATTAATAGATAATAAGAATTAATTATTTAGTATTTTTTAATAATAAATTAACTTTAGAAATAGAATTTTAAAAGTTAAGTATTTTTATGAAACTGAAACTTGCATCCAGTTACCAGTCCTACTTAATTTTTGAAAATTCGATATTGGATTTAAAACAAAAAATATTTAACATTTAAATTTAATTTCTAAAATTGAGCAAAGCAGGTGCTGGTAGCAAATCAAAATCATGAAAATTTCTTTCATTATTTTCTATTAAACAATATAAAGTGTTGTCAAAAACATTTTGTCGGACAAATCGAATTTCTATAATTTCTTTTATTTATTTCTAACAAAATTTGAAAATTATTTAACAAAATGTTAAATGTTATTAAAAAAAGATGAAAAAACTGGAATAATTTCTTAATTTTTTAAACATAATCTTTAATAAAAATTTAATTTTTTTAGAGATAGATGATAAATGTTTTGGCTCAATTAACTTTTTTCTGTAATTTCTTTTTTAAATTTAATACTGAAAATAATTAAAAATATCAATTGTATTCTTTTAATAGTTGACAAAGATTATTGATTAATTTATAATGAATGAGAATATAAATTGTTATTTTAATTCGTAATCATAATTGTTATAGTTGCTGTTTGATTTTTTGTTTCTTAACTTTTTTGTAATTTTTCTTTTCAAATATTTAAAATTTTTTAATTAATGTATTGAAAATCATCGAATTATTGCAAAAAAAAATTTTATCAAAAAATTTAATAATAATAGAATTCCTTCACAAAATTCGACTATTTAGGAAAATAACTTAATTCTCGCGGAGAATTTTGTTTAAATTTTTAAAAATTCTAATTAAATTCTTTTTGCAGAATTTCTTTGATTTTTTTTTGTCAAATAATGGAGTTCCTTTAATAATTTTAATTAAACATTTTAAAAATAATTAAAAGTTTATGAAGAAGAATTTTTTTAAAATTGTATTAAAAATAATTGAATTCTTGCGAAAAATTTTACTATTTAAAATAATTTAATTATTTTTATTTAGAAAGATTTGTTAAAATTTTAGGAAATATTGAAATTCTTTCGTGAAATTTCAATAAAGTTTTTGACAATATGAACAGTAATAAATCATTTTGTATTTAAAAAGTGATTTTTTTAAAATTTTGAATATGAAATTATTTAAAAAATTTATGTATGTTAATAAAAAATTTTGTAATTTGTATAACAGTATCAAATTAAATACTACGTTCCGCGCGCTAGCGCGCGTACCATTTATTTTTTATTTATATTTATTTATATTTAATTATTTTCAATTTTATTTTATTTGTTTTAATCTTCTGTTTTTTTCTCTTTTTTTTGCAGAAGCTAAAGTATCGGCTCTCGAAGACGATATGGACGAAGCAATTGAATCGTCATCTTCCGAAGAGGAGGAGGATTTACCGGCAATGAGAGTCGATAGTCGTAAGAGGAACGACGAGTACGATCGAGATCGTGATCGTAATAAAGACAGGGACAAGAGATATTCGAGAACAGAGAAGAGATCGGATCGAGAGAGGCAGAGATCGAGGAGTAAGGAGAGGGACAGAGACAGACGACCGAGGAAGAGGAGTCGATCGCCAAAAGCACAGAGTTCAACAATTAAGGAAAAAGAAAGGGAGAAGGATCGTCATCGAAGAGAACGAGAAAATGATCGAGGCGGTGGGAGAAGAAGAGATCGCGACCGACCGAGACATTGATTGTAAAATTTTAACACCCAATGTTTCTTCTTTTAATCTTTTAATTTCTTAAGAAAAAAAGGATCATAAGAATAAATAGAGAATAAATATTCTCCACGAGTGTAAATTTTTCAAATCTTTCATAAATTTCAACTCTATTAAAGATGCGTCACTTTTCTAGAGTATCTCAAGTTTTTTCCTTTTTTAAAAATTTTCACCTTTTTATTCAATTTGTAAATTAAATACTAGAATTTTCTTATTAGTTAATTTGCATTTACTTTTCGATTTACAGAAAAATTTAATTTGGATTACAATTCAGTTTACACTAAAATTTAATTACCAGTACAATACAACTGAAATAAAATTAATTTCTGGCGAATTTCTAATAAATATAGGAAATTATCTATTTTCAGCAAAAATTTAATCAATTTCTAAAGATTTTCAATTAGTCAATTTTTTGTTCTCTTAAATAATATTATTTATTCAAGAACAATTGTACCATTTTTTTGTGTCCTAAAAATAAAATTAATATCTGGAACAGTTTGAAATTCTTACCTCTTTTCGTTAATTATTCCAAACGGAAATTGTCCCCACATGTCTCTCTACTTGAAATAATCGCTCAGTTATGGTCTCTGAACTGTTTCTTTGTAATTTTTCAAAGTGTGTTAGTTTTAAACTAAAGTTCATTACAGTTTCTTGTCTGTAAAAACTGAAGAAAAAAATCCATTTCATTTTGTAATAGTAGCAAAAAAAAAAAAAAAAGAAAATGTTATAGAATTTTTGAATGCAAAATTTCATTATGAAATTTTACAAATTTCTCACTATTTACTTGTGTTCTTTGATTGAACAGAAGAGAATAAAATCCGAGTGGATTGAATTACCGCAATTTTCAAATAGTGAAAAAGTGTATAGAACGTCAATTCAATTAGATAGATTTTTTCACTCGCCACGCAATGAAAGTCAAATCATTCGTCCTCCTTTGATTCAGGCGAATTATCAGAGAGTTGATAAATTTCATAAAAATTCTGAAAAAATTATTTATCAGCAAGGATTACAGAATTTAATTTTGAATGATACTTTATGTACGACGACAACGACAACGACAACAACGACAGTTTTACCTATTGGTCTGGCAACGGAATCGGTTAAGAAATCAAAAAATACAACATCGATCGATGGGAATAAAAATATTGAAAAAAATCGAAATGGCGCATCTGTAAGAAATATATTTTTTAAATTAAGTCTTTTTTGTGTTTTTAAAAATAGAATTCTTTTTATTATTCTTCAATATTTTTTTTTAAATTTCTTCTTTATTTAAATAGAATTTTTTTTTAGGAGGAACAATTAAACAAAATAAATAAATTTTTATTATTCTGATTACTTTTTTTTACTAGTTCTTCTTTATTTAAATAGAATTTTTTTTCTGAAGGAACAATTGAACAAAATAAATAAATTCGAAAAGGAGGACGTTTATCAAACATGTTCGTCTGATGAATCAAAAACGGCTTCAAATGTTTGCAAAAATTCACAGGAAGAGGAGAATTTTGCTAACGATACAAAAAATGAATCGAGTAAACGCTTTTTGTATTATTTACCAGTGACACTTTTCAAAAAAGTACATTTTATTTTGAAAACACAGCCTCATAGTCTCAAGGGGAAAATAAAGTTTCTAAGGAATTTCGAAAAGCTTCTTTTATCCGAAATTGGTGAGTAGAAAATTTTACTATATTGAAAATTGCAGGCCTCGGATATTGTGACTTTTTCGACTTTTTTCGACTATTTTCAAATAATGCAACTTTTGTCGTCTTTAGAAAAATATATTTAAAAATTGCAACTTTCTCGACTTTTCTTCCAAATTTTACGCCATAATACAATATTTTTGGTATAAAATGCAACTTATTTCGATTTTTATACCGCGCAAAGTATAACTTACTGTAGACAAACTTTTGGAACTTTATTTTTCAATCAGTTTTCTAATTAATTATTTCAAAATATTACAATATTACAATTACAATTTTCAAAAATTAACTTATAAAGAATTTTAATTGAAAATTTTTGAAATAATATTAAATTATCAAAAATTCTAATAAATAATCGTCAAGTGTAGATTCAATAGAAATGAAATTTAATGAAAAATAGGTTTTAAAAATAATATTAAAATTGTTTAGAAAAAAATAATTCTCTGAATTATTACGTTCTAATTTTTTTAAATTCAATTATTTTCAATATTTCCGAAAATTAAAGTTCATAGACAAAATAATAAAATTAAAATTGTTCAAAATTATTTTCAACATTTGGGAGAAAATAATCGTATATTCCAAATTTTCAATTACAATTCTTGAAAGCAATTTCGTTTACAATTTTGATTTAAATTATACAAAAATTTTTCAATTATTTTTTAAAAATTATACATTACAATATTTATAAAAAATTAATTCTTACAATTTTTTTATTAGAATTTTTCAAGATTCAATTACCTTCGAATAAAGAAAATAGAATTCTTTTTAAATTTACTACTTTAGAATTTTTCGGAAATAATTTATTTATAATTACAATTTTTTTGAAAAATTTGATTAATTTTTTTATATTTTTAAAAAACTTAATTATTTTTCAAAAGATTTTGACAAATTTTGAATTATTTTTTAAATTTTTTACTAAATTTAAATTAGTTTTGAAAAGATTTGACCAAATTTCAGTTTTTTAGATATTTTTAATTGTATTTAATTGTAAAACTTCTTTTTATTTTTAATAAATTATTTAGAAATATTTCTTTATTAAAATTTTTGAAAATGTTCTACCTTAATTAATAGCATTAAATAGAAAAATGTAAGGTTTAAATTATTATAAATAATTGCATTTTTATACAGCACTACTTTATAATTTTTTAGCTATAATTTATTTATAATTACAATTCTTTGAAAAATTTCATTAATTTTTTTATATCTTTAAAAAACTCAATTATTTTTAGTAAGATTTTAATAAATTTTGAATTATTTTTTTAAATGTTTTACTAAATTTAAATCAGCTTTGAAAAGATTTGACCAAAATTCAATTTTTTGACATTTTTTAATTTTATTTAATTGTAAAACTTTTTGTATTTTCAATAAATCAGTTAGAAATATTTTTAAAAAGTTAATTTTTACGAATTTCTTTACCAAAATTTTTGAAAATACTCTACCTTAATTAATATCTTTAAATAGAAAAAAGTGGACGGTTTAAATTATTATAAAAAATTTGATTTTTTTTTTATTTAAATAATTGAATTTTTGAAGAAATTGCAAAAAATGATTAAAAAATCGTATAGATAATTGAATTAGAGATGAAGTTTAGTTAAAAATTGTGGAAAATAATTAAATTTTTAAAATGGTTATAGTTTTAATTTTTAGAAATTATAAAATTTGAAAAGTTGAAATTTAAAAAACTTTATTTCCTGCGAAGAAAGTAATAAGTATTTGAATATTTATTTAGCAAAATTATACAAGTTTTGATTAATTTGAATTTTTGTGACAGCACTGAATTAAATAATCGACTTTTTTTCTATTTTTAATTGACTAAAGCGACTTTTTTTGTTCGTTAAAGTCGATCCGAGGCCTCAAATTGCAGTTTGTTTTTAATTCAATTTTGACAAGATTGTTAAAATGAATAAAAATGAATTAATAATTGTTCAATTAAATTCTTTAGTCTTTAACTATATTTTCGTTTTTCTCAATTTTTGAATATCTTTTTTTCAATATTAACAGAAACAAGATTAGCGGCCTCAATCGTGCCTTATACGAAAGTGAAAAAAAATTCTCGCGTTCGAAGGTACGAGCATCATGGCGATGACGATTCTTTGGGTTTTCCCTCATTGGAAGGAGCACTGATGGCAATTTCATTTCTAACTTTCGCCGTTTACCTCGTTCGATTAATAATGGTATTAATAAAAAAATTAATTAATTTAAAAAAAAAATAATAATAAAAAGGAAAAAAAGAAAAGAAATTTAAATACCTAAATTAATTCCAGTTGCTGTTTCAAAATTTCGCTTCCACTACTGGAGGATCGACGCTCTTTCTCGGCAGGAGAAAAAGAGCAACAAATCACCTCAATGATGATGCAGAAAGAATTTTCCGCTATTTATACAAATAACTTTTGAAAATTATCAATGTACGATTAAAAATAATAGAAATAATATATTATAATTGTTTCCATTAATTTTCGACAATAAAATTATCCAGTAATAAAAATACCAAAATGAATCGAATTCTTTTTTTTTTAGAAAATAAAGTCTAATTAGCAGTCATATAATTTATTTCAAGAACAAATGAGAAATAATATTAATTTTTTGTTAATTTTATCTAAAATAAAATTAAGATTTCAGGTATTTCCTTTTTTTTTGAAGAGAAATAGTTTAGAAGCAAAATTCGATCGAAATGATAAATAAAAAGGAAATCAATAGTTTATGTGTCCCTTAATATATAACTTACTGACCTAGATATATTTACAATATATATTTATGTACCACGCCGCCACTTTTCACCGTTACTGAATTTTGTCATTTCACGACCACTAACACCACAAGTTCCAATACCAACTCGTCCGTTCGCATTTTCAGGCGTTGCAAAAATACTCTTTTTAATCACGCCTTTCTTTGTTGACTAAAAAAAATAATTACTATTAATAAAATAAATTCCAAAGAGAAAGAGAGAGAGAGAGGAGAAAATTAATTTTTTCAATTTACCTTATTTGCAAATGCCAACCATTTATTCTTCTCCTGTTCCCTTTCTTCTTCGAGTTCTTTAAATCTTTGCAGCTTTTTCTGTTTCTTTTTCTTTAGATACTCTCGCTGTTTATTTGGATCACTTCCAGCGACAGCTGCCACTTGCATTTTTCTAAAATTCGGCAAAAACTCTCAAAAATGTAAATATAGGAAAAAAAATAGAAAAACATGTAACTTTTTGTTTTTTTTTTTTTGGATAAAATTTCTGTGTTGAAAATTACTCACTTTGCTTTTTGTTCGGCCCAATCGGACGCTGGTCGTTTAGCAACTGACTTCAACTGACTGAGCATTGTAACATCTGTGTTTTTGTATTCATTAAAAGTAACATTTACTACACCTTCCTCGTTTATTCCATCGATCGTAGCTTCGTAATACCTAAGAATTATTTTTATGTAGTATAGAATAAAAAATTTAAAAAACTAATAAGAATAAAACGACTTACTTTCCATCCTCGCTCCATGGAGCCATACAAAGATCTCCCACACTCCATTTATTAGCTAATACTGCAAGAAGAATAGGATCTTTAACATCCGTTTCGTCAGTTTGTCGTTTCTCTTGTTGTTGCGATTTTATGAGATCGTGAGTCAATTCGATCACTTCCTCCAAATCGATTTTCAATTTCAGTAATTCTTTATTTGACGGATCGGTTGTCAATGCAGCTTCGACCTTAAAGACGCATTTTCTTTTTTAGAAAATCTACTTTTCGAAACTTGATAGTCTCGTAGAAGAGAGAGAGAGAGAAAAAGAAAAAAACAAGTACAACATAAATAAACTATTTACCTGTTGAAGTTGCAATCTGTAATTCTGTAGATCATCCATTGTATAAATATTTTGATTACAGATTATTGCAGGGTATCCAAAAATGGAGCAATATTTACATATATAACCTTTATAATGTATAAACACGAAATTTATTCACTAAATTTTTAATTACTATCCATGTAAACCATCACTTTCTTTTTATACTTTTAAACGCACATAAATTCATAACCTTATATTTTGTATATAGCAAACATACAAACAGTTTTTTCTTCCTTCTGACGTTGATTTTTGCCTGTGATACAAATCTATCGTTACGATTCTATATTCTCATTATTGATGGTTTGTTTAAAATTAAAAAAACAACACTATTTTATTCACTTATCAACTATATTTAACATAATTAAAGACATTTTCTAAAATTATGTGTGAAATGTTGCAAGTAAACTAAAGGTGCATACATACTGTACTCTATCACTACTACTAGTAGTAGTAGTAGTACTAGGACTAGGATTTTATTAATTACAATACTAGAAAATACGTTTTCTTACAAAACATTCTTAATAAATAGCTAAATAATTTTTTTTTGATAATTTACGACCGTATTATAGTAATAAAATAAGTAAATAATTGCTTTAATTAATTGTTTAGGTGAAAAAAGGGTTAGTTCCGGGTTTGTCCGCTGGATATAGGTAGATGTCGCTACAAAAAATGACATTTTTTGCAGTTTTTCATGGAAGTCGCCTTTAGCGAAACTCGCGCTCTCATTGGCTGCATTCAAATTTGCGCGGGGACTCTGTGGGCCAATGAGCGCGGTTCTAGTGTAAATGCCCCTTTATAGACTTTGTTTATTTACTATTATTCTATTATTATTTCCTACTATATAATATAATATATTATATTATTATTTTTTGTATATATACAAAAAATAAAAAAGAAACTTGAGTATAAAAACAGAATTTTTAAAATTGTTTATTTTATTTAATTTAAATACGAGAGATTATTAATATTTTATTTTGGTGGAAAAATCTTTTTATACTTTTTCTATAATAGTTGGTGTTGTTTTATTATACAATGTTTTGTTTTGTAGTTTAAATTCACTTGTCAGGCTGCGTCTACAACAGAAAAAATAATGTGTAAAAAATTGTGTAATATACAGTGTAATTGCCCCTGACAATTGTCAATGCCAAAAACAATACACATTACACTGCAAATTACACATTATTTTTTTCTATTGTAGACGCAGCCTCAAAAGAAGGAAAGTTAATTTGTAGACTGTAAAAAAATGTGTAGAAAATTGTGTTAAATGTGTACTGTTTTAATTTGTTAGCTCCGTTAAAATTTAAATTTTGAATAATATTCTTCAAAAATTCTAGAAAATTAATTAATTTTGAAATTTTAAGCAAATAAAGAGCAATAATTAGATAAATATTTATTTTACAAAAGTTATTAAAATTTGAAAAATTTAATTTGTAAATTTTTAAGAAATTAGGTTTTTAGAAAATAGTAATTAAAATTTTTTAAAGAAAAATATACTTGAATTCACAATAATAATTTTAACAAATTGAAACAATTGGAAATTCTATAAAATTCTATATTTTCCTCTTTAAAAATTGTCTATAAATATAATTATTTTTTTGAAATTAAATCATTTTATGAATTTACAAAAATTATTTTAAAAGGTTTTTAAATTAAATTCCTTGAAAATTAATTAATTAATAATACAATAATTATTATTAATTAATAATACAATAATTAAATAATTCAACTACTATTTCAGAGAATAAAAATACTTCCTGTTTATGAGAATGCAACAATTTATTTTTTTCCTAAATAAATCAATTTTTCATATTTTCACAAAATGTTTTTAATAATTTTAATTAATTAAATAATTGTTGTTTTTCTACGCATACAATTTTGCAAGGAGATTTATAATCACTTATTAATAATTTATAATAAATCGAATTAATTGTGATTTACTTATTTTTGTGCTACCTCTTCTTTGCCAATGTTCCAGACATTTTTTACTGTTTTCGATATTCCCGGTCCATTGTAAATGAGAACAATTAATCCCGCGAGTGTCACGACTGAGAGAAAGCTTAACAATAAATGTAAAATTTTTGGTAGAACTGTACCCATAATAATCGGTCGGGCGTAATCCACTACAATTGCCTCCAATCCCCTAAAAAAAAAAAGAAAAGATAGAAATTTTTACAAAACGTTTTGAAAGTAATTTACAATTTCTTCAATAATTGAAAACGAATGTAAAAATTCGTCAATTATTATAGAAAATAAATTTAAAAGTTATGAATAGAAAGTAAATTTACAAATTCTGAAGTAGGAGAATATAAATTTACAAATTCGGAAGTAGGAGAAAGTAAATTTACAAATTTTGAAGTAGGAGAAAATAAATTTACAAATTTTGAAGTAGGAGAAAATAAATTTACAAATTCTGAAGTAGGAGAAAATAAATTTACAAATTCCCAAATAATAGATAATTGGAAGAAGTAAATATTTACCAGTGTGTGTGAACGACGACAAGAGTAGCAAGAATACCGTCAAGAAGAGGACTTTCCATGATAAGGGCGGCTGGTAAAATTATCGGCAACGCCGCCGACGTTATTCTTTCCATTTGCCATAATTTAACGTGATCTGAACTCGAACTTCCCTTACGATATTGTTGCAATAGATTTGACGTTGATAAACCCTTGAAAATTGTCAATACAATTGTAAACATTGGAAACACAATTATCAAACTAAATTAAATTCGATAAAAAATATTTATCTTTTAAAAAATTTATCTAACAAAATTTATAACAACAAATTTACTGTAAATATCAGTCGCAGTCATACCTCCGTTTTTCCATGCACTAAATTATTTGTAAATAA
Organism: Leptopilina drosophilae; assembly: GCA_032873175.1. NCBI lineage: Eukaryota > Metazoa > Arthropoda > Insecta > Hymenoptera > Figitidae > Leptopilina > Leptopilina drosophilae. The sequence goes on from CM065487.1 coordinate 23,121,925, forward strand.
CGCAGGTTTTGAATTTGAATTACTACAATGAGATAAAGCCACAATATTTTGATTCACAGGTAAACGAATTTTCTTCGCCACTTCATATTTACTCCAATTTGAAGATCCTTGAATAGAATTTGAATATATTTTTAATAAAACAATTTTTATTAACTTACATAATCTACGAATAACTCGATGAAAAACACTCACTTAAAAATTGTTTAGCACCATTCGACGTAAATGAGCAAGTTTTATTTATAAGCATTTCGGCGAAATGGTAATTCGTTTATTTTCAACTGACAATTGCTTTTTTAAAAGGAAATTCGGAAAAATTGATTAAATTTTAATGTTTTTAGGTTTTCTCTCTCTATTCAATGTGACAACAGGGTTGGGTTGGGAAAATTGTAAAAAAAAGTTACCTAGAGTTACGCGAAAACTTTACGTAGAGTAAAGAAGGTTAGCCAATCAAATTTGTCGAAATGTCTTGGTCGTAATTTAAATAATGTGTTTGGTAATCACTGATCTCTATATATAACTGGATGGGCGACTCCTATATAAAAGTAGCTTCCGGTGTGAAAATAATTGAAACCATCGACGCCATGTTTTAGACACCGGTGAAACAGCGTAGAGCGACTTGATTGTGTGAGTTGCCGTGTAAGTGTGCTTTGCATATAGTGTGTGTTGTTCGATGTTTTGACACTTCTCTCGTATGTTTCAAGTAATTAAATTAAATAATTTGTAACTTTTTTAAATATATAAATACCAATATGGTTTTAATTTGTTTATTTTGTGGGAAAAAGGAAGCGAAAGGTGTTTTTTTCACAAGTAGGTATATATTTTAAAAAATGTGTATATATTATTGAATTGTGTATTTTTAGGTTATATTTTGCTTCTTTGCCGAGGCGTAATATTTTACTCACTGTTGTTTTATTATAAACATTATATGTATAATGCTGAATAATTTCAGTTTTTTTACCAAATTAAATTAAGAAGCAAGTATTTATGTGAAATGATTAATCTTACCAAGTGAAAAAAATTAAACGAAACTTAAATTTAACTTGTCAAATATTTAATTATTTTTAAGTAAATTAAGTTAATTTTAATAATTTTTATTTATTTATTATTATTTATAGTTATTAATAAAAATAAAATAATTTAATAATTATTAAAATAAGTTAAGTATTTTTTTCATAGTTAAATGTATTTCAACCTTCTTTGTAATTTTAAAATTCCCGCCTGCTTTTGTAAAGTGGGTGTCTAAAATATGGCGCCTTCCGGGCTTCTAATTTTATCACAGTTTTAGACGTGTCGCCCATCCAGTTATAATAGAGATCAGTGTTGGTAATCTATCGAATGTTTTTTTTAGTGATAAAAAAACGTGCTCTTGCTCGCGCTGTTTTGCTTTGTTGTGTTTTCATCGCAGTTGATGACAATTGTGCAAGTTCTACATTTGATGTCATAATTAAACTATTACAATAATTCGGAAAGCGAGAAGAATAATGGAAAACTTTTATTAATTTTTCCCATGTAATAAAAAAAAGGAATCTTTTAGTAAATTACTATTTATTTGAAATTTTCTCCCACTTCTAAAGTAGTTCTAAAATAACAAAAAGTTCCCAATAATCATAATTTAGAGAAATTTGACGTATTTACACTTTTAGAGAATTTAAAGAATTAAAGCAAAATTTGAATTCTCTGAATTTTCTGAATTATTAAAAATCGAATTTTATAGTTCAAAAGAAGTACACTAATATAAGGATTTAATTTTCAGCTCTTCGAAATGTCGGGGAGCAAAAAAATGTTCAATAGTTTTTCTGCATCGAGAGGATATGGTCGAGGAGGACGTGGTGGTCGAGGTAACGGTGGTGGTGGTCGAGGTAACGGTGGTGGTGGAGGAGGACGAGGACGAGGAGGTCATCCACATTGGCTGAAGGGAAAAGAAATTGGTCTCTACTACAGGGACAAGGCTCGACATAGTGCTAAGAAAAGAGAAGACGAAGCTAGAACTCTTCGACTAAATCCAAACACAGAAAGACGAATAACGTCGTTAATTGATTTTCCAAAAATTCCCGATTATCCACTTAATCGGGAGTCAAATAGAACAAATGTTGCGTCATCATTCAACGATCAGGAAAATAAATACGAAAACATGTACATGCACATAAATGATTCTCAATTTAAGCGGAAATTTTTAAATATCGTCACCGGAAATATACAGGAAAATCTCATGAATTCTTTACGCACGAGTTCGAAATTAAAACGAAATGAAGATATGGACGAAGCATACTATCGAGATTATCAAAAAATGATAAATACAAATGCGTATTTGAATATGCTGAAATTTCGTAAACAACTTCCTGCCTATAATCGACGGGAGGAAATATTAGATCTTTTGAAACACAATCAAGTCATATTGATCAGCGGTGAAACAGGTAAAATTTGACAATTATATAAAAAATTTAAGAAAACCTTGAAAAGTCAGAGAATTTTGATCGAAATCATAAACATTACTGTTTACAATTTGAAATGAAATGAAAATAGTTCTCCATTAATTAATATTATTTATAAATTATTTGATCATTATTTGATCATTTGAAGTATTTTTTTCAAACATTTTAATTTCAATTCTGTTAAAATTAGTTTTTATTTCAAAAATTTTAATGCAATTCTTTGAAAGAATTCATCTGTCTTCATAACTATTATGAATTTTTTTTCCTGAAATTCAATTATTATAATCGGGGATTTTTATAAAATTCATTTGAAACTTCAATTATTTTCAAAAATAACAGTATTTATTGTAACCATTCAATTATTTTTAAATATAACAATATTTATTGCAAACATTCAATTATTTTAAAAATTAAACTAATTCAATTATTATTTGGAAAAAAAATTATCAAGTATTTTATTTTCAAAAGTAATAAAATTCTTAGCAGAAATTTAAAAAATAAAGAAAATTCTTGTCAAAATTTAAATTATCTTTAATAAATAATAAAATTCTCCTCTGAAGTTCAATAATTTTCAGAAATTTCAATAAAATTCTTCGCAGAAATTCAAAAAATAAAGAAAATTCTCGTTAAAATTTCAATTATCTTTAAAAAATAATAAAATTCTCCTCTAAAATTTCAATAAAATTCTTCGCAGAAATTCAAAAAATAAAGAAAATTCTCGTCAAAATTTCAATTATCTTTAAAAAATAATAAAATTCTCCTCTAAAATTTCAATAAAATTCTTCGCAGAAATTAAAAAAATAAAGAAAATTCTTGTCAAAATTTAAATAATCTTTAATAAATAATAAAATTCTCCTCTGAAATTCAATTATTTTCAGAAATTTCAATAAAATTCTTCGCAGAAATTCAAAAAAATAAAGAAAATTCACGTCAAAATTTCAATTATCTTTAAACAATAATAAAATTCTTCTCTAAAATTTCAATAAAATTCTTCGCAGAAATTCAAAAAATAAAGAAAATTCTTGTCAAAATTTAAATTATCTTTAAAAAAATAATAAAATTATCCTCTAAAATTTCAATTATTTTCAAAAAATTTAATAAAATTCATGTCAAAATTTAAATTATTTTCAAAAATTCTTCTCAATTCAATAATATTTAACGTCTACTATTTTGATAAAATTTTCCAAAAGAATTCAATTATTAAAAAAAAAAATGTTTGATTGAAATTCTACGCAAATATTTAATTATTTTCAAAAGTAAAAAAATTCTTCGTAGAAATTCAGTTCTCTTTGAGAAATTGTTTTAAATTCTTATACGAATTTCTAATATTTTTATAAATAATAAAATTCTCCGAAATTCAATTATTTTCGAAAATTTTAATAAAAATCTTTGCAGAAATTCAATATTATACAAGAAAAATTTGTTAAATTCTCGTCCAAATGTAAATTTTATTTAAATCATAAATTTCTTCTTCAAAAATGAATTATTTTCCAAAATTTTATAAAATTCGTGAAAAAATTTCAATTATTTTCAAAAAAAATTTTCTTAATTAAAAGATTTTAAATATTCTGCTGCTTTAACAAAATTTCCGAAACAAATCAATTATGAAACAAATTTTTTTTGTAATATATTATACGAACATTTAATTATTTTCCAAAAAAATAATAATTCCACAAGGATTTTAATTACTTAAAATAGAATTTTCATAAATTTTTTCTATTAAATCAAATTAAAAATTTGGCATTAAATTCTTTACAGTAATTGAACTATTTTCATAAATTAAAAAATTTGTTTCAGTAAATTAATTACTTTCAGAAATAATAAAATTATTCGTTGGAAGTCAATTATTTTCGCCTGAATAACAATTCACAGCAGAAGAAGTTAATTTATTTTCAAAAGTTCAAAATATTCAATTATTTAAAAAATTTGAATAAAATTCTTTGCACAATTTCAAATATTTGCAAAAGAAATTTCTCAATTCGATAATTCGTATATTTATTATTTTAATAAAATTTCACAAAAGAATTCAATTACTTAAAAACAATTATGAAAAAGTTTTACACGAATATTCAATTATTATCTTAATTAATAATGAAAAAGGTAATTTTCCTTAAAAATATTATTTAATACGTCGAAGGAATTAAATTATGAAAAAAAATTTTAATTATGTATAAGAATTCAATTTAAAAAAATATTTCATAAATTATCTGTATTTGTATTTAAATAATTGAATTCTTGTCGAATTTTCTATTAAAAATTTATTTAAAAATTAATTTCAATCAAGGTTTTAGATAATAATAAAATGTTAAAAGCAATATAGCTTGAATTATTAGAAATAATTGGATTTTGTAAAAGTTTCAAATTGAAATCTTTGAAAATCTTAATTTAAATTACAAAATTTTCATCAAATTTCTGAACAAATGAAATTATTGTTAAAACATGTTTTTAAATTTGTCTCTTAACAATAATTAATAATAACAATAATATTACTTATATGTTCAATAATAAAAAGCAGAATAATTAAATTTTGATAAAATTCATTATAAAAGTTCAAGTTTTAGAAATATTCAATTATTATTTAGTTAATTGTTTATTTTCCTAGTTAAATAATTGATTTCTTGTAGAATTTTCTAATAAATATTGATTTAAAAATAAATTTCAGTTCCAATTTTGGATTATAATTGAATATTACATTAAAAAATATTTATTTATTAGAAAATTCTACAAGAATTCGAAAATTTAACTCTAAAAACAAACATTTTATTAAATAATTATACTTTATCGACCAATTTTCAAATAATAATTGAATGCTTTTAAAAAATGTTAATAAAACTATTTTAAATAATTGCATTTTTCGAGAAATTGGATGAAAATTTTGTATATTAAAAATAATTGAAATTCTGGCAAGAATTATATTAAAATTTTTGAAAATAATTGAATTTCAGAGAAAAATTTTATTATATGCACTTCATTTATAAAGGTAATTTAAATTTTGACGGTAATTTTTTGTACTTTTGGAATATAATTGGATTTTTTGCAAAGAATTACGTTACCCTTGAAAATAATTGAATTCATGAAACTAATTTTTAACAAAATTTCTTTTTAAATAATTGAATTGTTGTGTGAAATTTTATTGAAATAGTATAGACATTGGAAATAATTATTGAAGTTTGAGAAATTTTTGAAATTAATTATTTTTACGAAGAAAAAAAATTTAAATTATTAAAGTTATTTTTTTAAAAATTGAATTGGCACATAAGATTTTTATTGGAATTTTTGAAAATAATTTAGTTCTTTAAGGAATAAATAATAAAAGATAAGAAAAATAATTGATTTTTTGAAAGTCTTAATTTCAATATGAAAAAATATTAACAATTAAATATTTATTGAAAAATGAAGTTATTCATGTTTTACAATAATTTTCTGAATTAATAATAAATATAGTTTTAAAAACCAGGATAAATTCTGTTTTTAAACCTGGAAAACCAGGAATTTGAAAAGGGTAAAAGCGTGACAACCCTGCAATTTTCTTTTTTCGAAATTTACTATATAATGAATTGAATTTGTTTTGAAGGCTGTGGTAAAACGACTCAAGTGGCGCAATTTGTACTCGACAGTGAATTGTTGAAGAAAAATGGCAGTATTACGAAAATAGTTTGTACTCAACCAAGACGAATAAGTGCCATATCAGTTGCCGAGAGAGTTGCAGCCGAAAGAGGCGAATCACTGGGTAATTCAGTTGGTTATCAAATTCGTCTCGAAAGGTTTATTCTTGCTTTTATTATAAAAAAAAAATAATTCAATGAGTGTAAAACTTTAATACAAGAAAAATTGATTCAAACTGTTTTTGTTTTCCTTCAGAATTCTGAGTCGACAGGAAGGCTGTATAATGTTTTGCACAACTGGAATGTTGTTACAATTTATGCAAGGCGATCCTGCTTTAACGGATATTTCGCATATAATTTTAGACGAAATTCACGAACGCAATACGCAAAGTGATTTTATCATTGCGTTACTAAAACAAGTGATTCCAAAGGTAATTGTTCAATTTCTACTTTAATAATTACAATTATTAATCACAAAATATTAAAAATAATTGATTTAAACAGGAATTTCAGTTAAAAATTGTTGAAAATAATAGAATAATAAATAATTGTATTATTGTAGAATAATAGAAAATAATAATTGAAGTGATGTAAATAATTTTTATTTTTTTGCAGTTATAACGATTTATTGTTTTTTTCGGCAATTATTCAAATTTATTATTTTTTTTGCAATTATTCAAATTTATTGTGTTTTTTTCGACAATTATTCAAATTGATTGTATTATTTTCAATTATTTAAATTTATTGTGTTTTTTCGGCAATTATTCAAATCCATTGTGATTTTTCGCAATTATTCAAATTTATTGTATTTTCTGACAATTATTTAAATTTTTATAAACGAAACAAAAAATTTATTTAATTATTATTGTTATTTTTTGTTGTTGTAAAAAGAGGCCAGACTTGAAAGTAATTCTCATGAGTGCAACGCTAAATAGTGACAAATTTTCCAAATATTATGGCGACTGTCCGAAAATGCATATTCCTGGATTTACATTCCCCGTGGAAGAGTTTTATCTGGAGGATGCGATATTATTCACACGGTATGAAAATATTTTTCCATAAAGTTATTATATTTATAAATCATTTAATGAAGTATTTTTTTTAAAAAAATTTAATTTCAATTCTGTTGAAATTTGTTTTTATTTTAAAAATTTTAACGCAATTCTTTAAAAGAATTCAACTGTCTTGATAAATATTATGAATTTTTTTTTCCAGAAATTCAATTATTATAATCAGGAATTTTTATAAAATTCATTGAGAATTTCAATTATTTTTAAAAATAACAATATTCATTGCAATTCAACTATTTTCAAAAATTAATAAAATTCTTCACAGAAATTCAATTATTATTTTGAAAAAATCTAAAAAAGAATTGTCAACATTTTAATTATTTTTTATAAATGAAAAGCAAAATTTTATTATTTTTGTGAATTTTAATATAATTTATATATTACAGAATTCAATTCATTTTTAATAAATAAAAATATTCATCACAAGAAATTCAATTATTTTCAAAAGACATAAAATTCAATACTTTTCAAAAAATTTGTAAACTTCGTGGAAAAATTTCAATTATTTTCAAAAAAAAAAATTTTTAATTTAATGATTTTCAATATTCTACTGTTTTAACAAAATTCCCTAAAAGAAATCAATTATTAAACAAAAATTTTGATAATATTCTACCTGAACATTTAATTATTTTCTAAAAAAATAAAAATTCCACGAGTATTTTAATTATTTAAAATAGAATTTTCATAAATTTTTTCGATTGAATCAGATTAAAATTTGGTATTAAATTCTTTACAGTAATTGAATTATTTTCATAAATTTAAAAATTATTGTTAGTGAATTAATTATTTTGAGAAATAATAAAATTATTCGTCGGAAGTCAATTATTTTCGCATAAGTAACAATTTACAGCAAAAGAATTAAATTATTTTCAAAAGTAATAAGATTCAATTATTAAAAAAATTGGAATAAAATTCTTTGCACAATTTCAAATATTTGCAAAAAAATGTCTTAATTCAATAATTCGTATATTTATTATTTTAATAAAATTTCCCAAAAGAATTCAATTACTTAAAACAAGTTTGAAAAATTTTTACACTAATAATGAATTATTTTCTAAATTAATAATGAAATTTCCACAGGAATTCAATTATTGAAAAATAAAAGTTGCATGAATAAAAAAAAAGAATTAATTTTTTGAAACTTTATTATAAAATTATTCGCAATAATTTAATTATTTTCATAAACAAGAAAACGAATTGCAGAATTCCAATTATTTGAATGAAATTTTAATACAATTTTTCGAAAAATGTAATTGTCCTTAAAAATATTATTAAAATTCGTCGAAGGAATTAAATTATTTAAATTTTGTTATTTATGTATAAGAATTCAATTTTAAAAAATATTCAATAAATGATCTGTATTTGTATTTAAATAATTGAATTCTTGACGAATTTTCTATTAAAAATTGATTTAAAAATAATTAATTTCAATTAAAGTTTCAGATAATAATTCAATGTTAATAGCAATTTAGCGTGAATTTTTAGAAATAATTTAATTTTGTAAAGGTTTCAAATTGAAATCTTTGAAAATCTGAATTTTTTATACTTTTAATTAAAAATTCTATGCAACTAATTTTTTTCGAAATGCTTAATCAAAATTTTTGAGAGTTTTGTCAAGTTTTTAGTTTCCAATGTATATTATTTAATTGATGAATTTCCAAATAATTGGAATTTTACATAAATCTGAATTGTAAACAAATGGATTTGAAAATTTTCAAAGAAGAACTTTTTCAAAAAATATTAAAAATAATTGTTTTAAAGGAGAATTCGAGGAAGAATTTTATTTAAAAATTTTTTAAAATAATAATTGAATTGAAATGTTGGAAAGAATTTTGAAGAAGTTGCAGCAACTTATCATTTTATTTCTATAATTACAGTTTTATTATTAATTAATTATTATAATTTTAATTACAATATAAAATAATGAGTTTATTAATCTCAGTTTATCTCGAAATCAGGAAAAAAGAAAATTTTTATTTTTGTGACAATTCTATTTTTTATTTATTTTATTTATTTTTTGTGACAAATCCTGTTGCCGAATATTCTCAAATAATTCTCTTATAAGTTATTGTAAAGTTATTAAAAAAATATTTGAAAAAAACTATGTTCGCAGATTTCAATTTCCAGACGATACAAGAAACGTGGGGGCGCAGAAGCATTACAAGAAATTTATGAAAAAACATAAACTTCAAGACAAAGACGATCTGTACTCGGAGTTTATAGGACCTTATGTACGTCATCTACAATCTCAGGTATGTTTTAGAAATTTCATTGTACAATTTTCTTACAATCATAATTAAAAATTTATATTTGCATAACGGAATTTAGATTTATTTATTTTTATTTATTTAAATTAAATATTTGAATAACAGAATTTATATTTTATTAACAGAATTTATATTTTATTACCAGAATTTATTTTTTACTTTCAATAATTCATAGGAATGTTTTTTTTTTGTTTTCAGAAAAAATATCCGCAATTCGTGATTGATCAATTGCGCAATCCAAAGTGTGAAGAATTGTCACTTGAACTTATCGAACAATTAGTCGGTTATATTTGCTCAACACAACCACCTGGTGCTATACTCATTTTTCTTCCCGGCGTCATGGATATTACAAAATTACACCGACTAATAACGGAGAGTCATCGATATCCAAGGGGTAATTATATTTACTACCGGATAATTTTCCCTTTATTTCATTAAATAATTCTTCAAAATATTTAAGGAAGAAAAATTTTGCAAAAAAGACAATTTATTTTCACAGACAGATTTATTGTGTATCCGCTACATTCCCGAATGCCGACAGTCGACCAAAAATTAATATTCGAAGTACCGCCGTCCGGAGTACGGAAAATAATCATATCAACCTCAATAGCAGAGACATCGATAACAATCGAAGATGTTGTTTACGTTATTGATTGCGGAAAGACGAAACTCTCGCGATTCGACGTGGAAAATAATATGCAAACCCTATTACCCGAATGGGAGACAATCGCAAATGCACAACAAAGACGAGGACGAGCCGGAAGGTGAAAAAAAACAGTAGTTGTGATATGTGTGAAAAAAATAATGAAAAGTGTTAACAAAATTTGATTTACAGAGTAAAACCCGGTATTTGTTTTCATCTCTACACGAGAGCTAGGGAAAATACATTCGATCATTATCCACTACCGGAAATGTTACGCTCACGACTGGAGGAAGTTATTTTGCAAATTAAAATATTACAATTGGGAAGAGCGAGTAATTTTCTAGCGAGCGTTATGGATCCACCTGATTCTAAGGCGATCGATATTTCTCTTGATTTACTGAGACAATTGAATGCTCTCGATGATAATGAACGTCTAACGCCTCTTGGTTATCATTTGGCGCAATTACCCCTCGATCCTAGAACAGGTGAACTGAAATATTTTTACTATTTATTATTTATTACCACTTTATTATCAAAAAAATGCAATTTTTACCATTTTATTATCAAAAAAATGCAATTTTTACCATTTTATTATCAAAAAAATGCAATTTTTAACCATTTTATTATCAAAAAAAGCAATTAATTACAGGGCTCGAAGAAGGTCCGTAACTTTGCTTCAAGTCCGTAAAAGTCCGTTTTTTTGAAAAAAGGTCCGTAAAGTCCGTAATTTCATTCAAAAAGGATGAAAAGTTCTAAAATTGTACGATATAATTTGGAGAATTTTAGAGAAATTACAAATAATTGCAAAAATTCAATTATTTTTAAAAGTAATAATATTCTTCGCAAAAATTCAATTATATTCAAAAAAAATTTTTTTTAATTCTCGTCAAAATTTCAATTATCTTTAGAAATATTAAAATTCTTCTCTGAAATTCATATATTTTCAAAAAAAAAAAAAAACTAAAAAACATTGTCAACATTTCAATTATCCGTATAAATAATTAGCAAAATTCTTCAACAAAATTCAAATATTTTAAAAAATTTTATTAAAATTCATTAAAAAATTTCAATTATTTTCATAATTAACAATATTTATCACATAAATTCAATTATTTTCTAAAGTAATAAAATTCAATTATTTTCAAAAATTTCAATAAAATCCATTGCAAAATTTGAATTATTTTCAAAAGTAATAATATTCTTCGCAAAAATTAAATATTGTTCAATATCTACTATTTTTATAAAATTTACCAAAAGAATTTAATTATTTAAAAAAAAATTTAATAAAATTCTACAAAAACTTTTAATTATTTTCAAAAAATAATGAAAATTTCACAAGAATTTCATTAATAACAAATTTTATTTATAAATTTCTTCGCAATCATTCAACTATTATCATAATTAATAAAATTTTACCGGGATTCAATTATTTTCGTAAATAAAATTCTTTTTAGGAATTCAATTATTTTTAATAGAATTTTAAAATTTCTGAAAGTAATTAAAGATCTGCTAAGAATTTTGTTATTTTTAATTTATGCTAAGAATTTTATTAAAATTTTTTAAAATAATTGAATTCCTGTTAATTTTTTACAAGAATTTAATTATTTTTGAAAATTGTAATAAAATTCTTCGCAAAAATTCAATTATATTCATTATTTTCATAAATAATAAAATTCAATGCAGAATTTTAATTATTTTTAATACAATTTTAATCAAATTTCTCTAAAAATGTAATTATTCTTACAAATTTTATTAAAATTTGTTAATAGAATTCAAGTATTTGATAATTTGTTGATAATAATTTTTTATGGGAATTGAATTTTAAGAAACGTTCAATTCTTCAATAAATTATTTAATTGCGTTTCATTTTTATTTAAATAATTGAATTCCAGTAGAATATTCTAATAAAAATTGAATTTTATCATTATTTTAAGTACTTTCAAAAAATAATAAATATTTCACAAGTATTTCATTAATAACAAATTTTTTTTTATAAATTTCTTTGCAATCATTCAACTATTTTCATAATTAATAAAATTTTACCGGGATTCAATTAGTTTTGTAAATAATAAAATTCTTTTTAGGAATTCAATTATTTTTAATTGAATTTTAATCGAATTCCTCGAAAAAATTCTTAAAAATTTTATTAAAATTCGTTTAAAGAATTTAATTGTTTAAAAATTTGTTGATAAAATTTTAAATAGGAATTTAATTTCAAGAAACATTCAATTATTCATTAAATTATTTATTTTTGTATTTAAATAATTGAATTCTGGTAGAATTTTCTCAGAAACATTGATTTAAAAATATATTTCAGTTAAAATCTTAGATTATAAAAAACTAATTGAATTTGGAAAATTTTTTTGAAATTGTCTTAAAAATAATTGAATTTCTACCAAAAAAACTTTTATCATAACTTTTTAAATTGAATTTCTGCTAAAATTTTAATATATTTAAAAATAATTGAATTCTTGCGAAGAATTTCATTAAGATTATTGAAAATAATTGATTTACTGCAAAGATTTTTATTATTTTACGAAAATATTTAAATTCTTGCGAAAAATGTTATTAAAATTTCTGAAAGTAATTAATGATCTGCTAAGAATTTTGTTATTTTTAATTTATGCCAAGAATATTATTAAAATTTTTAAAAATAATTAAATTCCTGTTAATTTATTACATGAATTTAATTATTTTTGAAAATTTTAATAAAATTCTTCGCAAGAATTCAATTATTTTCATAAATAATAAAATTCAACGCAGAATTTCAATTATTTTTAATACAATTTTAATCGAAATTCTCTAAAAATGTAATTATTCTTAAAAAATGTTATTAAAATTCGTTAATAGATTTCAAGTATTTAATAATTTGTTGATAACAATTTTTTTATGGGAATTAAATTTTACGAAGCGTTCAATTCTTCAATAAATTATTTAATTGCGTTTTATTTTTATTTAAATAATTGAATTCTAGTAGAGTATTCTAATAAAAATTGAACTTTATTTCATAAAAATGATTTTCAGTTAAAATTTTAGATAATCATTGAATATTAAAAGCAATATAGCGTGAATTTTAAAAAATAATTGAATTTTGTAATTAATTTTTTTGAAAAAGTTTAATTGAGTTTTTTTAATACTAATTTTCAGTTTCTATTTTCTAATATTTATTTACTACAAGAATTTAACTAATAATTGAAATTTCGTAAAATTAAATATTGTAAAGAAATGAATTTGAAAATTGTCAAAGAACTTTTTCGAAAATTCTGAAAAATAATCGATATAAAGAAGAATTTTAGATAAAAATTCTGAAAAATAATAATTTAATTGATAATGATTTTAATTATTATATTATAAATTATTTGTATTAATAGTTAATATTAATTCTTATAAAACATGAAGAAATCGATGACTTCGAGTCTTCGACTCGATTTCTTCATGTTTTCTAGTTATGAAAAATTTAATTTCTAGTTTTTTTTAAAAGTATTTTTAAATACTTTCACTGCTTCGATTCCTGTTTATTACCATTTTGTTATAAAAAAATGCAATTTTTTTTATCATTTTATCATAAAAAATATGCAATTTTCTATAACACCTTTTTTCCAAACAGGTAAAATGATAATTTGGGCCTCACTTTTCTCGTGTATCGAGCCAATATTTTCCATAGCTGCCAGTTTGTCCTTTAAGGACGCATTCTATTGTCCAATTAATAGAGAAGAAGAGGCGAGAAATAAAAAAATTGAACTTGGAATGGGACAATTTAGCGATCATATTGCACTTGCCGAGGCGCTCAAACGTTTTGAATCAACAAATCATCGTTGGCACCAAAGTTCCTCATTTTGTCGGGAATATTTTCTATCGCGCAATACACTCCAATTATTGTCTGACATGAAGTGTCAATTTGCTCGTTATTTACATGAAATGAAATTTCTTCAGAATGAAAATGTACGCGACAGTAGTGCCAATAGAAATTCCAATAATTTGTCACTTATCAAGGCAATTGTCTGCGCTGGACTCTATCCAAACATTGCGATCGTCAAGTAAATTTATTTCAATACTTTTCCTCGTAAATTGCAGATGCAATTTTTCTAATTCTTGTAATTTGTATTTTTCTATTTCTTTGTAATTTACATTTGCATTTTTTCTAATTCTTGTAATTTGTGTTTTTATATTTCTTTGTAATTTACATTTTCATTTTTTCTAATTCTTGTAATTTGTGTTTTTCTATTTCTTTGTAATTTACATTTGCATTTTTTCTAATTCTTGTAATTTGTGTTTTTCTATTTCTTTGTAATTTACATTTGCATTTTTTCTAATTCTTGTAATAATTTGTGTTTTTTTACTTCTTTGTAATTTACATTTGCATTTTTTCTAATTCTTGTAATTTACAAACAATTTTCCTCGTAATTATTATTATTATTATTATTATTATTATTATTGTTATAATTTTATTGATATTGAAAAAATTAATCTATGCTTTTAATTTTTGTAGAGGATGTACGAAACATAATGTGAAAGTGGTCACACCTGAGGATGGAAAAGTGAAGATACATCCTTCGAGTATAAACGAAAAAGCTCGAAGCATGCCGAGTTGTTATTTAATTTACTTCTTTAAAAAACGATCGACTGCGATTTATTTGCACGATACGACATTTGTCAGTGCCTGGGCTTTACTATTCGCCAATTTCAATAAACTCTCAGGTTTGAGAATTCTCTCGAATTTTTCCATAAAAAAAAATTATTCTCGTCATCTCTTTATTATTCAAATAATCAAATAACAATTTATTTATTATTCAAATAACAAAAATAAAATTTCGAATTCTTTTTCAGAGACTCTTGGCAATAGAAGCGTCGTGACTGTCACGAATACTTTAAAATTCTCCTGTGAGTCCAGCACGGCGAGAATTATTCAAGTAAGCAGTATTTTAAAAAAAATGATTCATTGAATAATTTTTCTTAAATAAATAAATATTTCGATTTTTTATTCTAGAAATTGCGCGAACAATTGGAAGGACTGTTGGAGCATAAAATCACTCATCCAGGAACTGTTGATTGGAAGGGACAAGAGGGACGAATTGTCAAGTAAGTAAAAAAAATTAAAAAGTTACAAACAGAAAAAAGAAAAAAGTTAAAAAATGAAATTAAGAAAAGTTTTTTAATAGATAAATTTACATTTAAAAATTTACTAAGCTAAAAAATATGATCTTGTAAATAAATTTTTTTCTTCAGTGCAATTATAGAACTTTTGTCACAAGGCGAAGAAGACATGGGTTTAGAGTCGGGAAAGTATCATCAACTTGATGAAAACGATATCGACGATGATTCTGATTAGTAAAATTTGGACTGCCGTTAATAAAAAAATTTATTTTCCCTAGAAAATATTAATAACATTTTTGTAAATATTACAAATTTCAAGTTTCTTTGCTCAATGTTATTGTGATACTTGAGTCCGCAGTTTTTCGTAATTATCGATAATGTTAATAATTAATATTATTTTTCGTTCAATCCAAAATTGATTGTTTCAATCAAAAAAAAAAATTATTCCAATCAAACATGGATTGTTTCCATCGAACAGAGAATTGTTTCCATCGAACAGAGAATTGTTTCAATCAAACATGAATTGTTTCAATCAAACATAAATTGTTTCAATCAAACTCGAATTGTTTCAATCAAACATAAATTGTTTCAATCAAACACGAATTGTTTCAATCAAAAAAAGAATAATTTCTAAATACAATAAAATAAATTGAAGTCGAAAATTATATAAAACACATTTTATTTGTAATTAATATACCATTAAGTAGCAAACTACAAAGTAATGTTATACAATTGGAAAATTTCGATAGTCTTTCTTTGGGTAAATTTGAGCCGATTTTATTGCTTCTTTTTGTACAATTTTATATCCAAACGCTAGTTCAAAATTACTCCTCTCTCGTGATGGTTATTTTCACATCTACTTGAGGTAGCTTTTTTCATTTTGTTTGTTTTTTTATAATTATAGTATGGACTCTGAGTTTAATATGGCAAAATATAGTTGGTATTGTGTGTGTGTATATATAATATTCACAAAAAAAAAGAGAAATTCATTTCATTCGTTTCATTATTTGGCCAACGGTGGTCAGGGTGATTAATAGTAATACCGTTCAAAAACAAAAATCTTTTTTTTTCTGTAATTCTTGAAGGCTATAATATATCGTTCTGAATCACAATTGGCATCTCAATTTTTTGTCTTTTACATGTCCATTTGAAATTGCTCAGACGTCTCATCAATCACAGGAATCTCTGAAAGTTGAAAATTTAAAATTACTGAAACTTTCTAATTATTGTATTTGTTTTCTAAGTTTTTTCAATAATTTTTTTTTTCAATTTTATGTCTAATTAATGTCATAGAAATCATTAATATTCTTGCGAAGAATCTTACAATTTATGGAAATAATTGCTTTAATAAAAATAATAATTGTTTAATAAGAATTTTAAAATATTTTTTAATATAATTGAATGTTTTGAAAGAATTTTTTGAAAAATTTTCAAAATAATTGTATTTAATCGAAAACTTTTTAAAAATATTTTTAAAAATAAATGTACTCTGTTGAGAAATTTTATTAAAATACTATTAAAAATAATTGAATTCCTGCCATGAATTTTACTATTTAAAAAAATAATTCAGTTTTTTCAAATAATTTTTATCAGAATTTTTGAAAATAATTGATTTTCAGTAATGTTTTTAAAAATAATTGTATTTTTTTGAGAAATTTTACTACAATTGAATTAAAAATAATTGCATTCCTTTGAAAAATTTTATTAAAAATATTCAAAATCCAGATTAAATTCTTTTGAAGAATTTCTTTCAATTTCTTTTAAATAATGTATTTTCTTTAATAATTTTAATTAAAAATTTTGAAATTAATAGAATTTTATAAGGAACTTCTTTCAAGTTTTTAAAAAATCGCTAGTGTAAAAATTATAATTAAATACTTTATTGTTGAAGTTAAATTAAAATTTTTTTAAATATAATTGAATTCCTGTAAACAATCTTATTATCTATAGAAATAATTTAATTCTTCTAAATTTTACTACTACTAACAAAATTTTTATAAACAAATTGTGTCATTTTTGAATGCTTAAAGAAAATAATTTAATATTTCACAAGAATTTTCTTAAAAATTTGGAAAATAATTGAAGTTTTAAAATAAATTTTACATACAATCTTAGAAAACATTTTTTTTTTTAGATTTAATCACTTTTAGCATTATTTTTAAGAAAACTGAATGTTTCCAAAGACTTTACTAAATAATTGAATTGTTTCAATTGATTTATGCAAATTTTAGAAAATAATTGAATTCTCGCGTGGAATTTTATTATTTATAAAAATAATTAAAGTGTTTTTGAAGAATTTATTTTTAAATTTTAGAAAATTATGAATTCTTGTAATAAATTTTATAACGAATTAAGAAAAAATGTAATTCTTTAGCAATATTTTATTAAAAATAATTTAAAAGTTGCAAAGATTTTACTATTTAGATGAATAATTGAATTGTTAGAAAGGATTTATCAAAATTTTAAGAAATTGAATTCTTTTTGTGAAACTTTATTTAAAATAATTGAATTTTTGTAAAAAAAAATTGTACTATTTATAAAAATAATTAAATTCTTGGGATGAATTTTACTATTTTTCAAAATAATTCAATTGTTTCTAGGAATTTATTAGAAGTTTGAAAAATAAATGAATTTTTTCGAAAAATTTTGTTATTTTGGTTTTTTTTTTTGTTATTTTTGTTCTTGGGATGAATTTTACGATTTTTAAAAATAATTCAATCGTTTCTAGGAATTTATTAGAAGTTTGGAAAATAAATGAATTTTTTCGAAAAATTTTGTTAAAAATTGGAAAATTTTTTTACTGAACTCTTGAGTGAAATTTTATTAAAAAATTGCCATAATAAAATTCTTACAAACAAATTGTGTCAGTCTTTAATTTTTAAAGAAAATAATTTAATATTTTACCTTGAAATTTCTTAAAAATTTGTAAATTAATTGAATTTTTTAAATAAATTTTACAGGCAATCTTAGAAATAATTGAATTTTTGAAATTAAATCAGTTTTAGAATTATTTTCAAGAGAATTGAATGTTTGCAAAGACTTTACTAAATAATTGAATTGTTTCAATAGATTTATGCAAATTTTAGAAAATAATTGAATTCTTGCTTGGAATTTTATTATTTATAAAAATAATTAAAGTGTTTTTAAAAAATTTATTTTTAAATTTTAGAAAATTATGAATTCTTGTAATAAATTTTATAACGAATTAAGAAAGAAATTTAATTCTTTCGTGAAATTTTATTAAAATTATAGTGAAAGTAATTAAATTACTGCGAAGAATTTTACTATTTATGAAAATAATTGAACTCTTACGAAGAGTTATTTAAAATTTTTTGAAAATATAAACAATTATTTAAATATTTACTAACGTGAATTTTTCAAATCTTTATTATGAATTCATTCAAAAATTTAAGTGTGAAAATAAATAATTTTGAAGTTTGCATTTCTAAATCTTCAATTCTTAGTAGTTTAATAATTAATTTCGAATAAATTTTCCTTGATTTTTAACTAATATTAACTTAATTTAATGAAACTATAAAATTCAATGAATATAAAATCAAAAATGCGAAAAAACGAACCTTTGGCAGTATTTTTCGTTGGAGACTCTGTAAAAAAATAAAAACATCGTTTTAACGTTAGCATTTAATTCAATATAACTTATATTAATTTAATTTCAATTTTATTCCTTACAATATTTAATAATTTTAATATAACTTTAAATTAATTTAATTTCAATTTTATTTCTAACAATATTTAATAATTTTAATACAATTTTATATTTTTAATCTTAATTCGATTTAAATAAAATTTTCAATTCCCTTAGATGAAAAAAAATACGAAAATAATTTTCAAACCAAAAATATGGAAAATACCACTGAAAAAAATTGTGATTTATGAAAAATTTCGCTTTTTTAGAATTTAATGAACAACCTTTAGTAGCAGATGCAGGTCCATTGGAAGTTTGCACTGGTGCTGCAGCACCTGTCGGTTGATTTTTTTGAATATCAGCGGGTATGTTAGTCAAATTTGAAGGTGGAGTTCTTGAAATTGGAGAATTTCGCAATGTCATCAGAAAAGCACGATCGTAAACGATACGGGTACCTGTAGAAAAATATAATCTCCTAATTATTCAAGTAAATATCAGACATTTTTCATTATCAGTCAATAATAATAATTACAATCAGCGTTTATCCCAAATATTACATTTATATTCATTAATAATAATTCCGTTTTCTATTTATTACAAATTAATATTATCATTATTAATTTACTTTTATCATTAATAATTTATTAATTTATCATTAACAAATAATTAATTTTTATTACTATTATCATTATTATTATTATTATTAATATCATTTTCTCTATCATTTCTCCTTAATTTTATTATTAAGGATTTGTTTTATTATTAAAAATTAATTTTTTAATTTTATTATTAATTTAATTATTATTTTTACTATTATTATTATTATTATTATGATAATTAATATTATTTTCTCTATTATTTCTCCTTAATTTTGAGTAAACAGATTTTTAATGTATTAAAATGTATTATTATTATTATTTATTGTTTATTATTATCTTATTTTTTATTTTTAATTTCGAAAATTTTCTGACAAATTAATCAACGTACGTAATGAAAATTATTTTTACTACCATTCTTAATATTGAGTGAGAAATAATTAAAATTTAATTTACAAAAATTAAGAAAAGAGCAAATTATTTACTATATTTGAATTTGTAAAATTGCAATTCTCATTAAAAGAAACATTGTATTTTGTGATTTGTTTTTTTTTGTCATAACAAGAAATCTTTATAAGGAAAAAGTATGATTCAGAGGTGAATCTATTTTGCATATTTTATGAATAATACGCAATGAGATAATGTGAGTTTAGAAAGATATGCACTGAAAATATAAATTATTTGATCAATATTTAATTCTAGTTATTGATTCTTGTTTTCTTTTCAAATACGAATCATAATTTTTTGTTTGTTTTTTTCACTACAGTAATTTTCTCTTTTGTGGGTCATTAAACTTTCGACGGTGTTATGAGTATTTTTTTTCCCATAATCAGTTACATAAGAAAACAAAATTCCTTTTGAAAAAATGATTAACAATTCAGCTCGTAATTCTGTTATCGAAAATATTAATGTGAACTATTTAAATATTAATTATTCAAAGAAGTTAAGAAAAAAATACTAATTTTCAACTACATTTATTATCTTTCTCTGTTTTGAATAAAAAAAGTTTACTTTGAATATCGTTAAAAAAATAAAATATTGTTTGTCTATTTTGAATAAAAAAGTTTACTTTGAATATTGTTAAAAAAATAAAATATTCTTTGTCTATTTTGAATAAAAAAAGTTTACTTTAAATATTGTTAAAAAAATAAAATATTGTTTTTGTCTATTTTGAATAAAAATGTTTACTTTGAATATTGTTAAAAAAAGTGTTTTCTAAAAATATTGTCAATAATATTTTTTATTGTATATATATTTAGTTTGTCATATTTTGTTCATATAAAAAAAATGAATTCAATTTACGAATTTATTATTCTTTTGTTTTTGCATTGTGTATAGAACAAATGTATAAAAGAAAACAAGTTTATTGCTCATAGAATGCGGTTTTTTATTGCGTTAGAAAATATCGTAAACAAAAATTATTTCGTTTCGGTATTTTTTCTATTTCGAGGTCTTTTCGTGGAAATAATTATTGATTTTTTTTTGTTTTTTAATGAAATTTCACAATTTTTCACAATCCTTGTTTTTTTAGGGAAAAATTTAATAGAGAAATTCATTTCGATTGGGCAATTTTTGTTTACATCGTTTGTAAAACCACGTGTGACGCAGGTCAAGGCTACAAATAATAAGCTCGTTATCCACACCTGTTGATATCATTAAAAGGATATTAAAATCATTTAAAACAACAAAAATTCTATTAATTGCAAAAATTAAATTATTTTAATATTTAATTCGGTAATTTTGTTTTTTTTTCCATTTCGCCTTCATTTGCAATTACATAATTTCTCTTAAATCGAAAATAGGAAAATTGTAAATATTTTCACTCTTGAAAATAGTTAATAATTTGAAATTGAAATTTTTCCAACAAAATAAACGAAGAAAATTCTACGTGAATTAGAATCGAATTTCTATTAATAATCTAAAGGAATAAATGCCTCTAAAACTCCTTGAAGAGTCATACACACAATCTTATCGGTTATGACAAAAAGGCAAAACAAAAGCCACGTTTACTCACAAAGAAAAAAAAATTGCATTGTCGAAAGAATGAGAGAGAAAAAAATCTACATTTAATTCCTTTTTTTCGACGATATAAAACTCAATCGCGATTTTTTTTTAATAAGAAAAAATCCTCTTGAATACTTGATAAGGTTATTAACACCGGATTAAGAAAAAAAAAACAACAAAGACACTCGTCTCGAGTGAGAGATAAATATTCAACACGTGCTGATTGATCAAAAATAAGATTCCCCTAAAGTAATGAGATCTTTTTTTAATCATATAGAATATTTTTCTAATTTTCCCTTTTTTTGAACTCACCTCCTGGAGTGGTGGAATAAAGTGTACCTCCGGGTGTTGAGGAATAATCAGCAGGTAACTGATTAGCATCATCAATGACGACTCTTTTCGTCAAAGGGATGTTTTGATTTTGTGTCACTTGCCTTGCGATCGGTGAAGCGGACATGATTTCTTATAAAATTGAACTTTTTTTTAAAAAATTTATCGAGCTGGTTAAAATAAATTTTCTACAGAGAATTACTTTTTTTTTTATTTTCTTAAAACAAAATGAGAAGAAATGTGCCCACACGCTGCCCAAGTGCTGTAGATACACTGTAGGTGTGATTGTGTTGCATGTTTTTGTGTGTATACTATCATTTCGTCTGCTGCGCAGTATTTCAACTTCTGATTGGTGGAAAATAGCAGTAGCGTAAAATAAACACAATTTTCAAGGTTCCAATTTTTATTTCACTTTTAAAAAAAAGCAATATTTTCTTTTATTGTTTTTCATGTACAAATTTCCTAGTTTACAAAAAAAAAAAAAAAATACTAAATTATTCTTAACACTCCATTTAATGTTACGTATGAATAATTTTTCCATGTATACACAAATTTTGCGTTTTGAAAATTAACTCGTTTTTCGCGAATAATCTTTTGTTGGCTTTTTCTTAATACTCAATGTACTGAGATAGGTGAGTACTTCCTTTTCACTTTTACACATGACAAATTCAATTGCCTTCAACATTTCCTTATCGAATACATCGAATGTTTGAGGTGAAATATTATTTGGTGGATGTCCTAATGTTAGACGATGTAATAATCCATAAATTGTGGCAAAATCAATGCCATTTGATTCGTCGGCTTGTGGATGATTTTCAAATAATTGAATAAACAGTAGTGCACGTGAAATCAATGAATCTTCCTCGGGTTGAAAGAATGAATACAACCAAAAATCGAGTGGATCCATTGAGCCGGGTTTCAATGTTTTCGACATTGCTAAATATTTATTTATTTTTGCCTTTATTCCTAATGCTGATTTATTTGGAATTTCTTGCGCTATTCTATCGTAATTTGTATGACCATGGTATTTCATTAATTCTAAAAGCTTCTTCTTTTCCTCTATTGTCCATAATCTTCCCGTTGGATCTTCTTTTGAACTCATAACTGCAACTTGAAAATATATTTTTCAGTTAAATTACGAGATTTTTGCGGATTTCAGAAAAAAATAAGAAGAAAGGGAGATCAACTTACTTTTTGCTTTCTGTCACCACTTCTTTTTTGGTTATGTTGTTGTTTTGTTTCTCCTTCTTCTCCCCCCTTCTGCTCGATACATCGACAGAAGGTATCGACTAATCGATTATTTTGAATTTTTAAAGCTTTTCGTAAAATTATTTTATAAATACCATTATTATTTATAGATTATTTATAGAAAATACGTATATAGTGAAATATGAAAATAATATAAAAAGATTTTAATTTTAACAAAAGTTGAAAAGAATTAAATTGCAGTGCGTTTCCGGTTTACGCGTGCGCGTACCGACCACAACAATGTGGCGAACATAACCTCTAAATTGGTAATGAAGGCGAATAAAGAAATTGTCAAAAAGTTAATTAAATACATTTAAGATTTAATATTAGAGATATTAAATAATTACAGCCTAAGGAGGAATAAAGTTTAAATTTAGCAGTGAGTTATACAAAAATTATGTGATAATTACTTGAATGATTATTATTTGCAATTCGCACCAACTTTTTGTTAAAAATTGTTACTCTTTTTTCGGAATTTAAAAAACTATCATTGAAAAAATTTATTTATTTTGATAATCTCATTTTTATAATCATTTCATAGTCATTTTATTGTTAATTCAGAATAAAATGGATAAACTCTATAAAGCGTATAAGCATTCGTACAAAGTCGTGAATAGGGGAAAGTATCTTTCCAAGGGTGTTAAAAGACTCTGGAAAAACGATGCTGTAAATTACAACGGTGTTTATCAATATCCACGGTAAGATAATTTCCTATTTTCCAATTGAAAAGTTTTCCTTTATTAAAACTGAATTTAGAACTCTCCTTTAATTTAATTATACTTTTTTCTTCAAACTTAGATTAGTATTTTTTACAGTCTTTCGAAATTAACCATTAATGGAAATTACTAATTCAAATTTATTGATTTCAACTAATTGATTTTCTTCACAGTAAACTTGATCATCAGGATCCTCCATTTAAACCATCAAAATTACTTATGGTGGAAAGAGTAAAACCCTTAAAAGGAACGCCGTATTGGGACAAGGAACTTATGAGTCAATTGAAATTCGACGAGTTTGTAAGAATAATAATTAAATTATAATTTCATAAAATAGCCAAATGACGCTAAATTAATAAAATCTTAACCTTCAGAGGGCCGGAAAATTAAAATAAAATTTACTAGTTTTTTATTAAGTAAAATTAAATAAAAAATCAATTCGATGAAAATAAAAGTAAAAATAAATGGTGGCCACTATAGTGGCCACCCCGGCCCTCTCAAGGTTAAACTTGTGAGAACTTTTGACTTAAACTTGTTAAAATTTAAAAGAAAAATTTAACTATTTCGATTTATATAAATATTTACAAGAATTCTATATTTTGTTCGCAGTATAATGAAAAATTGGCGATTGTAAAGAATACACCACAAAATTGTGAATATTTATTGAAGATTAAGCATCTAATTAAAATAACGCCTATTGATTTACCCGAAGAATTGCCAAAGGATCTTTTAACAAATAAGGACACTTACCTGCACGAGAGTGGAAAACTTATGATTTTCCCGCGAGTCGAACAGAAACGTTTGGATTCTCTGGAGAAGTTTCAGAAAAACGTCAAGAAATTCGATGGCGAAACAATGAGGAAATATTTACGACTCAAATGGTTGAATCCAATCGAATCTGAAGGTTCTGTTTATAATAATATCAATAAAGGTGATTAATGTTAAAATTGTTTGTAAATTTTAAATTTCGTTTTTTAAATAAAAAATTATTTAAAATTTTTTATTTAGATTATTCATGTTATTAGGAAATTTTACGCACGCTAGCGCACGGAACGTGGCGTTCAATTTATTATAATGCAAATTATAAAATTTTTTATTTTCACATTCTAATTTTTGAATGAAATAATCAAAATTTAGAAAATTCGCTTATTTAGTAAATATTTAATTATTATTGTTTATATTTTAAAAAAAAAATTAATAACTTTTTGCAGAATTCAATTATTTACAAACATAATAATCACATTCTTCGGAAGAATTATGAATTAATTTTATTATGAATTATTATGAATTTTCTGAAATTGCATAAATCTATTGAAACAATTCAATTATTTAGTAAATTCTTTGCAAATATTCAATTTTCACAAAAATTGTTCTCAAAGTGATTAAATTTCAAAAACTCAATTATTTACCAAAATAAAAAAAAAATTCTTGTGAAATATTAAACTATTTTCTTTAAAAATAAAAAAATAATACAATTTGTTTATAAAAATTTTATTATGAAAATTTTTTTGTAAAAATTTTTTTAATCTCTAACAAAATTTTTCTAAAAAAAATCATTTATTTTTTAAACTTCTAATAAATTCTTAGAAACAATTCAATTATTTTTAAAAATAGTAAAATTCTTCGTAAGAAGTCAATTATTTTTATAAATAGGAAAATTCTTCGCAGAAATTGAAACTATTTACAATACAATTTTAATAAAATTTTACGAAAGAATTAAATTTCTTTCTTAATTCGTTATAAAGTTTATTACAAGAATTCATAATTTTCTAAAATTTAAAAATAAATTCTTCAAAACACTTTAATTATTTTTATAAATAACAAAATTCCACGCGAGAATTCAGTTATTTTCTAAAATTTGCATAAATATATTGAAAAAATTTAATTATTTAGTAAAGTCTTTGCAAACCTTCAATTCTCTTGAAAATAATTCTAAAACTGATTTAATCTCAAAAATTCAATTATTTCTAAGATTAAAGAAAGTGAATTTATCATTCGGTAGTATTAATATTAAAGGTGAAAGATTTATTTTCAAAAGATTTGATTTTGAATAATTGTTAAATTCTTTCACCTTTAATATTTCTAAGATTGTTTGTAAAATTTAATCCAAAAATTTAATTATTTTCCAAATTTTTAAGAAAATTCTTGTAAAATATTTACTTTTTTCTTCAAACATTCAAAAATGACACAATTTGTTTATAAAAATTTCATTATGTCAATTTTTTAATAAAAATTTCACTCAAGGATTCAATAAAATTTTTTCTAGTTTTTAGCAAAATTTTTCGAAAAATTCATTTATTTTCCAAACTTCTAATAAATTCCTAGAAACAATTCAATTATTTTTTAAAATAGTAAAATTCTTACAAGAATTCAATTATATCTATAAATAGTACAATTTTTTTTTACAAAAAATTAATTATTTGTAATAAAATTTTACAAAAGAATTTAATTTCCTAAAATTTTCATAAATCCTTCCTAACAATTCAATTATTCATCTAAATAGTAAAATTTTTGCAACTTTTCAATTATATTTAATAAAATATTGCTGAAGAATTAAATTTTTTTCTTAATTTGTTATAACATTTCTTACAAGAATTCATAATTTTCTAAAATTTAAAAATAAATTCTTCGAAACAATTCAACTATTATTATAAACAGAAAATTCTTCCCAAGAATTAATTTATTTTAATAAATAATAAAATTTTTTTGCAGGAAATCAATTATATTTTCAAAACAATTTCTAATTGAATTCCTCTGAAGAAATCAAATATTTTGAAATATTTTCATTAATAATTCAGTTATTTTCTAAAATTTTTATAAATTCTTCGGAACAATTTAATTATTTTTATAAATACTAAAATTCTTTGCAGGAATGCAATTATTTTTAATTCAATTTAAATAAAATTATCACCCAAAAAAAATTACTTTCAAAAATTTCCATAAAATTTAATTTCAACAATAATTTTAAATTCTCTAAAAAATAATTCAATTATTCTCAAAATATTTTTAAACAATGTATATATAAAAATTAAATTACTTTCAAAGCAATTTTTGAATTTGTTTATCAAAAGAATTTTATTTTTTTTTAAATACCTATTACTATTTCTATTTTATTTTCAAAATTTTCTTTTTTTTAAAAATTGTAAGTTTCTTCTCAAGAAGTTTAATGATTTTTTAAGACATTTTATTAAAAAAAAAAAATTGGGGAACAAAATAGCAAACAAAAAGTAACTACAAAGTGTGAACAGATTACCGGACCACGTAATTTATTATTATTATTTATTAATAATAATAATAATAATTAAAAGTTCTTTAATTTCCAGTTAATTGTCTATTAATTTTTTCTGATTTTACTTTATTTACTTCCTAATTTTTTTAATGAATTTTTTACAAACAAACTTTTCGCTTTTTTAAAGAGAAAAAAGTTTTCTCTTTTTTTTCGGGAAGAAGGTGAGTGAATAAAAAGAACAAATTAAGAACAGTTTGAACAAATAATGTAATTTATTCATATTTTATTTCAGTTTCGGACTACGAGAATAATAAGATTTTTTAAAATGTATTAATGAGTTCCTTAAATCATTGAAAGGGTTCATTTTTTTTCAAGTGGAAGATGAAGTGCCGCTTTGGATCAGTCGTGCGGACCTATTTTTTTTTTTTAATATATAAGAAAACGTTTACAGTGAATTAACAAGTAATTGCACTTGGAAAATATTTATTTTTCCATAAGGTGTTTTTTTTTCTTTTAATAATTGATATTAATAGCAAGAGAAACAAGCTCGAAGAATATTTTTTTAGATGTTATTTTCTTTCTGTTTTTTTTACTAGGCCGCTTTGCAGCTTTGTACGGAGACTGCAGAAGAACCGAACGATCAATGTATGTGCGATGAGCACTGGACAATGTGTGATAATTTTGATCGGAACATCATTTTTTTTTTTTGAGACTAATCGTCTTTGGACGAATTTACAACAATTTTTCTTTCTTCATCATTACAGTAATTATCGTAACGAGATTTGTATTTTTTTGACATTTTTTCTTTTACAGGACGTTTTTTAGAAAAAACCTTCTTTTCGAAATGGAAAAATGTCAAAATTGGAAAAAATCGAGACGATGTGAAAGGCTAAAGAAGAGTCTAGATCCAGGTTACTAGACTATCTTCCGCTATTGGCACTCTACGCTCTAGAAAGAACGATCCTGGAGTTTTTAAAAGTTGAGAAAAAGGAGGGAATGGAGGAAAATTTTTCGTTTTTTTTCACGCGGAACTTGATCTTCTGCGATTGCGAAGTCTCCAAAATCTTTTGTCCCTGGACGTATGATGGATGGAAATAGTATTCGGCCCTTTTGATCCTTTATCCGTGGCGTACATTCGCAATAATCTATTGGCACGTTCCTCTTGCGCCTTGTCGCACGTTTTACCGCTCAGGAAACTTAATAACTTGACACTTCGTCGTCGGATTCGTAAGCTTTTCAGGAATGTCGAACCCGACTTGTCCTCTTTATCTTCTGAATCATCGTCGGATTTTTTTTTATCACAATCGACGTTAAATCGTAATTGTTTCTCTAGACTCGGCCCTGGCACTGGATCCGAATGATGGCTCTCGCGAATACGTTCGCGGGCAACTTCAATGGAATTTTTGTCGAATGTCTCCTCGGCGCGTTTTGCCACCATTTCCAATTCGCGTAGACGTTCAATTTCATTGGTGCGTCTCGATGTGATTGCATCCTCATCGACGTCGGAGAGCTTTCGATGGAGATCGAGAATTTTGCGACGAAACTCCTCGTCCTCTTGAGTGAGTCGGGCGAAATTACGACCTCGCTCCTCAATTGTTGAATCGACAATTTGTGAGGTCGCCTTTGGAAACCTCTGTCACCACCATCCAACTTGATGCTTATCGCTGCCCGATGAATCCTCTTCTTCGGGCAATGGCTCAAGTCGTCTTCGGCCCAGGTAGCCCTTCATTGAGCTCAGACTCGCACTTCCGAGGAGTTGATCTATACTCAATTCGGGCAGGAGGCAATCCTCGCTGTCCAATTCGTCGGCGTCATCGTCGTCGTCGTCGACGTCGTTTGACATGCCGAAATTGTCTTCACCGAAGGCACCAGAACCGTTGGTCGGCGGCTATGGAAGTCAGGCACAGCTCGGGCTAGTGATTCTTGGCAAACAGAGGGCAAGCATGATCATGCAGATGCGTGCGAAGCTTATTTGCAGGCTTCACAGTCTATCAACTTCCTTCAAGTGTTTGACAAACAATCGGAACAAAAAGTTAGTCTTATATGTCATAGTTTCGTATTTTTTTTTTTATTTAAAAGTTGATAAATTTTTTATTCAGCGAAAGCGTAGAGAATTTAAGCTTCAACTGATATAAACAATTTAGTTTTGCATTTTAATAAAAATTACTATTTTCATATGCGTAGAGAATTTAAGTTTCAACCGATTTAAACAATTTAGTTTTGCATTTTAATAAAAATTACTATTTTCATACGCGTAGAGAA
This sequence comes from Leptopilina drosophilae, assembly GCA_032873175.1. Classification (NCBI taxonomy): domain Eukaryota; kingdom Metazoa; phylum Arthropoda; class Insecta; order Hymenoptera; family Figitidae; genus Leptopilina; species Leptopilina drosophilae. The sequence continues at coordinate 23,151,067 of CM065487.1, forward strand.
TTTAAGTTTCAACCGATGTAGACAATTTAGTTTTGCATTTTAATAAAAATTACTATTTTCTGTCAATAAAACAATCGAAACAATTCAGGCGTTTGAACCTAAAATTTAGTTAATTAATCTATTACCAAAATTTTTTTTTATCTTTTAAATTGTTTCAATTAAATTCTTTACTCTTTCACTAAAACCAAAAAAACAAATTAATTCCACATTACAGAATAGAAATTAATGTTAATTATTATTAATTAATAATTATTATGCTTCTTTAAATTTTAGATTAAAAATATAGTAACAGGGTTGCCACAAGTCAGGGAATTGAGGAAAAAGTACCATTTGTCAGCAAAATCAGAGAGAAGTCAGTGAATTTTATTCAAGTATTTTCAAAAGTAATAAAATTCTTAGCAGAAATTTAAAAAACTAAAGAAAATTCTTGTAAAAATTTAAATTATCTTTAATAAATAATAAAATTCTCCTCTGAAATTCAAGTATTTTCAAAAGTAATAAAATTCTTAGCAGAAATTCAAAGAAATAAAGAAAATTCTCGTCAAAATTTCAATTATCTTTAATAAATAATAAAATTCTCCTCTGAAATTCAAGTATTTTCAAAAGTAATAAAATTCTTAGCAGAAATTCAAAAAAATAAAGAAAATTCTCGTCAAAATTTCAATTATCTATAAAAAATAATAAAATTCTTCTCTAAAATTTCAATAAAATTCTTCGCAGAAATTAAAAAAATAAGGAAAATTCTTGTCAAAATTTAAATTATCTTTAAAAAATAATAAAATTCTCCTCTGAAATTCAATTATTTTCAGAAATTTCGATAAAATTCTTCCGCAGAAATTCAAAAAATAAAGAAAATTCTCGTTAAAATTTCAATTATCTTTAAAAAATAATAAAATTCTCCTCTAAAATTTCAATAAAATTCTTCGCAGAAATTCAAAGAAATAAAGAAAATTCTCGTTAAAATTTAAATTATCTTTAAAAAATAATAAAATTCTCCTCTAAAATTTCAATTATTTTCAAAAAATTTAATAAAATTCATGTCAAAATTTAAATTATTTTCAAAAATTCTCCTTAATTCAATAATATTTAACGTCTACTATTTTGATAAAATTTTCCAAAAGAATTCAATTATTTAAAAAAAAAAATGTTTGATAAAATTCTACACAAATATTTTATTATTTTCAAAAGTAAAAAAATTCTTCGTAGAAATTCAGTTCTCTCTGAGAAATTGTTTTAAATTCTTATACAAATTTCTAATATTTTTATAAATAATAAAATTCTCCGAAATTCAATTATTTTCGAAAATTTTAATAAAAATCTTTGCAGAAATTCAATATTGTATAAGAAAAATTTGTTAAATTCTCGTCCAAATGTAAATTTTATTTTAACCATAAATTTCTTCTTCAAAAATGAATTATTTTCTAAAATTTTAGACAAATTCTTGGAAAAATTTCAATTATTTAAAAAAAATTTCCTGAATTTAATAATTTTCAATATCTACAATTTGAAAAAAAAATTTGCAAAAGAACTGAATTAGTTTCAAAGATTTTAATAAAATTCTTCGCAGAAATTCAATATTATATAAGAAAAATTTGTTAAATTATCGTCCAAACTTAAATTTTTTTTAAAATCATAAAATTCTTCTTTAAAAAGTAATTTATTTTCAGAAATTTTAATAAAATTCTTAGAAAAATTTCAATTATTTTCCAAAATATTCCTCAAGTTAATAATTTTCAATATTTGAAACTTAAAAAAAAATTCCCAAAAGAGTTAAATTATTTAAGAAAAAATTTTGATAAAATTCTTCGCAAATATTTAATTATTTTCATAATTCATAAAATTTTTTAAAGATGTGATTCAACTATTTTTATTAATAATAACATACTTTTTGTGAGTGGAATTGTTTATATAAATAATAAAACTCAACGAAGAATTTATATTATTTCTAATCGAATTTTAATTAAATTTCTAGAAAAATGTAATTATTTTTAAAAAATTTCATGAAAATTCGTCCAAAGAATTCAATAATTGTTTAAAAATTTTTTGATAAAATTACTTATGAGAATTAAATTATTTTCAATATTCAATTTGTATAGAATTCCCCGAGAGAATTTAATTATTTTCTGAAAAATAACAAAATTCTTTACAGGAATTCAATTATTTTTAGTACAATTTTAATATAATTTCTAGAAAAAATTCATTTATTTTTAAAAATTTCACTAAAATTCTATAAAATAATTCAATTACTTTCGCAACTTCTAATAAAATTCCACGAAAGAAAAATTTTATTAAAATTCGTTTATTTGTCTATTTATTCATTGATTTGATTAAAAATTTGTTTATGAAATTCTTTATGAGAATTCAATTCTGAAAAACATTCATTTATGCAATAAATTAATTAATTTTGTAATTAATAAATTCAATGCTCGTGGAATTTTTTTAATAAAAATTGATTTAAAAATAAATTTCAGTTACAGTTTTAGACAATAATTGAGTATTAAAATAATTCCAGTTTAAGTTTTTTTTCTAAATAATTGAATTTTAAAAAGGTTTTCAATTAGAATCTTTATTAATTTAATTTTTCATACTTCTATCTGACAATTCTGTACAATTAATTTTTTTAAAAAAGTTTAATTGAATTTTGTTTACATTATTTAAAATTTTTATTTTCTTTCAATTTAATTGAAGAATTTCCAAATAAGTATTAAAAATAGTTGATAATTGAATTCTTTCGAAGAATTTTTATATTATTTTTGAAAACAATTACATTTTTCGAAGAAATTACTTAAAATTGTATTGAAAATAATTAAAATCCTGCGAAAAATTGTATTCTTTAGGAAAATTATTGAATTATTATAACAAATTTTATTAAATTTTGTTAAATAATTGAAAGCTTGTACAGAATTGTGTTATTTATGAAAATAATTGAATTCTTGACACGAATTTTATTACATTATTTTAAACAAAACGAATTCTTTTGAGAAATTTTACTAAAACTGTAGATTTTACGAAAAAATTTGAATTTCAGCAAAGAATTTAATTATTTGTGAAATTTAATTGAATTCTTGCATAAAAATTTCTGAAAATAATTTCATATTTCAAGGAATTTATTTAAGGAGGAATTTAATTATTTGTGAAATTTGAATTGAATACTTGTAAAAAAAATTCTGAAAATAATGACAAATTTCGAGGAATTTATTTAAAATTGTATATATTAAAAATAATTGAAATTCTATGACAAATTTTTTAATTTATGAAAATAAATGAATTCTTGCAACGAATTTCATTGTTTTTTATAATTCAATTTTATAATTGAATTCTTGTGAAAAATTCTATTACTTGTAAAAATAATTGAATCCTAGCGAAAACAATCAAAATTTCGTCTACGCAAATCAGAGAAAAACAAAATTAATTTTTTCTGACAACCCTGAGTAATTTACAATATTAAAAATTTTCATTTAAAAAAAAATTGTCTCCATTATTTTTAGAGGAGAAAAAAGAAACAATTCTGTGAAGCCTGTGTTTAATGACTAATTTTTTGTAAAATCACTTTCATTGAAGGTACAGGCTGTTGTGCTGTTCGATTGTCTGAAACGTGCACTAGTTTTATTTAATTTTCAAGGAAAAAAAAAATTTTTAAACCCTGAAAACTTATTTGACAGAATATATTTCACAAATATGTTATAATTCGCACTTTCACTTTTACTTTAATTGAAAGATCTTTAAAAATTAAAAAACTTCTAATCAAGATAAATCCCTTTTTTGGAAGCGCGTCATATTTATATTTTATTCTTTTTCACTAAAAGAAATTTAATTAAAATTATTTAAATTAAATTTTTTATTTAAATTAAATTTTTTATTTCATTTAAATTTTTTATTTCTTCAAAATAAGAAAATGAAAAATTCAAAATTACACGTTTTTTTTTAATCGAAAAGAAATTATAGTTATTGAAAATAAATTATTAACAAAATAATAATAGAATTTAAAAATTATTTTTTAGATTTAAGCATTGAGTGATTTATTTGACTTGAATTGATATTAATGATATATGTACAAAATGGTTCGTTACGTTTCACATGCTTGAAGTGAAATTCATATAGTTGATAAAAAAAGCGCAGAAGCAATTCTTTTCTTACATGTGCAATATTTTTTGCAAGTAAATTTTATTAAAAAAAGCTAATCGAGTTTTGCCGAGTTTGTACAATTAAAAGCTAAAAATACATTTTAGTAAATAAATAATACATTTTTAAATAGATATTTATTTTTTTTAATTTGTAGCATATTTAGTAAAAATAGAAACTTTGATAATTAGTTATAAATCCACGAGTTGAATTTCATTCAAGACAATTGGAAATTTAAAAAAAAATGTTTAAAGATGTTTAAAGATGTTTAAAGATGTTTAAAGATTTTTTATAAAAGTTATTTTTTTCCCCTATTAGTGAATCTTAATCGTGTAAAAATATATTTTTAGGGTGAAAATCAACTGTGAAGAAGCTTCTTGCAAAATAAGAACAAAAGCTAATTTCAGAGAATAAAGAAGTGAATTGTGAAAAAGAATAGGAAACAAAGAGAGAAAAAAAAAGAAACGAAGACTGCGCCAGTAATTCAGCCCGTACCTTCGAGAATTGTCGAATCTGGTAAGATGGATCTCTTACCGGACTAGCAGTAAAACTTTCATCATCAGGACCGCCAGAGGTTGGCGTTCCCCAAATATCGTCACCCGACGTGCCACCGGAAGTGGTGCCCTCCTCATCGTTACCCTCCAATGAAAATTCCGTTCTCTCTGGCGGTAACGGCGGTTGCAAAAATTGATCGCCAAAATGCTCGAGTAATGTCATTTTACTGACAACATAATTACTCGCCTTCACTGTCCACGCCTTAAAGCCCGTTGGCGATTCCTGCTCCTGTGATTCCTCCTCAGTTGGCTCCTCAATTTCATCGTCCTGATCTAAACTGCTCAATGTTCCAAATCTCCTCAAGGCTCTTTAAAAATAAGAAATACTATTCTGAGATAATTGAAGTCGAATTATTCCGTGATACTCAGAAATGATTTTATTCTATATTCTAAAACACGTGCGAGAGATTTTTGAAGGTGCGGGGGAGAATTTTATTTTCAGATTGTTCAAAAAAAAACCTGTAAGGTGGTTCTCCGTCGACATCGAGGTCGTCCTCGCTTCCTTCCTCGGTGTTACCATCGGCCGACGCACTCGCTGGACTATCACGTCCTTGACTCTCGGATAAACCATTTCGTAATTTATGCCTCGTACAAATGTCCGGTGTTGGTGGCAGTACGGAAATTCTCGGCGGAATCGGTGAAAATGGATCGCGAACTAGCGGCGGTGTCGGACAACCGGATCTGAAGCGAGAAATTCTTATTCTAATTCAGTGGGTATTATTAATATTCTGCTTTAATTGCCGAGATTGAATCTCTACTCTTTTTGACACCAAAATTTAAGTTTTGTTTTCCTTAATTTTTTTCCTTAATTTCCAGACTTTTTCCTGAGTCATTTTGCTTTTTTCTTTGATCCTAAAGAATATTCTGCTATTTACTCTAAAACTTATTACATTCTCGAAAAAAAATTTTTTTTAAATTTACGAATTTCTTTAATTGACAAATAATTCGAAAACATCAATAACTTCTTTTTCAAACAAATATTGGATCATTATTATTTTTTTCCCTCAGAAAAACAGAATTCTTCTGTAAAATTTTATTAACATTGTAGATATTAAATATTATTGAATTGAGAAAATTTTTAGAAAATAATTGAAATTTAGTCAAGAATTTTATTAAAATTTTCGAAAATAATTAAATTTCAGAGAATTTTTTTATTTCTAAAGATAAATGAAATTTTGACGAAAATTTGATTAAATTTTGGAACATAATTGAATTGCTGCAAAGAATTATTTTATTAACTTTGAAAATAATTGAATTTCTGCAATCATTTGGATCATTATTTTTTTCCATAGGAATTAAGATTTTTCGAAAGATTAAAATTCATAATTCTTTTTGAAATTCAACAACTTGTAAGAATATTAATATAAAACAGGAAAAGATGGATAACTATGAGTTTTCGACTCGGAGTGATCGTTTTCTTCATGTTTTGTAATAATTAAAAATGACCGAGTAATAAAATCATTATTATATATTATAAAAATATTATAACTTTATTATGATTATTATTATTACTTCTTCAAAATTATTTTCATCATTTCAGTTCAATTATTATTTTCTAGAACTTTTAATTAAATTCTTTTCTAAGTGAAATATTTTCAATGATTTTAGAAAAAGTGATTTAATTTTCAAATCTATTTGTTTACAATTATATTTTATAAAAGTTTGGAAATTCTTCAATTGAGTAAATATTAGAAAATTTAAACGTCAAATAACTTCAAAAGAATTTCAATTGAATTTTTCCAAAAAATTAATTCTACAGAATTGTTGAGTTAAAAGTGTGAAAAATTGAAATTTTCAGAGATTTCAATTTAAAACTTTTCCAAAATTCAATTACCTATTTATAAAAATTCCCACTATAATAATTTTAATATTTAATTATTGTCGACAATATTAACTGAAATTTATTTGCAAATCAATTTTAATAAAAAAAAATCTAAGAGAATTTAATTATTTAAATACAAAAGTAAATAAATTAATGAATAATTGAATGTTTCTTAAAATTGAATTCTTATAAAGAATTTTATTAATAAATTTGTAAATAGTTTAATTCATTTCGCCAAATTGTAATCCAATTTTTTAGAATAATTGCATTTTTCGAGGAATTTTTTGCTTTTGATTTTGTACATTTTACTAAGAAATAGTAATTTTCACAAATTTAATAGTAAAGTTTAATTATTCAAAAGCAAATTCTCTACTAATAAATTCATAAAGATTACTGTTTATAAAAATAGTGAAGTTTCTGCGAAAAAAAATATTATTCATATAAATAATTGAATTCTTTCAAGAAATTTTATTAACATTTGAGAAAAGGATTGAATTGTTTCAAAAAATAATACTAAATTTTTAAAAATAAATTAATTTTTACTAGAAATTATATTAAAATTGTATTGACAATAATTGAATAATTAAATCCTGTCATACGATTTCAATTATTTTGAATCCAATTTTAAATAAATTCCTCGACAAACGTAATGTTTTTCAGAAATTTTTTGTTAGAATTCAATGAAATTTCACAAATAATTAAATTCTTTGTTAAAATTCAAATTTTTCATAAAATCTACAGTTTTAGTAAAATTTCTCAAAAGAATTCGTTTTGTTTAAAATAATGTAATAAAATTCGTGTCAAGAATTCAATTATTTTCATAAATAATACAATTCTGTACAAGATTTCAATTATTTAACAAAATTTAATAAAATTCGTTGCAATAATTCAATAATTTTCCTAAAAAATACAATTTTTCGCAGGAGTTCAATTATTTTTAATACAATTTTAAGTAATTTCTTCGAAAAATGTAATTGTTTTCAAAAATAATATAAAAATTCTTCGAAAGAATTCAATTATCAACTATTTTTAATACTTATTTGGAAATTCTTCAATTAAATTGAAAGAAAATAAAAATTTTAAATAATGTAAACAAAATTCAATTAAACTTTTTTAAAAAAATGAATTCTACAGAATTGTCAGATAGAAGTATGAAAAATTCAAATTAATAAAAATTCTAATTGAAAACCTTTTTAAATTCAATTATTTGTAAAAAAACTTAAGCTGGAATTATTTTAATACTCAATTATTGTCTAAAATTGTAACTGAAGTTTATTTTTAAATCAATTTTTATTAAAAAAATTCCACGAGTATTGAATTTATAAATTACAAAATTAACTAATTTATTGCATAAATAAATGTTTTTCAGAATTGAATTCTCATAAAGAATTTTATAAACAAATTTTTAATCAAATCAATGAATAAATAGACAAATAAACGAATTTTAATAAAATTTTTCTTTCAAGGAATTTTTGTAAAGAAATTTATAGAAAAAATTGTAAATAATTGAATTTCTATGGAATTTTAATTTAATTAATTTAATTTAATTTTAATTTTATTTTTAAAGATAATTGTTGAATTTTGACGAGAATTTGTTTAAATTTTGGAACCTAACTGAATTTCTACGAAGAATTTTATTAACTTTGAAAGTAATTGAATTTCTGCAATCATTTGTAACTTCTCCAACATTCAATTTTTTAAAACGTTTTTAACTGAAATTCTTCCATAAATGCATTATTCTTAATATTTAATTAAATAATTGTGCGAAAATTTATCTAATTTCAGAATAATTGAATTTTTTTTATAAAAATCGAAGTTCTTTCTAATTAAATTCATTCGAAAATTGAAATTATCTAAACTTTTATTTTAAAAACCTTTTGAAGTTCATAGCCATTTATGAAAATTGTAAACGCAACTTTTTTAAAACTTAATTTTCATAAATATTTAATTAAAATTTTTAATAACATAATTTCCAAAATTATAACACTTTATGAGTTAAATTTCGAGAATTTGAGTTGACAAGATGTTTTATTCGAGTAGAGATTCAAACCGTAATTGTTTGGTTTCTTTTTTTTGTCTTTTTCTTTGTTTTAAAATTTTCAATTAAAAGTATTACTTATGACATCTCCTACAGATGCTGATGGTCGTCTCGCGAATTTGATAGGATCCATTCTTTTTCGACACATTACTGGACTTGACGGTATTTAAACTTGCACTAGATGTTGTACTTTGTTGTTCAACATCAGAATTGACAGTAGTAGTTTCTTCAGCGGCGTATTCTAAAGTCCGTTCACAATTTTCCCTCGGTGTTCGAAGAGCCAACTCCTCGGCTGTCCATTCCTCAAGTGAGACTTCCTGATCCGGCGATGGGATTTGGTGTGAATTTTGAACCCACTGAGCCAAATGATTCGAATCCTTGATAATATCAAGACTGTCCTCAAACTTTTCCTTATCGTCATCGTGCTGTTGTATTTCTTCATGATACTGAAATTAATTATTATTATTATTATTAATTATTATTATATATCAATTAATTATTCCAGTTAACGAATTGCAACTATTTGCTAATTAATTATTCCAATTAACGAATTGCAATTATTTGCTAATTAATTAAAGAACTAGCAAATGGTACGCGCGCTAGCGCGCGGAACGTAGTATTTAATTTGATACTGTTATACAATTTACAGAATTTTTTATTAACATACATAAATTTTTTAAATAATTTCATAATCAAAATTTAAAAAAAATCACTTTTTAAATACAAAATGATTTATTACTATTCGTATTGTCAAAAATTTTATTGAAATTTCACGAAAGAATTTCAATATTTCCTAAAATTTCAACAAATCTTTCTAAATAAAAATAATTAAATTATTTTAAATAGTAAAATTTTTTACAAGAATTCAATTATTTTTAATACAATTTTAAAAAAATTCTTCTCCATAAACTTTTAATTATTTTTAAAATGTTTAATTAAAATTATTAAAGGAACTCCATTATTTGACAAAAAAATCAAAGAAATTCTGCAAAAAGAATTTAATTAGAATTTTTAAAAATTTAAACAAAATTCTCCTCGAGATTTAAGTTATTTTCCTAAATAGTGGAATTTTATGAAGGAATTCTATTATTATTAAATTTTTTGATAAAATTTTTTGCAATAATTCGATGATTTTCAATACATTAATTAAAAAATTTTAAATATTTGAAAAGAAAAATTACAAAAAAGTTAAGAAACAAAAAATCAAACAGCAACTATAACAATTATGATTACGAATTAAAATTACAATTTATATTCTCATTCATTATAAATTAATCAATAATCTTTGTCAACTATTAAAAGAATATAATTGATAGTTAATTAAAGATATACAATTTGTATTCTTAATTATTTTCAGTATCAAATTTAAAAAAGAAATTACAGAAAAAAAGTTAATTGAGCCAAAACATTTATCATCTATCTCTAAAAAAATTAAATTTTTATTAAAGATTATGTTTAAAAAATTAAGAAATTATTCCAGTTTTTTCATCTTTTTTTAATAACATTTAACATTTTGTTAAATAATTTTCAAATTTTGTTAGAAATAAATAAAAGAAATTATAGAAATTCGATTTGTCCGACAAAATGTTTTTGACAACACTTTATATTGTTTAATAGAAAAGAATGAAAGAAATTTTCATGATTTTGATTTGCTACCAGCACCTGCTTTGCTTAATTTTAGAAATTAAATTTAAATGTTAAATATTTTTTGTTTTAAATCCAATATCGAATTTTCAAAAATTAAGTAGGACTGGTAACTGGATGCAAGTTTCAGTTTCATAAAAATACTTAACTTTTAAAATTCTATTTCTAAAGTTAATTTATTATTAAAAAATACTAAATAATTAATTCTTATTATCTATTAATCAATACTGATTAAAAATATAATATTTTGATTTTGTTAAAAAAATTTTGATAATAATTAGAAATTATGCAAAAAAATACTACAAATTTTGTAAAAACAATATGATTTTCAAAATTAATTACAAAATGGAAGTTTTTAAAACATGTTGATGGAGAAATATAAATAGTTTAAATTACTTTATTTTTTCTTCGTTTTTAAATTCAGAAAAAGAAATTATGCAAATTTTTTCATTAATTTCTAGATTAAACTTAAAATAAATTGGTTTTTAGAAAGTTAAAAAATTAAATCTTATTAAAGAAATTCTTCAAATGAAATTAAATATTTTGTTCTTTAATAAAAAAAAGTAAATTGTGAATAGAGATGATTATTATATGAGAAAGTACACAAGCATTTTTTTAGCCAGTAAAATATAAAATATCTTTATATACATAAAAAAAGAAAAATTGTAATTATTAAATACACAAATTCTTCCTACACATTTTTTGTTATTAATTTAAAATAGAAAAAACATTATTGTTAAAAATTGTAATTAAAAACGAAAATTTCATAACTTTTTATTTCAAAAGAAACTAATAATTTTTAAAATATAAACAAAAAATAATTATAAAATTTCTAAATCAACATTATGAAAATTTCTTACCTTATTTTATAAAAGCAATATCTATTAACCTTTTCTCTAAATAAACAATAAAAATTGATATTGACAAATCGAAAAACCAAAGTGTTTTGAAAAAGAAAAAAAACAAAAGCATATACAAAAACTAACTTCATACTGCGAACAGAATGAATGAAAACCCCACAGACTTTAATATAGTTAATTAATAATTGCAATTGTTTATCAATTTCAATTAAAACTACACTTTTAAAAACTTTAATTTTTAATCCGTTTTAATCTTATTATACTGACCTCAAGATTCGTTGCATTCGTTGAATTAAAATTATCGTTTAGAGTTTCTTCGGGACTATCTACAAGAGGAGCGTCACCACAGCAAGTGTTGACGTAGATTCTTCAAAATAGAAGCAATTTTTCGTTATTAATATTAATAGAAATAAATACCAATAGAATAGAAAAAACAATGGGGCGTATTTCAGAGAAAATTTAAAGGAACAGCGTGAAGTAATTTTGAGGTTATGATCGTGCGACAAAAACAAAATAAAAATAATTACATTTGCCCTTGGAGTAAATTAGGCCAAACGGCCTTTTCTATTGTTCTAATATTAATAGAAATAATAGAATAGAAAAAACAATAAATATGCGGCGTATTTCGAAGAAAATTTAAAGCGACATTGAGAAGTAATTTTGAGGTTATGTTTAGATAATTACATTTGCCGTTGGAGTAAATTGTGCCAAACGGCCTTTAGTTCCGCAGTCGCAGCTCGGAGGATCAGAACTCTTCTTCTCGGTCGACTGTGCGGACTGCATCCTCCGGTGTGAATATTTTCCAAATGACCGTTTTCACTCTGGGCGAGTGCAATTTGCAATCGGAACTCCGTGGGTCTTTTACGAACGTTGAAGCAAGCTTCCGCTATGCTCGAGAGATGGAGAGGTTCCTCCGTGACGAAGAGAACACGATCTCGTGAAACTCGAGCAAAGACGAGGATGTCGGTTAAAAGGAGAGCCCACGTCGATTGCAAGGACGCTCGACTTTCCACTTTCGTCAACGCGCCACCAAAGAGCCTAAAAGGTAAGTAAATACCGCAAAACAATAATATATCTAGATTCTTTGAAATTGTGGAATAAATTTTGTATTTTTAGACGTAGGGGAGAAGAAACTAAAAAGGGATTTTCGAACCATTGTCTTCCTGGTGTGGCAAGGCAAAATGGTTTACATCTCGCAAAAACAAGTCTCGATTCCATTTCCTGCAGACTTAATAATGGTTTTCCAGTGTCTCGTGGTGGTTCCATTACTCCTGCGCTCGATGTTGCTTCTCTGTAACCCTGCAATAAATCCCTCGACTGCTGGCAATTTCTCGGGCAAGCGAGTCCCAGCAATCTCGTCATTTCCCTGCAAAAAGGGAAAAAAACATTCTTGTTTCAAGTAGAGAAGGTAAATCAATTTTAAAATAAATTCAGGGTTGCGAAAGGTTAGAAAATCGGGGAATTCAGAGAAATTGGAATTGATCAGCTAAAAGTTGGACATTTTGGAAAAAATTAAGTGTTTGGAATTTAAAAGAAAATTCTAAATTTTGGTCTTTCTATTGTTTACCTCGTAAAAACTGTCAAATTACTTACTACGAATTCTAATGCAAAATTCTACGTCAAAATTAAATTATTTTCAGAAATTTTAACAAAATTCATGGTAAAATTCAATTATTTTCATAAATAGAGCAAAATTCATGTCAAAAATTCAAATATTTTGAAAATTAATAAAAATTCTTCGCTGAAATTCAATTATTTTTAAAAAAAACTAAAAAAAATTATCAACATTTCAATTGTCTTTCTAAATTAACAGTAAACTTTGTTCTTCATGAAAATAAAATTATTTTCAGAAATTTTATCAAAATTCATTGTAAAATTCAATTATTTCTCTTTGTAAAATTCTTCGCAGGAATTCAAATATTTTCAAAATATCTAAAAAAAATGTCAACATTTCAATTGTCTTTCTAAGTCAATAGCAAAATGCTTCTCCAAAATAAAATTATTTTAAGAATTTTTAACAAAATTCAATTATTTTCATGAATAGAGCAAAATTCATGGCAAAAATTGAATTAATTTAAAAATTAATAAAAATTCTTCATAGAAATTCAATTATTTTCAAAAATAATAAAATTCACTTGTTTTCAAACATTTTTTTAAAATTGTTAATAATTTTACTCGAACATCTTTAATTCTTTTCCCAAAAAAAATTAAAATTTTACAATAATTCAATTATTTAAAAACAATTTTGACAAAATTCAACACGAATTTTCAATTATTTTCTAAAATAATAAAAATCTCACAGGAATTGAATTATTAAAAATAAAATATGCAATGAATATTTTCGAAAAAAACCAATTGTTAGCAAGTTGTTTTTCATAAATATCTTCGCAATAATTAAATTATTTTCATAAATAATAAAACTTATCGCAGAGTTTCAATTATTTTTAATGCAAATTTTTATTGGATTTTTTGAAGAATGTAATTATTTTCAAAAATAATATTAAAAGACGTCAAAAAAGAAAACATTTATTTAAAAATTTATTGATAAAATGATGATAAATTGATTGATTTAATAATTAATTTCCGGTTGAAGTTTTAGAAAATAATTAAATTTTGTCAAAGAATTTAATTTTTGCAAACATTCAATTGAATGTTCAAAAATGTTTCAATTATTCCAAAAAGAATTATCTATGTTTTTATTAAAAATAATTGAATTATCGTTGAATTTTCTAATAAAAATTAATTTAAAAATTAATTTCTGCTTAAAGTTTTAGAAAATAATTAAATTTTTGAAAATTGAATTTTAAGAAATTCTCGTAGAATTTTCTAATAAAAATTAATCAAAAAATTAATTTCATGTTGAAGTTGTCAAAAATAATTAAATTTCGTCAAAGAATTTAATTTTTACAAACATTCAATTATTCCAAAAAGATTTATCTATGTTTTTATTCAAAAAAATAATTGAAATATCGCTGAATTTTCTAATAAAATCTTATTTAAAAATTAATTTTTGTTTAAAGTTTTAGATAGTAATTCAATTTTCGAGAATTTAGAAATAATTGGAATGTTTAGAAATAATTTAATTTTGTAAAAGTAAAATTAGAATCTTTATAAATTTGAATTTTTCATACTTTTATTTAAAAATTCTATATGAAACTAATTTTTTTCAAAAAGCTTAATCGAAATTTCGTAAAATTAAATTATAGACAAAGAATTTGAAAATCCTTAACAAATTTTACAAAAAGTATTATAAATAATTGATAATTAAATTGTTTTGACAAATTTTAATAGAATTTTTGAGAATAATTACATTTTTCGAAGAATTTACTCAAAATTGTATTAAAAATAATTGCAATCCAGAGAAGAGTTTTATTACTTTTGAAAATAATTGAATTCTTACATCGAATTTTTGTTAAATAATTGAAATTCTGTGAAGAAATTTTATTAAGAATAATTGAAATCGAGAGAAGAGATTTATAATTTTTGAGAAAAATTGAATTCTTACAACGAAATTTGATTATACTTAATTTGTTAAATAATTGAAATCTCGTGAAGAATTTAAAGAAGAATTTTAGTTAAAAATTCTAGAAAATAATAATTGAATTCAAAAGATGAAAATGATTTTAAAGAAGTTGCAGTAACAATATTCTGATATTATAATATAAAATAATGATATTTATTTGAAAACAATGTTATTGGTGTTTTTGAACAATTTTACAATGAAAATTTGTAAATAAATGTAATAGAACATTTTTTTGAGTATTTAAAAATTTTTAAAGTGAATCAGAATATTCTTTACGGTCAGAGAAAAAGGCAAAATGAGTCAGGAAAATGTCTGGAAATTAGGAAAAAATCAAGGAAAAAAGAAAATTAAATTTTGGTGTCAAACTTATAAATGCCTAATGTCTAAAAATGTCCAAAAATTGACTACGAGAGAAAAAATATTAAAGAGAAGAGAAATTGTTAAAGAAAAAATATTAAAGAGAAGAGAAATTGTTAAAGAAAGAATTTTAAAGAGAAGAGAAATTGTTAATGAAAAAATATTAAACAGAAGAGAAATTGTTAATGAAAAAATATTAAACAGAAGAGAAATTGTTAATGAAAAAATATTAAACAGAAGAGAAATTGTTAAAGAAAAAATATTAAAGAGAAAAAATTATAATCTGACCTGTAATGTTCCAGTGGAAGTAGCAAAACACCAGTGAGATCAGGATTTCTCCTCCTGGGAACAGCGGGTTCGGCGACTAATTTTGCAAATGAAGAATTCCTTCTAAGAGCAACTAGGAGGCAACAAGCTCTTTGAAGTCCACTAAGATATCTTCTATATGAGGCTATTATCCTGGGCACTCGTGACAAATAACTTTCAATAGTTGCACCATCATTTTTTATCTCCTCGGAAATTTTGAGCAACTCTTCGAGATTTTGAAAAAGTATCATATGATCAGTTGACGACAAAACTTCTCTCTGCTCAGCCAATGGGGTGAGAAATCTCGTCTGTCCACTCTTCAGCGCCAAACAATAACGTGATTCCCTTACTTTCAATTCTTCCTCCGGTGGCGCGTCCGGAGTTAAACTCGGCAGCACCTGCTGTGAAGAGCCACCAAGAAAAAAAAACAAAAGCCAAATTACAATTCACGTACTTTTAAAATACGGCTCAATAAAATATTCCAATTTTACTTCTCGACGAAATTTCATTATCGAATTCTCTAATTTACTAATCGTAAATTTTCTCATCTAATGAGATTTTTGAATCGTAATTATGATTATAATTATAATACAGAATTGTAATTATAATTATAATTACAATACAGAATTCTAATTTTAATTTTCGATTCAAGTTCAAATTTTCCATTTTATTCGAAAAATTAACTATCAATTTTTTGCAATATTTTTCCCCATATGAAAATATTCGTGCTTGATCGGAAATTTTATTGAGCGTTCGAACCATTGAAAGAAAAACACCAATGTTGATCCAAGAGATTATCGGGACCTGAAATTTATTAAGAAAACCCTCAAATATTGAAAGGAGCTGGGAACGAAAATAATTTTCCAGCCAATTGACTCGATTTTAAGAAAAAGAAAAAGCAAGTCTTTAGAAAAAAAGAGAAAGTTCCGCAGAAAAAAAATTGCGACTAATTATTTTGAGAGTCTTCTCGAATTAGTTGAGGACATTCCACACATACAGATTTGCGAAATAAAAATAAATTTTCAAGTGCAAACAGACATGACAATAATTTCTTTTCCATCGTTGAAATAGCCGCTCTTCGCTGCAATTTTGTTCTCCGCGATTTTATTTCAAATCCTCCCATTCGAAAGTTTAAAGGATTAGAATTTATTTTTTTACTGCTAATTCGATAATTTGTTAGCGGTAAAAATTAAGAATTTGTTTTTTTTTAATTTTATTGGCAATTATTTTATTTATATTCAAAGATTAGTAAGTAAAAATTATGGAATTGCTGGAGACACAGAGATTTAATTCCAATCACACTTTTTGCAATTTTTCGATTAACTGTTTAGTGAAATTTGCATTTCTATTATTAATTTAGTAACAATTTTCATTAGTTTAATAATTTTGAATAATTAAATAATTCAATAATTGAATAATTCAAAAATTCAATAATTTTAAATAGATTTTCTATAAAATAAATTTTTTCCTGTATTAATTTTTGTAGATTAAAATCGATTTATTCGTTATTCTCTTTTTGTCCGCAGGTATTAAAAAACCTTTTTTTAAAATTTTTTTTGTTTTTTCCGTTGAAAATTGAGTTTATTGAAAAAGTGCGATTGCCATGAAAGATTTGGAGTTACACTGGTTGTGCTTTTATTAGATTTGAATATTAATATTACCCTTGAACATACTGGCGAATAATTAACTCCTTCTACTGGCCCAAGTGTTCTCGAGCTACGAATCCTTTTTTTCGGTAACTTCCTCAATAAAAAATTGACAATTGCCGATTTCTTCAATACCTTTTTCACCAAACAAACTCATTAATCGATCCAAACATTCTTTTTCACAAACAAACAAAAAAATAACACCTCCCTTCTAGCAAAAAAGAAAGCGAAAAAATATTTTCCAAACCAAAAGAAAAAGAAAACCCTTTTTCTAGAAGGGAAGAATTAAATAATTTTCAATAAAAATATATTTTAATGAACATTTTCACACACTCTTTTTAATTTTTTGTCTAACAAAAATTAGAAACTTGCAATTTTTGCAGAAGGTGCAAAGAAAAATTTCTTTCTCTAAAATAAAAAAAAATTGAACAAAAATTTGAAAATTTTCAGAATATTCTCAGGTCTCGGATATTAGGACTTTTTCGACTTTTTTCGACTATTTTCAAATAATGCAACTTTTGTCGACTTTAGAAAAATATATTAAAAAATTGCAACTTTTTCGACTTTTCTTCCAAATTTTGCGCCAAAATACAATATTTTTGATATAAAATGCAACTTATTTCGATTTTTATACCGTGCAAAGTATAACTTATTCTAGACAAATTTTTTGAACTTTATTTTTCAACCAGTTTTCTAATTAAATGTTTCAAAAAATTACAATTAAAAAGATTTTCAATAATTAAAATTCTATAAAATTTAATTAAAACCAAATCATCTTTTCAAGTGTTTTATTCCAATTTTTGAAAATTAACTTTTAAAGAATTTTAATTGAAAATTTTCGAAAAAATATTAATTTATCAAAAATTATAAAATTTATAATAAATAATCTTCAAGTGTAGATTCAATAAAAATGAAAATTAATGAAAAATAGGTTTTAAAAGTAATATTAAAATAGTTTAGAAAAGAATAATTCTCTGAATTATTACGCTCTAATTTTTTTAAATTCAATTATTTTCATTATTTCCGAAAATTAAAGTTCATAGACAAAATAATAAAATTAAAATTGTTCAAAATTATTTTCAACATTTTGGAGAAAATAATCATAATATTCCTAATTTTCAATTAAAATTCTTGAAGACAATTTCGTTTACAATTTTGTTTTAAATTATACAAAAATTCTTCAATTATTTTTGAAAAATTATACATTACAATATTTATAAAAAATTAATTCTTACAATTTTTAAGATTCAATTACCTTCGAATAAAGTAAATAATTTTTTTTTTAATTTACTACTATAGAATTTTTCAGAAATAATTTATTTATAATTAAAATTCTTTGAAAAATTTCATTAATTTTTTTATATTTTTAAAAAACTTAATTATTTTTCAAAAGATTTTGACAAATTTTGAATTATTTTTTAAATGTTTTACTAAATTTAAATTAGTTTTGAAAAGATTTGACCAAATTTCAGTTTTTTTAGACATTTTTTAATTGTATTTAATTGTAAAATTTTTTTGTATTTTCAATAAATTATTTAGAAATATTTCTTTATTAAAATTTTCGAAAATTTTCTACCTTAATTAATATCTTTAAATAGAAAAATGTAAGTTTTAAATTATAAAAAATTGGATTTTTTATACAGCACTACTTTATAATTTTTCAGAAATAATTTATTTATAATTAAAATTCTTTGAAAAATTTCATTAATTTTTTTATATTTTTAAAAAACTCAATTATTTTTAGTAAGATTTTGACAAATTTTGAATTATTTTTTCAATGTTTTACTAAATTTAAATCAGCTTTGAAAAGATTTGACCAAAATTCAATTTTTTTGACATTTCTTAATTATATTTAATTGTAAAACTTTTTGTACTTTGAATAAATTATTTAGAAATATTTTTAAAAAGTTAATTTTTACGAATTTCTTTACCAAAATTTTTGAAAATATTCTACCTTAATTAATATCTTTAAATAGAAAAAAGTGGACGGTTTAAATTGTTATAAAAAATTTGATTTTTTTTATTTAAATAATTGAATTTTTGAAGAAATTGCAAAAAATGATTAAAAATTCATATAGATAATTGATTTAGACATGAAGTTTAGTTAAAAATTCTAGAAAGTAATTAAATTTATAAAATGGTTATAGTTTTAATTTTTTGAAATTATTAAATTTGAAAAGTTGAAATTTAAAAAACTTTATTTCCTGCGAAGAAAGTAATAAGTATTTGAATATTTATTTAGCAAAATTATACAAGTTTTGATTAATTTGAATTTTTGTGACAGCACTGAATTAAATAATCAACTTTTTTCTATTTTTAATTCACTAAAGCGAATTTTTTTTTATTCGTTAAAGTCGATCCAAGGCCTGTATTCTGAGAAAAAAAGGAATAATCGCAAAAACAATGATTGAAAAAAGTGCATATTTGCAAAAAAGAAATGACACAATCAAGCCAGAGGGAATATTTGGAAGAGGATTAAAAAATGAATATGCAGTGATTTATGATTTGAAACAAAACTTGTTGCCAACAAAAGAACTTAATGATATACAAAACATAATCTCACTTCGGTAATAAAACTAGATTGATCAACTTTTTTCCCCCGGGGGACAAAGATAATCGACTTCAAGAGCGTTTCACGCTCGAAAATATATAAAACTTGTTTACAAAGGCGAAAATAATGTACAAAAATGAGTCACGCAACGTAACGTAAATACATAAATATAACTTCACATGAAATAAAAATATAGCAATAATATTAATAATAATAATAATAATCATATGATAATAATAATAATAATAATAATAATAATAATATCAATAATATTAATAATAATAATATTAATAATATTAATAATAATAATAATATTAATAATAATAATAATAATAATAATAATAATATAGTAATAATAATTATAAGCTCTGAAAAACGCGCAATTTGCGTGTAAGTAAAAAATAAAAAAAAACCAATAATGAAAATTATAAATTAAGATAACACAGAGACACGCTTGACAGTGCCATTGATTTTTTTTTTTTTGATGTGTTAAATAATGAGGGCGAGAATTTGTTACAGTTTGACTGAATTTTTTGTTTTGTTTTAGGGAATTTACACGAGGACACCGGTACCGACCTCGGCCGTGAATGTGACGGAATGATGCTGACTAGTCGGCGCTTGAATGTTCACCGAACTGGGACGATTTAACGAGGACTGAACGCCGCCTTTCCTGTAGACTTCGAGAATTAATTGATTTGTCGCCGCTTGAATTAGATTCAAGATTTCCTCGCGTGGCCGTGTCACCACGTTTGTTGTCTCGACAAAAACCACATGATCGCCGGGCCTTAGGCCCGATCGTTCCGCTGGACTTCCAGTATCGACGCGCTCCACTCTTGGCGGTCGTCCCCAGGACAACGAGAAACCCCATGGAATCTTGAAGGAGAAAAATTTGAAAATTATAATCAAGTAAATTTTTTATGCAATCTTTATTTATATTTTTTTATTTTTCAAGGTTGCAATCAGATGTCAGGAAAATTAGTAAATTCAGGGAAAAATCAGGAAAGTAGAATTGGTCAGGGAAAAGGCAAGGATTTTTCTTAAAAGTATTTGAAAAAATTTAATTTAAAATAAGAAAATTGTGAATTTTGGTAAATTTTTTTGTTTCACTTATAAATTGGGAAATTACCACGAATTCTAATGCGAAAACTTCAATTCTTTCTATTTTTGACAATGAAATAAATAATTAGATAATAATTTAAATTTAATTTAACTTTAAATAATTAATTAATTTAATAATTAATTAATTGACATTTAAAAGAATTGCGTTAACAATTTTTATAAATAGATATTTGATCTTTAAAACGTTCAAATTTGCAAAAATTAAAATAATTTCTTTTAAGAAGTTATAAATAATTTCAGAAATTCAATTATTTTCAAAGTTTTTCAAAATTCTTCGCTAAAATTCAATTATATTCAAAACTTAAAAAACTTCTTGTCAAAATTTCAAATATCTTTATAAATAATAAAATTCTTCTCCAAAATTCAATAATTTTCAAAAAAATTTTTTAAATTCTTCGCTAAAATTCAATTATATTCAAAATTAAAAAAAATTCTTGTCAAAATTTCAAATATCTTTATAAATAATAAAATTTTCCTTTGAAATTCAATTATTTTCTAAAATTTTAATAAAATTCTTGGAAAAATTTCAATTATTTTCAAAATTTTTTTTTAATTTAATGATTTTCAATATTTACAATTGCCAACAACATTTTTCAAAAGAATTCAATTATTTAAAAAAAAAAATGGTAAAATTCTACGCAAATATTTAATTATTTTTATAAATACTAAAAATTTCACAAAAATTCAATTGTTTACAAATTTTTCATAAATTATAAAATCTTTTAAAGATGACATTCAATTATATTTATTATTAATAATTATTACTTTTATAACTAATATTATTTTTAATTCAATTTTAATCAAATTCTTCGAAAAAAGTAATTATTTTAAAAAATTTGTATTAAAATTCGTCAAAAGAATTCAATTTTTTAAAAATTTATTAATAAAATTATTTACGAAAATGAAATTATTTCCAATATTCAATTTGCATTGAATTCCTCGAAAGAATTTAATTATCTTCATAAATTACATAATTCTTTACAAAAATTCAATTATTTTCAATACAATTTCAAATATAATTTCTAGAAAAAATTAAATTATTTAAAAAAATTTCACTATAATTTTTTGGTACAATTCAATTATTTTCGCATATTTTAATGAAATTCGTCAAAAAAATTCAATTATTTTTACAAATTATAAATTCCTTCGCAGAAATGTTTTTATTTTCAATTGCAATTTTTAATATAATTTTCTGGAAAAATTGAATTATTTCTAGAATTTTAATGAAATTTTTCAAAAGTATTTTTTTATTATTTCCATCAATATTAATAAAATTTTTCAGAATAATTCAATTATTTTTAGTATAGTTTTAACTATGAATTGAATTACAAATGTTATTTAAAAAATGTTTCAAAAAACGTGTTTCTTGCTTTCGATTTAAAAAATTTACTAATAAATAATAATTTCTACTGATGTTTATTATTAAAAATTTGCTTTTGAATTAATAAAATTTACTAATATTTATTTGTGAAAATTACTATTTATTAGTAAAATTTACAAATTCAATAGCAAAAAATTCCTCGCAAAATTTAATTATTCTTAAAAATTGGATTACAATTTGGCAAAAGGAATTCTATTATTTAAATTTATATTTAAATATTGTTCTTATTTTTGAATCTAAATAATTGCATTCTACAATTTTCTAATGAAAAATTGATTACAAAATTAATTTCACTAAAATTTTTTTGATAATAATTGAATATTAAAAGCATTATGGCATGAATTTTTAGAAATAACTAAATTTTGAAAAGTTAAATTAAAATAAATTACATTAAATTTAAATTAAAATATTCAAAAATCTGAATTTTTTACACTTTTAACTAAAAATTTTGTAAAATTGATTTTTTTGAAAAAGTTTTATTGGGTTTAAAAAAAATTGTTTCAAGTTTTAATTTTCCAATAAACAATTAAATAATTTTCGAATAATCGATGAAATTTTCCATAAAATTGAATTGTGAACAAATGTATATAAAAACTCTCAAAGAATTGTTTAAAAAATTATTAAAAATAATTGATTTAAGAAAGAAGTTTAGATAAAAATTCAAGTAAATAGTTATTGAATATAAAAAGGTTTGAATTCAAAACAATTAAAATTTTTTTCTATGAAAGAATAAATAATGATTAAAAAAGAAGTAATTCGTGTTTTTCGAATAATTTCCCAATTAAAGAAATTCGTAAATAAATGCGATAGAACATTTTTTTTTTGAGTATCTGATAAATTTTCAAGGTGAATCAAAATATTCTTTAGGGTGAGGGAAAAAGTCAAGATCAGTCAGGAAAAATTATGGAGATCAGGAAAAATTCAGGTATAAAATAAAATGAAATTCTTGTGGGATTTTACCCGATTTTTGGAATTGATTTTGAAATAGATTTCATCCAACTGGGGTATTTATTTATTCAAATTGTTTTTTTTTAATTCTTTTCTAAAGTTTGTATTTATTTTCAGCTTACCGGATTTCCGGTGGCGGGCCTGGTCAATCTTCTGGTGATGGTGCAAGGCGTTCTTCCACCTCTCGCTGTGAAACCAGGATGAAGTGGAAGTCCCGTGAGTGGATCGATGGGCTCAAGTTCCAAATGACGGAGGTATGTGAGATCCTCACCACTGGAATTATTGTTATCTGACTCTCCATTTTTTGACAATGGAGGTGAAGCACCGCACTCCTGCGTTATTCCCGCATAAGGCGTGCTCGTATTTCTGCCTGAACCTGCTTCCAAGGGATGCCATGTAGCTTCCTAAAAATCGAAAACAATTTTTTAATATTTTAAACAATTTTTCCCCTTTTAAAAAATCAAAAAATAAATTTTATAAAAAAATAATTTTTATAAAATAATCCAAAAAACATAAAAGTGAACTTTCTCAATGTGACGAATGGCAATGAAAAGAGTGATTAGCAAAAAAGGCGAAAAATAAATCCCAAGAAAAGGAAAGCAAATGAATTCTTGATAAAAAAGAAGAAAATCGAAAAGACTTTCTCCTAAAGATTATTTTTAAACACTTTCACACTTTAATCGAGAATAGAATGTGTTATAAAATATATTTGGTTATCGATTCTTGTCTATAAATATATATACGTAAAAGAGAGAAAATATTAAAGATGCACTGATGGTGTTTAAAGTGGAAGAAATGAATTCATTTTTTAGTCGCATGCAAAAAGGAAGCTATAGTTAAAAAAAACTGTTTGGGAAATATTTTACTTTTTGAAACAGTGTTCTCCTTGGGAGGGAAACTATCACAGAGTAGTCTCATTAGCTAGAGAGCTTTTTTTCTTCACTCAGAGGGCACTTCAGCAGAAGGTGAAAATCTTCAGCATCAGTCCGGCAACGAAAAAAGCAGCGCAGTAGATAGCGACCACAATCATTTCGGAGCAATGATATAGAAAAAAAATTCTCTCTCTTTTTTTTTTTCTTGTGTCTCTCACACGAGAAGAGGGGAATAATTATTCACTTTCACTTTTTAAATAGTCGTCTAACTTCTCTCTTGAATTTCTTCTTCTCTCCGTTTGTTACTTTTTTGTTTTATTTCCAACTTGTTCCTAATAATGATAAATAGAATTTTTTTTTCAAACTGAAAACAAATGTTTGGTAAAGTTTCATTTTTCTCTCCATTCTGCTGTTTGGTATGATAATTATTATTTTGATTTTAGAATTTAGAATCACTTTTTTTTGTAATTAATTTAGAATCTTCTTTAGAAACTTTTTTGGAGTTTAGAATTTTTTGAGTTCGGCTTAGAATTTCTCTTTTGGAATTACGTCAGTGAAACATTTGAACTATGTTTTGAATTTTATTTCACTTTTGTTTATTGCAAAACCCGGAGGGAAAATTGTTCCGAAAAATACGGTCTTCACGATTCAAAAGTCAGAATTAAGTAGCGAAAGTTTAATCGAATGGAGACACCAAACCTGACTGAATATCAATCCACTTAACTTTGACCTTAAGCATGAAGACTTATGAATCCCTTTTGAAACTTACTAATTGCCAACTAAACAAACACATATTGATTGCTTTTACATAAAATAGAAGACTTTTAACTTTAATTTATTTTTTATTCACGGAAGTGACTTTTAATCATAGCTTCTATTTTCCTTATAATTAATTAATTAATTAAATTCGTTTCGGAAATAAATTCTTCGATTTCGTTTTCGAGCAAACGGAGAAAAAAAAGTACTGAAATCGTTAGTTTTAATTTTATTGAATATTAATTTTAATTTAATTAAATATTAATTTCATTTTAACAAAAGATTAATTTTATTTTAACAGAATATTTATTTCATTTCAACAAAATATTTACTTTAATCGAATACTAATTTTGTTTTCTGTTCAGAAAAAAGATTGTTTCGTTTCTGTTTCAAGTGGAGGAAAAAAATGAAAATCTACAGGAGAAATTCGAGAGAGAAAAAATGAGAGCTGGGATAAATTTTACCTGCGATGTACAAACTAGTGTACCTTTGAGAATAACAAGAATGGCTTTTCAGTTTGGCAATGTTTTTCGCCTGGTATGCAAATCACTGCAGAGGAAATACACTCGGTTTGTTTCCTTTGGAATTTTAACGCCACACACACACACACACAAAGAGGAAGTGCAACACTTGTAATAATGCGATGCACGTGAATAACTAATATTCTTACCTTGTCCTGGGACAGGGGCAGGGGTAGAGTCATGCAGCCCAGCAGTTCACTGCGTCTGTAAAATACAAAGAAATAAATTTCCCTATATGTTCATATCAATATCTCCCAACCACCCCCTGTTTTTTTTCCCCAACACACGTAAATGTAATTCTTTTTCGTCTTTTTTTTTCTATTTTGACAATGTGTGGAAATTTCGTGACGCGCACGCGGTATGAAACACACGTAAATCGTGCACGTGGTTACTGGACGTGCGCAAGTCTCAGAAGAATCGATTCCCCTCCTACCGCAAGCTTCCCGGAATGCCCAGAAAATTATTCCTCTTCTGCGACAATTTATTTACCTTTACTTATTTTATTATTAACTTTTTTTTTACTTTTCTCAAATAATTGCCAATTAGATTATAAAATATCTTTTTAAAAAAATTATTCCTCCCCCCACGAAGTGAAAGGATGAATATTTTTTTTTTGAAATTGTTTCAAATTTCAAGAACTTGTTTTTCAAAATACGAAATTAGAAATAAAAACAATGAAAGACAATGAAGAAATTTGGAAAAATTAATAAACAAAAAATAGGATTCGATTTGAAATAAAATACGATTTTTTTACCGGTGGTAAAAAGAAAATAATGATGAGCGAATTTATTTTTAGAAACAATCTGAAAGGCTAAATTTATTTTGAGAAATCGAGTGCCAAGTGCAAGGTCTTAGGAGAGAGTGCGGCTAAATGAAATACCATTTAATAGTTTTCTATCCTTGGAAGAAACGATCGATTTAAATAATGTGTGTTCTAACTTTTGTTTTGACCAAAGTAAACTTTAGACATTATAACTGTAATTACTCCCTTAATATATTCACGCAGATATGAAAGTTAAATTATTGCGGAAACTAGAGAAATTCTAACACAAAGAATTAACCGGCTGATAAGGTGAATTCAAGAGTTGAAAGTTGGTAAAAACTCAATTAAACAGTTTTAAAGGGTAATTATTTCAATTAGAGGTGCAAACAATTGACAACGAATTATTGTCGGAAATAGAGAAACAATTTGGCAAATTATTATCGAATTCTTTCCTTTCTTTTCCTTTTTTCTTTTCTTCTTTCTCTTATTCCCTTTTCTTTTTTTTCTTTTTCGAATTTCAAGTCTGAATAATTTCTATATAAAAAAAAAAAATCGAAATAAGTACAAAAAACGAAAAATTCTGCATCGAATTTATTTTCCAAATTTTCCTCGAGGAAAGAACGAAAAATTCTGTGTGGAATTTATTTTCTAAATTTCCCTCGAGGAAAAACCGAAAAATTCTGTACCGAATTTACTGTTTTAATTTTCTTCGAGGAAAAAAGGAAAAATTCCGTATGGAATTTACTTTCCAAATTTTTCTCGAGGAAAAAAGGAAAAATTCTGTCCCGAATTTATTTATTTAATTTTCTTCGAGAAAACACGGAAAAATTCTGTATCGAATTTAATTTGACAAATTTTTCTTTCAAAGGAAGAAAAAAATTACACACCTTGCTCGTCGATCCCTGTGCCAAACAGCAATATCCAAAGAGGTAGATTTGCTCGAACAATTATTATTGCTAATTGGACAGGGCAAAAGTAGAGTTTCGTGAAAAAATGGATTCGGCGTCGCCCTGTGAACTGCAGTTCTTTTATGCACTAAACCCACTCCACTAGAATTTTTGAGGGTCGCCTTCACGTAAGCGTAGATGGGACCCTCGTAAGTCCTCCTCAGATCCTTACACCGTATCACTAGAAACAAAACGAATTCTCCATTTAATTAAATTCTTCAAAAATTTATTTTCTTTTCTTCTCACAAATTTCACATATATTTAGAGAACAAACAAAAAAAATTCCAATCATTTTTGAAAATTATTTCCATCGTTAAAAAAATTCCAATTTTAAAGAAAATTCAATCGCTAAAATAAAATACAGTCGTCAGAATAAATCCAGTCGTTAAAAAAATTCCAGCGTTAAAAAAAATTCAATCGTCAAAATAAATCCGTTAAAAAAATTCAAGCCTTGAAAAAATCCAATCTTTGGAAAAATTCAATTGCTGAAAAAATTCCAGTGTTAAAAAAATTCAATCGTCAAAATAAATCCAGTTAAAAAAATTCAAGCGTTGAAAAAATCCAATCTTTGGAAAAATTCAATTGCCAAAAAAATTCCAGCGTTAAACAAAATTCCAATGGTTCAAAAAATTCAATCGTTTTCAAAAAAAAAATACAATCGTTCGAGAAATTAAATCGTTGAAAAAATCGAATTGTTATGAAAGTTTAATCGTTGAAAAATCGAATCGTCAAAATATTCAATTGTTAAAATAATTCAATCGTCAAGTTTTTTTAAGGATTGAATTTTTTTACGATTAGATTCAATCGTTAATTTTTTTTAAGGATTGAATTTTTTTACGATTATAGATTCAATCGTTAAGGTTTTTTTTAAAGAATTAATTCAATTAGATTCAATTAATTCGATTAGATTCAATCGTTAAATTCAATCCCCCGTGGAAAAAATTCAATTAAAAAAAATTAAATTCGTAAAAAAAAATTGAAGCACAAAATTCAATCACCAGAAAGAAATGTAAATTTCGTACATTCCTTTAGAGTTTCTCAACGAAAACTAAAGACAGAAATTATATACAATGAAAATATGAGGGGTTGTGTATATAAGTAGAGTATAGAAACCTAATAGCATTGCAGAATTATTCGCATTTAAAATATTAGTATTGTTTTCAAACAAACTTTACGAGTTTAAAGTTAGTTCTTTAAAACTTTTTTTCCCCCTTTTGTTTTTTATTGTAAAAATAGAAAAGTAATTGAGAGGATTTATAAGCGAGTCTCTATAAATATTTAATGTTTCCATTATAGTTTCAATTGCGAAAGATTCTATATAATATGAACAAATTATTACAGTGATTAAATTTTATTGTTGAATTTTTTTGACTTATTTCTTTTTTATCACTATTATTGTTTATTTGTTTTCTATTTTCGTTTATTTATTTTATCTATTCTATTTTTACCTATATAATGGTTATTATTTTCATGTTTCTATTTTTTTCTCTATTGTTAATATTTACTTTTCTTTTTTATTTGCAATTTTTTTTTCATCGTGGTTCAAATTTACTTTCTCTTTTAATTTTTTTTTCTTTTTTCACTTTAACCTTCTATTCGACTTTCTCTTTTTGTTTTTGAATTTATTTTTAAATTCTTTTTTCTCCAATTTTTATTTTTCTATTTTAGTATTTTGCATTTTTTCTGACAGAGATTTACACTTTGTCGTGTTTTCTATTTATTTTTGTCAAAGCGTTTCTTCTTGTAAATTTTCTTTTGGAAAAGTATTTTTTTCGTGTTTTTCTGTAAATTTTGTCTCGTAAGTGATTTTTTTTGTAAAAGTTTATTTTTGTAAAACTATTTTTTTAAGGAGTTTTTTGAAAAAATATTTTTTTGTATGTTTTTATTGTAATAGTGTTTCTTTTTGTAAATATTCTTTTGTATAGGCATTTTTTCGGTAGTGATTTTCTTTTAAAAGGTGTTTTTTTGTAAAAGTGTTTTTTCGTAAAAGTGTTTTTTCGTAAAAGTGTTTTTCGTAAGTAATTTTTTTTGGAAAATTGTTTTTTTGGAAAAAATGCTTTTTTATAAAAGTTTTTTTGTGAAATTGCCCTTTTACTGTACTTTTCATTAAAAAAACTCTTTTAATTTAAATTCGATAATGTTTCATCCGAACTATTAAAGAAAAATGTTCGAAACCGGAACTTTATTACTTTGGGGAATTTATTACGTAATAAAAATTGAGAATGTACTTAAAAATTGTAGTAAAATTTTAAACGACAGCGGAATAATTTTAAATAAACCATAAGATTGGCGATGATAAAAAGAAACATTAAGTTTTATTTTAGATGAAAAAATTAATTTTCCCAAAACTTTTAATTTTCAAATCGAAATTATATTCAATTATGATAAGTTTCTGTAGAGGAAAAAATTCAAATTTATAAATTATAATTTTTTTCTCTTCTTAAAATTTTTTTCTGCCTATTGTTAAATATTTGTTATTAATAATTAACACCGTACGAAAAAAACATCATAAATAATACCAGAAAAACACCATAGAACACAATTTAAAAAATCACTGTTAAAAAAAAGTAAATTTGACTTAAATTCGATTAAAACTGAAATACAATTTTTTAATTATCCAAATAATCAAAATGGAGATAAAAATTTATTGTTTTCTTCCAGGAGTATAACTTTCCGGTCTGACGAAAATTCTACACGCACCACTTGAGCCGAATCTGGCTGACCAATGCGGCATTTATTTCCTTGTAAACTAAACGACCTCTCTCACTTCACTTTCTAAAAAGACAATAACAATATTTAAATTAATTAATTTTTTTTGAAAAGAAAAAAACACTTGTAAAGAAATTTTATCTGATGAAAATATGAGAATTTTGAGAAAATTCGTGAATGTAGAAAAATTTGTTTGAAAGGAGGAAATAATTTTTCTTATCGCATATAAGAAAGTTCAAGGCTGCGAGAGAATTGATTAAAAAGTTTCTTTTTCTTTTCTTTTCTTTTTTTTGAGGGGGCGGCAGGAGGTAAAGTAATCAATTGAGAGTTGTTTATATTAGTAAGTGTTGCATAAAAGCCTCAATCAATTTTAATAGGCTTACTAACCGAAATCGAAATGCCAAAAGGGTCTGTGGGTTACTGGCACACTGCTTCACGGGATGACAAATAAAACCCCTTGAAGAAGGGAATTGGCGCATGTCTCGTGCCAGATTCAGGGATGTAGGGAGTGATAGACAACCCCTCAGATTTCATTGTTTAACACGCGATTATTTTAGGTGAAAATTATCAAAAATAACCAATTTCCCTCTAATATTCAATTTCTCTTTCTACTTTCCTCTCTAGATTCGAATCAATTATTTTTCATTCGGGAAATACGGAAAAAATACGAATTTATTAATTTCAGGATTGCCACAAGTTCAGGGAAAACAGGAAATTCAGAAAAAAGTCGGAGAAAGTAGAACTTTTCAGGAAAATCAGGGAAATGTCAGGAATTTTTATTAAAAGAACTAGAAAAAAATTAATTTTTTTTGGAATTTATAAAAAAATTCTGAATTTTGGTGAATTTCTTTTTTTTACTCAGAACTAGAAATTACAACGATTTCTAATACGAAACATTCAATTTTTTCTATTTTTGACAATAAGTTCTTTTTAAAAAATAACTGAAAATAACTGAAAAAATATGAATTTTGAAAAAGTTGAAAAAATTTGCAAAAATTCAATTATTTTCAAAAGATTCAAAAGATTTTTGATCGGAGAAAATATTATTCATGTTCAAACAATTTTTTTAAACTCTCGTCAGTAATTTTTATTAAAAGGACTGGAAAAAAAAATTAATTTTTTGGAATTTATAAGAAAATTCTGAATTTTCGTGAATTTTTTTTTTTTGACTCATGAACTAGAAATCGACACGAATTCTAATACGAAAATCTTCAATTTTATTATATTTCTGACAATAATTTCAATTTAAATTACTGAAAAAAATATTAATTTTGGAAAAGTTAAAAAAAATTTTCTCAATTCATTGATTTTTAATATTTTGTATTTTAATAAAATTTTCCAAAAGAATTCAATTATTTAAACAAAATTTTAATAAAATTCTTGGCAAAATTCAAATTATTTTGCAAAAAATTTTCCCAATTTATTGATTTTTAATATCGAGTATTTTAATAAAATTTCCCAAAAGAATTCAAATTATTTAAACAAAATTTTGATAAAATTCTACACAAATATTAAATTATTTTCATAAGTAATAAGCATTACACAAAAATTAAATTATTTACAAATTCTCTTATAAATTTCTTCGCAATAATATTTCATTATTTTCATGAACCGTAAAATTTTTTAAAGATGAGATTTAATTATTTCCATTAAATAATAACGTCTTTTTTAGGAATTCAATTATTTTTGTAAATAATGAACCTCATTGCGGAGTTTTCATTATTTTAAATACCATATTAATGAAATTCCCCGAAAAATGTAATTATTTTTAAGAAGCTTAATTAAAATTCGTCGAAAGAATTTAATTGTTTAAAAATTTGTTTATAAAATTGTTTACGAGAATTAAATTATTTTTAATATTCAATTTGCGTTGAATTCTTCGAAAGAAATTAATTATTATCATAAATTACAAAATTCTTTACATATTTTTATTTTAATATTTTCAATACAATTGAAATATAATTTCTAGAAAAAATTCATTTATTTTGAAAAATTTCACTAAAAATTTTTTGAAAGAATTCAATTATTTTTGCAAATATTTATAAAATTCCTTGAAATAATTTAATTATTTTTATAAATAATAAATTTCTTAGCACAACTTTCATTGACTTCAAATTAAATTTTAATATAATTTCTTAAAATGTTTCAAATATTTCTAGTATTTTTAATCAAATTCTTAAAAATTATTTAATTGCTTTCAAAAATTTAAATAACATTTTTTTTAATGTGTAATTCAATTATTTTTAATACAGTTTTAATTGTGAATTGAATGAAAAATATTAATTGAAATTTTTTTTAATCGTGTTTCTTGCTTTTGAATTAGCAAATTTCAATAATAAACAGTAATTTCAACAAATTTATTAGTAGAAAATTTGCTTTTTAATTAGTAAACTTTACTAATAAAATAAATTTGTAAAAATTACTATTTTTTAGTTCAATTTACAAATTCGAAAGCAAAAAGACCATTGAAAAAAGTAATTATTCTTAAAAATTGTATTCCAATTTGGCAAAAGGAATTAAACTATTTACAAATTTATTAATAACATTCTTTATAAGAATTCAGTTTTAAGAAACATTCAATAATTCATTAATTTATTTACTTTTGTAAAGTAAATAAGTAATTATTCTTAAAAATTGTATTACAATTTGGCAAAAGAATTAAACTATTTACAAATTTATCAATAAAATTCTTTATAAGAATTCAATTTTAAGAAACATTCAGTTATTCTTTAATTTATTTACTTTTGTATTTAAATAATTAAATTCTCATTGAATTAATTCCGATTTTCTCATTAAAATTGATTTGAAAATGAATTTCAGTTAAAATTTTATAAATTATTATCTATATAATAAGAAATTGAATATGAAAAAGAATTGAATTTTAATCTTTTGAAGAATCTTAATTCCTATCGAAAAAAATTAATAATGATTCAATATTTGTTTAAAAAAGAAGTTATTGTTGTTTTCGAATAATTTTACAATTACAGAAATTCGTTAATGAAGGCAATAAAGACATTTTTATTTAATAATTTTTATAGAGAATCAGAATATTCTTGAGGTTCAGGGAAAAAGTTAAAATTTTGCTTTGAAAACAAGAAAAAGTTAGGGAAAAACGATTTAACTTTTGTGGCAACCCTGAAATTTATTTAATTATTGACTAGATTCTAATTTTTGTTGTAGTGAAATAATTTTCATTAGAGTGAGATAATTTTCGTTAGAGGGAAATAATTTTCGTTAGAGTGAAATAATTTTCGTCAGAGGGAAATAATTTTCATGAGAGTGAAATAATTTTCGTTAGAGTGGAATAATTTTCATTAGAGTGAAATAATTTTTGTTGTAGTGAAATAATTTTCATTAGAGTGAGATAATTTTCGTTAGAGGGAAATAATTTTCGTTAGAGTGAAATAATTTTCGTCAAAGGGAAATAATTTTCATGAGAGTGAAATAATTTTCGATAGAGTGAAATAATTTTCATTGGAGTGAAATAATTTTCATAAAAGTGAAAATAATTTCGTATCCTTGTCAATTAATTACCTTTAAGATGAATTTGCTCATCATGGACGGAGTGTTCGATTTGAATCGATCCTTTTGAATTTGACTTGGGCGGATCGATTTCGGGACTATACTTTAAACATCTCCTGACAGTCGCCACCAACGGTGCCTCAGGAGTATTTTCGACGGAATTCAAAAATGACTTTGTACTATGTAAATCGTCCATTAATAACGACTTGGGACTCTCGAGCTCCCAAAAACTGGCCTTCCTCCTCGAATCCTCTAATATTTGACTTTGTACATCAACGCAAAATGTTGTCGTCGATCCAGCGAATTTATTATCATCTAAAGTTGAATCGAGATCCGTCTCAAGTGGACATCTCTTAACATTTCGATTCACAGCCTCCATTAACGGATCCTCAACGATAATTTCACTTATTTCATTCACATGATTTTCATCATTCACATTCTCCGGACTTTGACTTAGTTTCTTAGCTCGTTTACTCTCGGAATTTTTCTCCACTTCCGTCTCCTTTTGCTGTCGTTTTCGACGAATTCCACGTTGTCTACGTAACGTAAATTCACCCTCGAAATCTTTAGACGGCGATTGAAGTGCCCACGAGAGGGGCGATGGATTTTCCAGTAGTTGACTCGCTGACGAAACTGAACTATCACTATGCGAAGCAATCTCGTCACGTTCCACAATCATTTCATAAATATGCTCCGGCGAATTTTCACCTCTCATCAATTTTGCCTCGAGAATTTTTCGCCTCTCCTCCGTGTCCTTGAGGAGAATTTCCGCCACTGTTTTGCCTCCACAACTCCTTTTTCGTTCCCTTGAAAAAAAAGAAGAAAGACAAAATTAAATATTGAAATTATTCTCTGAATTAAAAAGGTAAACTGCACCTTTGGTATAAAAGGCGAAACTTTTTTTTTCAATAGAAAGAATCGAAAATCCGTTATCTGAAAATAATTAAAATTCTTTTATTGCCGAGAGATGTTTAAAAAAAAAGTAATAGAAGCCGAATT
This sequence comes from Leptopilina drosophilae, assembly GCA_032873175.1. Lineage (NCBI taxonomy): Eukaryota > Metazoa > Arthropoda > Insecta > Hymenoptera > Figitidae > Leptopilina > Leptopilina drosophilae. Next base: position 23,185,027 of record CM065487.1, read on the forward strand.
TTTCTCACGAGGGAACGATTTGCAATAGTTGTGCGGTATTATCGGATTTTGCTCCCTTGCAGAATGAAGAAACTAGAATGTTTGAATGTACATTGTATTCTATTCTTTAGAACCGGCGCTCTAAAGAAGAGACGGGTGTTCCGTATATCCATCTTTTTTCAACCTGCTCCAATTTAAAGTTTTAGCTCTTTTATTTTCTCGATTCGTCCCCATGGCAAACACCCTTCGCTCCTTCGCATAAAATCTAGAGAGAGAGAGAGAGAGAGAGAGACCCTACCCATCGCCTGCTAGACAATCTCCCTATAATATACACCCCTCTCCCCTATATCTCTTTCAAAAAAAATTTCAATCCTCGAGTTAGAAAGACATACCACGTGCTTATGCAAGTGTCTATATCTCACAATTTTACCCTCCGTCGGGATTCCAAGGTCACTATTATGTGAATTCCTTCTGTCGTAACAATTTTATTTTCAAAAATCCTACACGCTCCAAAAAGGAAAGAAAAAAAAACGATAATTGGAATTTAATGCGAATATTTTTTTCATTATTGCCGCTGTTTTTGAATGAGAGTTTCTGAGGATGTCAAATTGGGACGAAAAACGAAACTTTTTCTCTGAATCAATTGTCAATTAGTATTTTTAATCATTTTCAGGAAGTTTTTTCAGAATCAACTATTATCAATTAGTATTTTTAATAATTTTCCGGAAATTTTTTTAAGAAAGAATTTTTAATTTAAGTACAATTTAAATTGTAATATAAATAAATTTTAAATTGTAATTTAAATAAAATTTAAATAGTACTAAAAGAAACAATTGAAATTGTAATTTAAATAAAATTTAAATTGTAATTTACATACAATTCAATTTTCAAAAACTAAAAATTGCAACTGCAACTTTTCTTATTTGCTGTTAAAAAAAATTGTACGAAAATTTTTTTTAAAAACTTCCTAGTGTTTTAAGAATATTCGAAAATATATTAAAAAATTTTTTTTTACAAATTATATGATTAATTTGTTGAATAATTGTGGAAGAATTCATTAAATACTAAAACAATATTTCATTTTTCACTCTAATTTTAAATAATAATTGAAATTCAGTAAAAATTGTAAATAAGTATATTTAAAAAATTTTTTCGAAAAAATTTAAAAATTATCAAATTCTTGAAAAGTTGTCGTTTTCTAAAAGAATATTAATTTCTTTCATTATTTTACGTTAATTTTAATTATAAATTTTTGTCAAATAGAATTATTTTCCAAATTATCGGTTGAAATTCTTTACAATTCGATTTATAAATTATTTCTACTGACATTAAATTAAAATCTTGGAAAAGTAAAATTTTTAATTACCTAAAAAGTGTAATATTTAGATATTTGTTTTAAAAGATTGAAGAAAATTTTTACTTTAATAATTTTTAATAGAAAAAATTTAATTTTTTGAAATATAAAATGTATTTCAACGACAATGACAAATTTAAGAAAATTCTCTATTGTTTCAATTTTTTATGAATATTTCCAAGAATTCAATTATTTTTACAGAAAAGTTTTAAAATTGCAACTCTTCAAAAACTTCATTTTTTCAGAAATAATTTTTGTTCAATAAATAAAATACTTATTTGTTACTTACATTTTCACTTGGAATTAAAATTCATTTTAAATAATCTTAATGCAAAATCTACTATGAAATTAAAATTAATTCTAAAAAATGTAAATGCAATCCTTTCAAAATATTATTTTTTCGAATTTTCCAGCAAAATTATTCAAAAGTTTTAATTTATAATAAATAGAAATTTGATTTAGACAAAAATAAGAAATTTATTAATTTAGTATCTTTTTTAAAAAATTGTTTTCAAACATAAGTATTGAAAAATTATTTTACTTTTACAGCAGTTAAATCTTTCAAAAAATTTTATCGTTAAAATTTTTTGAAATTTAATAAGTTTATAAACTTTCCACTTTAATTTATTTGATATTCAATAAATTTCTAGAATTTTTACTAAAATTCGCCTTTAAATCAATTTTTTATTATTTTTAGTAATTTTCAGAAAAATGTTCCATAATCTAGTTATTTACAAGCAGAAACTCAATTTCTTTTGTAAAAAATGCAACTGTAACTTTTCTCGTTTGCTTTTAAAAAACTTTACAAGAAAAAATTCCTAAAACTTGTTTTTGAAGAATATTTTTTAATAATTTTTTTGAAATTCGATCACATCTGTTTATTTAATATTTAATATTTACTAATATTTGAAAAATAATTAATATTTAATAATAATAATTTAAATTCAGTAAAAATTTTGTAAATAATTCGAATTATGATAAATCTATAAAAGTAGATTTTGTAATGAATTTTAATTTACTTTTCTTAAAAAATAATTGAATTATAAAAAATAATGACAATTCTATTGAATCAATTTTTTTCTAAATATTTTAATTTCTTAATTCAATGTTTTGGAAAATAATTAAATTTCTATAAAAAATGTCTGGGTAATGTAAAAAATACTTTTCTTTTAAGAACTTTAATGACGATTGTAACTTTTTTCAAAAAATGAATAATTATTCAAAAAAATTAGTTTCTTTAAAATATTTTACACTATTTTTTTTCTATTAGACAAAAAACGTCGATTATTTAAAACTTTTTTTATTCGGATAATAAAACATCAAAAGTTCAACTGTAATTTTCATAAAATTTGTTTAATTTTAATTTGGAATTTTTTAAGAAAAATTTCCTTAAAAAAAAAGAAAAAAGTTCTTTGCAAAATTTTTAATTAAATTTACTCAAAATTGAATATTTTAAAAGATTTAAATTCGAAACTTTTTTAAAATTTAATTACTAACAAATTTTACTATAACTTTTGTAATAGTCAACAATTTTGTACAATTTTACTCGAAATTCTTTTCTAAATCAATTCTTATCAAAATATTCCGAGGGAATTCGATTGCGAAAATAAATAATTATTTCTAAAAAATTGCAGCTGGACTTTTCAAAAGAAGAGAAAAAAGTAGCTTCTAGTGGCAAAAGACTAAGGAAATTAAAAAATAATTTTTTCCGAAAAATTGTAACTTTATTTTTTGGAAAAAAATATTAAAAATAGCTTCTAGTGTAAAAAAAGTAAGAAATCTAAAATGATTATTCCCAAAAATTGCAGCTGTTATTCTTTTTTAAAAAAAGAGCAAAAAATAGCTCCTAATGGCAAAAAACTAAGAACAAAATAATTAAAAAATTTTTAAATAATTAAAGTAATTATTTCCAAAAATTGCAGCTGTATTTTTTTTTAAAAGAAAAAAGTAGTTTCTAATGTCAAAAACATAAGAAAAGTATCTAAATATTAAATCATATAAAGCCTGAAAAATAAAAAATAGTAAATGAAAATGTAAATAAACAGAAATAGTAGTTTTATAAATTAAAGAAATGCAAATTACCTATTCATAACTTCAGTAACAGTATTATCCACATTCTCAAACTTTGGTAAATCCTGATCAATCTTCAACTCCAATAATTTCCCAGCAAGTGGCGTGTGAACACTCTCCTTTATTTTAAAAGGACTCTTCCCCAGTCCATTCTTCGTATGATACGGCGTTCTACATCGCGATTGTAATTTCGTTATTCTCGCCAATTTCGGTATACACGAGACGCGTGCAAATTCCGACGATATTATTGTCTTTGCATTATCACAATTTTGCGAGAATATTCGTCGTTTACACAATGGCACTGAGTCGGCTTCCATAATATCCTCGGGGCTTGCGGCGAGGGCGATTTTTTGAAAGAAATCCGAAACATGAGACTGTCGATTGGCACGTGCCTCGTTAACGATATTCTGCGGCAGTTCATTGCTACTTGGAAAGTTTCTTGAACTCGTTCTCAGTGGCGATGCTGACGCATTTGTTGTTGTTGTAGTTAATGTTGTTGTTGTTGTTGCCGTCGTCGTCGTCTCACTTGTTCGTGATTCGCTCGGAAATAATGTGAGTGGAATATCAGCGTCAACTCTCGGTGTACTCAGGTAAAAACTTTCAGTTGGCTCCGAGGATTTCTGCAAGTCGTGAAGAAGAAGCGATTGTCGCTTCACTGATCTGAAACTCGTCTTCGTCGACTGTAATGAGAGAAAAAAAACGAATTTTTAGACTCTAGCCAATTAAATTTGTTTAATGAAATTGAAAATTCGAATTTTATCGATAGGAAGTTTTTTACTTAAAAAAATCGTCTGTTGGGAAAAAAAATAGGGATTATGGAAAATAATTATTTTGCATTCGTAATTGCGAATTAAATTGGTGTTTCTCTTTTTTACTTACCTGAAAGTACCCTCTTAGATCGCTGCCATGACTACGACATCGTCGTCTACGTCCAGGTGTGGGTTTAATTCCCGTCGAAGAATTTTGAGCGTTGGGTAGATTGCCTTTCGTTTTGGAGCCTGAGGCTGGAGGAGTATTGGAGAGATCACGAAAAGGTCTGCGGGACGTCTTGTTAATATTAGGCGGTCCATGGGGGGTAGAACTGGCCGTAGACAAAGATCTCGATACCGTCCACTTCAGCATCTCTGCAAAATAAAAAAAGAAAAATTTATCCCCCATGAATATTTCCATAAAGAAATTTTTATTCCCAAATATAATCGCTCAAATTAAAAAAAAATCCCTCACCCCTTTAAAATACTTTTTTTTGGGAACCATTTCTAAAACGTTCCATAGAAATTAAAAAGCTAAAACGTCTTTTTGTTTTCTACAGGGTTGCCACAAATATTTAATTTTATTTTTCCCTGATTTCCAGACGGAATTCTCACTTTTTCCCTGAACATAAAAAATATTCTGATTCTCTATAAAAATTATTAGATACTCAACAAAAATGTTCTATTAAATTTATTTACAAATTTCATTAATTGTAAAATTATTCAAAAACATCAATAACTAAATTTTTAAATAAGTATTTAATTATTACTTTTTCACAGGAATTAAAATTCTTTAGAGATTTTAATAAAAAAACCTATTGAAATTTAATTATTATAAAAATTTCCCTCCTTACGTCTTGACATTCAATTAATTTCTAGAATTTTCACTGAAATTCGCCTCTAAATCAATTTATTATTTTTAGTAATTTTCAGAAAAAATTTTCATAATCTAGTTATTTACAAACAGAAAATTTTATTATTTACAAAAATCCTAATAAAATTCTTCGCAGGAATTCAATTATTTTTAAAAAGTAGTTAATTTTCTCACAAAAATTCAATTATTTGAAAAAATTGTAATAAAATTCGTTTCAATAATTCAATTATTTTCAAAAACAATAAATCGATTATTCGGTAATTTCATTTTTTAATCAATTTTTATTAGAAAATTCTAGAAAAATCCAATTATTTAAATTGAAAAATAAATAATTTATTGAATAGTTGAATGTTTGTTGAAATTGAGTTCTCATAAAGAATTTTATCAACAAATTTCTAAAATCTAAATAATTGAATTCTTTTGACAAATTTTAATAAAATTTTTAAGAATAATTACATTTTTCGAGCAATTTGATTAAAATATTGGATTCAAAATTAATTGAAATCCTGCGATTAGTTTTATTATTCATGAAAATAATTTTAAAAAATTTCCAAAAATATTATTAAAATTTTTCTAAAATAATTGAATTTCGGTAAAGAATTTTATTATTTATAAAAATAATTAAATTCTTGTAAAGAATTTTGTTAATTTTTTTTTAAATAATTGATTCATGGGACGAATTTTATAAAAATTTTTTTAAATAATTGATATTTTTGAAAAAATTTTATAAAATTTTGTACATTAAATAATTGAACTTACGTGAAAATTTTATTATTTATGAAAATAATTGAATTATTACAAAGAAATTTATTAAAAATTTCATAAATTATTGAATTTCTGTGAAATTTTAACAAGAATTTTATTCAAGTTTTTAAATATATTTTAATTTTGAAGAAGAATTGTATTATTTATAACAATAATTGAAATTTTGACGATAATTTAAAAATTTTTTTTCCAATAATTGAATATTGATGAATTTTATTATTTATAAAAATAATTGAAATTTTGACAAAAATTTTTCAACATAATTGAATTTCTGCGAAGAATTTTATTACTTTTAAAAATAATTTAATTCTTCCAACGAATTTTATTCAAGTTTATAAAAATAATTGAATTTCGGCGAAGAATTTTAATATTTCCAAAAATAATTGAATTCTTGAAAAGAACTTTGTTAAATTTTTTTCAATAACTGAACTCTTGCGACGAATTTTATAAAATTTTTTTTAAATAATTGATATTTTTCGTAAAATTATTTGAAATTTTTTATATTAAATAATTGAATTCCTGTGAAAATGTTATTATTTTTTAAAATAATTGGTTTATTTAGAAGAAATTCATAAAAAAATTTTGTAAATTATTCAATTCCTGTGAAATTTTAACAAGAATTTTATTAAAGTTTTTAAAAATAATTGAATTTCGAAGAAGAATTGTATTATTTATAAAGATAATTGAAATTTTGACCAGAATTTTAAAAAAATATTTTGAACATAATTGAATTTTGGAGAAGAATTTTTTTATTTTTAAAGATATAATTGAAATGAGCAGAATTTTTTTAAAATTTTTGAATATAATTGAATTTCTGGAAAAATGTTATTACTTTTGAAAATAATTGAATTTCTGTAATTATTTGTAACTTTTCCTAAAATTAAATTTCTTTTAGTATTTTTAATTAAAATTCTTTTATCAATCTAGTATTTATGAAAATTGTAAAAATTATTCATTACATAATTTATAAGTCATAATTTTATAATAGTTCTTTAAAAATTAAGTTATTTAAAAAGAAATTATTGTCTGAAATAGAAAAAATTCAAGGTTTTGTATTAAAATTTGTGGTTATTTTTATAGTTTACAAGGCAAACAAAAAAACATCAAAATTTAGAGTTTTTTCATGAATTTTTGAAATTCAATTTTTTCCAGTACTTTTACTAAAAATCCCTGACTTTATTGACCAATTTTACTTTCCCTGAATACCCTGACCTGTGGCAACCCTGATTCTAATGTCTTTTCGTCTCTAATTAATTTTCAAACAGCCGTTGTGTGAAGAAAAAATTTTTTTTCTCACACGGATTTAATATACGTTAAAGATAAAATTAGGTCACCTCTGAGATTAGATATATAAATTGTATAACGATCGTGGCAATTATGGTGAATTGTCAACGACATTTCCCAGGAGGAAAAAAGGGGTTGACCCTCTTAAAGGAATGAAGTTGAAGAAAACGCAAAATGACGATAAAAGAGTATAACAATACGTCGATTCAGGTAGACAATGTTTTTCTACTGGGTGAAGGATAATTACAAAGTTTTTGAAAGGAAGAATAAGAAACAGGAAGACTGAAACTTCTTTAGCAACGTCAAAAGGTATACACCTGTCGTGGCATACGGGAAATACAAAAACAGGTGAAACTCCTGGAACACCTGAGAGTTGCTTTCGCAATTTAACACTTAGTCTCTCTCTCTGTCTCTCCTCTCTTGACATTGGATTGGATAAATAGACCTTAAATGACACCGACCGCAGACTTATATTCAACACGTGATAAAAAGAAAATTTTTTTAATACATAAACATTAAGTGTAATGACACATGTCATCACCTTTCAAGAGTAAGGTGTTTATATTATATATTATTTATTTAATTTTCGTCATTTAACCACTTCATTTTTGGTCTGTTGAAATTTGTGGCCAAAAAATATCCCATGTGCTGAATAGGAGACATGGGAGTTTGCAAATATTAATTAAATATCGATCACTTTTCTTTGCACGTAAATAAACACGACTTATAAGTAAAAAGTGAACTTTAGTACATTTTGAGGTTATGTTTAGAAAAAAAAATGACACCGGAAATTGTTTATAGAAAACCGTCCACCAATCACTGTCAAGTACACTATGGAACAAACTTTATTAATAAAAAATTACTAAAAAAACACTAAAGAAATTACTGAGAGAAAAAAAATTACTAAAAAAAAAGAAAGAATGCTTTTGATATTTTTTTTAGTTTTAATAAATAATTCTTATTAATAATTAATTCCTAATTAATTAATAATTAAATACGAACAATTTTTAAAACTCTTTATTAAGCTCTGGAGTTGAATATATAGTAATAGTAGTAGTTAAATTTATAAATAATAACAATGCGAAATTTGCATTATTTTTATGAACGAAATTTTAATTAAGAGTAAATTGTTTCGCTAAATTATTAACTACATTTTTGTTGCGGCGCATTGCTTGTAAACGCCCTTTTAATTAATTATACGACCCTCATTGTATAATCACACTTATAAAACACTTTTATTAGCCGCATGCACTTTTTCAATGGGATGAGGAAAAAAAAAAACCGCTGCGTCATTGACATAAATCTTTTGAACTGCACAAAGTAATTACATTAATAAGGTTAATTATCAAAATTAATGCGCTAATTGCTAATTATTTCCCTTGGATTTTCATACTTTCAAACGAGAATATTCATCAAGTTTTCTTATTTATAACGCGAGATTACAATATTTTTACAAGTTTACAATTTTACAATTATGTAAAAATTATTTTTTTATTATTACTCATGGCCGGATCACTCACTTAATGTAATTGACAAAGTGACACTAAAATGCAAAAAATTTGAGGTTATGTTTGTAATTTTCGGACTGAGCTTAAGAAACGCTTATAAGAAAGTTACCTAAAACGCAAAAAATTGAGGTTATGTTTATAATTTTTGATTTTGAAAAATAAGTAATTAAGGGAAATGAAAGAAAATTGAGAGTTAGGGTAAAAAATTGAAAAGGACAAAGCAGACTAAAGTGACCTAAAGACCTTGAAATTACGTGTGCGGGACACCGCAAATAAATTATCAAGCATTACGTGTATTGAAGGTCAGTTCCACTATATATATATATATATAAAAAGAAAGTATATATAAGACATTGTAAAAAAAAAATTCCGAGGCCACGATGAAGCTTTTTTGGGCGCGCGATACCTTCGTGTACAACAACCTTCGTAGGTTCTTTGACCAGATGGGCCTTTCCTTGTACGATCACTATAACCATATGGGCAGGTGCCCCGACAAATTCCCCATAGTGTGCGTGTGTATGAAATAAATATACGAGGAACGTATATATATATATATATAGGGAAAAAAAGTACGCGTTTTACGGGACAAGAACGCGTGCACGTTCTAGCAACAGCCTGTATGCAAATGAATGCAATACCCACTTCACAATGCAGTAGTTCACTCGCCCCCCCCCAGAGGAACCGTTAAAAGTTATAAAAACCTGCTGCTACTGTGTGCGCTGTTTCTTGCGACAGCTTTTTTCTCCATCTCTCTCTCGCTCTTTCGCTCTTTCGCTCTGAATGCAATTTTCAGGTTGCACGACATTTCGCGGACACAATCGCTTCATTTCCACCCCATCGCGGCCATTTGGAGTCTTCTCTTTTTAGTGTGTGACCCCCGACAGTGAGTGATTTTTAAATTTCGCGCGCACTCGTTTCGCTTCGTCGCCCGCGCATTTAAAATCCCCTCCACACCACCGCCACTTTTCGACGCCTGGCAATTTAGGTGTACTTAGAGTGCAGTCCCATGGTGGTAGATTAGTAGAATAGTGGAACAGTTTTGACCAATCAGATGACTGGATTTTTTAACACTTATTTTGATAGGTCAAATCTATTACACTACTCCACTATTCTACCAGCATGGGACTGCACTCTTATGTTGTTTCGGATTATTATTGCAAAAAAGACCCTAAAGGAAAAGACGAAATTTGGGAATAAATCTAAATAAAGTATCTAAATAAATATCTAATCTAGATAAAAATTTATCTACTTATTTTTGTAGAAAAATTCGTTCTTTAATTCTTTGGTGCAAAAATAGCTGTTATTTTATTACTATTTGAATTTCGCGGGCATTTTAGTCCCTAGAGTTAAAGGCGGATTGACAATAGAAATACGTGGTGCTTTCTTCACTGGGATCGAAAATTATTCTTTTCTTCACTACAATATTGTCCAAAGTGCTTTATTAATTTATAATATAATAATTAAAGTATATAATAATACAAAAAATATAATATAATTATAATTATAAATTAATTTATAATTCATTTATAATTAATTTATAATTAATTTATAATTAATTTATAGTGAATGAACTTTATAAATTAACTTACGCTATAAGGAAAGTTAAATTATAATTAAAATTAAAGAATACATTAAAATAAGTAAGCAAAATAAATTATTAAAAATAATAAAAATAAAAATTCAACTTACGCTATAGAGGAAGTTAAATTATAATTAAAATTAAAGAATATATTAAAGTAAAAATAATAAATTATTAAAAATAATAAAAATAAAAATAGTGGAATAAGAAAAAATATTTTACATTAACCCCTGAACATCGGATAACGAAGATTTTCGTCATCGCACTTAAGGGGTTAATTGATAATTTTTTTTATTACTAAAAATAAGCTGCTATTTTATTGCTCTATTTGAATTTCGCGGGCATTTTAGTCCCTAGAGTCAAAGGCGAATTGAAAATAGAAATACGTGTTGCTTTCTTCAGTTTTTTTTTATTTTTTTATTATTTTTTTTATAATTTATAATTTTATTTATATTTTATATTATTTTTCTTTTATAATATTTTATATTTTTTTATATTTTTAAATATTTTATATATATATATATATATATATATATATATATATATATATATATATATATATATATAAACATACCAGAAAAAAACATACCAGAAGTCGATAAAAATTAGCACAAAGCAATTTTCTTCCTTTATATACACATCATTTTTTTTTCTTTTCTTTTGAGGAAATGACAAATTTTCCGGTAAATAATTTTTCGACAGTTTGAAAATATAAATTGAAAGGTCAAAATTTCCCAGCTTTTTGCTGCGTATATGAGTATTTAAAATTAAATTTATATTGTGCGGCGAGTTCTATATGTATGGGTTTAAAATTAATTTCCTTTCCAACACCTTCTTAAGTGTTTCTCAAGTAACGACGTCACGAATCGGTTGATTCTTGAAAGTTGGTGATTACACACGCACTTAATTCGTTATGTGACCAAATATATATATAAGAATAGGGGAGAGCCGAACCCTCAAGGAGAAAATGAACGAGTCCTCACATGAACACGATTAGTCGTTTTATATATATAAATGTAGAAAGAGGGGTTAATTAACTATACACATATATCTAATAACAGGTGGATGTCAAAATATCCATAATATTCCAATTTATAATCACAACAAAAATAAATTATCCACTGTCCCTTTTTTTATTCAGTTTCCAAATTTTTCGAATTTTTGTATATTTTAAACTTTCTTTAACCCTCCGTCACACACCTTGGAAAAAATTACGACTTTACACACGTTTAGAGGGAATCCCTCACCACATTGTAAAATAAGCGACATAACAACATAAACAAAGCAATCAATATAAATTTAATTTTAACACAAACTTATAAATATGTAGTAAATTATTCTAAATTATAAAATTAATAAAATTAATTTTCAGTCTCAAAAATAAAATTTAATTATACGAATGCACCATCTTCCAAGGAATTACACTCTACATGTAAAAATAATGTAACATTAACAAATAAGCAAAAAAATCATTAAATAATTTATTTTAATTACATTTATAATATAATTTTGACATTAGCCAATAGTGGAACAAAAAATATTTTGAAAACTTGATTTTTTTATTTAACATAACCTCACTTTTTCGAGTTTTTTCTGGCTTTGAAGCTTCATAATTAAATATTAATTATGTTTAAACTAAATGTTTTTTTGCAAATATGTTGAGGAGTAAATTGTCGAAAGGTATAGAGACTGATTTTATTTTGCAATAAGGAAAACAATAGTTATTTAAAAAATACTGAAACCGAAGAGGGAATCCCTCCCTAGGTGTGTGACGGAGGGTTAAAACATTTTTTCTTATTATTTATTAGTGATTTATTATTGTTATTTATAAGTTATTTATTATTGTTATTTATTAGTTATTTATTAGTGATGATAAATAAATAAAACAGTAAAAATGTTGATTTATCTTATATTTTATTATAATTTATTATATTTACAAATTTATTCTACAAATTTTAGTAAAATTAAAATTCTTCATTATAATTTATTAAAATTTCTTTAAAATTATTAATTTTCAGTAATTAGTAATTATAATTAATTCTATGCGGCAATTTGTTACAATAATTAATTTTCGATAATTAATTTAATTCCAAAAGTACAAACATAACCTACAAATATTTTTTGATTTTTTAAAAATTATGTTTATTAATTATTTTAAAGGCAATAAAGTCCTTAATGTTATAGTTGATTATATTCAAAGTTAGTCCCCTTTATGGATTTTAATTCCAAAATTACAAACATAACCTACAAATTTTTTATTTTTTTATAAATTAGTTTTTATTTATTATTTTAGAGGCAATGAAGGCTTAAATATTATAGTTGATTATATTCAAAGTTATCGTCCCCTTTGTGTATTTTAATTCCAAAAATTACAAACATAACCTACAAATATTTTACTTGTATGAGTCACAAATTTATTTTTTTCTTTGCTTTTATTTATTTTTATATTTTTTTACTTACCTTTATAATTTTGATATAAATTTACTCTCTTTTTTATTAAATTATTTATTGTATTTTTTAATTAATTTTATTTACTTTTATTTACTGTTATTTACTGTTGTTCAATTTTATTTAATTTTATTTACTCTCATTCAATTTTATTTACCTTTTATTTACTATTATTTATGTTTTTGCGACGTTCACTAAATTTTGATACCTTTTTGGGTGTTTTTTTTATAATATAAAATTGTAAAAAGTCCTTTATATTCCATTGAGAAGAAAGAAGGGAAAGTTTTATAGTTATTTACTATTATTTATTTTCTAAAACGTTCACAAAATTTTGATACCTTTTTGGGTGTTTTTTTTATAATATAAAATTGTAAAAAGTCCTTTAAATTCCATTGAGAAGAAAGAAGGGAAAGTTTTATAGTTATTTACTATTATTTATTTTCTAGAACGTTCACAAAATTATGTGACGTCTTTGGATTTTTTTTCGAAGTAAAATTGTAGAATGTCCTTTAAATTATAGTGAAAAGAGGGAGGGGGAAGTCTTGTAGTTATTTACTATTATTTATTTTCTAGAACCTTCACAAAATCATATTACGTTTTTTGTTTTTTTTCTAATAATGTAAAATTGTAAAAAGGCCTTAAAATTATAGTGAAAAGAGAAAGGGGAGGGGAGAGTAAAATCTCGAAAAAGTTATTTATGTATTTATTTTTATTTACTTTTTATTTCGTAGTAGAAGACTCGAGATCGTGGTTGTGCAGGTTTCGCAGAATTGATCCGAGAATGGAATGTCAAGGGCCAAGTTCAATTGCACCTGACACGTGAAAGATAAAATGGAAAAGATGAAAGATTATCTTGGAATGAAGACGTAATGTATGTGTAATGGTACACCATGGATAAATAGTATATCACCTTTAATGGCTACTACTATAGTTGGTGGAATTCTACACACTATGGCGAAAAAAAGGGGTTCCCCCGTTTCGACACAATCTTATCGCGATCGTGCGATTGCAGTAAACGATAGAACACTTGAGCTATTCTCGATCGACCGCATTTTATATTGTTGTATTCACACAAAATGGTACCGCTTGTCTGTATGTGATGTTGTTTTTCTTTTATTCTTTTCTTTTCTTTTTTTTTATCAAGTACGCAATTGAAATACGATCCACAGAGTGATGCTTGAAAAAAAGGGGTGTCCACAACTAAAAATTATTATCGTCAATGTGGTTTTAGCAATTTATTGTTGAAACCACTTTTGACACAATTGAAATATAATTTATGGGATGGAAGGAATTTTTATCTTCTTGGAATAAATATTATATTTGTTTAGAATATTAATATAAAAATAATTACAATACTAATAATAATAATAATAATAATAATAATAATAATAATAATAATAATAACAATAATAATATTTAAATATTAAAATAATAATATTAATATCAAAATAATAATGTTAGTATCAAAATATCGAAATAATAATGTTAATGTAATAAAATTAATATCAAAATATCGAAATAATAATGTTAATATAATAAAATTAATATCAAAATATCAAAATAATAACGTCAATACAATAATATTAAAAGAAAAATATTAATGTTAATATAGCAATATTAATATAATAACATAATCCTCTTTATATAATGATTTCATTAATTTAATAACATTAATAATATTTTATTACACGATTTCTTACTGATATTAACTATTTATTCAATTATCTAAAATATTTTCTTGATTTTACAATAATTAACAGCTTCATTTTGTACAATTCAGCGAAATAGTGAAAGTTTCATTTTCAAATTTTACCGCCACGCGAATGGCGTCGTCACGTGATCAATTCTCTCTCGACCAATCGGAGAGCGTCAATGGCGGACAAGCTCAGTTGGCGTGGGATTGTCGATGCGCACGGACGGCGTTGTTGGAGCTCCCGATTGTCAACTCGTTTGTTGAAACAAATTGGTAAGAATCATCGAAATATTGCATTATTCTCTCATCTAAATATGTACGAATAGAGAAAGAAGATTATTTGATGAATATTTCACGATGAAAAGAGTGAAAATTGATGAAATGCGACGCGGGACGCTCGTGTCGCAGTGTTTGACACGGCGTCATTTCTACACAATCGATCAAATTTTTTTCACCAATCGTTCTATTTTTCGGCATAATTCTCATATATTCATGTTCCTTTATCTTTATTTACGGAAAATAGTCATGTAAAGTGAAATATTTTTGCGAAATTTGGAGGCGCAGGAATTCTTCCCGAAAGACATTTGATCGAATGGTCATTTGATCGAACGGCATTTGATCGAATAGACATTTTATCGAAAAGCCATTTGATCGAATAGACATTTTATCGAAAAGTCATTTGATCGAATAGACATTCGATCGAAAAGTCATTTGATCGAAAAGTCATTTGGTCGAAAAGTCATTTGATCGAAAAGTCATTTGATCGAATAGACATTTGATCGAATAGACATTTGATCGAAAAGTCATTTGATCGAAAAGTCATTTGATCGAATAGACATTTGATCGAATAGACATTTGATCGAAAAGACATTAGATCGAAAAGTCATTTGATCGAAAAGTCATTTGATCGAAAAGACATTCGATCGAAAAGTCAATTGATCGAAAAGTCATTTGATCGAATAGACATTTGATCGAAAAGACATTTGATCGAAAAGTCATTTGATCGAAAAGACATTTGACCGAATAGACATTTGATCGAAAAGTCATTTGGTCGAAAAGTCATTTGATCGAAAAGTCATTTTAATCGAATAGACATTTGATCGAATAGACATTTGATCGAAAAGTCATTTGATCGAAAAGTCATTTAATCGAATAGACATTTGATCGAATAGGACATTTGATCGAATAGACATTTGATCGAAAAGACATTCGATCGAATGGACTGTTGATCGAAAAGTCATTTGATCGAAAAGTCATTTGATCGAATAGACATTTGATCGAAAAGTCATTTGGTCGAAAAAGTCATTTGATCGAAAAGTCATTTGATCGAATAGACATTTGATCGAATAGACATTTGATCGAAAAGTCATTTGATCGAAAAGTCATTTGATCGAATAGACATTTGATCGAATAGACATTTGATCGAAAAGACATTAGATCGAAAAGTCATTTGATCGAAAAGTCATTTGATCGAAAAGACATTCGATCGAAAAGTCATTTGATCGAAAAGTCATTTGATCGAATAGACATTTGATCGAATAGACATTTGATCGAAAAGACATTTGATCGAATAGACATTTGATCGAATAGACATTTGATCGAAAAGACATTTGATCGAAAAGTCATTTGATCGAAAAGTCATTCGATCGAAAAGTCATTTGATCGAAATGTCATTTGCACGAAAAGACATTCGATCGAAAAGTCATTTGATCGAATGGATATTTTATCGAATAGACATTTGATCGAAAAGTCATTTGATCGAATGGACTGTTGATCGAAAAGACATTTGATCGAAAAGTCATTTGAATCGAAAAGTCATTCGATCGAAAAGTCATTTGATCGAAATGTCATTTGATCGAAAAGACATTCGATCGAAAAGTCATTTGATCGAATGGATATTTTATCGAAAAGTCATTTGATCGAATCTTTTTTGGCATAAGAGTTTCCCTTCTTCATTCTACAAATAGTCATAGCATGAAATACCATGGAAGTTAATTATGTACAGACTTTAAGCGTTACTTGATAGATGGTGCTACTAGTATTCTAATGTGATGGTTCAAGTTTATTTTTTTGGTTACAGTTGTCAGATTGAAATCTTTTTTGTAGATTTGAAATAGATATATGCATTATTCACATTCAAAGTTTAAAAACAATGTTTATAAGTGCATAAACGAGTGATTTCATATTGACTATTTTGACTCATTTCATATTGAACTGCAAGCTTAGCAGTTTATATTCAATGTAAGTACACTTATGTGTTTAATTGTCTGCGCTATTCAATTTAATAATTAATGTAGGCAACATAATTTATTTATAAATAATCAACTATAAAATTGTGCTTTAATTAAATTTATTTATATATATATATATATATGACGTTCCACGGTGAAAAGGACCTTAGCTGTTTTTGACAGAACAAAAAATTGGAAGTAAAAATAAATAAAAATGACTGATTTTCTTTACAAACTATTAATATCAAATTCATTATTATATGCAATATTTTCAGAAAAATATGCTTTTGATATTAAATAATCAATAATAAAATTTTAATGAAGCTAAAACTACTCTAAACATAACCTAAAATTTTAAGCAGCTAAGGTCCCTTTCACCGTGGAACGTCAATATATATATATATAAATAAATTTAATTAAAGCACAATTTTATAGTTGATTATTTATAAATAAATTATGTTGCCTACATTAATTATTAAATTGAATAGCGCAGACAATTAAACACATAAGTGTACTTACATTGAATATAAACTGCTAAGCTTGCAGTTCAATATGAAATGAGTCAAATAGTCAATATGAAATCACTCGTTTATGCACTTATAAACATTGTTTTTAAACTTTGAATGTGAATAATGCATATATCTATTTCAAATCTACAAAAAAGATTTCAATCTGACAACTGTAACCAAAAAAAATAAACTTGAACCATCACATTAGAATACTAGTAGCACCATCTATCAAGTAACGCTTAAAGTCTGTACATAATTAACTTCCATGGTATTTCATGCTATGACTATTTGTAGAATGAAGAAGGGAAACTCTTATGCCAAAAAAGATTCGATCAAATGACTTTTCGATAAAATATCCATTCGATCAAATGACTTTTCGATCGAATGTCTTTTCGATCAAATGACATTTCGATCAAATGACTTTTCGATCGAATGACTTTTCGATCAAATGACTTTTCGATCAAATGTCTTTTCGATCAACAGTCCATTCGATCAAATGACTTTTTCGATCAAATGTCTATTCGATCAAATGTCTATTCGATTAAATGACTTTTCGATCAAATGACTTTTCGACCAAATGACTTTTCGATCAAATGTCTATTCGGTCAAATGTCTTTTCGATCAAATGACTTTTCGATCAAATGTCTTTTCGATCAAATGTCTATTCGATCAAATGTCTATTCGATCAAATGTCTTTTCGATCAAATGTCTATTCGATCAAATGTCTATTCGATCAAATGACTTTTCGATCAAATGACTTTTCGATCGAATGTCTTTTCGATCAAATGACTTTTCGATCAAATGACTTTTCGATCTAATGTCTTTTCGATCAAATGTCTATTCGATCAAATGTCTATTCGATCAAATGACTTTTCGATCAAATGACTTTTCGATCAAATGTCTATTCGATCAAATGTCTATTCGATCAAATGACTTTTCGATCAAATGACTTTTCGACCAAATGACTTTTCGATCAAATGTCTATTCGATCAAATGACTTTTCGATCAAATGACTTTTCGATCAACAGTCCATTCGATCGAATGTCTTTTCGATCAAATGTCTATTCGATCAAATGTCTATTCGATCAAATGTCTATTCGATTAAATGACTTTTCGATCAAATGACTTTTCGATCGAATGTCTTTTCGATCAAATGTCTATTCGATCAAATGTCTATTCGATCGAATGTCTTTTCGATCAAATGACTTTTCGATCGAATGTCTTTTCGATCAAATGACTTTTCGATCAAATGACTTTTTTCGATCAAATGTCTCTTCGATCAAATGTCTATTCGATCAAATGACTTTTCGAT
Source organism: Leptopilina drosophilae (assembly GCA_032873175.1). Taxonomy (NCBI): domain Eukaryota; kingdom Metazoa; phylum Arthropoda; class Insecta; order Hymenoptera; family Figitidae; genus Leptopilina; species Leptopilina drosophilae. Next base: position 23,203,382 of record CM065487.1, read on the forward strand.
CAAATGTCTATTCGATCAAATGTCTATTCGATCAAATGACTTTTCGATCAAATGTCTTTTCGATCAAATGTCTTTTCGATCAAATGTCTTTTCGATCGAATGTCTTTTCGATCAAATGACTTTTCGATCAAATGACTTTTCGATCAACAGTCCATTCGATCGAATGTCTTTTCGATCAAATGTCTATTCGATCAAATGTCTATTCGATCGAATGTCTTTTCGATCAAATGACTTTTCGATCGAATGTCTATTCGATCAAATGACTTTTCGATAAAATGTCTATTCGATCAAATGGCTTTTCGATAAAATGTCTATTCGATCAAATGCCGTTCGATCAAATGACCATTCGATCAAATGTCTTTCGGGAAGAATTCCTGCGCCTCGAAATTTGATTGATTAAATACGACAGAAAGAAATTCAAGATGGCGCCGGTTTTGAGACTTTTCGTCTCGACATCTTGAATTCGTCTCGTGTGTTCGGTTGGCAGTACTTTTTTCTTACTTTGGACAATTGTTCACTTTTTTAATTTTTTTTCTAAACATACTATTTAATTAATAACAATCAGAATTTAATTTCTTTATTTTTTCAACGTAAGTGATTCAATGTTGATGAATAAAAATTGTGGATAACTCAAAATCGTTACGTTTATTCGAATCATCGCTGAAATAATCAACAGATTAGAAATATCGTTTCCGTTTTGGCAAAAATATGATCACGTGATCAATAATTTTTGGACCAATCAGTGAGCGTCGATATTGGACAAGTTTAGTTATCGACTGATTGTCGACGCGCGCGCGTATCGGATTGTTGTCGCTCTCAATTGTCAATTCCTTTGTCGAAGAAAATCGGTAAGAATCGTCGAATTATTGATTCATTCGAAAAGTTTTAATAGCTATGAATAGGGAAAAATGATAATTGTCGAATATTTGACAACAAGAAGTGTAAAAATGGATGAAATGTGAGTTGTGACGCCCTTGTCAATGTTTGACGGGACGTCTTTTCTGTACACGATCCATCAAATATTTTTTCCTAAATCGTTCTATTTTTTGCCATATTTTTCACGTATTCATGGTCCTTTTTCATTATTTACGGAAAATAGTCATGTAAAGAATATATTTGGGCGAAATTTGGTTCTGTAAATATGACAAAAAAAAAAAAATTCAAAATGTCGCCGATTTTAAAATGTCAATTATCAATTTGTGATTTTTAGGTTGGCAGTATTTTTTTTTTTGCTAACCTGTCAGTTGTGAACTTATCTCTTGTTTATTTTTTTCTGTTCTGTTTTTTAAACAAATATCACGAAAAGACAATTCGAAAGTTAAAAAAATGTCATAGTTGAATTGTTGTTTATTTTTTATTTTTCAGTGAGTGATGAGAAGAGACTATCGCTTCGGTTAATCAAACAATTGGAGAAATAATAAAAGGGATATTATGATTATCGTTTTCAACAGAAGGGTTGAATCTCCGAATTGGAAGTTTCTGTCCTGGTGCAATATTCAAGTTTAAAGGTACATTTATTTCTAAACTTTTTTCATTTTGAAATTTTTCTACTAACATTAATATCTTCGATCGTTTGTTTACAAAATTGAAACTTTTTTTTAACTTTATTAAATTAAATCACGAATGGAAAATTGTCTTTTCTTGACAACCGCGGAACATAACCTCAAAAAGCTCGGGGTCGTGTTTATTCGTATTTTTCGCAGTTTTTTTATGCAAAGTTAATCGAAATGTGAATAAATTTTATTACGTGTGGGTGAAAAATGATTGAAAATAAAATATTCAGCGTATTTAAAATGCTTTTGAATTATCATTTTTTTGCGATTTGGAAAACAGTATATTTTTCTTTCAATGGGAAATATTTCGAGGATTTCGACTATTTGGAAATTAAATTCGTAAATCAAAAGAAATAAATGGAAATTAGGAGTTAAATAAATTGAAAATAAATAAAAGCTAAATAAATAAATTCCAAGTAATTGAATTCTAAGTAAATAAATTCTAAATGAATAAATTATAAATAAATTCTAATTGAATAAATAATAAATAAATTCTAAATGAATAAATAATAAGTAAATTCTAAATGAATAAATAATAATTAAATTCTAAATGAATAAATAATAAATAAATTCTACATAAATAAATAATAAACAAATTTTTATCAATTACTTTTAATTTAATTTTTTATTGTCGTGTTTTCGGTAACAAATTAAATAACAAAAAATTATTTTTTAGATTAATTTAAATTTTATACATTTTTTTTTTAATTTGTTAATGTTTTTTAACGTCAATTTTAAAAACATTGTTAAAACGATTAAAAAATGGTTTTGACATTTGTTTGTTTATATTTTCCGCTAAAGTGTTTCATCCTTTTATTGTGAAGTTCCATTTGACGTGTGTGATTGATTGAAATATCTCAATTGACTCTTTTAATATTTAAATAAGCAAATATTGAATCAAGAATATAAGTGATGGAGAATTGAGTCTAGCAGCGGATTTAGTCACTGTTTTTTTTTCTTTATAGTAGTAGTTAAGGGTTTTGTGAGCTCAAGGGGCAGGTGTTTTTCGATACACGAGACTAGAGATGATTCTAAATGAGTTTCATTTACATAAAACATTGAAAGACCAGAAGCAAATTCGTGTCCTTTTAAATTAGTGAAAGTAAATGCAAATAAAAATCAGTTTTTTAATTTTTAAATAAAATATATTTGAAAATAATTTCTTTCATTTATTTTTAAAAATTTATTTTGTTAATTTATTTTATTAATTTCTTTTATTAGTTTATTTTATTAATTTATTTTATTAGTTTATTTTATTTATTTATTTTATTTATTTCTTTTATTAATTTCTTTTATTAATTTATTTTATTAGTTTATTTTATTAATTTCTTTTATTAGTTTATTTTATTTATTTCTTTTATTAATTTATTTTTATATTTCCTTTATTAATTTATTTTATTAGTTTATTTTATTAATTTATTTTATTAATTTATTTTACTAATTTCTTTTATTAATTTATTTTATTTATTTATTTTATTTACTTATTTTATTAATTTATTTTATTAGTTTATTTTATTAGTTTATTAATTTTTTTCTATTTCTTTAAATAAATTAATTTAGAAAGTTGACATTTTCTTACGAATCGTTTTTTTTTTGACATTTTTTTAGACACTTTTTTCACATTAAGGTTTTCAGTACGAAAACATTTCTTTTTTTTCAATTCCCGAAAGAAACGATTGAATTAGTGTCTTTGGGGGGGAAAAAATAAATTCACAAATTTATAAAAACTAAATAAATCCCAAACTACAACGGACTATATAAAACAGCCATTTACATCAAGAGGGAAATCATAACGCCTCAGTCGTTTAGATTCATAGTCGATTGACCACTCTTTGTAATTTATTTCGGACACGACATTGAAAATTCGTCCAAGTGGACATCAAAGGGCAAAAAAAAAGACACAAAATTTCAAGTATGATGGCAAGAATAGTATATAGTCCCCTTACCTTCTTTTCATCTACATATAAAGTAAAGTAACGTAGAAAAAAATGTCTTATTCATGTTTTCACCCATTTTCATATTATTTCTTACCAAATTTTTTTTTCCCTTCGCGTACATTTTTTTTTTTTACTATTGAGGGTCAGTATGAGTAAACTAGGGGCACAGGAATTGAAAGAAATTTTACGATTGGCGAAAATGATTTTGTTCCCGTTTTTTGGCACTTCTTGTGAATGAAGAAATTTTTTTTTTTCCTCTAAACACAACTGGACTTTACGAACCAGTAATTTCTTCTCACGACGCTTTTGAAAAAAAAGTCCAACTGGTTTTTTTTACGTCATATATATATAGATCCCCTTTCATAATTCTGTCATAAACTCGTGGCTCGTTCGTTTTTAAAAAGGGTAATTTTCGATGGGACTGGTTTTTTTTTGGGGACCTTTCAGGTTTAGAAATATCGAACTTCTTGTTAGCGTTTCTTCTTTTTTTTTGACATTGTTAGAGTGAGTGAGGAGCTTCTCGAAAATGGGCGGTGCTTTTTTTTCATTGCCTTCCAGAATTAGGAATTCTGATTGCTTTCGGTTTTTTTACAATTCTTTTTTTCTAATTATTTTCTTGTTAATTATTTTCCTCTTTAATTGGTTCTTTCTTTTTTTCTTTCATTGGTTCTTTCTTTTATTTCTTAATTTAATTTAAAAAAATTTTTTTTAATTAGTTATTAATTAATTAAATTTTTTAATTTTCTTTGGTTTTAAAATAGTTTTGTATTTAGCAAAGTATTTTTAATTTTTTCTCTATAAGGGAAATTAATGACTAAATTTAAATTAGTTGGGGAATTTTTTTATTCGCAGATAAGGGCGAATTTAATTGTTTTTAATTTGTTATTTTGAAATACTTGATGAAATTTGATAGGCTGAGTGATTTTGTGTCAGTAAAGTCAGGGAAATGGAGGGAAAATAAAATTTTTATCAGTAAAGTTAGGAAAATGGCGTAAAAGATTTTTTTTTCAAAGAAATTAAGAAAATTGAGACTTTTTTTTTATTTATTTTCCAAAAATTGCGACTTTTTCGACTTTTCTTACAAATATTGGACATTTTTTTTTGTATAAAATGCAAATTATTACGAGTTTTACAGTTGCGAAAATAATTATTTTAACAAATCTTGCAAAAATATTTTTGGAATTATTCTTCTAATAAAATTTTCGAAAAATACAATTAGTAATTAATAATTTTTTTAAATAATTGAAATTTTGTAAAATTGGATTGAAAATAATAATTTTTTTCAAGTATATGTTTGGTCAAAATGTTTGAAAATCAACTTTTTATTAAGAGTTTTTATTGGAAATTTCGAAAATAATTATTGAATTTTTAAAAATTTTCATGAAAAATCTTTTAATAGAAATTAGAAACTAAAATTAGCTTCTAAATTTTTTTTTAAATTCAATATTAATGAATAAACAATATTTTTTTGTTTTTTCAATTATATATTTTTGACGATTCAAGTACAAAAAATAATAACATTTTAGAATTATTTTCAACATTTTGGAGAAAAAAATCATGTTCAAAATTTTTAAATAAAATTAGTCAAGAAATTTATTAGTTTTTTTTTAAATTATACAAAAATTCTTTTAAGAAATTCCATTATTTTCGAACAAACTTTTTAAATTTCGGAAAAAAATCGTGGCCATGTTTAGTTAAATAAAAAAATTGTTCAAAAATTCGAATATTTTTATTTATCTTTTTCAAAATGTTAATTTATTTTAAAACGATTATATCAAATTTCAAGTGTTTGTAAACTTTTTTAATTGTATGTACAGTCGAATTCAGAATTCGACAAAATTCGACTAATATTAGAAAATAATTTGAATAACAATTTTTCTATTCGGAATATTTTTAATATTAGAAAATTAGAAAATTATATATAATTTAGATAAAATTTTTTTAAAGATTGTTTACTGTAATGAAATCTAAAAAATTCTATTGCTTTTCTACAGGTTTCACTGTAATTAAAAAATTATGATGTTTGTTAAGTTTTTAACTTTCAAATGAACTTTGATCTTTGTTAAATTTTGTTAAAATCTGAAATTTGTTAAAAAAAATTTTTTTTAATTTAAGAAATTAATTCCTTTCTAAATTCTAAATATGTTGAATTAATTTTATTTTAAATTTCATTTTGACAAATGTTTGCAAATGGTAAATTACAATTATTATAAAAAATAGAGATTTTTTTTATTTATTTATTTTTATTTTTTATTTTACTTTCAGAACATTATTGGAAATAATAATTGATTTAGAGATGATATTTAGTTGTAAATTGTAGAAAATAATTTAATTTAGGAAGTATTATAGTTATTAAGAATTTTTAATTAAAAACATTTTTAAAAATTTATTTTTTTTTTAGAAATTTTACGTCGGCGAAATTTGCAACATTTATGATCAACGATTGAAATGAAAAAAAATATTTTCCTACCGAAAGAAATGAAAACTTTTGTTCACAAATATTTTTTTTTTTGTAAATCATTATTCAGAAAATTAAATTATGTTCAAAAACTTAAAACTCAAATTATATACAAAAACTTATAATAATTTGGTTAAAAAAAATATTTTTCTTCAGAAATCGTTGACTATATATAAACGTTGTAAACTTCATCAATGTGAAATTTTAGTTATTTTTTCTAAAACTTAGACATTTTTACTTACATATTTTCTTACAGAGAATTTTGTTAGGAAAAATAATTTTAATGTCAGTAAATTGGCAGGGATATGTTAGGAAAATGGAAAAATAAAAAATAAAAAAATTGTTATTGTTATAAAATATAGGGAAAAGTTTCTTTTTGCGGAATAAGAAAGTGACGAGATGATTAGGATTAGGATATAGGAAAAAGCAGAAAGAAAACAGTTTTTTTTGGAAGAAAAGAGAAAAGTGACGCGGGATGATTAGGCTTTTTGATTCCGATCCCAAAAAAAAGAGAGTCGAATCTCGCGGTCGATACACTTTTTTTTTTTTAACGGCGATAAATTGGGGGGGTATATCATGTACACACGCGCGAGCTCGCAAGAAACACTCTCTTGAGTGACATTATAAAAGTGTCGTAAGTAATCATTGCTTCTGTATTGTTAAAAGACTTCAGGTAAAATCAAGCGTAGAGTAAAGCCGAATAAAATGGGAACGACCGTTGAATCTTTTGATACGTACAGGTATGACCTACAAGGTCACAAATTCTGGCTCAAGATGTGTACACCCTTATAAACTGAGTTTTTGTGCGCCTAGTATAACATAGCAGCATGCACAGCATTGATTAACGATAAAGAGAGAGAGAGAAAGAGAGAAAGAAAGAAAGAAAGAATATAAGAGTGAAATAGATCGACGGTTGGGACCTTCTTCAAAAACTCGTCTATATATATATACACTTTTAGATTTTACACTTACGCATTAAATACTAGTGCTCTCTATGTAAAGTGTATCCCTTACATGATACATATGCTGACCTGGTCCTTTTGTTGAAACTATAAGAGTAAATAAAATAGGGTCATAACAACGTGTACTAGGACGATTGTCTAAATAGGAAGTCTTCCTTTTTTACTTCCTGGACTCTTATTGTTATAAAAGTCCATATGTGAATGAAAGTGTGGAAATTTATGTCTAATTTTGAATGCAGTGGGTCAGCATAAAATTAATACTTTTGGGTCCTGCTTTGGTGTTCAGAAGGAATATTTTAATCAACTGTGTATTTAATCTGGTGTGTTAGTATTATTATTATTATTATTATTATTAAAATTATTAAAATTATTATTATTATTATTATTACTATTATTACTATTATTATATTAAACATTGAATTCAACGATCAATTCCGAGTCAGGAATTCCTGACTCGGAATTGATCGTTGAATTCAATGTTTAATATTTGAAACAACCGAGTGATAATATCATATGATAATATTACTATTATTATTATTATTACTATTATTATTATTATTATTATTATTATTACTATTATTATTATTACTATTATTATTACTATTATTATTATTATAAAATATCAATGTTAACTTAAAAGTATCAACAGGCGACGAATTGATACCAAAAAAAGTGGATTAAATAATAAATTGATCCAGATTTGTGGCATCAATTTGATCCACTTGACCACTTATGAAGTTGAAGTCCACAACGTTTGTCGTTTATCAACGAAAAAAATTTATTTGATTCATCCAAATATTATTTTTAATTTAATATTTAGTTGTAAAATAATTATTATCAAAATATAAACATAAATATTGATTTTTTAAATATTTTTGTTCAAATATATTGCATCGTCGTTTTTAATATTAATTTACTTAGTGAATAATTTTTTTTTCGTTGATCAACGTTGTGGACTTCAACTTGGTTCCACTTTAGTATGAATTTGCTATTAATTTGTATCAATTGTATAGCAATCAAGAAAACTGTAAATATAATTCACAAAAATACCATTAATTATTATTATTGTTTTATAATAATTATGCAAATTTAGTTATATTTAGTTTTGCAAATTTTTTTTCCTCTTAATTTATTTAAAATATCACAAAATTTGCTATTAATTTGTATCAATTGTAGCAATCAAGAAAACTGTAAATATAATTCACAAAAATACCATTAATTATTATTGTTTTTTTAATAATTAGGCAAATTTAGTTATATTTAGTTATGCAAATTTTTTTTCCTCTTAATTTATTTAAAATATCACAAAATTGTTTATTGTTTGAAAACTATGTTTAAAAATTAGGAAATATATCCATTTTGTACGTAATTTTTTATTTTTCAATAACAATATTGTTCACAAACTTATTATTTTCTTTGGAGGGGAAAAAATTCAGCGGTTGTCTACTATTTTCATATACAACAAAATTCCCGGTTATTTCTCGGTTATGGACTAAATTTTTTCCGGTTTTCTTTTCTCATAAAATTTAAATTTAATTTTGATTTCGAACATAAATAAATAATAGTTTTAATTGAAAATTTGGAAAATAATTTTTTTCGATTTTTTAAAAATAATCTTGTCTTTTTATAATTCTGATTGGAAATTTTCTTTTTCCAGTTCATTACAATTCTATTGATAATAATTGAATTCCTGCAAAGAATTTTACTGTTTACAACAATAATTGAAATTTTTCCAAAGAATATTATTTATGAAAATAATTTAATTCTTGGGAAGAATTTTATTACAATTTAAAAAAAGGAGTGATAATTAATTATTTACTTAATAAGTAATAAACATTAAATTTGCTTAAGAAATGATAAACATCATTTATTTGAACATTCAGAAATTTGAAATTACAAAAGTTTAAGAGAAGTTCAATAATTATAACTATTGAATAATAATAGAATAATATAATATTTAGAAGCAAAAAATTGATTTAAAACTTTAAAAGCGACTTTATATTTTGAAAATAAAATTATAATTACGATCACTAACATTATTTTCGAAAAATTTAAATAAAATTCTTTCAAAGAATTCAATTATTATAAATAAAATGTTTAGAAATTTTAATTATTTCAAAAATTTTGAATTATTTGTTTAGAAAAATTAAATTATCTTGAAACAATAGATTTGAAAAATTTCAAAAATTTTATTTTTTAGAATTTAAAAAAAAAATTGCGAGAATTTAATTTTAATAAAAAATTTGAAGTGCATATAGTTTTTTTTAAATTAAGTAATAAAAATTTGAATTATCAATCTTCGCACTAAGAAACATGAATTCATTAAAATGTGATTATAAAATCCAATTTATAATTATTAAATTAAAATACTTTGAAAATTTTATTTGTTAAAAAGTTTCTAAAGACATTCTTTAACCAATTCATATTTTCAGTCAATTACATATTTTCAGTCGAATTTCACAATATTTCTATTAACCCCATAATTTTTTTTTAAATTTATTTACACAATCTGTTTGAATTTGTGCCTGACTTTTACTATCAAATTAATTTTTTTTTAAGTAATTAAAAGTTAGAGAAGAGTATAAATATCTATAAAAATTGAAATAAAAAGTATTTTTTTAAAACAAATTGAAATAATAGAATTTTTCTTTAATTTTGGTGAAAAAATTCCCGGTTTTTTATAAAAATCCCGGTTAATTCACGGTTTTTCCCGCGGTTAAATTAAATTCCCGGTTTTTCCGGTTAGTAGACGCACCCTGAAAATTACTTATTCTCGTTTCTTAATATGTCTTAAGAAAATTCTTAATTTTTCATAAGGAAATAATTTGCATCATTACTATTTCTTAGTTACAATTGCTTTAATAAAATTTAAAGTCCTTATTTTTAGTTAAAAAAATGTTAACTAATTTTACTCCTTTTATTCACCTAGAAGAAAAAAAAGATAAGATAATCCTATAAGAGTTAAAAAACTATTTAATAGTATTTTTTTAACTTAAAACTTTGGAAAAAATTGAGTGATTTTTTTGGTTTTGTGTTACAAAAAATATTTTTCGATACTGCCTCTCTAAATTTGAATCAGTTAAAAATAACTGATTTAAAAGCAAAAAGTCAGTCACTAATTCAAATAGTATTATTTCTACTGACAATTAGTTAAAAATAACTGATTGTCAGTTAAAAATAACTGATATTTTAGTAATTTTTTTTTTGACTGATTCAATTAGTCAAGTTTAAATAATTTTTCAGTTATTTTTTACTGTAAATCAGTTATTTTTTAACTAAAATCAGTTGTTTTTAACTGATTCAGAAGCAAAAAGTCAGTCAATGATTGTCAGTTACACCCGCAGAGAAATGGTATATTTGTCTCAGAACCAACTAGACTTTTTATTTGTTTTAAATAAATTTTATTTGTTTTAAATAAAATTTTATTTATGTAAAATAAAAATTTTATTTAAAACAAATAAAAAGTCTAGTTGGTTCTGAGACAAATATACGTTTATTTAAGTCAAACAAAATACATTTGTTTTAAATAATATTTTTCTCTGGGTGTAAAACCATGATTTTTAACTGATTCAATTTAAGAGTGTGAGCATCGATGGCAACTTGTCAGTGACCTTATATCCTTTTGAGATAATATCGCGAAACAAGAGTATATTCAGCAAAACTAAAAATCCAAAACGATTCAAACAAAATTCTCAGAAAATTTAGTGTCTTTTTTTCTTACCTGACTTTATTCTTTTGTATAATTAATCGTTACATCAGGAGCCGCAATTCTTCGGAAGAATAGATGTTTCGTAATTTGAAATCTAACCTTTTTTCTTGATTCCATAATATAATTTTAAGAGTTTGGGTTGAGAAAAAAAGGGCGGATAGAGACTTTGGATTTCAAATCGGATGCTTAGGAGTAGTGTGTTCTCTCCAGACATTGCGAGTTTTAGAGAGTAAGAAATAAGAGAGGGGGGGGGGAGGCAGGTGAACAAAACTCTCCATACATACACAGAGAAGAAGTGGATTTGCACTTTTACACTTATATAAATATATATATATATATATGTAGAAGCACATAGTCGAGGAATTGCAAAAGAAATAACCCCCGAAAATTTTCTATTCAAGAGAGAAAGAATTTAATGGGGATGGTGTGTATGTGTGTGGGGGGGAGGGGTTCAATTCTTTTGCCCCTTTTTTCTTGGATTCTTCCCCCTCTCTGTTTTTTTTGCCCCCACTCTTTGTAATATGGGTGGCAATACGGCACTCGTCTCTCTCGACTTGTGTCTCGTCTCATATTTGGCAAAGAGAGAAAAAGAGAGAGAGAGAGAGAGAGAGAGAGAGAGAGAGAGAGAGAGATAGAAATTCTGATTTATATAAGATTGATCCTAAAGCACCTTTTTTTCGTATTCTGTTTTCGAAAAATGGACCCATGACAGCAATTGTGACGTAAGAAAGGAGGGAATGTGCGAAGGAGAGGTGAAGGGCCTTAGGACAATTATATAAGTCTATATGACAAATGGGGAATTTTTTTCACTAAATTAAAAACAGTTTTTTTTAAACTTGTATTTAAAAAAAAATTTGTTTTTATTTCAATTTTCTTATACTTTTCTCTAAATTTTGATTAGTTAGAAAATAATTTGATTGTAAAAAATCAGTCAATGATTCAAATATACAATGAAAAAACATTTTTTTTGATTATTTGACAAATAGCCGATTATTTGACTATTATCAAATAAATATTTACTTGAATTAAATAAATATTTACTTGAATCAAAATAATATTTACTTGAATCAAATAAATATTTACTTGAATCAAATAAATATTTACTTGAATCAAATAATTTTTATTTGAATTAATTAAATAATATTTGCTTTAAATACTGAAATATTTAATTAAAATATAATTTATTTCATTCAAGTGCAATTTATTTCATTCAAATACAATTTATTTCATTCAAGTGCAATTTATTTCATTCAAATACAATTTATTTCATTCAAGTGTAATTTATTTCATTCAAATATAATTTATTTCATTCAAATACAATTGATTTCATCCAAGTTCAATTTATTTCATATTCAAATACAAGAAATTTGATACAAATAAAAATTATTTGATTCAAGTAAATATTTATTTGATAATGGTATAATAGTCGGTTATTTGTATCAAATAACTTCTGATTTCAGTTTAGTATTTGAATAAATTCAAAAAAAAATTATCGAATTAATTAAAATTTTGTGAAATTCAACTGAAAATTAATAAATTTGTTATTTTTTTTGTTTATTTTGATTATTTGAATTTCATTAGAAAAATTTTTTAACGAGAAGAATGTTTTAAATATATTTTAATTTAATAATTGATGAATAATTGAAATTTATTAAGTGTCACATTCTGTATATTTATGTTTCTTAGTATGACGACTAAAAATTGAAATTTTTATTACTTCATTTAAAAAAGATGCACACTTCACATTTTTTAGGAAAATTGAATTTTCGCAAAGTTTTTTCTTTAAAAATTCTGAAAATTTTTTTTTTAATTTTACAATTCTATTGTTTTGAGATAATTGAATTTTTATAAAGAAATAATTGAAAATTTTTGAAATAATTGAATTTTTATAAAGAAATAATTGAAAATTTTTGAAATAATTGACATTTCTTTGCGTTTTATTAAAAATAATCGAATTCCTTTAAAGGATTTTATTAAAATTTTTCGAAAATAATCCAGAAAATTTCTAAACATTTTATTTTTAATAATTGAATTCTTTTAAAGAATTTTATTTACATTTTTCGAAAATAATGTTAGTGAATGTAATTAAAATATTACTTTTAAAATATAAAGTCGCTTTTAAAGTTTTAAATTACTGTTTTGCTTTTAAAAATTATATTTTATTATTATTTTTATTATTATTATTATTCAATAGTATAATTATTAAATTACTCTTAAATTTTTATAATTTAAAACTTCCGAATGTTACTGCTTATAATTGTCGAAAATTTTAACAAAAAATTCTTAACAAAAATTAAATTTATTTTAATAAATAGTAAAAATAATATAGAAAATATGTAAATAGTAAAATTCTTTGCAAAAATTCAATTGTTTTACAAATTAGAAATTAAAATTATTGAAATAACATTATTTTCAAGTAAATTGAAAGTTTTTTTTAAAATTTGGAATTAAAATAATTAAAAATAACATATTATTTTCAAGTAAATTTAATGTTATTTTCTAAATTTTGAATAAAAATTATTTAAAAAAAAAATAGATTCGGATAAATGGAAAGTTATTTTTCAAATTTTGAATTCAAATTATCAAAAATAACATAATTTTTAAATAAATTTAAAGTTACATTCTAAATTTTGAATTAACATTATTTAAAAAAATTAGTTTTGAATAAATTTAAAGTTATTTTCTAAATTTTAAGTTAAAATTATTAAAAATAACAATATCTATAAATAAATTTAATGTTATTTTCCAAATTTTGATTTAAAATTGTGACGCGATCTGAAGAAAGGGACCTTAGAAGCAAAAAATTGTAGGTTATGTTTACAATTTTTGAAATTAAAATACAAAAAGAGAATCAACTGACAATATAAATTATTGATGATTAAGTTTTCATTATAACTGAAATATTTAATAAATACTGATTTTAATTTGCAAAAAGTAAAAAGAAACTTTTAATCAACAAATTGGTAAGATTAACATAACCTTAAAGTGATTTGCTTCTAAAGTCCCTTTCTTCAGATCGCGTCACAATTGTTAAAAATAATATTATTTTCAAATAAATTTAATGTTACTGTCTAAATTTTGAATTAAAATTATTAAAAAAAACATTATTTTCAAATAAATTTAATGCTTTTTGTCTAAATTTTGAATTAAAATTATTTAATAAAATTAGTTTCTAATAAAGTTGAAGTTATTTTCCAAATTTTATTATTAAAATTATTAAAAATAACATTGTTTTTAAATAAATTTTATGTTATTTTCCAAATTTTGAATTAAAATTGTTAAAAATAATATTACTTTCAAATATATTTAATGTTACTGTCTAAATTTTGAATTAAAATTATTTGATAAAATTATTTCTGAATAAATTGAAAGTTATTGTCCTAATTTGAAATCAAAATTATTGAAAATAACATTAATTTTATATAAATTTAAAGTTATTTTTCAAGTTTTAAATTAAAATTATTGAAAAAACATTTTAGTTGCAAATAAATTTAAAGTTGATGAGAAAAAATGTTTGGGAAAAATTATGACAAAGCCGGGAAAAAATCGAGAATTTTGGTAAACAAAAATAGTTGACACCCTGAAATAACAAAAAAAGAACGGAAATAATTTCTAATAAAATTAAAATAACTGCGGGGCAATAAATCGATATAGAAAGTTATAAATTACTTCTTAAGTGAATATAAGAGAAAGAATTTTAATTTACGTGACTTGAAAACTCTTATACATATATATGAAAAGAAACTCGTGCGGAATTTTGAGAGAATGAACCTCGGATAATAGGCGAGTGCAATTTGTCAAGTTAACCCCTTGTTTTAGTGAGATGAAAAATGCCTCACCACTTTTCGCTTCTTATACACACACTATATATATATATATATATGTGACGCGACACGAGAAAAGGGACCTATCGATAAAAAAATCATTTTTGAGTTTCTAGTCGTATTCCATAGATTTTGAATCGCTCTTTCACGTAAAAAAATCAGAAATTAAAAATCTGAAATAGTTTAATTAATATAAAGCCCGAAAGTTGAACGTGTCCGCGTAAATACACGGGTTTTCTGCTCATGGCGTCACTTTAAACGCTCCCCCTGTAAAATTCTCTTTTGAGGCGATAGGTCCCTTTTCTCGTGTCGCGTCACATATATATATATATATAAATATATATTTAAGAAGCGACAATTTCACTCACATACTTCATTTGATAAATTTATATTATACCTCTCTACTCTTTTCTCTCTCATGAAACTTTTTCTTTTTTTTTCTTACTAAGAACTATAAAGATATTTATATATTATATTATACATGAGAAGGGGTTTGTCCCTTGATTACGCCATTGGTGTAAGGGCTCAAAAAAAAAATTCTTTTTTTGCGAGGGGAGAATGTAAACCGAAGGAAAGAAGAAGTTTCGCAAGCGAGTGAGAAAAGAACTGGAGACAGCTTAACGCGTTATTTAGATCACACCTGTCCTTCTGACATTGTGATTGTTCCCATGCGCCGAAAATGGAAAATCTAAGCTCACGTTGCGTTGGAATTAATTTTAATGTAAATTAATTATTTACTTTTTTTTTAGTTATTTCTTTTTAGATTATTGTAAAAATCGAGATGAATAGAGAAACATTTAAGTTTAGTTTCTTTTTAGTATTGAAACTATTTAACTTTTGGAATTAAATTAATGTTTAAAAATGCGAAAATAGTGTTTCGGCTGGAGTTAGTTTTATACTTTTAATTATAATTTTTCTGTTTTGTTTTGATAATTTTACGATTGTGACAAGAATCGGGAGGTGGGATCGAACGCTGGACCCTAAGGACGGCGCGCCACGCCTTACGCCCCTCGGCTAAATTGAAACTTATTCTTTTCTACCGTTCAAGTGGGTTTTCAAGTGGAAAAAGAGTCTGAATCATTATTAAAGTCCTTTTTTTTGGTTTTTATTGTAAATTTATATATTAAATTTCAAATTTATCTTTTAAGTTTCAATCTTATCTTTTAAGTTTCAATCTTATCTTTTAAGTTTCAAATTTATCTTTTAAGTTTCAAATTTATCTTTCAAATTTTAAATTTATTTTTTGAAAACACGTTAATTTGATTGTTTAGTGCTTTGTAGATAAAAGAGTGACGGTAATTTTAATTTTAACAGGAGTAAAATTTTAACTAGTTATTAATTTTTCTATATGTGCAAAAAGAGGAACTGATTGGAAGGATTGACGTTTTAGTGAATTTCTATGTATGAGTGGAATTTTTTTTTTTAAAGGAGGACTTCTGAAAATAAAGGCCAAACAATGTAAAGAAAACGAGTCCTGCCGGGCAACGTCTGGGTATTTAAAGGAACCCCGAAAAAAAATTGTCGGAACTCTCCACACTGGACTTGTACATTTATAAGGCAAAGGGGATTCCCCGTTTAGTTCGCCCGGCAGGAAACTCTTTTTCTCTCTCTCTCTCTAAGACCCGCAGGTCCTTTTTCTCTCTCTAGAGTCTAGTTCTTTTTAATATTTTTTCTCCCCCTCTCTCTTTTTCTCTCGCTCTTTTCTTTCTATATATGTGTACAACTCTGATTCTTTTATGAACAGATGTACTTGGGAGTCGCGTGCGCGTACTCTTGTATAATATACGTTCGTCTGTCTCATTTCTACACGAAATTTCTTCGTCTTCCTTTTTTTTCTCAGTCAAGCGGAAATCGATATACCTCATTTATATTTGAATGAAGAAAAGGCTTTATTTTCATATTAAGTCGAGTTTAAATTTAAACGCTTTGCGATGGCTCTTTTTTTTATTTCGTTTTATTGAATTTGTTTTCTTCTTCTCTCTTTTTTGAATTCTTTTTTTTCGAATTTTAAAGTTTTGTGACGACTTTGTTTTCTGTATTTATTACTTATTTTCTGTTGTTGACATTTAG
The DNA here is from genome assembly GCA_032873175.1 of Leptopilina drosophilae. NCBI lineage: Eukaryota > Metazoa > Arthropoda > Insecta > Hymenoptera > Figitidae > Leptopilina > Leptopilina drosophilae. Next base: position 23,219,895 of record CM065487.1, read on the forward strand.
TTGTTGTTGCTTTCTTTTCGTTAATAGTTTTTTTATTATTTATTATTCAAAATAATAAAATTGTTTACAAGTTTACTATTTTCGGTGGTTAGAAATTATTTCCGTTATTTATCCATTTTGCTCAAATTTTAACTATAAATTAATTCTTACGCTTCAAGAAAGTAATTTAATAAATTAAGGTATAAATAAAACGAAAACATTCGGACTATGAATAAAATATTTATTTACTTACTCCAATAACGTTTCGAAATCGAAATGATTTCGAGTCTATCCAAAAAATATAAACAAAATTAAAACAATATAATTTAAGAATAAATAAATTAAAACAAAATAATTTAAGAATTAATAAATTGAAATTAATCAATAATTATCTTATAACAAAAGTTAACAATTGAAATAGGCGTAGATTAAATTAGAAATTTTATGGCCTGACGATTTAATAATTATAATTATTGATTATTATTATTATTGTCATTATCATTATTATAATTATTATTGTTAACTTTTTCCATCTTTAATCGATAAAATTATTGTTTAAATTATCGATTATTATTATTAATATGTCTTTCTATTTTATTCTATTTTTGTTTATTTTGGGAAAATATTTTATTCTTTTATTTGAATTTTCCTTTTTTCCCCTTTTCAACAATTTTGTAGTTTGTAATTAAATAAAACTGGTTTTTAGTTTTTAAGAGTAAAAAAAAAGTTTAAACTTTTTAAGAGTAAAAAAAGAGTTTTTAAAAACTAAAAGTCAGTTTTATTAAATTACAAACTAAAAAATTGTTAAAGAGGAAAAAAAGGAAAATTCAATAAAATATAAATAACAAAAAAACAGGGCTCGAATTGTGAGACTTTTTCGACTTTTTTCGATTTTTCTAAGGAAATGTGACTTTTTTCGACTTTTTTGTGAAAAGATGCGACTAGTCGACTTTTTCGAGATTTTCTTAGTAAAATGCGACTGAAATTTTAAAAATTTTCAGAAAATTAAAGTTAAACGAAAAAGTTTTAGACAAAAAAATGTTCTGTTAAGTTTATTTACAGATTTCTTTCAAATTTTTCAAAAAAACATCAATAACTTCTTTTTTAAATAAATATGTAATTATTATTTTTTCATAAGAATTAAAATGCTTCAAAAGATTCAATTTCAAACCTTTTTGAAATTAAACCACTTATAAAAAAATTGTTATAAATTGTTTAAAAAATTTGAAAATAATTGAATTTCTGCGAAGAATTTTATTACTTTTAAAAGATAGTTAAATTTTGCATAGAATTTTATCAGAACTTTTGAAAATAATTAAATTTTCATGATGAATTTTATTATTGATGAAGATAATGATAATTTTGACGAGAAATTTAAAAAATTTTTTGAAAATAATTGAATTTCCACGAAGAATTTTATTACTTTTGAAAATAATTGAATTTCCATGATGAATTTTATTATTTATAAAATTTTGACGAGAAATTAAAAAAATTTTTGAATGTATAATTGAATTTTTGCGAAGAATTTAATTATTTTTGAAAAGTAATGAATTTTAGAGAAGAAATTTTATCATTTACGCCCAGAGAAAATTATTATTTAAACTATTATTAAAATTATTATTTATTTATTATTATTATTATTTAATTATTATTTTATTTGACTTAAATAAATGTATATTTGTCTCAGAACCAATTAGAATTTTTATTTGTTTTAAATAAAATTTATATTTGTCATAAATAAAACATATAATTGAGATAAATAAAAATTTTTTTTAACTAAATAAAATTTATTTGAAACAAATAAAAAGTCTAGTTGGTGCTGAGACAAATATACAATTTCTCTGGGTGTATAAAGATAATTGAAATTATAACAGGTATTTTATTAAATTTTTTTTAAATGATCGAATTTTGGAAAAGAATTTTATTATTTATAAAAATAGTCGAAATTTTGAACAGATTTTTTAAAAAAATGTTAAAAATACCTAATTAAAATTTTGCCATACAGTTTATTAAATTTTATTAAATATTATTCCAGATTGTTTAATGTTAAAGTATGTGTTGGCGAGAAATGTGATTTTTTGACAATTTCGTGTTTCCTTTTCGGCGTTTTTTCCCTAAAATTTCATTCAACTTTTTTCCGACTTTTTCGGAAATTTTATACGACTTTTCGTGACTTTTGTTGTGAATTTATGCGACTAAGCCGAATTTTTTTCAGTCTTTAAGACGATTTGAGCCCTGAAAAAATTTTCCGTTTGTTAAATTAATTTAGTTTTGATAATTATAATTAATAATACACTGAAAAAAAATTTATTTGATTCAAATAACCGATTATTTGTCTATAATCAAATAAATATTTACTTGAATCAAATAATTTTTATTTGATTCAATTAATTAGTATTTGCTTCAAATACTGAAATATTTGATTCAAATAAAAATTATTTCATTCAAGTAAATATTTATTTGATTATAGACAAATAATTGGTTATTTGAATCAAATAAATTTTTTTTCAGTGTAATAATAATATTAATAATAATAATAATAATAATAATAAAAATAATAATTAATTGAAATAAAATTAAAAATTACTTTTTCGAACCCTAATCACTAACGATATTATAAATTATTGGGCATTTGTATACGCAGATATAAACACACATAAATTTAACGAATGAGGGCGAAATGATTTGTTGAATTAGGAATTTGTTTGCACACACATATACATAGCCGCATCGATTTCTATATATATAAATGCATATATAGGTAATCCCTTTATTTCCCTGAAACGTGTGTAATAGATCTTTCTTTCTAAAAGGGAAAACTGTATATAACAGCGATGCGAGGGGGGAATGAGAAATTTAAAAAAAAAAACAACACTGAAACCACCCTTATTGCTCACGCATAACAATTTTATCGGTGCAGAGTGCTGTTTTCCTGCCATGAAAACGTTGTCAACTGCACACACGAGTGTGTGGGATATATTTTGAGAAAAAAAAAATTCCCGGCACGTGGACATTTTGACGATATATTGATTGTCCAATGCACCCCTGAATTATTATTATTATTATTATTATTAGATGTAAAAACTCCCTGTAAATTTTTTTGGGAAAAGAAGAGGAAAAATAAAAAAATTTCCATTTATTTGTGTAATGTAAATATTTTTTTTAACTGGTTTATTTAAATATATAGTGAAAATTAAAAAAGGAAGTAAATTAAAAAAATAGACGACGTTGAAGTCCACAACGTTTGTCAATGAAAAAAATTATTTACTTAATAAGTTGAAAAAAATAATAAAGCAGCAATGTGGCCATAAAAATATTTAGAAATAATAGATTGATGTTTATGTTACGATAATAATTTTTATATAAATATTTATTTATATAAAAATATATATAAATATATTATATAAATAAATTATATAAATATAATTATATATATATATATATATATATATATATATATATATAATTATATAATTATATAAATATATTATATAAATATTTATTTATATAAAAATTATTATCGTAACATAAATTGAGTTAAAAATAATTTTGGAATGAATTAAACGAATTTTTTTCGTTGATCAAACGTAGTTGTGGACTTCAATTTCGTAAAAATGGCAAAGAATGATTAAAAAAGTTCCAATTATTCGCGTGAAGATTGGTTTTATTTTCTTTATTTTTTGAAAATATTTAAGCCGAACAAAAATATTGGTTGAAAATTAAAATTCGTTAAAAAATATTCGTTGGCAACTGATGTTCATTGTAATCTTTTAGAAAATAATAAAAAATTAATTTTGGGAACAAAATAAAGAATTGCCTTTGGAACATAAAATTTTCATATGTGGAAAAAATAATTCCTTGTATCCGTAACTAATGCCATTAACCCTTTTTTGGAAAACTGTCTAAATTTTCGCTATTAATTTTGATTAAACATTTCATTTGACTAAGGATCAATTTGACTAGAGTCAAATTAATAATTTCACCCTAACTAAAAAAAAAATAGGATATATTTTTCATTTTAGGAATATTAATGATGTAAATATGCTGAATGGTCCATCATATGCACACGCGTGTCAAAGATTTATAATCAGATTAAAAATCCTCTTTTTTTCCCCGCGTGTGATTGGAAAAGCATAAATATATATGTATAATAAAAGATCAATTTAATAATTGGGGTGTGATTTCCGATTTGAAAATATACATAAGAATGTGTATATATAATAAATGGAAAAAATTCGATGCGCCGTCACGTTTAATTTGCATTCGTATATGAAAAAAAAAGGAAGGAAGAGAATATATCTCGAAATATAATTATATTCTATAGATGCGCGCGCTTTGCGCCTAGGCGACACTCACGCTTCCAATTAATTCAGGGAACGATGAATTAAAATATGGTGTTTGAGAAAAAAAAAAAAAAAGAAATCTTTTATTAGAAAGAAAATTTACCTGCGCGCAACGCACACAATATGCGCGCTGTTATTTTGAAACAATAGAAACTTATTAAATATACAGTTCGACCCAATTTGGTCGTTAAAAAAGGTTATACCATAGTTGAACCTCTTCAATTGTACTTTATACGTTACCTTCCTCAATTTTTTTTCTATTAGAGACACGTTTTAAATGACAATCGTTCGCTGGTAATTTTTGAAGTGTGTTCTGGTGAAAGGGAAAAAAAATGTATTCCTTGCGGCGAGTTTTATGATCTGTGACAAATTTCTTGACGTGTAAAAAAACTAGTTAATTATCGATTTTTTAAAAATTTTCCGTAAAGTTCGAATAAAGAATTTTTGAATGATTTTAGACTATTTAGAAAATAGTTTTAGTGTGATTTAGAAAATTACAACATATAATTTTGATTAAAAATTGATTTTGATGGAAAAATATGTGTTTTTGCACCCAGAGAAATTGTATATTTGTCTCAGAACCAACTAGACTTTTTATTTGTTTCAAATAAATTTTATTCAGTTTAAATAAAATTTTATTTAACTCAAATATATGTTTTATTTATATCAAATATAAATTTTATTTAAAACAAATAAAAAGTCTAGTTGGTTCTGAGACAAATATACGTTTATTTAAGTCAAATAAAATATATTTGGTTTAAATAATAATTTTCTCTGGGTGTGGGAAAGAAAAAAAAATTTTAGTTAAAAGCTATAATTTTATTTGTAAATAATTATTTATTTTCAAATAAAATAAATAATAATAAAAGGGAAAAATTGTCGCAAATTGAGTATATATAAAGGATGAGTTCTAATGACACTATGCATTTGATTTTTATCGCACGAGACAAAAAAAAAACAGGAAGTAAACATCGCTTTTGGAAAAAAATGAAAATAAAATGAACTCGTAATTTAAGGTTAGGAAAAAAATTTTATGAACTTAAAAATAAAGTGCGCACTACCCCATGGTGCGGTGTGGTGTCCAGCAGCAGAGCCCCCAGGTTGATTTCGTTGTACGATTGTGGGCAGGAAATTCCCCCTTTAGTTTTGTAAAAAGGGTTAATACAATACTTTGGTAATTTATTAACTATAGGCGCTCATATGGAAAGCTCTATTTCATTTTTGCAATTGCAAGGGTTAATGACTCTTATACTTTTATACTCTCTCTCTCTATATATGTGATCGATTTCCTTCTTTTCTCGCACGTACAAACGATTATTTATATCGCCTTTCATCGGTTATATATTGTACGTTTCACCCCCTATATACTGTATATAGAGTATTAAACGATGGACATTTAATCACCCCATAAATCTTCAAGAATCGCATTCTAATTACTCTCCCCGCACACAAATAATAATTTTCAATCCGCAATTTCAATCTCTGTGCGATGTTATTCAATTTATTGTTCTTCGTTTTTTTTGTATTTATTTCGAAACGTACTTTTTGTTGTAATAAATAAATTAGTAAATAAATAAGGAAAATTAATAAAGAAAATTAATAAAGAACATAAATGCAATAAATAAATAAATAAATAAAGGAAATTAATAAATAAAATTAATAATAAAAAAAGAAAATTAAGAAAATAAATGAAATAAAAAAATAAAAAATCAATATTAATAAAAATGGAATTAAATGAATAAATGGAATAAAACTCAAATATAAATGTAAAATATGTAAAATAAATAATAATAATTTATTTTTATAAGTAACAATTTTTTTTTATTACTTAAAATAAATTCATTTCAATAATTAAATTTACATTAATAATAATTCATTTTTATAAGTAACAATTTTTTACATTACTTAAAATAAACTAATTTTACTACCTAAATTTACATTAATAACAATTTATTTTTATAAGTAACAATTTTTTTTTCATTACTTAAAATAAAGTAATTTTACTAATTACATTTACATTATTAATAATTTATTTTTATAAATAACAATTTTTTTTCCTTCCTTAAAATAAAGTAATTTTACTAATTACATTTACATTAATAATAATTTATTTTTATAAATAACAATTTTTTTTATTACTTAAAATAAAGTAATTTTACTAATTCAATTTACGTTAATAATAATCTATTTATATAAGTAACAATTTTTTTTCATTACTTAAAATAAACTAATTTTACTATTTAAATTTACATTAATAATAATTTATTTTTATAAGTAACAATTTTTTTTTCATTACTTAAAATAAAGTAATTTTACTAATTAAATTTACATTAAAAATAATTTATTTCTATAAGTAACAACAAGTACTGAAATTACTTTATTTATTAAAAATAAAACTAAATAAATAATAAATAATTTAATTGTATTAAAATTTTTAAATACGATAAACTACTTTTAAAAAATTTTATTTAAGCATTTAATAAATAATAAAATTCTACTAGAAAAATCATTTATTTTCAAAAATTTTAATAAACCTCTTTTGTCAAAATTTCAATTTCAAACATTTTTCAAAAGATTTTAAATTATTTAGAATGTTTTTTTATAAATATTTCTCCGCAATAATTTAATTATTTACATAAATAATAAATCATCTCAAATACTGAAATTACATTATTTGAAAGTAATTGAATTTTTATCAAAATAATTTAATAATTATTAATTTTTAATTAATTACTTAATTAAAAATTTTTGAAAACTATTAACTACGTTCAAAAAATTTTATTGAACATTTTTTAATTTAATTTTTCCTAAAAAGTATATAAAGTTGCTTTTGCAAATAATGAATAAATAAATAAAGAAAATTCATGGAATAAATAAATGGAGCAAGAAAAAAAATTGAATAATAAAATAAACAAATTGAATAAATAAAAATAGAGTAAATAAATAGAATAAATGAATGGAATGAATAAAGAAACTTAATCGAATAAATAAATAATGAAATTTGTCAAATAAATAAAAAAAGAAAATTAATAAAAGAAATAAATGGAAGAAGTAAAAAAATCAATTAATAGGAAAATAAACAAATGAAATAAATAAATACAGTAAACAAATAGAATAAATGAATAGAATGAATTAATAAAAAATCAATAAAGAAAATCAATAAAATAAATAAATGAAATGAGTAAAAAAGTTAATTAATAGAATAAACAAATGAAATAAATAAATACAGTAAACAAATAGAATAAATGAATGGAATGAATAAATAAAATTTCAAAAATAGAGAAAATTAATAAAATAAATAAATGAAACAAATAAATAAAGAAAATTGATAGAATTAATAAATGGAACAAATAACAAAATTGATTAATAGAACAAACAAATGGAATGAATAATTAGAGTAAATATATAGAAAAAATAAATGTAATATTTATGAATATAAGAAAAGGGGCAATAAATAAATAGAATGAATAAATGTAGTAAATAAATAAATTTAATAAATGAATAAATAATGATAAATAGAATAAATAAATTGGTTAAATAGTTAAAGCAAGTAAACAAAATAAATAAATAAAATAAATTATCTTCTAGATAAATGAATAAAATTCCTTGATTTGTAACGATTAATATTTTTTTATTCATTCTGTTTTATTTCTATTTTCTATTATCATTTATTTTTATTTAAATAAAATTATTCATATTAATTTATTTTTTATTCAAATTGTTTATATTTTTTATCCGAAAGTTTACTTTAATATACCATTTATTATTATTGATTTTTTTTTAAATTGTAAATTAATAAACGATTAATCGACAAAAATTGAATTATTTATTAAATTTGAACTGATTGTGCAAAAAATAGTGAATGACATTCGCTTTTTGTATTGTCTGTTTTATTTGAGAGAAAAGTAATCGAATAAGTGTTTTCTAGTTTAAAAATAGAAAAGTTTTTGACTCCAATTTAGAGAATGGAAGGAAGTCGTCGTCCCTCTGTTTCTCTCTCTCTCTCCTGAGACATAAGAAGCAAAAAGGATTTTAGAACCGCGCCAACCTAAGAAGGTCTAGAGAAGACCTCCTTCACGAAAAACCGGTTTTTGACTAACTCTAAACCGCGCTTTTTATAAGGAACGATATAAAAAAGATAAGCGTCAAAGATTATAAAGTCTTTTCTCTATATTGAAAAAAAAAAACATCTTCTATTGTCTCGAAAAAATTATTTTCAAACGCACACTTGATTCTTTAATTGAAGAAAAAAGAAAAATTCAACTCACTTGTTTTTTGTGGGGGTAAAAAAACCAAAAATCCTTCCTCAGCTACTTAATAGGCATAAGAAAAAATTCCTTTTTTGTTTCAACTTTGAGTTTTTGTCAGTTCACAAATTTGTTCACTTTCATTAAACACATTCCCACGGATTATAATTAGCATATCACAATTTTGAGGCAAGTTCGAGGGTTTATTTTTTTTGATAAATAAATGATGAACTAATTCGATGATAAATAATTAAATGATAAATTATAACTTATAAATTAAATAAATTAAATAAATAAATAAATATTTTAAATAAATATTTTAAATTTGAAACTTTGTTTTTTTTTGGAAATAAATAATTTATAGATAGAATAGAATATATTTAGAGAAAGAGTCGCGTGTGCGATAACAGAATGGAGAAATATAACGACCGATGAAACGAGCGGTTAGTTCTGTACTGATGTGGAGGGGTGAGTGACTGGGCCTTATATGTAGGAAGGTCCAAAACGTAAGGGTGCAGCACTAGAGTTATTGCAATTCCCCCCACTCTCTATACCTGATCTTTTCAGGCACTCAACATTCACCCCAGGTGATTGTGTGTGTGTGTGTGTGTAGTTATAGTCAATAGCCCCGTATATAGTGGGTGACTACAGACTGTGTCATATATATATATATTTTATTTTTTGCAACACTGCCCGATAATTCCACAATTCACCCAAAAGAGACTAAATGTCATCTGCCTGTCCAGGGAAAAATGGGAAATGAGAGCAAAAGAGATAAATAGGGTGGACTGGGGTCTCGAAAGCAGACACATACATGGAGCATAAATTTCTATCGTTCTTAACAATTACAAATTTTTCCATTTTGCTGTGTATGGAATGAAAATTATTTCTTTTAATTTTTCTCCCCCTCAGATATAAGCAGCGGTAATTTAGGTTTTTATTCTTACTAGTTAATTTTTGATTCTCTTGGAAATTTATTGTGTGTAGTATTTCCACTTTGTGTTTGTCATTTTTCTTTAATTTATTATATTTGATTTTAATTTTATTTTTTTATTTTATTTTTTTTTATTTTTTTATTTTTATTTTTATTTTTATATTTTTTTTATTTTCATTTTTTTTTATTGTATAAAAATAAAATTAATTACTCAATTATTAGATTATTATCATAAATAATAAAAGTCAAATACTGAAATTTATTTATTAATAATAAAAATAAATAAATAATTGAATTATTATAAAAAAAATTTATTAATAATTAATTTTAATTAATTAACTCATCGCTTTAATTAATTAATCAATTAATTAATTGATTAGTTTGAAATAACTGATAATTTAATTTTATTGAAATTTTTTAAAACGATTAACTACTTTCAAGAAATTTTATTAAGCATTTATTAAATAATAAAATTCTACTAGAACAATCAATTATTTTCAAAAATTTTAATAAACCTCTTGGCAAAATTTCAATTTCAAACATTTTTCAAAAGATTTTAAATTATTTAGAATGTTTTTTTATAAATATTTCTCCGCAATAATTTAATTATTTACATAAATAATAAATCATCTCAAATACTGAAATTACTTTATTTGAAGGTAATTGAATTTTTATCAAAATAGTTTAATAATAATTAATTTTTAATTAATTACTTAATTTAAAATTTTTGAAAACGATTAACTACGTTCAAAAAATTTTATTAAATATTTTTTAATTTAATTTTTCCTATAAAAAGTATATAAAGTTGCTTTTGCAAATAATATGAAGTAATAAAAATCTTGGCAAGAATTGAATTATCGTTGTAAATAATAAAATACTGATAGAAAATTCAATTTTCAAAAATTTTAATAAACCTCTTGGCAAAATTTCAATTTTCAATTTCAAACATTTTACAAAAGATTTCAATTATTATTAATATAAAGTAAAAAAAAAGTCTTGGCCAAATTTGAATTATCTTTGTAAAAAATAAAATTATACTACCAAATTCAATTGTTTTCACAAATTTTAATAAACCTCTTGGTCAAATTTCAATTATTTTAAAACATTTTTCGAAAGATTTTAATTATTTAAATACAATTGGAATAAAATTTTATGTGAAAATTATTAATTATTTTTATAAATAATTCAAGTTTCTCTGGAATTCAAATATTTACAAATTTTTTATAAATATTTCTCCGCGATAATTCAATTATTTTCATAAATAATAAAACTCAAATACTGAAATTACTTTATTTCGTAAAAATAATTGAATTTTTATAAAAATAATTTAATAATAATAATGAATTTTAATTAATTACTTAATTTAAAAATTATTGTAAATTTAATTAATTTAAAAATTATTAATATTTTAATGAATTTAAGAATTTTTAATATTTCAATGAATTTAAAATTTTTGAAAACGATTAACTACTTTGAAAAAATTTTATTAAACATTTTAGAAATTATTCAATTTTTTTCAAAAAAGGATATAAAATTTGCTTTTGAAAATAATGAAATTTTTGCGAAGAAATTTATTATTATTTATAAAAATAATTGAATTCTTTCGAGAAATTCGATAAATATTTGTAAAATTAATTGAATTCTTTCAAGAAATTCGATACATTTTTGCAAAATTAATTAAATTGTTTCAAAAGAATTTTATAGTAAAATTTTTTTTTTGAAATTATATATTAAAATTGTCTTGAAAATAATTGAATCTCCTCTTGAAAAAGTTTCATAATTTATGAAAACAATGAAATTATTGCAAAGAAATTTTTTTTATAATTTTGTTAATAATTAAATTCTTGTGAAATTTTTACTTAAATAGAAGTTATTTTAAATCATTGAATTGACGCGAAAAATTTTGAAAATAATTAAATTTTGGGGAAGAATTTTATTTTAGTTATATAAAAATTTATGACATTTTGACCAGAATGGAAAAAAAAATTTTTCGAACATATTAATTGAATTTTTGCAATCATTTGTAAATTCTTCAAAATTCAATTTATTTAGTGTTTTTAACTAAAATTCTTCTTTATATTGATTATTTGTTATAATTTTTGGAAAAAGTTGTTTTTTGATGATTTTTAAATCTATTTGTTTATACTATATTCAACTTTACGAATTTTAATACAATTTTTAAGAATAATTACATTTTTCTTACATATTTTTTAAAAAAAGTCGATGAACTTCGCTACACAGAAAAAACAAAGTCTGAAACTGTTTACATCTTAAAACCAAAATGATTGAAAAATAGCCTATTTTTAAGCTGAAAACCAGATGAAGTCAATTTTTTGGCTTTAAATAATACTCTCAAGGCTAAGACTTAGTTAAAAATGTTTCTAATGTAAACGGTTTTAGTCAAAAAGAGACTGAAAGTAAGATTTATTTTTTACAGTGTACGTTTATGATCAACGATTGAAAGAAAAAAAAATTTTCTACAAAAAATAATTAAAGTTTTTGTTCACAAATATTTTTTTTGTAAATCGTAATTAAAAAAATTAAACGCACTATTTTCTGTACAAAATATTAAAAAAATTTGCTTAAAAAATATTTTTCATTAGAAATTGTTGACTATAAATGTTGTAAACTTCACCAACGTTAAAAAAAAATAAAAAAAAAATTGAATTTGGTAAAATATTTTAAAATATGTTTTAAATTTAATAAAATTTTTGAAAAATAAATGAAATTTGATTAAGTTTTTGAAAAATAATAAAGTTTACAAAGGATATAAAAAAATAATACAATTTTTGAAAAATTTTAATTATAAATAATTTCTCAAAAATTGTAAATTAATAAATTTTCAAAAATTTTAATTTATTTTCTTCGACGGTAATTGAATTTTAAAAAAATTATGATAAATTAATTCTAAAAATTAGTTTTTTCTATAAATATTGTAATGTAATTTTTCGAAAAAAATTGTATCATTCAAAAAAACGTTTTTTGAAGAATTTTAATAACCAATTTTTTAATTCTAATAAACTTTAATGTTATTATTTTGTGAATGTATTTGAATTTTTGGAAATATTGAAAATAATTGAATTTAAAAAAAAAATTAGAACAAAATAAATTAGAGAATTTTATTTAAAACTATTTTAATATTAATTTTTAGAACTTAATTTTCATTAGTTTTCAATTTTATTGAATTTGCACTTGAAGATTTTATTCATTAAAATTTTCCAAAATTTAACCATTTCCAAAATTTTCAATTAAAATTCTGTAAAGGTTATTTTTTTTTAAATTGGAATAAAATACTTCAGAAGATTATTGATTTACTATTATTCGACAACTATAAAAAAAAATTAAAAATAAAAATTAAAAAAAGAAATTCAATTTTACAAAATTTTAATTATTCAAAATCAGGTTAATTGTTTATTTCAAAAATTTAATTAGAAAAATAATTCAAAAATAAATCTTGAAAGACTTGTCTATATTGTTATGTTTTTTATACTATAAAAATTGAAATAAGTTTGCATTTTATATTGAAAATATAAATATGGTATTTTTTCGCAAAATTTAGAAGAAAAGTCGAAAATCTCGCATTTTTTTAATTTAAAGTCGATAAATACTAATTTTTTGAAATTAGTCGAAAAAAGTCGAAAAAATCATAATATCCGAGGGTCTGAAAATTTAAATTGGAGAAGAAATAAGTAAATTTCGTTCTTTTGAACGTTCAGAACTTTACGATAATTAATTATGAGTTTAATTACTGATGGTATTTAAAATTTTGTGGTAGTTGGAAAAATAATGTTGTAAAATTCTATTTTATACAATAAATTAATAAAATTAATAAAATTAGTAAAATTAATAAAATTAATAAAATTAATAAAATTAATAAAATTAATAAAATTAATAAAATTAATAAAATTAATAAAATTAATAAAATTAATAAAATTAATAAAATTAATAAAATTAGTAAAATTAGTAAAATTAATAAGATTAATAAAATTAATAAAATTAATAAAATTAATAAGATTAATAAAATTAATAAAATTAATAAAATTAATAAAATTAATAAGATTAATAAGATTAATAAAATTAGTAAAATTAATAAAATAATAATTAATTAATTAAATTTTCAATTTTTTTATAGTTGTCGAATAATAGTTACAAAATGATAGTTACTGAAATGTTATTGTTTTGATGGAGTAATAAAAGATTTTGAATTGAAGAAATTTGCACATAATTTTCCATATATAAAAAGTATGTCTTTATATTATTTTTGCGTAGACCGCAAAACAACGCACAGTTGTTACGACGATGAAGACATATAATTTTAATATATTTAAAAAAAGAACCTAATTTTCGAGAAAAGAAATAGGCTAGTGGGTGACTTTGTATTATAATTTCTCTTTTATACAATGAAATTTTGTGGTTTTCTGCGTCAGCTGCTAATACAAAACAAAAATGTTAAAAAAAAGATACAAGGTAGTGGAAAAAAATAAAAAAGGAAGAATCACGTTTCATGTATATATTAAAAAAAAAAAAAAAGAATCGCGTGTGTTACCTTTTTCTTGTATAAGTAACAAACACAATTGAATCCAAATTTGATATAAAAAAAATATATATGTAAAATATTCATTAATTAATTTTACATTCTTCGAAAAATTGACGGTTGTTGTAGGTATATGTATATATATATATGCAAAAATCGGGATCAATGGGAAAGGGGGCAATTTTTTATATTTGTGGACGCGGTCCTATTGTTGAAAAATTTCTTCTATATGGATTGAATGTATTATATAAGGAGCGTGACAGAGGTCGTGCGGGCTTTTTGAAATGCGACACGCAAATCTTTCGGTGGTTTACTTGTTATAGGTAGGAAGGAAACTCGTCATAGGTTTTTTTTTTTGTATTATTCTTCTTTGAAACTTATATATAGGGAAGGAATAAATCCTTGAAGGAGTCAGTAGCACGCGCCACATAAGTCGAGACGATGACGACGACGACGACGACCATCCTTATTCTTATTCCATCAAAATGCGGGCCAATCTTATAGAATTTTCCTTTTCAGCTTTTTTTTTGTATAAAATACAACTCAAGATGCTTCTCAGTTTAGACGAAAAATTGCTTCTGATGACTGTCGCATTTTTCTTTCTTTTATTCCATTTTACGACACTTAAAGTTTACAAACCACAAAATTTGTCTCCTTTTTCATATTATAATAATCGTTCAAGGAAAATTCAATTCAGAGCGGGAAAAAAATTTTTTCTTTTTTCAAAAATGAGGAATATAGGTCTATCAGAGGCGGATTTGAAAATTACGGTGATAAAGTGGAACGGGGAATGTGAAAAATATGTTTCAATTTTTGAAAGAAAATTTTTTTTTCTGTGTAACACTATTGTGGCAATTTTTGTAACGGTTGGTAAAATTATTATTTTAATAATTTTTAAATGAATATTTTTGAATTCGAATTGACTTTTGAATTAAAATAAATATTTGAATTAAAATTAATTTTTGAATTAAAATTTACTTTTGTAATTAAAATTGACTTCTGAATTAAAATTAATTTTTTAATTAAAATTAACTTTCGAAATTAAAAATAATTTTTGAATTAAAATTGACTTTTGGAATTAATATTATTTTTGAATTAAAATTGACTTTTGGAATTAAAATTGACTTCTGAATTAAAATTGACTTCTAAATTAAAATTAATTTTAGAGTTAAAATTGACTTTCGAAATTAAAATTGACTTTTGGAATTAAAATTAATTTTTGAATTGAAATTTATTTTTAAATTAAAATTTATTTTTTAAATTAATTTTTGAATTAAAATTGACTTTCGAAATTAAAAATAATTTTTTAATTACAATTGACTTTTGGAATTAATATTATTTTTGAAGTAAAATTGACTTTTGGAATTAAAATTGACTTCTAAATTAAAATTGACTTTCGAAATTAAAAATAATTTTTTAATTAAAATTGACTTTTGGAATTAATATTATTTTTGAATTAAAATTGACTTTTGGAATTAAAATTGACTTCTGAATTAAAATTAACTTTTGGAATTAAAATTGACTTTCAAAATTAAAATTAATTTTTGAATTAAAATTGACTTTTGGAATTAAAATTGACTTCTGAATAGAAATTGACTTCTAAATTAAAATTAATTTTAGAGTTAAAATTGACTTTCGAAATTAAAATTGACTTTTGGAATTAAAATTGACTTCTGAATTAAAATTAATTTTTGAATTAAAATTTATTTTTTAAATTAATTTTTGAATTAAAATTGACTTTCGAAATTAAAAATAATTTTTTAATTAAAATTGACTTTTGGAATTAATATTATTTTTGAATTAAAATTGACTTTTGGAATTAAAATTGACTTCTGAATTAAAATTGACTTCTAAATTAAAATTAATTTTAGAGTTAAAATTGACTTTCGAAATTAAAATTGACTTTTGGAATTAAAATTAATTTTTGAATTGAAATTTATTTTTAAATTAAAATTTATTTTTTAAATTAATTTTTGAATTAAAATTGACTTTCGAAATTAAAAATAATTTTTTAATTACAATTGACTTTTGGAATTAATATTATTTTTGAAGTAAAATTGACTTTTGGAATTAAAATTGACTTCTAAATTAAAATTGACTTTCGAAATTAAAAATAATTTTTTAATTAAAATTGACTTTTGGAATTAATATTATTTTTGAATTAAAATTGACTTTTGGAATTAAAATTGACTTCTGAATTAAAATTAACTTTTGGAATTAAAATTGACTTTCAAAATTAAAATTAATTTTTGAATTAAAATTGACTTTTGGAATTAAAATTGACTTCTGAATTAAAATTGACTTCTAAATTAAAATTAATTTTAGAGTTAAAATTGACTTTCGAAATTAAAATTGACTTTTGGAATTAAAATTGACTTCTGAATTAAAATTAATTTTTGAATTAAAATTTATTTTTTAAATTAATTTTTGAATTAAAATTGACTTTCGAAATTAAAAATAATTTTTTAATTACAATTGACTTTTGGATTTAATATTATTTTTGAATTAAAATTGACTTTTGGAATTAAAATTGACTTCTGAATTAAAATTGACTTTCAAAATTAAAATTAATTTTTGAATTAAAATTGACTTTTGGAATTAAAATTGACTTCTGAATTGAAATTGACTTCTGAATTGAAATTGACTTTTGAATTAAAATTAATTTTGGAATTAAAATTGACTTTCGAAATTAAAATTGACTTCTAAATTAAAATTAATTTTTGAATTAAAATTTTTTTTTTAAATTAATTTTTGAATTAAAATTTTTTTTTTAAATTAATTTTTGAATTAAAATTTAATTGTTTAATGAAACTAATTTTCGAATTAAAATTAATTTTTGAATCGCAAATTTGAATTCCATTTGAAAATTGGACTTATTAATTTCTCATTTTTCTCGGAGGGGCTCGTTTGGAGCTTAAAGTCTATGCAAGAAGTTTGTTCAGGTTTTCCCCAAATGTGTGAAAATTGTCATTAAGCTTAAGCGTCCTTCTTGAATTCTCGTCCTTCACTACTTTATCCCAAAGATATATATGAAAGAACTTCCGGATATTTATTTAAAACTTTGCGGAAAATTTTGACATTTCATTTTTCACGAAAATCCTTGAAATCTCGGTATTAAATATAGTTTATAAGTATTATTGATTACTGCATAGAAGAAATATATACGATTTTAAATATTCTTTCTATTATTTCTCTTTTTGGAAAAATTTAAATTCGAAATTTAAATAAAGAAAGATTTAATATTTCAAACGTAAATAAAAATGTTTAACTGTATAGTTTAATTTATTAATCAGGGCTATTGGCACAAAGGTCAGGAAAATTAGGTAAAAGTCATAGGGATTTTTATTCGAAGTGTTGGAAAAATTAAATTTTTTGAAATCAAAGAAAAATTCTGATATTTTGGTGTTTTTTTTTGTATTTAAAATTTTGTAAAATATCAATTTTGAATGGATTTAATTTGAATTTGTAAAGAACTTGGATTTTCGAAAAATTTTAATAATTTCTATTCTTGTAAAATTATAGTTAAATTTTTTTTACGATTGTTTGTTACTAAAAATAATTAATTTATAGAAAAATGTTAGTGAAAAACACTAAATAAATTGAATTTTTGAGAAGTTACAAATGATTGCAGAAATTCAATTACTATTTACATGTTCAAAATTTTTTTTAATTCTGGTCAAAATTTCAAATATTTTTATAAACAAAAAAAAATTATTCTGCAAAATTTAATTATGTTTTCAAAATTTTTCGCGTCAATTAAATGATTTTAAATATCTACTATTTTATTAAAACTTTTACAAGAATTCAATTATTTACAAATTTTTTATAAACTTTTTTGCAATAATTCCATTATTTTCATAAAGCAAAAAATTTTTTAAAGATGAGATTCAATTTTTTATTTTTTTTTCAAGAAAATTTTAATATAATTTTAAGAAAAAATTCTACTAAAATTCTTTTGAAACAATTCAATTAATTTTGCAAATATTAATATATAATTCCTTAAAAGAATTCAATTATTTATATAAACAATAAATTTCTTCGCAAAAATTTCATTATTTTCAAAAGCAATTTTTTATGATTTTTTTGGAAAAATTGAATTATTTCTAAAATGTTTAATAGAATTTTTTCAAAGTAGTTAATCGTTTTCCAAAATTTTAAATTAATTACAATATTAATTATTTTTAAATTAATTAAATTTATAATAATTTTTAAATTAAAATAATTAAAATTAATTATTATTAAATTATTTTTATAAAAATTCAATTATTTTAATAAATAAAGTAATTTCAGTATTTTTGAATTATCGCGCGGAGAAATATTTATTAGAAGTTTGTAAATAATTGAATTCCAGAGAAACTTGAATTATTTATGAAAATAATTAAATTTTCGTAAAGAATTTCATTACAAATTGTGTTTAAATAATTGAAATCATTTAGAAAAATATGAAAAATAATAATTCAATAGGTATTTTATATATTGTATTATAATTTAATAATAATTAATAATTGAATTTTCTAGTAGAATTTTTGTTATTTATAAAGATAATTCAAGTTTTGACAAACTTTTTTTTATTTTTAGAATATTATTGAATTTCTGCGATAAATTTTATTATATACTTTTAAAAATAATTGAATTGAAACTTCTGAAAAATTCCATTTTTTTACCTTTTTTTAACAAAAATCCATTATTTTTAATAACTAATTAAATATATATATATATATATATATATAGTCAAAACTTTAACTACTTTTAGAAGAATTGGAATTATTAAATTTTTTCAAAAATCGAAGTTCTTTAAAAAATTCTAATCAAATTAATTAAAAAATTGAAATTTTATAAAATTTTTATTTGAAACTTTTTGAAGTTTATCTGTTTAAGAAAATTGAAAACGCAATTCTTTCAAAATTTAATTAATTTTACAAACGTAGGTGAAGTTTGCAACGTTTATGATCAACGATTGAGAGAAAAAAAATTATTTTTCTACCAAAAAAATAACATTTCTTTTTCACAAATTATTTTTTTGTTTGTTAATCATTATATAAAAAATTAATCGTACTACTTTCTTTACAAATATTTGTAAAAATTTACTTTAAAAATATTTTTCTTCTGCAATCGTTGACCATAAACGTTGTGAACTTCACTAACGTTTTTACAATACTTAAAAGTATGAAAGTATCCATAAAAATGTGGCTAAAGTTTTGAAAGTTTAAATGAATGAAATTTTGTTCACTTTAATTTTTTCAGAAAATTACTATTTAAAAACGGAAAATAATGTAAATTAAACAACATTTAGTTTAGAATTAATTTGTTTTAATCAAAAAAAAATTTTTTTTTCTTAAGAAATACAAATTAGAAGAAGTAAAAAAAATTGTCATTCGTTTGATAACGTTCGAAACTTTAGGAACATTCATAAAAAATAATTTCTAAGTAAGTAATTAAGTAATTAATTTGTAAACAATAAATAACAAACAATTAAACAGTAAATAAAAAACAATAAATAATTATTTGTTGAATAATTAATATTAATAGAGTAATTACAATAATTATAATTGTTCAGAAACCATTTGAAAATGTTTCGAAATTTTACACTACATTTAGAAGACGATTTACAACTTTGTTTTCACCAGAATTTTCTTATTTTTCCAAATTCTCTTTAAAAAGAAATTCAAAATTTTTATTAACTATGAAAATAATTGAATAATATTGAATAATTAATTTTATTTTTATTTCTAAAATGTTTAATAAAACTTTTTGAAAGTAGTTAAACGTTTTCAAAAATTTTAAATTAATTAAAATATTAATTTTTTTTTAAATTAATTAAGTTTATAATAATATTTAAATTAATTAATTAAAAATAAATATATGAGAATAAATAAAAAAGAATTGAAAATTACTAGCAAGCAGTAATTAATTATTTGTTGAATAATTATATAGTTATAAAATAATTACAATAATTATAATTGTTCGGAAACCATTTGAAATTTTTTTGAAATTTTACACTACATTTAGAAGACGATTTATAACTTTGTTTTCACCAGAATTTTCGTATTTTTTCAAATTCTCTTTAAAAGGGAATTTTAAATTTTTGTAAATAACTGTAAAATTGAAAAAAATTGGAAAATTTTTTACAGAATTTCCATTTTTTCAAATTCGGTTTAAAACGAAATTCTAAATCTTTTTCTAAATAGGGTATAAAGTTTCAAAAAGGTTTTCAAATAATTACCGAGGAATTTTGAGAAATTGAATGTGAATGTGAAATCAATTAGTTATATGAGT
Source organism: Leptopilina drosophilae (assembly GCA_032873175.1). Classification (NCBI taxonomy): domain Eukaryota; kingdom Metazoa; phylum Arthropoda; class Insecta; order Hymenoptera; family Figitidae; genus Leptopilina; species Leptopilina drosophilae. The sequence goes on from CM065487.1 coordinate 23,240,208, forward strand.
TATATATGAGTTATATATGAGTAAAAGTTAATTAATCAAGAGTGCCTATAATATGGGAGACTAATCGCAAAGTACTTTATACATGTGAATAAAATTGTACATGACGAGGGTGAGAGTGGTCGCGTGCGGGGGAGTAGCCCCAATGAGGATTTATTTCTCCGGTTGAATGGACCCATTGCTGGTTTGTCTTCAAAAGGACCTCCATCGCCCCTCGAACAACTTAACGGCCGTAAGATTAGCGGATGTCAGTTTTTTTCTCTCTCTCTCTCTCTCTCTCTCTCTTCAAAAGAAAAATTTCTAATCTTCAAGGTCTCGATATATATAGATTGCCTTTTTGGAAAAAAAAATGAAGAGAGAGAGAGGGAAAATTATTTTTGCGGACAGAAGGTCATTGAAGGAGAATATAATTTTCCTCCGTCTCTTCCGCTCAAATTTCATCCGTCTTGTTCGCTCGCTTCCGATTTTTCAATTTCTTTAACAAAGACGAGCAAATTGGGTGCGTGCGGGTGTGAAGAATTTCACATTGTAATATATATATAGTGAGGGGAATAAAAATGATTGTATCGTTTTTCTTTTTCTTTATATTCTGGTAAAAAAGGAAAACTTGGATGAAGAAGAAGATATCGAATCAAAAGTCGTCGTCGTTGTCGTCGTCGTCTTTCAATATTTCCTAATTTCTTTCAATTCATACGTCTCAAAGATTCAACAATATATAATTGCTAATCGATTTTATACTTGAATGAACATTTCTGATTTAACGATTTTACAAGGCAAATTATAGTCTCTTGATGTTTTTGATATACGAATTTAAAGAATATAATTTTTACCAAATTTGACGGTAATTTAAATTGATGATTTTTTTTTAAATTAATTTTTCCTTTTTCGAATGGAAAAGGTGATTTTAAATTGTTATTTTATGGAGAAATTTGAAACTAATGATGATGTTCTTGGCAGTTGGAACTTTTTTTCTCTTTTCAAATGTTTTAAATTATTCTTTTATAGAGAAGAGAATTTATTTGGTTTAAATAACTGAGTAGTTGTCAATTATTAAATAAATTACTTAAATGAAATAATTTCTATTTGCATTAATAAAATTGGATTTTGAACCAATAATAATTTCTGCATTTGAAACAAATATCATTTAATTAGTTTAAACAAAATATTTAATTGAATCTATAAGTAGATACGCTTTAAAAGATTTTCATTTAAAATTTGGCTGAATTTCAATTTTAAATTAATTTTATTAAAAAATGATAATAACTTAGATTTTAAAAAAATCTTAATTACTAAAATTCTTCTTTATGTCAATTATTTTTACGAATTTTTCAAAAAGTTGTTTGACAATTTTTAACTATATAATAGAAAATAAAAACATCAAATAATTTTAAATTAAAAATTTAATTAAAGTTTTTTTTAAAAATTTATTCTACAAAATTGTTTGTTAAAAGTATTAAAAAATCAATTTTCTTTTATTTTAATCTCAAATATTTTGAAAATCAATTATTTTTAATAATTTTTCAAAAAGTTCTTTGACAATTTTCAACTATATAATAGAAAATAAAAACATCAAAAAATTACAAAATAAAAATTTAATGAAACTTTTTTTTAAAAATTTATTCTACAAAATTGTTTGTTAAAAGTATTAAAAAATAAATTTTCTTTTATTTTAATCTCAAATATTTTGAAAATTAAATTTTTTCTAAAAATCCATGGCTGTAATGCGCTTTCAATATTCAATTATATAAACAAATATTTTAACTGAAATTCAATTTTTAAATCAATATATTATTCTTTATTAAAAAATTTTACGAGAACATTACCAAAAAATTTAGTTAATTATAATAAAAAATTTTAACTGAAATTCAGTTTTAAATCAAATATATTATTGTTTATTAAAAATTTTTACGAGAATTCATTTTTTTAAGTCTAAAAATAAACAGTTTATTAAATAATTGAACGTTTTTTGAAATTAAATTATCGTGAAGAACTTTATGAACAAATTTTTAAATAATAATTGAATTCTTTTAACAAATTTTTCGAGAAATTTAATGAAATGTTTTTTAAATTGCCAATAATTGAAATTCTGACAAGAATTTTATGAAAATTTTTGAAAATAATTGAATTTTGGAGAAAAATTCTATTATTTATAAGGATAATTTTAATTTTGACGGGAATTTTTGTCAATTTTGGAACATAATTGGATTTTAGAGAAGAATTATATTACTTTTGAAAATAGTTGAATTTTTGTGACGAATTTTTTTTTTTTAATTTCATTTTAAATAATTGAATTGTTTTGTGAAATTTTATTAAAATCATAGACATTGAAAATAATTGCAGTTTAAGAAATTTTTGAACTTAACTATAAATTTCTAAGAAAAATTTATAAAATTATTTTTAAAAAAATTGAATTGTCACAAAAGAATATTATTCATATTTTTGAAAATAATTGAATTTCGAGGGAAAATTTTATTATTTATAGAGATAATTTTAATTTTGCCTGCGGAATTTTGGACAATTTTGGAACATAACTGAATTTTTACGAAGAATTATATTACATTTGAAAATAATTGAATTTTTGTGACGAATTTTATTAAAATTTCTTTTTAAATAATTTAATTATAATAAACTGAATTGTTTTGTGGAATTTTATTCAAATCATAGACATTGAGATTAATTGAAGTTTAAGAAATTTTTGAAATTCACTAAATTTCTACGAAAAATTTATTTAAATTATTTTTAAATAAATTGAATTGCCACAAAAGTATTTTGTTGAAATTTTTGAAAAAATGTAATTCTTTGAAGAATAAATTAAAAATTAAAAAAAAAAATAATAATTTTTAAAAATTCTTAATTTCTACATGAAAAAATAATGATTTATTGAAAAATGAAATTAATCATGTTTTTCAATAATTTTCTAATTAATAATAAATGTAGTTTTAAAAAACCTGGAAAAATTCCGTTTTTTAATTTGGAAAACCTGTAAAAGTCAGGGAATTTAAAAAGGGAAAATTTGTGTTTTTTGTTTGGAAAAAAAATTAATTTAATTCTTTAATTTTTGTTTTTTTGTTTTTGTTGAGTTTTCTCTAAATTTGTTTTATTGTTATAAAATTTCTTTAATTTCTTTTTTAAATAATATACTGCCTTTTAATTATTCTTGTAATAAAAAATTTTAATTTTCTAATTTTTTGTTTTGTTTTTCTTAATAATATTTTCTTTTCTTCTTTAAGAAGAATATATTATAGGGTATCAAATTTCCGCAGTGACGTTTATTATATATTTTTTTTTTTTGCTAAAGACCTGGAGAGAGTTTAGTCTAACAAAGGGATTTGAATTTAGTCCACTTTGAGCGTTGGTGTGGCACCATTTTCATAAGGACCATTCATACGCAGTCACCCCCGAACTTTTATTCCGTTTAACCCTTTCACCTCGAATTTACCTCAATTCAGCTCAATTTACACGCCAATCGTTCATCCCAAGCAAAAATCTATAGATTTGACAACTGCAAACATCCCATTCTACGAATAATCGGATTTTTCTCATCCCCCAATTTTTGCTGTTGTTGTTGTTGTCGTTTTTTTTCAAAAAGAGAACTGCTTGTTAGTGACTTTCCAAATATTTATGCAACTTGAAGGAAAAAAAAATTAAGTGTTAAAAAAACGTTTAAAACGAAAGAAATTATATAATTGTATTAAAGAAAAATTTTTTTAATTCATATAATTGTTTAGCAAGAACTATTTCTTTTTGGCAAAAAAAATCATTAATTAAGTTAATTAAATGTTGTAAAAAATTATTGATTCAAATAAAAAAATTTTATTTCAAATAAATAATTTTTTAATTTTGATAAAACTTATTCAATTGAAATAAAAAAATTTTTTTTCAAATAAATAATTTTTCAATTTTGATAAAACTTATTCAATTGAAGTCAATATTTATTTGGTAATAAACAAGTTGTCGATTATTTGAATCAAGTAAATTTATTTTCATTGTAATAAATTAATAATAATATAAAAAAAGGATTAACAAGGTTTCCAGGAAAAATTAATTTTTCTTCTTTCCTCGTTTTTTAATGATTTTCAGGCAAAATCCATTATTTTAAATAATTTTTGAAAAAGTTCTTTAAGAATTTTTAAAATTGTTTTTTAACGGAAATTCATTTTTAAATCATTTTTTTTTAATTTCTTCGGCAATTTAATTATTTAAATACATAAATAAGAATAATATTCAAATATAAATTTAAATAACTGAATTCTTTTGACGATTTTTAGTAAAAAATTCTAAGAATAATTACACTTTTTGATTTTAATAAAAAATTAGGGATTTTTTGTTCTTTAATTATTATTTTGTAAGTTTTACTAATAAATAATAATTTTCACAAATTTATTAGTAAAAATTACTAATTGAAAAACAAATTTTTGCTAATAAATTAGTAAAAATTATTTTTTTTTAGTGAAATTTACAAATTCGTAAACAAATAATTCCTCAAAAAATGTAATTATTCTTAAAAATTTTACTAAAGTTCGTCAAAAGAATTTAATATTTATATTTATATTTAAATGTTATTCTTATTTTGAATTAAAAAAAATTAATTGTCATTCTAATAAAAATTAATTTAAAAATAGATTTCAGTTACAATTTTAAAAAATAATTAAATATGAAAAATAATAATGAGAATTTTTAGAAATATGTAATTAAATTTTTAAATGGTTTCAAAATTCAAATCTTTGAAAATCTGAATTTTTTATATTTTTAACTAATAATTTTTGTATAATAAATTTTTTAAAAAATGTTTAATTGTATCTTTTTGTAAATTATTTGAAGTTTTTATTTTCTAATATAAATTTAAATAAAAAATTTTCGAATTTTCGAAATTTATGTAAAAATAAAATTGTAAACAAGTGGTTTTGAAAAATCTTTAAAAATTGTTTCGAAAATTATATTAAAAATAATTAATTTAACGAAGAATTTTAGTTAAAAATTGTAGAATAATAATAACAATAAAATTTTAAAAAGGTTTGTGAATTTGAATCTTTTGAAGAATTTTAACATAATTTTTCAAAATAATTGAATGTTTTGAAAGAATTTTTTTTTAATTTTCAAAATAATTGTATTTAGTTGAAAACTTTTATTAAATATTTTTGAAAATAAATGTATTCTGTTGCGAAATTTTATTAACATTCTATTTAAAAAAATTGAATTCCTGCAATGAATTGTACTAAAACATAATTCAACTTTTTCGAAGAATTTTATTAGAATTTTTGAAAATATTTGAATTTACTTAATATTCTTAAAAATAATTGTATTCTTTCGAGAAATTTTACTATACATTTAACTTAAAAATAATTGCATTTCTTTAAAGAATTTTATTATTACTGAAAATAATTGAATTCTTGTGAAGAATTTTATTAAAAATTTTTAGAATTCTGATTAAATTATTTAAAGAATTTCTTTGGATTTTTTTAAATAATCTAGTTTCTTAATAATTTTAATTGAAAATTTTTAAAGTTATTGAATTTTATGAATAATTTTTTTCAAGTTTTTAAAATAATCGCTTCCGTTTATAATTATTTATAATTATTTACAATTAAATACTTTATTGTTCAAGTTTATTAAAATTGTTTTTAATATAATAATTATTTTATAAACTTAAAAAAAATTATTCATAAAATTCAATTACTTTAAAAATTTTCAATTAAAATTATTAAAAAACTAGATTATTTAAAAAAATCCAAAGAAATTCTTTAATTTTCTATAAATAATAAAATTTTCCACAGAAATTCAATTATTGAATTTCTGTGGAAAATTTTATTATTTATAGAAACAATTTAATTTTTGCCAAGAGTTTTACTATTTTGTGAAAATAATTGAATTTTTCCGAAGAATTTATTAGAAGTTTGAAAAATAAATGGATTTTTTTGAAAAATGTTATTCAAAATTGGAAGAAATTTTTCTGAATCCTTCAGTGAAGGTTTATTAAAAAAATTGACATAAAAAATTTTTCATAAACAAACTGTGTCTTTTTTTTATTTTTAAAGGAAATAATTTAATATTTTACGAGAATTTTCTTTAAAACTTTGGAAAATAATTGAATTTTTAAAATAAATTTTGCAGACAATCTTAGAAATAATTGAATTTTTGGGATTAAATCACTTTTAGAATTATTTTTAAGATAATTGTCTTAAAAATAATTCTAAAAGTTTAAGATAATTATCTTTAAAATAATTTTTAAAAATTTTAAGATTAAAACTTGAAAATAAAAAAAAAATAATTCTATTCTAATCTATCTAATCTTTTATTCTAATTCTATTTCTAATTCTTAAAAATAATTCTAAAAAAGATGATCCTCAAGTTTTGAACGTTCAAATGAACGAAATATTTTTTATTAAAGACATTTTAATAAATTACTAATCATAAAAAAATTTATAAACTAAAATTTTACGTTTACAAACTCAGTAATTAATTTTTTGGATAGTGAAGCAAAATAACTGCAATAAAACTTTAATTTTTAGAAGAAATATAAATAAATTTCATTCATTTGAACGTTCAGAACTTTAGGATCCTTAAAAAAGATTTAATCTCAAAAATTCAATTATTTCTTTTATTTATTTCTTATTTTTAAATATTTAATTATTGTTTACAAAGATGTTTACCTAGATAATTGAACTGTTTTGAATGGATTTCAAACAAATCTCAGAAAATAATTGAATTTCAGCTACAAAATTCGATTATTAAAAATATTGATTATTGAAAATAAAGTTTAACTGTTAGTTTAAATTAATTAACAAATTAAAATTTTTTGACCTAAATATCAGTTCAATATAATGTATGTAGAAATGTGCACATTCACAATGATACACATACACTCTCATATATACACGAAGAGGGACATTTGCGGACGAACTAGATTCTTTCTGAAATGAACAGATGGCGATCGTCAAAAATCGATATTCATATTATAGATATAAAAGCTGCTGGTGAAATGTATCGGATTTAGAGATTTTTCCTTTTCTCTCCTTTAGAATCTAATCGTTAAAGTATTCACTGAAAAGAAGGAGACGTTCTCTTTTGACAGATTGTCGCGAGATCTCCAAGACGATTTGTAAAGTGTCAAAAGAAAAAAAAAAAAATAAAATGCCTCCAAAACCTGGTGTACGCGCGTGAACCGTGGTCAAGGGGATTCATTAATATTTCTTTAGATTGTCAATGAGAGATCATTTCATCGCCGAAATCACGCCCTCGGAAGGCGAAAAAAAAATCATTAGATATCCAAAAATTTTACAAATTGATGAAAATAAGGCGGGTAGGTTTCACAAGTTGAACAACAATTGCATAAAGCTCGAGAATAAATATTTACTTTTTTCTAACGTTTTTTTCTTTTTTCAACGAGATCGTAGGAATAAAAATGATAGGGCTAAAGTTTCGAACGTTCAAATGAACATTTTTTTCACCTGCAGTATTTTTGAAAATTACTATCGAAAAAAGAAAAATAATTGAAACTAATCAAAATTTAGTTTAGAATTAATTTATTTTCATTAAAAAAAAAATTTGGAAATAAAATACAAATTAGAAGAAGTAAAAAAATATTGTCGTTCATTTGAACGTTCGAAATTTTAGGAAAAAGTCAGTAACTTTGCTTCAAGTCCGTAAAAGTCCGTTTTTTTTTAAAAAACCCCGTAAAGTCTGTAATTTCATTCAAAAAGGATGAAAAGTTCGTAAATTGTACGATATAATTTGGAGGATTTTAGAGAAATTACAAATGATTGCAGAAATTCAATTATTTTTAAAAGTAATAAAATTCTTCGTAAAAATTCAATTATGTTCAAAAATTTTTTTAAATTCTCGTCAAAATTTCAATTATCTTTAAAAATATTAAAATTCTTCTCCGAAATTCAAATATTTTCAAAAAAACTAAAAAACATTGTCAACATTTCAATTATCATCTGTATAAATAAATAACAAAATTCTTCAACAAAATTCAATTATCTTCAAAAATTTTATAAAAATTCATTAAGAAATTTCAATTATTTTCATGATTAATAATATTTATCACACGAATTCAATTATTTTCTTAAGTAATAACATTCAATTATTTTCAAAAATTTTAATAAAATCCATTACAAAATTTGAATTATTTTCTATTCTATTTTTATAAAATTTACCAAAAGAATTTAATTATTTAAAAACAAAAATTTAATAAAATTCTACAAAAACTTTTAATTATTTTCAAAAAATAATGAAAATTTCACAAGAATATCATTAATAACAAATTTTTTAAATAAATTTCTTTGCAATCATTCAACTATTTTCATAATTAATAAAATTTTAGCGGGATTCAATTAGTTTTGTAATTAATAAAATTCTTTTTAGGAATTCAATTATTTTTAATGGAATTATAATCTAATTTCTCAAAAAATTCTTAAAAATTATATTAAAATTTGTCCAATGAATTTAAAAGTTAAAAAATTTGTTGATGAAATTTTTAATAGGAATTGAATTCCAAGAAACATTCAATTATTTAATAAATTATTTATTTTTGTATTTAAATAATTGAATTCTGGTAGAATTTTCTCATAAACATTGATTTAAAAATAGATTTCAGTTAAAATCTTAGATTATAAAAAATTATTGAATTTGAGAAATTTTTTTTAAATTGTCTTAAAAATAATTGAATTTCTACCAAAAAAAGTTTTATCAAAATTTTTTTAATTGAATTTCTGCTAAAATTCTAATATTTTTAAAAACAATTAAATTATCGCGAAGAATTTTATTAAGACAATTGAAAATAATTGATTCCCTGCAAATATTTTGATTATTTTACGAAAATATTTAAATTCTTGCGAAAAATGTTATTAAAATTTCTGAAAGTAATTAATGATCTGCTAAGAATTTTGTTATTTTTAATTTATGCCAAGAATTTTATTAAAATTTTTAAAAATAATTGAATTCCTGTTAATTTTTTACAAGAATTTCATTATTTTTGAAAATTTTAATAAAATTCTTCGCAAGAATTCAATTATTTTCATAAATAATAAAATTCAATGTAGAATTTCATTTATTTTTAATACAATTTTAATCGAATTTCTCTAAAAATGTAATTATTCTTAAAAATTTTATTAAAATTTGTTAATAGAATTCAAGTATTTGATAATTTGTTGATAACAATTTTTTATGGGAATTGAATTTTAAGAAATGTTCAATTCTTCAATAAATTGTTTAATTGCGTTTTATTTTTATTTAAATAATTAAATTTTAATTGAATATTCTCCTAAACATTGATTTAAAAATAGATTTCACTTAAAATTTTAGATTATAAAAAAATAATTGAATTTTGGAAATTTTTTTAAAATTGTCTTAAAAATAATTGAATTTCTACGAAAAAAAAGGTTTATTAATAATTTTATTAAAATGTTTGAATTTCTGCTAAAATTCTAATATTTTTTTAAATTCCTTGCAAAGATTTTTATTATTTTACGAAAATATTTAAATTCATGCGAAAAATTTTATTAAATTTTCTGAAATTAATTAAAGATATGCTAAGAATTTTGTTATTTTTAATTTATGACAAGAATTTTATTAAAATTTTAAAAAATAATTGAATTCCTGTTAATTTTTTATAAGAATTTAATTATTTTCGAAAATTTCAATAAAATTCTTCGCAAGAATTCAATTATTTGCATAAATAATAAAATTTAATGCAGAATTTCAATTATTTTTAATACAATTTTAATCGAATTTCTCTAAAAATGTAATAATTCTTAAAAATTTTATTAAAATTCGTTAATAGAATTCAAGTATTTGATTATTTTTTGTTGATAACAATTTTTTATGGGAATTAAATTTTAAGGAATGTTCAATTCTTCAATAAATTGTTTAATTGCGTTTTATTTTTATTTAAATAATTGAATTTTGGTAGAATTTTTTCATAAACATTGAATTTTATTTCATAAAAATGAATTTCAGTTAACATTTTACATAATCATTGAATATTAAAAGCAATAAAGCGTGAATTTTATAAAATAATTGAAATTTGTAATTAATTTTTTTGAAAAAGTTTAATTGAGTTTTTTTAATACTATATTTTCAGATTCTATTTTCTAATATTTATTTAATAAAAGAATTTAACTAATAATTAAAATTTCGTAAAATTAAATATTGTAAAGAAATGAATTTGAAAATTGTCAAAGAACTTTTTCGAAAATTATTAAAAATAATCGATATAAAGAAGAATTTTAGATAAAAATTGTGAAAAATAATAATTGAATTGATAATGATTTTAATTATTATAAATTATTTTTATTAATATTAATTATTATAAAACATCAATAAGAATTCAATTATTTTCATGAATAATAAAATTCAATGCAGAATTTCAATTATTTTTAATACAATTATATTTCTTCATGTTTTATAGTTATGAAAAATTGAATTTCTAGTTTTCAGTAAAATGTTCTCTTATACTTGATTCAGTCTGATTCTATTTTTGTCAGTTGGTTCGTAAATGGTCCGTAATTTTTAATTTTTGGTCCGTAAAGTCCGTATTTTTAAATACTTTCACTGCTTCGAGCCCTGCATTAAAAATGATTCTCCTGTTGTGTAATTTTCCATCATGTATAGACTAAATCGTTATAGAAAACCTGTGAATCGTATTACTGAAAATAATTTCGTGATAAAAAAATAAAGTTTTGTAATAAGGAATTTCAAGATTGGTAATTATTTTAAATAGGTAATTATTTTAAATAGGTAATTATTTTAAATAATAGTTTTACAATTTTAAATAATAGTTCTACAATCTCGAAATAATTGGTATATTCTATTTCCAAAAATATTTATCTTAAATACCTTTTCCTCTTGAAGAAAATTTTTTTTTCCCTCAAAGATCTATCGCGAAAGATGGTAAAAAGTTCCGATAGTATAGAAGTAAAATTAATAGGCAACTGAAGGGCTATATAAAAGAGAAGAGGATTGTATAGTGTCTGTAATATAAAGAAAAGTTGCGCCGCGTCAGGTAAATCCCGAAAGGATTTTTTTCTCCTCTTCTTCTTCTTCTTCCTCCTCACACTCTTGACCTTTTCACCTTCTATATATATATAATAAAATAATGCTTTGCGCCACGAATTATTTTGAAAAATGATTGCAATTCACCTTGAGCTTCTGGAGGCGTGCTCGCTTCGTTTATCACACTCGATTAATCGGATCCTTTCGAGGAAAAGGGGTAGAGAGAGAGAGAGAAAGATATTCGCTCCTTAAGCCGTATACTCGAATCAAACATACCTTTATATCGATTACAACCTCGCTTACAACCATCACTCTTTTTTTTCCTATATCTATATATACGCGCATTCTATGGAGGATTTTATCAAATATTTCATTACGCCTCATGAATTATGTAATTTTTCAATTGTGACGAAAAAAAAGGAACCTTCCTTCAAAGTTACGACTTTATATAAATTTTTTTCTTTATGACTATTATTATAAAAAGGGATGCCTGATTATCACATAAAAATCAATTTAGTTTTTAGCTGCAAATACTCGCGGGGTTTTTTTTTTAATATCAAATTGAGACTAAAATGAATCGAAAATTTGAGGCAACAGTTTTGATTCATTTTTGTCTCAATTTGATAACATGAGAAAAATAAGACTCAAGATTTTCTGGATGAAACGCTTTTTGACTAAAGCATTGTTAAAAACACGTTAGTGAAGTTCACAACGTTTATAATAAACGATTTCAGAAAAAAATTATTTTTTTAAGCAAATTTTGGTGAAGAAAAATAGTAAACTTATTTTTTTAAATAATGATTCACAAAAAAAATATTTATGAACAAAAAAATGTCATTTTTTCGTAGGAAAATAAATTTTTTTCTTTCAATCGTTGATCATAAACGTTGCAAACTTCACCGACGTGTTAAAAACTAGGGAAATTTTGTTATATCTTTGAACTTTGATTCAAAACAAAAAAAAATGATCCCAAAGTTTTGAACGTTCAAATGAACGAAATATTTTTTATTGAAGATATTTTAATAAATTACTAATGATAAAAAGATTTAAAAACTAAAATTCTACATTTACAAACTCAGTAATTAATTTTTTTGTCAGTGACACAAAATAATTGCAATAAAATAATTTAATTTAATTTAATCCGTAATTGAGGGAATTAATTAATTCCTTTAATTTAATTTAATTTTTTTTAACTGTTTTAATTTTTAGAAGAAATAAATAAACTTTGTTCATTTGAACGTTCAGAACTTTAGGATCTTCAGAAAAAGTATTAACAGAAATTATAATGAAATTCTTTAAAACGGTTTATTTATTATTATTTTTTTTATTTTTTTCGTTTTACATTTTTATTGTTTTGAATTTCTTTAAATTGCAGTTGAAATGTAAACACAGATGGAATTCCAAATCGAATTAGTAATAAATGAAGAGAAATGAGAAGCGCATGAAAGTGAAAAATCACTTACGCATCATATGCGACAGTGATTTTTTTCTCTTCTGTCCAATGTGTGTATAATATTTAAAAATCAATTTGGATCATTCGATCATTTTTTTTTCTTACATTTTGATTCCCTTTTGTCCGGTGGCTTTTTCCTTTGGATCCCTTTGGTTCGGTAAATATTTTTCTTTGCGTGGGTTGAAGGAAGATCATTTTAGAAGTTGAGGTCCATTCGTTCCGTTAACGCCTAAAGATTACGGATGTAGTCGATTTTGAAGGAAATTTTTAAGAAAGTCCATCAGTACGGATCTAAACAGTCATTTTTTTCAAACATTTTTTTTTTGTTCAAAAATAGTATTATAGAACTCTTGTTTATTTGCCATTAGGATTAGGTAATTTTATTTTTGTGCTCTGCTGTATGTATACTTTTTGACGAGGCTGAAACGGAAATGACAATATTGAAGGTTATGAATTTTGTCAATAAGCGTGCGAAACTTTTATTAATGAACGGAGATTTTATTATACGGAAAATGACTTTTTCGAAAAGTTTATTTGTTTATTTATTGATTTACTGGTAACAATTCCCGCGGCTGATTTCTTATACACTTTTTTAAATAAAATTTGCCAAAAAAAATGAATTAAAAATTTTTTAATTCAAATATTTCAAAATTCATTTAATTTCTTAAGAACTGCGGTTATTATATATTATTTAAAAATAAATCAACTTCAAAAGGTTTTAATTTAAAATTTTATAAAATTTCAACTTTTAATGTGGCTAAAGTTTTGAATGTTCATATGAGCGAAATTTTTTTTCACCTTCATTTTTTTTTTTAGAAAATTACTATTTAGAAAAGGAAAATTATTATAGTATTTAAACAACATTTAGTTTAGAATTAATTTTTTTAAATAGAAAAAATAATTTTTTTGTTACGAAATATAAATTAGAAGAAGTAAAAAAATATTGTCGTTCATTTGAACGTTCGAAACTTTAGGAACGTAACTTTTAATGAATTTAATTAGAAATTTTAAGAATATTATTGAATTTTATTATTTGAATTATTTGAAATATTAATTAATTATTAATTATATTTGAATTATTTTTATTATTTTTATTTTTTTTTATTTTTTTTTTATTTTAATTATTTATATTATTTGATTATTGCAAAATGTTAATAATTCAAATTCTTCTTGAAATTTGTTAAATTTGTCAATATTTCTTTAATTGATTATTAAAAATAATTACTTTGTAGAAAAATTTTAGTGAAAAGGATTTTAAAAAATTGAATTTTGGACGAAAGTTATAAATGATTGAAGAAATACAATTATTTTTAATCTTAATTAAATTCTTCTTTCAAAAGTTCAATTTTATGTTCAAAATTTAAAGAAATATCGTCAAAATCACATCTTTAAAATCACTGTCTTTATAAATAACAAACTTATTCACCAAAATTCAATTATTTTCAAAAAATTTACTCATTTTATATTCAATATCTACTATTTTAATAAATATTTTTAAAAGAATTTAATTATTGTACAAAAATAAAAAAAAATTGAATTCAAACATTTAATTATTTTCATATAAATAAATTAAAAATTGCAGAAGAATTCAATTAATAAATTTTTTTTCTACAAATTTCATCACAATAATTCAATTAATTTCTTAAATAAAAAAATTTTTTATGAAGTGAAATAGTTTTATATATAAAAAAATAGTTTTATATAAATAATAAATTTGTTTCAGGAATTTAATTGTCTTAATAAATTATTAAAGCTCTCGGAGAATTTTAATTATTTTTAGTACAGTTTCAATGGAATTCGTAGAAAAATTTAATTTTATTCTTAAAAAATTGATTAATATTCGTCAAAAGAATCAAATTATTTAAAAAATTTTCTTATAAAATTTTTTACAAGAATTTTAAAAATCATTTAATTATTTCATAAATTATTATTTTTTGTGTTTAAATAATACAATTTTATAAAAAATTTCTCGAAAAATGTAATGATTCTTAAAAATTTTATTAAAATTCGTCAAAAGAATGTAATTATTTAATAAAAATTTTGTTTGTAAAATTCTTTATTAGAATTAACTTTTGAGAAACATTCAATTCTTCAGTAAATTATTTACTCTTGTATTGAAATAATTGAATAATTTATTTTGAAAAGGTTTGAAAATAAAATATTTGAATAATTGAATTTTTTATTCTTTTTAATGGCGAATTTGAAAAATTTTTTTTTTTGAAAAAGTTTACTTCAATTTTTTAAAAATAAATTTGAAGTTACATGGAAATTTTGTCAAATTTGGTAATTTTTCCGAATATGGAATTTTTTTTCAAATTTTCAGAATTTTTTCTATATTTTTTCATGAGGAAATTTTTCTAAACGTTTAAGAGATTTTTTCCAAACTTTTAGTCTATTCTTCTACATTATTTCATGTGAACGTTTTTTAAATTCATCGTAAATTTTCCATTGCAAATTTCCAAAGAACTTTTTGAAAACATATTTTATAAAAGTTGATTTAGAGAAGAATTTTAATTAAAAATTCTAGAAAATAATAGTTGAATTGCCACGAAGGATAAATAATTATTATGTTACAGTAACAATATTCTTAAGATAAAATAAAAATATCTTTATAAGTATTGTTTAACTTCAAAAAGGTTTGAATTTGAATATTTTGAAAAATCTGAATTTTTGTGGAAAAAAAATCAAATATTTATTTAAAAAAGAAGTTATTGATGTTTTTGAATAATTTTACGATTTAAGAAATTCGCAAAAATAAAAATTTATCAGAACATGTTATTGAGTGAAATTTTTTCCATTTATTTGGTAAAAATTTTTTAAATTTCAATTTCAATTAAAATTTGCTTTTGACGAATAGAATTTAGAAACATTTTTTTCTTTATTTTGTAAAAATTAAAAAATTTTCAATTTCAATTAAAACTTGCAATTGACAAATAGAATTTAGAAACATTTTTCCTCTATTTTCAAAAAAAACTTTAAATTTTATTAAAGCAGTTGTATTCTCTAAATTTGAATTAGTAAAAATGTTCACTAATTTGAATTAGTGACTGACTTTTCGCTTTTGGATTAGTAAATTTTACTAATATTCATTTTTACTAATGTATTAGTAAAATTTACTAGTAAATAGTCATTTTTTACTAATTTATTAGTAAAATTTACTAATAAATAGTCATTTTGACTAATTTATTAGTAAAATTTACTAATTCAAAAGCAAAAAGTCAGTCACTAATTCAAATTAGTAACAATTTTTACTAATTCAAATTTAGAGAGTAAATAAGAAATAGTAATGATGCAAATTATTTCCTTAGGAAAAATCGAGAATTTTCTTTAAAAAATATTAAAAATCGAGAACAAGCAATTTTTTCCCCCCAAAGAAAAGAATAAATTTGTGAAATTTTATTGAGAAATAAAAACTGTGCACAAAATGGATATATTTCTTGTTTTTTAATCATAATTTTCAAACAATAAACAATTTTGTAATATTTTTAATCAATTAAGAGGAAAGAAAAATTTGCATAACTTTAGATCAGTCGAAGGAAATAATTAATGGTATAAACTGTAGAGGATGTAAAATTCAGCTAGTTGATAATTTTCTTTACATTCTTCTTGATTGTATTCTTTTTCTTGTATTGATACAAATTGATACAAATTGTTCGCAAATTGTTTGCAAATTGATAGAAAATTGTTAGCAAATTGTTAGCAAATTGATAGCAAATTGTTAGCAAATCGATAGCAAATTGTTAGCAAATTGATAGCAAATTGTTAGCAAATTGTTAGCAAATTGTTAGCAAATTGTTAGCAAATTGTTAGCAAATTGATACTAAAGTGAATCGAATTTGATGCTGATAATTTGGATCAATTTTTTATTTAATCCACATTTTTAGTTCGTTGCAATTTGACGAAATTGAAGTCCACAACGTTGATCAACGAAAAAAATTTGTTTAATTTATTAAAAATTATTTTGAATTTATTATTTATTTATATAACAATTATTATCATAACATGAACATCATCTATCTTTTCTAAATATTTTTATAGCAATATTGCTGCTTTATTATTATTTTTAATTTATAAAGTAAATAATTTTTTTCGTTGATAAACGTTGTGGACTTCAACGTCGTGCAATTTGATACTTTTTAAACTTAACAATGCGAATATAGAACTTTTATTTTACAAATAAAAAAATTTATAGTACAATACAAATTTTAGAGTGAAAAGGAAAATTACAGTTTACCTAATTTGATCCTAATTTTGTGTGTATATATATAAACATCCCCTGAAAAATATTTGTGAGAAAAATTGGGAGAATTTGAATTGATTTTTGATTCCATTGAAGTCAAAAATTTTGATGAAATGACAAAGAGCTCGCGCGTCTATCAGTTAAGAAAAGCTATAGAAATGATTTTTTTTTCTATTCTTCTTCTGCTTCTACTTCATCTTTAAAAGTCGAAAACGGAAGGAAAGAAATAAGAAGAGGATGAGGAAGGTTCTTTAAAAAAAAAAAAAAATTTGGAAATTTGCTAAAATGCATAATATGTAAAAGAAAGTTTTGAAGGATCAGTGAAAACAGAAATTGATCCCATCCGTTTTTCCAAAGTCTGGAATATGCGGGACAGCTGCCCTCATACGTATACACACGTACACGGGGAATATTATAAAAGTGTGAATTCATGTGGTTTTCGAGAAGTCGAACGAGTGGCTATCGACAATTGGGTTTTTGTTTGTGTGTCATTTCTATGTACAGAATATTTGTGTGTGTGTGTGTGTGAGTATTTAGTACTATATGTGTGTGTATAGAAACGAGGGAGGCTGCGCGTTTAAGGCGCAGCGGTTACAAAAACTTATTATTTACAAGTCCCGCAGAGCACAAGATGGTAATAAAAAGTGAGCCGCACGCGACCCGCATGTAAATGACATGTGTAATTGCAAACGGCTTTTATATCGAAAAATTAATACAAAAGAGAGAAGGGTACCTGGTAATTTTTTTCTCCCGCTAATTATCTTCTTCTTCTTTTTTTTTTATAATTCAATGACACAAACGGATGTCACTTGACCTTCACCCGATATGAATGAGGCGCTAAGTTTTTGCATATAAATACGTATATTTATCGTAATACCGCATCAAATACGGAATTGCTGCCATATAGTAAATGTAAATACAAAATAATAACAACGTTGCTTGCTCAAATTATTTATTTTTTTAAATAAATTATTTAAATAATAAATTTTAAAATAAAGTCAAAATAATTTAAAAATAAATTATTTAAATAAATTCAAAATAAATTCAAAATAAATTCAAAATAATTTTTTAAATATGACGCGGTGTTTATATGTAACGCTTTCGGGAACTTTCGCGACAACAGAATTGTAGGTTATGTTTAGAAACGTTTTTGCTTAATTTAAGACGGATTTTAATTTTCTAGAGTCAAAAATAATTTTTATTAACTAATATTCATGTACTAAATAATTAATAAAAGTTCATTTGGTTTCGGGTAATTGGAAATTTATGTTTAAGCGAGTTAATTATTTCCAAACATAACCTAAAAAAATTTTGGCGCGTAAGAATTGCTTTTCACCGGAAGCGCTACGTATTATTAAATAGCAGTCAAAATAATAATAATAATAATAATAATAATAATAATAATAATAATAATAATAATAATAATAATAATAATAATAATACTGATAATAATAATAATAATAATAATAATAATAATAATAATAATAATAATAATAATAATAATAATACTGATAATAATAATAATATTTTTTTTTTTTTTTTTTGCTTAGGGACTTTTGGGAAATCTGCCTACAGATACCTTGGATTCCGCACTCCAAGGTTATGTGGGGTTGGTATAACAAAACAGAAGAAAAAATAAAAAAAAGAAAATAAATAAGTATTATAGTAAATTTAGAATACTGGCGACCTACTGCCAGCCCGACCCACTAAAACCCGTAACCCTTCTTTTGGAGCCCTTTACCCTCCCTCGGAACTGTCGTAAGACTTTAGCCTTCGAGGGTGGCGCACCTACTCTGTCGCTGATGCGACTTTGTTCTTTACCTGCGGTTCTCCTGCGTCAATAGTTAAAAATAAGATTTAAAACCATTTCAATATAAAAGCGGAATTAACAGCACAAAAAAAAAAAAAAAAAAAAAAAAAAAAAAAAAAAAAAAGTTAAAATAATTTAAAATGTCAATAGATAAAATACTAAACGGGTCTAAAACAGAAACATATGAAACCAACAGATATATAATGTCAAAAAGTAAAAATTGTATAATGACAAATAAATCTCAGAATAAATTAAAATATAGGGATGAATAAATCACAGAATAAATTAAAATTTTATAAGGACAAATAGAACGCAAAATAAATTAAAAGTGTATAAGGACAAATAAATCATAAAATAAATTAATACAAAAAAAACGAACAAACAAATTAAAAGCTGTTTAAATTACGCTTTTGGCGGCCGTCGAGATCCTTCCTCGACATGACCGAGATTATGAAGTTCTCGACTTGCCGCCAATTTCCTTCTGACTGGGTCATCAGCGATACCATGTTCTCCGGTGTAACTTGACTGTTTACACCTTCGAACATGGCCCGCCTCTCCAAGTCCCATTTCTTGCATGAAAAGAGGGTGTGCTCTGCGTTGTCCACGGGGAACTGACAGTACGAACACACCTCATTTTCGCGTAATTTAAAGCGATACAGGTACGCGTTAAAACACCCGTGGCCTGTAAACGCTTGCGTCAAATAATAGGAGACTTCTCCATGTTTTCGGTTTATCCAGGTGGTGAGCGTTGGAATAAGCCGATAAGTCCATCGGCCTTTTTCCTCCCTATTCCATCTGTCTTGCCAAGTCTCGACGAGTCTGCTCCTCGCATTCTTGCGGATGCAGGCCTTACTGAGTCTTCCTGACTCTGGGTTCTGGGGATTATTTCTTTCTTTAAAAAGAAGAAACAATTCCTCCCTTTCCCTCGCCATGAGATCGGCCGGCGGGACACTTGCAAGGACCTGCACAGCACTTGTCGAGACCGTACAATACGCAGATACGATTCTGGCATTGATACCTCTCTGGGCCGACAGCATGTTCTCGCAAATTGTTTTGCTTCTGAACTTAAGCGAAGGAGCCCAGGCTGCTGCTGCGTAAAACAGCTTAGCATGGGCAACACTCACCACCAGTCTCCTTTTCTTTTCGCGTGGTCCGCGAACATTGGGCATAAGACGTGCCAAATTTGACGCACTCTCAATCGCCTTATTTAACGCCGTTGCTATGTGGTGATGGAAGTTTAATCTCCCATCGAGCTCCACACCTAGATACTTTATATACTTGCTCCACTTGACCTCGAATTCGTCTATCACGATTCGTGGGACTGTATAACCACGTCTGTCTGTGACGAGCAGAGCTTCGGTCTTTTCCAAGGCCATTTGAAGACCTCTGGCATCCAGCCAGCTCTTGACTCGCCGCAGACATTCGTTCAACCCAATGTCCCAAGGGCTTCATCGCTTTCGGCTGTGCATACAACCAACGCGTCGTCCGCAAAGCCGATGATAACCGCGCCTCCGGGTAGATCCATTCGCAAGAAGTCATCGTAAGATACATTCCATACGAATGGTCCCACCCTCGAGCCTTGAGGGGCACCACTTTGCATCTCTTCCTTCAGAGTCCAGGTGTCCCCCTCATATACCACCCACCTGTCACTAAGATAATTATCCATTATACGCAACAAGTAAGGTGGTATTCCTTTGCTCATCATCGACTCGATGAGATCTTTCCAATCGCGCGGAGTTTAAACGCGTTGCGTATGTCTATGGCCACTAAAGCACAGAAAGCCTTTTTTCTTCTGTGGTCCCAACCTGTTCTTCCCGGCTTTGGCTATGTCCACAACTGCCTTAATAGCATCTACTGTGGACCTGCCTTTACGGAAACCAAATTGGTAATCGGATAGACTATTCTCTCCGGTCAAGTGGCTTTGCATTCTCTGCAGAACCATGTCCTCTAGAATTTTACCCATCGTGTCAAGCAGGCATATAGGCCTGTATGACGAAGTTTTATCCAGAGGTTTATCTCCTTTCCTTAGGAGTACTAGCCTCTGTCTTTTCCAGTCACGAAAGAACTCTCCATTTATAAGGCAAAGATTGAAGCATCGAAGCAGAATCTGGGGTGAAGAATCGATTACCAATTTAAGGATCTCGTTACTTATCCCGTCAATTCCTGGCGCCTTGCCTGTTTTCAATCTTTTGCTTGCATTTCTCAATTCTGTGAGAGTGAAGAGTTCTTCCTCACCAACCTCACAGGCACTCCAGTCCATCCTAAGCCATGGTTCCGCAGAGGGGAATAGAGCTTTTATTATTTGTCTGACCCAATCGGGATTGTCCAGACCAGGGGTCTTTTGCCTCATTCCTAATTTCTTAGTAACGAGTTTGAAAGCCAGACCCCACGGGTCCTTGTCGACCTCCTCGATCAAGTCCTTCCAGCAACGACGTTGCGACGCGCGAATCTCCTTTTTGAGGGCCATCTTGGCCTCCTTATACGCTTCCTTTAACAAAGGATCTCCCTTTGAACGGGTGTAAGTCCTTCTTGCTGTGAAGCATGCTTTACGCAAGGAGGCCAACACATCCGACCACCAGTACACCGAACCTTTCCGTGAAGCAGTACGTTTGCGACGTGGCATAGAAGCGTCGCAAGCAGCGATGATGGTTTTCCTCACCGCTCGCACCTCCACTTCCAGGGCATTTGGCCTCTGCACCCAACCGAGCTCATCAATGAGGCGGGATTCTTCCAG
Organism: Leptopilina drosophilae; assembly: GCA_032873175.1. Taxonomy (NCBI): domain Eukaryota; kingdom Metazoa; phylum Arthropoda; class Insecta; order Hymenoptera; family Figitidae; genus Leptopilina; species Leptopilina drosophilae. The sequence continues at coordinate 23,261,437 of CM065487.1, forward strand.
GGAACGGACAAATTTTTCCTTGTCAAGCTTTTTCACGTTCCAGGAAGGGCTTTTTCGACACGGAGCCTCCTGTCTCTTGCCTTCTCCTGTGTCTCCCACTGAGACTGAAAATTCGATGTACTGGTGGTCACTTGCGGTATACTCCTCAGAGACTCGCCAGTCGTTTATGCGTCTAAATAGGGCTGGTGATGCGATCGTCAGATCAATGATCGATCCAATCGCACCTCTCCTAAACGTCCAAGTTCTGTCCCTGTTAACAACCAATAAATTGTTTCTAGAGACCATTTCTCCGATCATTCGTCCTCTTTTATCGAGCCTCGACTCGCCCCACTCCGGTGACTTGGCATTAAAGTCACCAGTGACGAGTACGTCCAACCTGGACTCTCTAAGACTCGATTCAAGTTCCTTAATGTCGGCTTCGAAGTCTTGCAGTGAATCGTTAGGCGAAAAGTAGCAGCTGTACATTCGCATGCCTGCCACCTCCACCCACACGAATCCGCTGCTCGTCTCTAAATATTTGCTAACTCGCACTTCAGGATTGCACACCTGCACGGCGGCTCTTCCTGATTTGTCCTGATACCAAGGAGCCTGATCATTTCTTCTGTGTTGCTCACTGCAGAACAGAATATCGATCTCTTTCTCCCTGGTGGTCTGCATCAAGAGAGCTTGTGCCTCCCTACAGGTGTGCAAGTTGACCTGCAGAAGCTTTAAAGATTTGCCCTTTTAAGCCTCTGCAGCTCCCCTTTGTATACAGGGCAGGAGTTTTTGCCTGGGTCATGAAAGACGTCTGTCTTGCCCAAATCTGTGCTCGTTAAGCACTTGGGATGTTCGACAGAACAGTTCTTCGCCAGGTGTCCCTCTTCGCCACATCTACGACAATTTTTCGTTCTGTCAGGTCCCTTGCATGCACGTGTCACATGACCATAGACAAGGCACTTTTGACACCTTGTAACCTCTACATAGGCTCGGACAGACGCATATATCCATCCTATACGGATTTTGCCCTCCTTGAGGAGCGTATTGTATTCGATTTCGGGTAACCGTACAACAGCTGATTTGGTTCCACCAAAGCGAGGGAACAGTGAACAGGACAGCTCTGAACAGTTCTGCCCCGTTACGCTAGCTATAGCTGAAACCACGTCAGCTGGTGTCGTGGTTTCATCTAGATCTCTAATTTCGAGAGATCTCTTATTTACAATTGCCCTGACGTCGGCTTTGTCTTTCAAGGCACTCGCCAAGGCACTGCAAAACTTGGAGATCTCACCTCCTTTTTTTACGATCAGAAGGATCTCTTTATTTAAAGTCCTTCTGATCTTCGTAACCTCGATTCCCAGATCTTGTGGGTTTACCGATCTTTTCATTTCTTGCAAGATCCCAGCATAGGTCCTTTCGTCCTTAGCCGAGATCTGAATCGCTTCACTATTTCTAGGCCGAGGAGATTTCTTTTTCTCCTTTTCTGCCTTTTCCTTTACTTTTGAAGTCTTTTTCTTCATTCTGACTTCTTTCCTCCTGTTTACAACTTCTTTAAAAGTGTTGTCATCTCCCTCTCTATCAGCCTCTCTAACTACCGCTGAGAAACTCTTCAAAGACGACACGGCACTGTTATTCTTAGTTGCCGTTTGATTTGTTTCTTTGAGAGGACTAGCTTTCTTTATGGAAATTTCGTCCTCATTCTTCACTTTCTTCTTTAAAAGACGTCTACCCACTTCCTCAGGTGACTGAAGACCTCTTTTTTTTGATTTTTCAGCATCGCGAGCTGCGCGTCTTATAGCATCAGCTGCTAAGCGCTTACGATGCTCCTTTCTATAGCCGTGGGCAGCCTCGTTGCACACTATGCTCTCATCATACATGAGGTCTGCTTTATCAGCTTCCTCATGTTTTTTCTTTAACAATGGGAGCCAATCCGTTAAGAATTTGAGACCATCCTTGATGGTCTGGCTCACATTTTTTTGGACTCCGGTGGCTTTAACCATTTTGTCCACTTGCTCACTAATAAGCGGAAAATATTCCGCTTCTTCTTTTCTCAGCTTGCAGCGCCTTTCGCGATATGCATTGCTGCACGCGATTTCGCGTATGGAGCGACCGCTACAATCGCTCGCCAAGCTTTCCAAACTAGAAGATCGCGATAGCGAATCTCCTGCGACCGATGGCACCGGTCCAGTGTGTGTTTGGCCCCCCCCAAAATCCGTGGGGCCTGCGCCGACCACCGGGGCTTGCACCCGATCGGAATCGGCGGTAGGATTAGCCTCTTGCGAGGTACCTACTTGGGGTATAGTGTTCTGAACATCACACATTTCCCATACTTAATTCAGTGTTCCGTATCGAGGAACGATCGAGCCTAAACAGGGTACTACCATCTGGCCAGGATGGGCCCTGAATATATGGGTGTGATAAGTGTAGTGTGACTGCGTGTGACAGGCTGTGTAAGTGTTGTAATTGTGTGTAACCCATATATGTGTGGAGAAGTGTATGTGTAGAGAGTACTGTTTGGTTGCCCTTTTGTGGGAAGCCCCGCCACCACGGCAAGGTCTACCGAACATATCCAAAATGACACTTGAGTGTGGCAGCGAATAGGTATCCCACCCCGGCGCACCAACGCCGTCAAGAATCGCAGCAATGTCTGGCTAAGGATATGCATCCAGACCCAGCAGACCCACGCCATCAAAGACAGCAGTCGCGCCGGGGAGAGGATAATCATCCGCTTCTCCCAGTACGTCAAAGACATCACCGATGTTCGGCAGTGGACAACCAGCGGCGGAGAATAATAATAATATTAATAATATTAATAATGATAATAATAATAATAATAATAAAAAGGTTGTGATACAGTTTTTATAATTTTCTATTTTTCTCTAATCAAAATGAACCAAGTTGAAGTCCAGACAATAAAGATCAGCGAAAAAAAATTATTCACTTAGTAAATTAATTAAAAACGACGCTGCAATATTGCCACGAAAATATTTTTTAAAAAAAGATTGATGTTTATATATTTTGATAATAATTATTTTACAATTAAATATTAAATTAAAAATGATATTTAGATGCATAAAACAAATTTTGTTTCGTTAATAAACGTTGTAGACTACATCTTCGTTCAAAATGATTTTCTAAAAAACATTTTTCTAATGAACCCGATTTTATGATCCTAAAATTTCGAACATTCAAATAATCGACGATTTTAGTTACATTTTGTTGAATTTTCGAAATTCTTTAGTAAATATCTTTGTTTATGTTAATTTAAAAAAATTAATTCATTTCTAAATGTTGAATTAATTTTTTTTTCAAGTTAATTTCTGACAAATTTTAAATTAATTCTTATTTAAATTTAATTCTGGCAAATGTATGAAAATATTTGAATGGAAAATTTATTTCGTTCATTTGAACGTTGAAAACTTTTGGAAAGTGTGATTTTTTAATTTTACTTCCTTCTGCAAAAGATAATTTTCTAAAAATGTATTTTTTTTAATAAAGGTAATTTTCATAAAATTCTTTTAAAAATACTATAAAAATATTACGTTCCTAAAATTTCTAAACGTTCAAATGAACGAAAAAAATTTTCTATGCAAATATTTTTGAAAATTACCAGAATTAAATTTGACAAAAATATTAATTCAACATTTTTATAGAAAGAAATTACTTTTTTAATTAGCAAAGAAAAAAAATTTTTTCTTTTTTTAATTTATTTAATTAAAAATATTTTTGAAAATTACCAGAATTAAGTTTGACAAAAAATATTAATTTAACATTATTTATAGAAAGTAATTATTTTTTTAATTACTAAAAAATTTTTTTTCTAATTGTAAAAAATTTCAAATTGTAACCAAACTGAACAAAAATAAATAAATATTTTTAATTAAAAATAGTTTTGAAAATTATCAGAATTAAATTTGACAAAAAAAATTAATTCGACATTTTTTTATAGAAAGTAATTATTTTTTTTAGTTACTAACAAATTTCAAATTTTAACCAAACTGAACAAAAGTAAATAAATATTTAAAATTAAAAATATTTAATTAAAAAATTGATAATTAATACATACTTATATAATTGAATAATGTATAATTTTCAAAAACTTTTTAATTCTTTAGAAAATAATTGAAATTTCGTTAAAAAATGATAATGAAAAATAGAAATTAGGCAAATTTTTTAACGAAATTTTTAAATAATCTAGTTAAAAATTGGAATTAACAAATAGAAATTACAGGGATTTTTTCCCTAAAGATATTTAAAATTTTCTAAAAAAAAATTTTGGAAATTTTTGAATAAAAAAGTTGCAAATTATTATTTTTTTTAAAATGAACAGAATTTTGTTTATACAAATGGTGATAAGAAATATTTATTTTTATAAATAAAATGAAAACTATCTTGTAACTTATTCAAATTATTATGGAATTTTACTATAGGAAAATAAATATTATAAGTCATATCTTTTTAGAAAAGCTTTCTTTAGGAATTAACACTTGTAAAATTTTTTTCAGATAACAAATTTAAAGAGAAATCACTTTTTTTAGACGAAAAGGATTAAAAAATATTTTTTAGAAACAGTGACCACCTACAAATAAAAATAATATTAATAATAATAATTATCATAGTGATTTAAAAATACAATTTTTTTTCTATAATAATAATAAGAATAATAATAATAATAATAAAAAAATTTTTTTAAGGGTTTCAAAATAATACAGAGTAAATTTATAGTGTAAGGTTACAATAAAAGTCAAAGTAAAAATAAATAATAATAATAGTAATAATAATAATAATAGTAATAATAATAGTAGTAGTAGTAATTAAAAATAGCAAAATTATTTAAAATTACAGAATTTTTTGTTCACACGATTAATTGTCGCAATTAATGACATTAATAATGAAAATAGTAATACAAAAATTACCATGACGATTAAAAATTTCAGAATTTTTTCTTCACACATTAATATTGTCAGCAATAATAATAACAATTATTTTATTTAAATAATAACAATAATAATCGTACTAATAACAATTAACATGATTTAAAATTGCAGAATTTCGTTTTATGAAAAAAAAAATAATGTTCTACTAAAGGAAATTATAAATTAGCCAACGGAAAAAAAAGTAAATAAATGGGAAACTATATTCATTAGGAAGAAAGGAAACAATTAATAAGAAAGGCGCGCGAATTTCTACATTATGTAGTTAGGAAAAAAATAATAAACAAAATGATTAAAATATTTTTTAATCGCGAAGAAAGATGTAATGTATGACATGACTTATATATGTATGTATATAATAATATTAAACTGAGAATTAAGTACATTATTATTATTATATTTTATAAAAGTGTGTTAAATAAAAAGTTTTTTATGGAGAAATAAAGTGAAAGATAAAAAAAATTAAAGACTCGAGTGATCTTTATGGAATGGCGCTTGTCAACCGGAAGTATAGCTCCCTAGTGTAACGAAAATTAAATTAAATGAGAGGAAGGGGAGGGGGAGGGGTACACACCATTGGTATTTTCAAGTAAAACTTACATTTTCAAGCAAGAAAAGGGACGAATAAACTGCTCCCATGAAAACAATAACTTATAATTAGTTTAGTGAATCGCAGTCCTAATTGCCGCTTCAAGTTTCCTAAAGGAACTATAAGTTCATTTCTCTCATGCGAATTATAAACCTGTCTCTAATTTAATTAATAATTTAATTAATAGGAACAGAATTCTTTAGTGTACGTGTAGTTTTACCGTAGTTATTATTATTATTATTATTATTATTTTATTTTTATTATATTTATTACACTTTCTATTTCTATTGTTTTACTATTTTTGTTACTGTTTTATTACAATTTCTATTTCTATTTTTTTACTAATTTTATTACTATTTTTATTACAATTTCTATTTCTATTTTTTTACTATTTTTATTACTATTTTTATTACAATTTCTATTTCTATTTTTTTACTATTTTTATTACTATTACTATTACACTGAAAAAAAATTTATTTGATTCAAATAACCGATTATATTTGACTATTATAAAATAAATATTTAATTTAATTAAATAATTTTTATTTAAACCAATTAATTAATATTGGCTTCAAATACGGAAATATTTGATTTAAATACAATTTATTTATAATTTAAGTAAATATTTATTTGATAAAAGTCAAATAATCGGTTATTTGAATCAAATAACTTTTTTTTAGTGTATCATTATTAATATTATTATTTTCGTCGCCTTCAAACAAAAAAAATTATTTAAAAATATTTAATTAAATAAACAGTATTAATAACAAAAAAATGTAACTTGGAGCAGCGAAAAGTTTATCTAGAGTAGTGAAAGTCTTAACCAAAGCAATTAAAAATTTCGCCAATCTAGTGAAATTTTTAGCCTCTCCGGGTAAATATTTATTTCTGTGAATTATTAATAATTAATAATTAATTATTAAGGCAAATAAAACGAAAAAATTCGGGCAATGAATAAAATATATATTTACTCCAACATTTCGAAATCTAAGTGATAAGTAAATAAATATTTTATTCTTTGTCCGAATGTTTTCGTTTTATTTACTTTAATTTATCAAATTTCCTGGACGTTAAAGATTACTTAACTAATTCATTATTATTTATTCATAGAAATATATTTTTATTATTATTATTATTATTATTATAATTATTGTTATAATTATTATTATTATAATTATTGTTATAATTATTATTGTTATAATTATTATTGTTATTATTTTTATTGTTATTGTTTTTATTGACGTTGTTGTTGTTGTACATTTTTAAATATTATATAATTAATACGCAATTAGGGATGGTTAAAATTATTATACATTTTTATCATTGAATATTATTATTATTTACTTTTTTGCTTTTTTTAATTTAAAATTTGAAAAAGACTACTTGAACTATAAGTTATTTAAAAATTAAAAAAAATTTCTTTTTTAGTTAGTTACACATTGTATAATAATACTGAAGGCGAAGAAAAGGAAAACTGTTTTGAAAAAAAATCACAAAGTTTATAGCCGTGAGAATAGAAACGCGTGCTGTTTACCATTTATATAAAAAAAAACTTCTACTTAATGTAAAATGGTCAGGGTTATAAAGGGGACGTTTTCCAAACAAATTTAGGGATGGATTTTCGAATAATAAGTGAAAAAAAGTGAATAATAATAATATAAGTGAAAAAAGGTATAATTTTGTTTTAAATGCGCAAAAAAAATTGTTTCTCTTCTAAAAAAAAGGAAAAAAAAGGAAAAGAAGGAAAAAAATTGAAAGATGAATGATGGACGAGAATGGAGGAAAATAAAGAAACTTGTATGGTTTTGCGATTAGGAGGAAATCCCCCAAAAAAGCGTTTTTTTTTTACCTGTAATCGTCAGTCCTGTCATCGATCATCGGTCGGGTTAATTGTCTCAAAAAAAATGTTCTTATATCGTGAAGTTAGGTTTGGATTTTTTTTATTCGTGCAAAAAAAACCTAGTAATTCGTAATTATTGTCTTGAAATTGGCCAGTATTTATTGTTATAAATTAAATGATTGTAAAAATAGAACCTAATAATAATAATAATAATAATAATAATAATAATAAAATAAAAACAGAAATAGTAATAATAGTAATAATAATAATAATAATAATAAAAGTAGAATTTAAAAAAATAAAAATATAGTTAAAATGAAAATAAAAATAATTAAAGGGGGTGAATTTTTAATAAATGAAAATAGTAACAATAGTAATAATAATAATAATAATAGTAATAATAGTAATAATAATAATAATAATAATAAAAATAGTAATAATAATAATAACAACAATTTTGACAAAATAAATTTTAACGTTCACCTAAAAATATATTTTAAATTCCTCGTAACGGACGGGTTTATTATTTCTTAATTTCGCTATAATAATGGGGTAGAAGTTTAGCGATATAGAAAAAAAGGCAAAGAAAAAAAAACGTCTATACACTTTGACGGATTACTGCGTCTTTTTTTGCGGATAATTTTTTTTTGTCCTCCCTTAAATCTTTACTTCTTGTGCGCGCGAGACTAAATTAGAGCACCCCGTACACTGAATTGTTCAAATGCGAATCTTTGGAAGTGAATTTCAAAAAAAAAAAAAAATAGAAAAAAAAGTAAATAAAGGAGAACCCAACTAGAAACTATATATATATATAATAACGATTTCAATACATATTTTTATGAAAAAGTGTCTAATATATATAGTTTGCCATCTGCCGCACGAGAAAAATCCTCTCATTAAAAAGATTGAATCCGCAATTATTTTTCGAGTGGAAAATTTTTTTTGTTTTGCAAAACTAGGTTTTTTTACAAATTCTTTTTATGTTTGAAAAATATTAAAATTATGTTTTTTTGAATTAAACAACAAACATTTAATAGTTTATAAACATATTTAGGCATAGAAAACATATTTATAATATTTTGAACATTTTTAGGTATATAAAAATAAATATTTTTAATATTTTAAACATTTTTAGACAAAAAAATTAATATTTTTAATATTTTAAACATTTTTAGGCATGAAAAACATATTTTTAATATTTTAAACATTTTTAGGCATGAAAAACATATTTTTAATATTTTAAACATTTTTAAGTATAAAATTAGGTATTTTTAATATTTTAAACATTTTTAGGCATAAAAATTAATATTTTTAATATTTTAAACATTTTTAGGCATAAGAAAAATATTTTGTTAATGTATTAAATATTTTTAGGCATGAAAAACATATTTTTAATATTTTAAACATTTTTAAGTATAAAAATAAATATTTTTAATATTTTAAACATTTTTAGGCATAAAAATAAATATTTTTAATATTTTAAACATTTTTAGGCATAAAAAAATATTTTTAATATTATAAACATTTTTAGGCATTAAATAAAATATTTTTAATACTTTAAACACTTTTAGGCATAAAAAACATAGTTTTAATATTTTTAATGAAAAAATTTCCCAAAAAAAAAATCTTTAAAATATATTTTAAAGTTGCTAAATTATATTTTTGATTGACAGTAAAAATTTGTGACGAGCTTTCAAAAATGGTACTTAAGGAAGAATCCGACGAACAATCGGAATAAAAGTTCGTCCAATGTCATAATTTCGTTTTTTTAAAAAGTCAAATTAAATATTTAAATTCCGTTTGGTAAAAGCGTCAGGAATTAAATTTTCTAAATTTCGAGCATTTAAATGTTATTTTTGAATAAAAATTAAAATTTTTTGTCAATAATAAAAATTATTTATGTAACATAACCTGAAGTTTAAGAAATGTTTCTTATTGACAGAAAATTGTAATTTTTATTCAAATGCAACATTGAATCGTTTTAAATATTCATAATTAAATTCTTCACATTTCTACGGGGACGAATTTAAAATTTAATTGGTTTTTTTCTTTTAAATTACGAAATTATGACATTGGACTAATTTTTGATTTGACTGTACGTCAGATTCCTCCTTAAGAAGCAAAAAAAAAAAAAACAATTTTAGGTCATTTTTATAATTTTTGCAGTAAAAGTACAGAAAGAGAATCAATTATTATTGAAATTTAATGTTCCTCAAGTTTTGAACGTTCAAATGAACGAAATATTTTTTATTGAAGACATTTTAATAAATTACTAATCATAAAAAAATTTGAAAACCGTAATTTTACGTTTAGAAACTCAGTTATTAATTTTTTAGATAGTAACGCAAAATAATTGCAATAAAAATGAAATTTTACGTTTAGAAACTCAGTTATTAATTTTTTAGATAGTAACGCAAAATAATTGCAATAAAAATTTAGTTTTTAGTGGAAATAGAAAAATTTCGTTCATTTGAACGTTGAGAACTTGAAGCTCTTAAAATTTATTGAACTTTCACTCTTTGTTAGATGAAAAATATTCAATGAAAACTGATATTAAATTTAAATTGTAGAAAAAAATTTAATCAAGTTAAATATTTTATTTTATTTAATAAAATAAATTTATATTTATAAAATTTACAAATGAAGATGAACATAAAAATTCGTTTGCTTCTTGGGAATTGTTTGGATTATTTTTTATTTTCTCACTTTTTGTGTTAAATATTATTATAATAATATATATTATTTTAATAATTTATTATAAATAATAATATATTATTATTTACAATAATAATTAATAATAATTATAATAATAATAATAATAATTATTATTATTTTTATTATATGTAAATTTTTTTTTCATTTCTGCTGTTAGTATTTTTAGGATCTAATAGAAGGAAAATTTCGAGATGAGAATAAAATTTGCTAAGGTTAGTTAGTAAATTTTCTAGGTTAGTGTTAAAAATTTTCTATATAAAAGAATTTCTCCTTTTGCTTTCATTGCGCAGAATGGTTACATCTGCCAAATCTTTTTTTTCCCAAGTTTCTTGCTACAAAATTGTCGTCGGTTTCTATATCAAAAACGTAACAGTGTTTTGTTAGGAAAAAATATAGTTCCCACGTTTGTTTTTCTCTCTCACTCTTATAATCGCAATTTCTGAATGAGATTTTGATTAAATGTCCTTGGATATTTGAAGAAAAATGCTCGAAAAATAAAAATGAGAACTGTAGGAGTTTTCTATTTGCTTTTCATCTCGTTAGAAAAACAATCGCCCGTCACTTGGTTTTTGTAAGGAGCAGGAAAAATAGGGGAGGAGGCGAAACACTTTTTTTTTTACGGAACAAATCTGATTTTCGTTCATCCGAACCATTGGCTCTATGGTAGTAAAAAACAATTTTTTTTAATATAAACAAAATTGATCGAATTAAGAATTTATATATTTTTGATTTGGGAAATAATTTTTTTTCTCGCATTGGTGAATGAAGTGTGTTTGAAAATATGAGTATATATACTTAGAAATATGGGATAATTTATTGAAAAAATGTTTATATATATAAAAAATAAATACGCAATTAAGCTGTCAACATTTTTTTTTTTAAATATAAATCTATTGTTTATTGTTTGTCGTTCATCTCGTTAGCTTTTCTAATACCAACATTTATTCGAGGGTTCTCTCGGTTCTCAGACTATGGGTTTTTAAAATACGAAAGGGGGAGAACAGGTATTTCTTTTTCTTCAAAACATATGCCCTCTTTTATACGACTGGTGAAAAAAATCACGAATAAATTATTATTGTACACCGACTAACTTTCTGTAACATGAGAATTTTGCATGAAAACGTGTATTCACATTGTTAAAAATGTTTGCCTTAAACTCAAAGTGCTTTGTGCAATTTTTTTTTCTACTTGCGCCTCGTGCTTTTTGAATCTTTCAAGAAATTTTATACTTTTTTTTTAATATTAAATATTATTCTTATTCTAACTTGTTTTAATATATGTTGTTGTTATATTGTAAATATAAGGGTGCAATTTATACTTTATGGTCAGTCGTACTTTTTAGTGCTTTTTGCACCTTGGTTCTGATGTTTATTTTTGATACTATTTTTATTACTGTTTTACTGCTATTTTTATTTGTAATTTTATTGCTTTTTTTACTAGTAATCTCACTTATGTTTTTACTAGTAATTTTACTGCTATTTTTACTAGTAATTTTATTGCTTTTTTTAATAGTAATTTTATTGCTTTTTTTAATAGTAATTTTACTGCTGTTTTTACTAGTAATTTTACTGCTATTTTCACTAGTAATTTAATTGCTGTTTTTACTAGAAATATTACTGTTTTTTTATTAGTAATAATACTGCTGTTTTTACTAGTAATTTTACTGCTATTTTTACCAGTAATTTTACTGCTATTTTTACTAGTAATTTTACTGATATTTTTACTAGTAATTTTACTGATATTTTTACTAGTAATTTTACTGCTATTTTTACTAGTAATTTTACTGCTTTTTTTACTAGTAATTTTACTATTATCAGGGTTTGGATTGTGCGATTTTTTCGACTTTTTTCGATTTTTCTATAAGGAAATGTGACTTTTTTCGACTTTTTTGTGAAAAGATGCGACTAATTGACTTTTTCGAGATTTTTTTTGTAAAATGCGACTGAAATTTTTAAAATTTTCAGAAAATTAAAATTAAAGGAAAAAGTTTTAATCAAAAAAATGTTACGTTAATTTTATTTACAGATTTCTTTCAAATTTTTCAAAATAACATCAATAACTTCTTTTTTAAATAAATATTTAATTATTATTTTTCCATAAAAATTAAAACTCTTCGAAAAATTCAAATTCAAACCTTTTTGAAATTAAACTACTTATAAAAAATTGTTATAAAACATGAAGACATCGATCACTCGGAGCAATCGGTGTCTTCATGTTTTATAATAATTAAAGGTGACCGAGTGATAAAATCATTATTTTATATTACAACATTTTATAAAAAAAGAATTTGAAAATAATAGAATTTCTAGGATAAATTTTTTTATTTATGAAGATAATTAAAATTTTGACAATAATTTTAAAATTCTTTGCAAATAATTGAATTTTAGAGAAGAATTTTATTATTTATAAGGATAATTGAAATTTTGAACAGATTTTTTTTTTAAATGTTTAAAAGTAATTGAATTTTGAAGAAGAATTTCGATATTTTTAAAAATAGTTGAAATTGTGGAGAAAATTGAAAAAAATTTGAAAATAATTGAATTTCTGAGATGAATTGCATTATTTTTTAAAATAATGGAATTTTGCAGAGAATTTAATCAGAACTTTTGAAAATAATTAAATTTCCATGATAAATTTTTTTTTATTCATAAAAATAATGATAATTTGACGAGAAATTAAAAAAAATTTGAAAATAATTGAAATTCTGCGGAGAATTATATTACTTTTGAAAATAAATGAATTTCTAGGATAAATTTTATTATTTATAAATATAATTACAAATGTACAGAAATTAATAAATAAATAATTGAAATTTTGACAAGAATTTTATTAAAATTCTTTGAAAATAATTGAAATACAGAGATGAATTTTATTATTCATAAAGAAAATTGAATTTTTGAACAGAATTTTTTTAAAAATGTTTAAAAGTAATTGAATTTTGAAGAAGAATTTTGATATTTATAAAGATAATTGAAATTTTTAGAGTTTCAAAAAAATTTTGATAATAATTGATTTTCTGCAATGAATTTTCTTATTTTTGAAAATAATTGAATTTTGCAAAGAATTTTATCAGAACTTTTAAAGAAAATCAAATTTCCATGATAAATTTTATTATTTTTGAAGATAATGATAATTTTGACGAGAAATTTAAAAAAATTTTGAAAATAATTGAATTTCTGCGAAGAATTTTTTTACGTTTGAAAATAAATGAATTTCTAGGATAAATTTTATTATTTATAAATATAATTACAAATGTACAGAAATTAATAAATAAATAATTGAAATTTTGACAAGAATTTTATTAAAATTCTTTGAAAATAATTGAAATACAGAGATGAATTTTATTATTCATAAAGAAAATTGAATTTTTGAACAGAATTTTTTTAAAAATGTTTAAAAGTAATTGAATTTTGAAGAAGAATTTTGATATTTATAAAGATAATTGAAATTTTTAGAGTTTCAAAAAAATTTTGATAATAATTGATTTTCTGCAATGAATTTTCTTATTTTTGAAAATAATTGAATTTTGCAAAGAATTTTATCAGAACTTTTAAAGAAAATCAAATTTCCATGATAAATTTTATTATTTTTGAAGATAATGATAATTTTGACGAGAAATTTAAAAAAATTTTGAAAACAATTGAATTTCTGCGAAGAATTTTTTTACGTTTGAAAATAAATGAATTTCTAGGATAAATTTTATTATTTATAAATATAATTACAAATGTACAGAAATTAATAAATAAATAATTGAAATTTTGACAAGAATTTTATTAAAATTCTTTGAAAATAATTGAAATACAGAGATGAATTTTATTATTCATAAAGAAAATTGAATTTTTGAACAGAATTTTTTTAAAAATGTTTAAAAGTAATTGAATTTTGAAGAAGAATTTTGATATTTATAAAGATAATTGAAATTTTTAGAGTTTCAAAAAAATTTTGATACTAATTGATTTTCTGCAATGAATTTTCTTATTTTTGAAAATAATTGAATTTTGCAAAGAATTTTATCAGAACTTTTAAAGAAAATCAAATTTCCATGATAAATTTTATTATTTTTGAAGATAATGATAATTTTGACGAGAAATTTAAAAAAATTTTGAAAATCATTGAATTTCTGCGAAGAATTTTATTACTTTTGAAAATAAATGAATTTCTAGGATAAATTTTATTATTTATAAATATAATTACAAATGTACAGAAATTAATAAATAAATAATTGGAATTCTGACAAGAATTTTATTAAAATTCTTTGAAAATAATTGAATTACAGAGAAGAATTTTATTATTTATAAAGATAATGGAAATTATGACAAACATTGTATTAAATTTTTTTTAAATAATTGAATTTTGGAAAAGAATTTTATTATTTATAAAAATAATTTAAATTTTAAGAATTTAAAAAAATTTTGAAAATAATTGAATTTCTGCGAAGAATTTTCTTACTTTTGATGATAAATTGAATTTTGCAAAGAATTTTATCAGAACTTTGAAAATAATTAAATTTCCGTGATGAATTTTTTTATTTATAAAAATAATGATAATTTGACGAGAAATTAAAAAAAAATTGAAAATAATTGAAATTCTGCGGAGAATTTTATTACTTTTGAAAATAATTGACTTTCCATGATAAATTTTGTTATTTATAAAATTTTGATGAGAAATTTTAAAACAATTTTTGAATGTAATTGAATTTTTGCGACGAATTTCATTATTTTTGAAAATAGATGAATTTTAGAGAAGAATTTTATTATTTATAAAGATAATTGAAATTATGATAGGCATCTTATTAAATTTTTTTTAAATAATTGAATTTTGTAAAAGAATTTTATTGTTTATAAAAATAATTGAAATTTTGAACAGATTTTTAAAAAAAATGTTAAAAATACCTAATTATTTTGCCATCTGTTTTATTAAATTTTATTAAATATTATTTTAGATTGTTTGATGTTAAAGTATGTGTTGGTGAGAAATGTGATTTTTTTTTGACAATTTTGACAATTTCGTGTTTTTTTGAGCGTTTTTTTTCCTAAAATTTCATTCGAGTTTTTTCCGACTTTTTCGGAAATTTTATGCGACTTTTCGTGACTTTTGTTGGGAATTTATGCGACTAAAGCGACTTTTTTTGAGTCTTAAAGACGATCCGAGCCCTGTATTATTTTTCGTATTACATTAATTAAAATAAATTGAATCTATTTTCAATTGTTCGAATAGAAAAAAGTTGTTTTCGAATTTAAAAGCGAGATTTATTTTCAAAGCCGCGATTCTCCTTTGAATGAGCACTTTAAGAAATCGAAAAAATTACAAATCGTGTCGTACGAATAATAAATAAATAAAAATGCCATAGTAGCGATGAGGGGGCTCGAAATTTATTTATTAGTTTCTAAAATAGGAAGGGAGAAGAATTCACTCGAAAGGAAACTTGTAATCGCCTATTACTTCTGAGTCGATGCGCTCATCTCCCGAAATTAGTGCTTCGTTTTTTTTTGAAACGAAACGACGAAAAATAAAGTAAACTCTTTTTCCTGACATTATTTAGTGGATCGTATTTTTTGGACTTAGAGGCATCTCACTTGATTCTCAATGAGCCATAGGAAACAAGAGATTAACACCTTGAGAGAGGTTTTTTTTGTGGAAAAAAATTTAGGATAATAAACCACATACTGTCTATATGGAAAGGGTAGAGAAAAAAAAAATTTTTTTAAAAAAAGATTCGCCTCAGCGGATGCCCTTTGTCAACCTCCCGTATTAGGAGATAAATTACGATTCTTTTTTTTTCCTCCTTAAAGGTGAAAAATATTGAATAGAATTTTTACAAGCCGCGCGCACCATTCAAAAAAAAGTGTGCTTCCTTCCGGTTTCTAAAAAAAAATTTAAATTCTTTTGACTTGTCAACATTTTTATTATTTTTGAATCGTGAACTGAAAAAATGTTTTTCATTCATTCATTAATTTCTTTTTCATTTATTTATTAATTTCTTTTGCATTTATTCGTTAATTTCTTTTTCAATTTAGTCATTAATTTCTTTTTCATTTATTCATTAATTTCTTTTGCATTTATTCGTTAATTTCTTTTTCAATTTAGTCATTAATTTCTTTTTCATTTATTCATTAATTTCTTTTGCATTTATTCGTTAATTTCTTTTTCAATTTAGTCATTAATTTCTTTTTCATTTATTCATTAATTTCTTTTGCATTTATTCGTTAATTTCTTTTTCAATTTAGTCATTAATTTTTTTTTTTCATTTTTTCATTAATTTCTTTTTCGAAATAAATAAAGGTTTGTTTTTAAAAAAAGTTCTAGTTGTTCTAGAGAAAAATTAGTGTTTTAAAAAATCAGAGTTGTTCTTACAGAACTAGAAAAATAAAAAACGAAAAATCGTTTGAAAATACTGTGGATTCAAAAGTGCGAAAGTATTGAATGTTTGAAAAGAGCGAAAAATTGTTACAATATATATATATATGAGAAAAATGAAAGAGAGAGGGGGGGAGGGATAACGGTCTTTTTATAATGTTCCCCTGACGAAGGTTCTCTCTTCAAAAAATTCCTTCCAAGGATTGACGACGATTCAAACCTATAAAAGAGGGGTGCGTCGATTGTCTCCGGATTGAAACACTGCCCTGGCAAAAAAAAAATCCCCGATCTTAAATCTTTTCTCGATATCCAACGACTTTATTTCTTCAATAAAACCACTCACTAGAATTTATATTTTCTCTTTATGTATACTTTGAGCTGAAATTTTTATTTCCTTTTCTTAATCTTCTTTATGTTTCCATTTCGTATTTATATTTTTATACATTCTCTTTGACAAATGTACATTGTTCATTTGTAGAGAAATGCGAATTATTTTTTAAATTGTGAATGTTCGGAAAATTTGCCTGAAAATTCTAAAAACTTTAAAAAGTTCTAAATGTTCTAAAAATTCTAAATGTTCTAAAAGTTCTAAAAGTTCTAAAAGTTATAAATAATTTAAAAGTTCTAAAGGTTCAAAGTAAGTCGTGAGGTATTAAAAAGTGTTGCAGATTAAATTAACACCAAAAAAAGGTTAATGTAATCAATTTTGGTGTTATTTTTTACAATGAATGAAATTTTGGTTTATTAAATTTTTTTATAACTATAAAACATGAAGATATCGATAACTCCGAGTATTCGACTCGGAGTGATCGATTTCTTCATATTTTATAATAATTAAAGATGACCAAGTAATAAAATCATTATTTTATATTATAAGAATACTTCTTAAAAATTATTTTCATTATTTCAATTCAATTATTATTTTCAAAAAATTTTAACTACAATTTTACTTTATCTATTATTTTTAATAATAATTAATTAATTAATTTGACGAAATTTCAATTATTCCTAAATTCTTTAGTTAAATGCATAATAGAAAACAAAAACATCAAATAATATTTAAAAAATTCAATTAAACGTTTTCAAAAATATTAATTTTAAAATTCAATTATTTCCAAAAAGTTTACTCTACATTTCTTTTAATATTCAATTATAATCTAAATTTTTAACTGAAATTCATTTTTATGAAATGAAAATCAATTTTCATTAAAAAATTCTACAAGAATTTAATTATCTAAAAGCAAAAGTAAATAATTTATTGAAAAATTGAATGTTTCTCAAAATTCAATTTTCATAAAGAATTTTAGTAACAAATTTTTTAAAAATCTTATTCTTTTGTCGAATTTTAATAAAACTTGCATAGACATAATTAATTTTTTTAAAGGAATTCAATTATAATTGTATGAAAAATAATTGAAACGCTGCAATGAGTTTTATATTTTTCAAATTTATTCGTCTACAATTCAATTTTTCGCAAAATTTCAATTATTCGGAAATTCTGCAAATTAAATATATATTGAAAAATAAAAACTTGAAATAATTTCAATACAGAAGCTATTAAACTTTTAAAAAGAATTAATTCTGCAGAATTTTTGACAAAGATATATGAAAAATGAAGAGTTTCAATAATTTTAATTTGAAACTTTTTCAAAATTTAATTATTTTTTAATTCTTTCATTAAATGCAAATTAGAAAATAAAAATTTCAAATAATATTAAAAAAATTCAATTAAACTTTTTAAAAAGTATTAATTTCAAAATTCAATTATTTCCATAAAATTCACTCTATAATCCTTTTAATATTCAATTATAATCTAAATTTTTAACTGAAATGAATTTTTATCAAATGAAAATCGACTTTTATTAAAAAAATTTGCAAGAATTTAATTATTTAAATTTAAAAGTAAATAATTTGTTGAATAATTGAATGTTTCTCAAAATTCAATTCTCATTGAGAATTTTAGTAACAAATTTTTTTAAAATTCAATTCTTTTGTCGAATTTTATTAAAACTTGCTCGAACATAATTATACTTTTTTCAAGGAATTCAATTATAATTGTATAAAAAATAATTGAAACGCTGCGACGAGTTTTACAATTTTCAAATTTATTCGTTTACAATTCAATTTTACGCAAAATTTCAATCATTCGGAAATTCTGCAATTAAATATATATTG
The DNA here is from genome assembly GCA_032873175.1 of Leptopilina drosophilae. Classification (NCBI taxonomy): domain Eukaryota; kingdom Metazoa; phylum Arthropoda; class Insecta; order Hymenoptera; family Figitidae; genus Leptopilina; species Leptopilina drosophilae. The sequence goes on from CM065487.1 coordinate 23,280,020, forward strand.
AAAAATAAAAACTTGAAATAATTTCCATAAAAAAGCTATTAAACTTTTAAAAAGAATTAATTCTACAGAATTTTTTGTCAAAAATATGAAAAATTAAGAATTTGAATGATTTTAGTTCGAAACTTTTTGAAAATTTAATTATTTCTAAAAATCCACGTTATAATGCTTTTAATTCTTAAGTATAATCTACAATTTAAACTAAAATTCATTTTTGAACACATTTTTATTAGTGAATAATTCTACGAGAATTCAGTTATTTAAATACAATAAAGTAAATAATTTATTAATTTCATGTTTGTTGAAATTAAATTCTAATAAAAAATGTTATCAACAAATTTTTTAAATCATTAAATTCTTTGGACGAATTTTAATAAGATTTTTAAGAATAATTACATTTTTCGAGGAATTTGATTAAAATTGCATAAAAAATAATTGAAATTCTGCAATAAGTTTCATAAAGAATAAATTCTTTATGAAAATAATTGAATTCCTAAAAGAATTTTATTATTTATAAAAATAATTGAATCCCTGTAGAAATTTTATGATTTATGAAAATAATTGAATTATTGCGAAGAAATTTATTAAAAAAAAATTGTAAATAATCGAATTCCTCTCAAAAATTTTATTATTTCTGAAAATAATTTAATGTTTGCGTAGAATTGTATTAAAATTTTTTTTAATAATAGAATCTTTTGGAAAATTTTATTGAAATAGTAAATATTAAAAATTATAAAATTTTAGAAAACTTTGGAAAATAATTGAAATTTTGTCAAGAATTTGATTAAAATTTTGTAAAATAATTGAATATTGGAGAAAAATTTTACTATTTATAAAGAGAATTGAAATTTTGACGAGAATTTAAAAAAAATTTTGAACAGAATTGAATTTAGTAACTATGTTACTAAGTTAGTAACTAATTTAGTAACTAACTTACTATTCTTCCTGGAGAAGCTAAATTCGTTGAATTTTTCCAAATCGTTGACTTTGGTGTTTTATTTAAAAGAAAATTTCATTCATAGTAAAAAATAAAAGCAAAATAGATTATTTGAATCCTTTTTGGTGTCAATTGAATCCTAGAGGGATTAAACTGTTGCCGATTATTTTAATATATTCAGGTATTATTTTAACACTTCACGTTTTACTGTGTTCTAAAGATTTTAAAGATTCAAAATTTTTAAGGTTCAAAATGTTCTAAAAATTCTAAAGGTTTTAAAGGTTCTGAAACTTCTAAAGGTTCTAAATGTTCTAAAGGTTTTAATTAATGTTCTAAATGTTCTAAAAGTTTTAAAGGTTCTAAATGTTCTAAAGGTTTTTGGATTTAGATTTTTTAATTAATGTTCTAAATGTTATAAAAGTTCTAAAGGTTTTAATTAATGTTCTAAATGTTCTAAAAGTTCTAAAGTTTTTAAATGTTCTAAAGGTTCAAAATGTTCTAAAAATTCTAAAGGTTTTAAAGGTTCTGAAACTTCTAAAGGTTCTAAAGGTTCTAAAGGTTTTAATGAATGTTCTAAATGTTCTAAAAGTTCTAAAAGTTTTAAAGGTTCTAAATGTTCTAAAGGTTTTAATTAATGTTCTAAATGTTCTAAAAGTTCCAAAAGTTTTAAAGGTTCTAAATGTTCTAAAGGTTTTTGGATTTGGATTTTTTAATTAATGTTCTAAATGTTATAAAAGTTCTAAAGGTTTTAATTAATGTTCTAAATGTTCTAAAAGTTCTAAAGTTTTTAAATGTTCTAAAGGTTCAAAAGGTTTTTGGATTTGGATTTTTTAATTAATGTCTAAATGTTATAAAAGTTCTAAAGGTTTTAATTAATGTTCTAAATGTTCTAAAAGTTCTAAAGTTTTTAAATGTTCTAAAGGTTCAAAAGGTTTTTGGATTTCGATTTTTTAATTAATGTTCTAAATGTTATAAAAGTTCTAAAGGTTTTAATTAATGTTCTAAATGTTCTAAAAGTTCTAAAGTTTTTAAATGTTCTAAAGGTTCAAAAGGTTTTTGGATTTGGATTTTTTAATTAATGTTCTAAATGTTATAAAAGTTCTAAAGGTTTTAATTAATGTTCTAAATGTTCTAAAAGTTCTAAAGTTTTTAAATGTTATGAAGGTTCTAAATGTTCTAACAGTTCTAAATGTTCTAAAAATTGACGTGGTTTCCCCAACAGAAAATTGTTATCTGAGGGAAAAAATTCCATTGAAATTAAGGAATGAGAGATTTTTGAAATTGAATTGCATTCTGACAGGTTTTACTGCTAGATAATAATAGATAATATATAATTTAAACAGTGCGGAATGTAAATTGTAGAGTATATGGATAAGTTATATGCGGAACATATTTTTAATATGTTTGTTATTATGTTGAAAGCGGAAATTGTGAAGAAAATTTTTTTTAGGGCGATTGATCTCCGATCGCGGAACCACCCTCGAATTTTAATGAAATTTTGAAAGACCCCCACACCGTATATACGCACAAAAAAACGAAGTGTGTGAATCAGAATTATTGCCACCTGCGTAGATTCATTATGCCACTGCCATGCGGACTATCGTGATGTAACTCACGAAATTCCCCATGAATATGTAATTCTGATAACGGTTGAACTACATAATGCAGTCGTAAAAATCAGTGGCCGTGAAAATACAAACCCCCCCATGGAATTTTAAATACTTTGTTCTTACAATTTATATCAAGGTTACCCAAAACTTGCAAGAGCTAAAATTAGTCCATTTTTTCGTAAAGAAGGTATTTTTGATTTGATCACAATTTTTTCGAACGATTAGAACGTAGGGAGAAAAAAAACAGATTTTTAGCTTGTCTGAATCAGAATTTTTTTGAGCCAAAATTCTATTTTGGAAAATTTGGGCGACAAAAAAGCCGCATAGTTTGTGAATTGAAATGACTTTTTCGAATTGTTTTTTTTTTTTTTTTTTGCTATTTTGGAGGAAAATGGAATAATGCTCGTTTCCTGTGTGAGAACAAGTCGATTTTACAGTACACACACATACATTGAGGAAAATTATTGGAACTTGTTAGTGACGCCCGTTGACGTGATAAAGTCGTTGAACTCGAATGTAAATCTACGATAACGATCGTATCGAACAAGATTTGAGATTACGTTTATTTGCCATGCAAACCTTTCCAGAAAAAAGGTTCTCTATTCCCCACTGCTTTCCGGCTGTCAATATGCGGAAAGAGAATATTTATGACATGACCCCTATATCGTTTCAGAAAATCCAATAAAATTCCATTACGCAGTGGAAAAAAAAGTTCCCGCATATACAGTGGGATTGAACCAAAAAAAAACCTATCCTTTTTTTGACCCACCTGACTATTTTTTTTTTAAGAAAAAACAAATAGTAACGGAATTATTTTGGTTACTTTGATAAATCGTGTTTATATGTTCCTATTAAAACCGGAATATTTATTCCATAAAAATGGTAAATATATGAGGAGAAAAAAAAGGTTTTATGCAAAGTAGGGCAGTTATTTTCTTTCAACAAAAGGGATAATTTCACGCTATCGATCCGATACCAGGTCACTGGTGACCACGTGGAATAAAATTACATGTTGCACATTAAGCATAGCATTATATTTGTAACAACTTTTGAAAACACTTTTTTTTTATTTCTTTCTTTTTTGTGCCAAAACGAGAGGAAAAAATGGTTTGCATTCAACCCCTTCGCGTGTATCCATTCAAGTGTAAAATTTATTCCCGCTTGGTATAAAAGTTTCTGTCATTTTTGTAATCTCGATTCTTTTTTGGTGTCTTGAGAAACTTTTGTACTTAGGGCTAGGACAACTGTTATATTATTTAATCGTTAATATTAAAAAACATGATATTTTACGGGGGATTGGAAAAGTTTCTTTGTCAATTAATTTCTGAATTAGGAAAAAAAGGATGATTTGGTTATGTTTAGGTATTTTTGTTTGGGGAGAGTGATTCCATTTTTTAAAAGCAAAAATGCGGGAAGATAACGAGCGAGAGAGATGCTCTTACCCCCACTTCGGCGCTTGAATTCTGAGAAACGGAGCGCAAGCGTCGGAGTGGGGCATTGAGAGCGAGAGAGACGCTTCTGGTCTTCTCTTTCGCTCTCATTGCCCCCACTCCTGCGCTTAAGATCCATTTCTCAGAATTCAAGCGCCGAAGTGGGGGTTTCGCTATTTCCTACAGAATTCAAGATCTTTATAACCACTTTCTACCATTATGATTCCCTATTTAAATAGGAATTTTTTGAGTAGTGTTTGTTTAAAACTCTTTTACGAGCCAAGTTGAAACAGTTTTTTATTTCCTTCTTTGGTTGTAAAATATTTTCATCCTTTTTTTTTATGATGTCAACATTTAAAGAAGAATGGACTGTTTCAACTTTTTTTCCTTTCTAAACAGACATCTAGAAATTTCTTATTATTTACATTAGCCGTCGGGGAATGTTTTTTAGCAGACAATGAGCAAAATTCAAAAAACTAAGAATCTCAACGAATATATCGGAGGCACCGCACCGGTTTGATGAAAAGAATTTGGTGTACAAGGAAAAGGAAAAAAAGGAGTTCAGTGACAGATAAGAAACGAAAAGAAGGGGAGGATTTTTGTGGGGCGCGGATCTGTAACCCTTTTTTTCGTCCCTATTCTCTCCCCCTATATGCACCCAATCTTAACGCTATGGCTTTACCGAAAATTAGTCTTCGTGGCCGCGTCGAAACCTGCTTTCTTTTTCTTTCACCCCTTTTTTCGTAAAGTCTGGCTCCAGGGTCATTGGTAATGAATATAAACCCGGGGACCAAGGCCTTGCACTGTCTCTTTTTTTTCTCTCTATCTCTCTCTTTCTCGGTGTATAAGGGTAGATTGCGATAAAATCACCACTGCGGGACACTATTTGAAAACAACCCCCTTAATCTAGATTCGGTGCTCACATGATGCTGATGCGATGGCTTTGTGACCGCATTGGAAAGCGTTTCTGTATAAAGCAAAAAAAAAAGGATTCTCTTCACTCCTTTTGGGTATAAACAGAGAAATGGAGAGAGGGGGGGGGGTAGAACCCTTTTTTTCTCGATAGAAATGGGAGCGACAAGTCATATGCCAATAGATCCTAAAGAGAACGTAAGAAATCACATCTGCACGCTTCGCTTAATATTTGCTGACAAACCTCGAAAAGGGAAAATTAGGTTGAGGACTTTTCACCCCTTTTGATATTTTTCCTAAGGACTCTTGACGAAACGTGTTTCACTTACCGAGGGGGATCCCTAAATGGGCTAATTTACGTCATTTCCTAAAGCACCACACAAATCTTTAGAAAGAAAAATTAATAAATTATCCTGTACTTTTCTCTCTTGAACTCTTCTAAAGTACAAATACAGGTTTTTTAGCACTAGGCGTAGCTTAATTTTTCTTCCTTTTTGTTTTGTTTCACTAGGAGGAAATGGTTCTCAAATTTGGATCAACTTTAGAAAAGTGTAACAGAAGAGCAAACCGTAAGTTTTTGTAAAAAATTTTCAATAATCTGTACAGGGTTGACACGAATATTTAATTTTATTTTCCCTTGACTTTTCCATGATTTCCAGACGAAATTCTCACTTTTTTCCTATGACCATAAAAAATATTCTGATTCACTCTAAAAATTATTAGATACTCAAAAAAATGTTTTATTAAATTTATTTACAAATTTCATTAATTGTAAAATTATTCAAAAACATCAATATCTATGATCCTCAAGTTTTGAACGTTCAAATGAACGAAATATTTTTTATTGAAGATATTTTAATAAATTACTAATCATAAACAAATTTAAAAACTGAAATTTTACATTTAGAAACTCAGTAATTAATTTTTTAGATAGTAACGCAAAATAATTGCAATAAAAATTTAATTTTTAGAAGAAATAAATAAATTTCGTTCATTTCAACGTTCAGAACTTTAGGCTCTTCAATATCTAAATTTTTAAATAAGTATTTAATTGGTACTTTTTCACAGGAATTAAAATTCTTCAGAACATTCAAATTCAAAACTTCTTCATATTTTGTTATAATTTAAATAACCATAACATTTTTCAACAAAAATTTAATTATTTACAAATATCCTAATAAAATCCTTCGCAAGAATTCAATTATTTTTAAAAGTTGAAAATTTTCTCAACAAAATTCAATTATTTGAAAAAATTTTAATAAAATTCGTTGCAATAATTCAATTATTTTCATAAACAATAAATTGATTATTTGGTAATTTCATTTTTTAATCAATTTGTATTAGAAAATTCTAGAAAAATTCAAGAATTTAATTTGAAAAATAAATAATTTATTGAATAATTGAATGTTTGGTAAAATTGAATTCGCATAAAGAATTTTATCAACAAATTTTTAAATAACTGAAATCTTTTGACCAATTTTAATAAAATTTTTAAGAATAATTACATTTTTCGAGGAATTTGATTAAAATATTGTATCTAAAATTAATTAAAATCCTCCCATGAGTTTTATTATTTATGAAAATAATTTTATAAAATTTCCAAAAAATATTATTAAAAGTTTTCTAAAATAATTGAATTTTGGTAAAGAATTTTAATATTTATAAAAATAATTAAATTCTTGTAAAGAACTTTATTGTTAAATTTTTTTAAAATAATTGATTCATGCGACGAATTTTATAAAAATCTTTTTAAATAATTGATATTTTTCAAAAAATTTTATTAAATATTATATTTTAAATAATTTAACTCACGTGAAAAGTTTATTATTTATAAAAATAGTTGAATTATTTCAAAGAAATTTATAAAAAATTTCATAAATTATTGAATTTCTGTGAAATTTTAACAAGAATTTTATTCAAGTATTTAAATATATTTTAATTTTGAAATATATTTTGAATTTTTGAATAATTAAAACTTTGACGAGAATTTAAAAATTATTTTTATATAATTGAATATTGATTAATTTTATCATTTATAAAGATAATTGAAATTTTGACAAAAATTTTTTAACATAATTGAATTTCTGCGAAGAATTTGATTACTTTTGAAAATAATTTAATTCTTCCAACGAATTTTAATCAAGTTTATGAAAATAATTCAATTTCGGGGAAGAATTTTATTATTTCTGAAAATAATTAAATTCTTGAAAAGAACTTTGTTAAATTTTTTTTCAAATAATTGATTCTTGCGACGAATTTTATAAAAATCTTTTTAAATAATTGATATTTTTAAAAAAAATTTATAAAATTTTATATTTTAAATAATTTAACTCAAGTGAAAAGTTTATTATTTATGTAAATAATTGAATTATTTCAAAGAAATTTATTAAAAATTTCATAAATTATTGAATTTCTGTGAAATTTTAACAAGAATTTTATTTAAGTATTTAAATATATTTTAATTTTGAAATATATTTTGAATTTTTGAATAATTAAAATTTTGACGAGAATTTAAAAATTATTTTTAAATAATTGAATATTGATGAATGTTTTTATTTATATAGATAATTGAAATTTTGACAAAAATTTTTTAACATAATTGAATTTCTGCGAAGAATTTTATTAGTTTTGAAAATAATTTAATTCTTCCAACGAATTTTATTCAAGTTTATAAAAATAATTGAATTTCGGCGAACAATTTTACTATTTACAAAAATAATTTAAATCTTATAAAGAACTTTGTTAAATTTTTTTTGAATAATTGATTCATGAGACGAATTTTATAAAAATCTTTTTAAATTTTTAAAAATTTTTTAAAAAATTATTGAATTTCTGTGAAATTTTAACAAAATTTTTATTCAAGTTTTTAAATATATTTCAATTTTGAAGAAGAATTGTATTCTTTATAACAATGATTGGAATTTTGACGAGTATTTAAAATTTTTTTTATAATAATTGAATATTGATGAATTTTATTATTATTTATAAAGATAATTAAAATTTTGACAAAAATTTTTTAACATAATTGAATTTCTGCGAAGAATATTATTACTTTTGAAACTAATTTAATTCTTACAACGAATTTTATTCTATATAGTTTATAATAATAATTGAATTTCGGTGAAGAATTTTACTATTTCTGAAAATAATTGAATTCTTGAAAAGAACTTTGATAAATTTTTTTCAATAACTGAACTCTTGCGACGAATTTAATAAAATTCTTTATAAATAATAGATATTTTTCGTAAAATTATTTGAAATTTTTTATATTAAATAATTGAATTCCTGTGAAAATTTTATTATTTATGAAAATAATTGGTTTATTTAGAAGAAATTCATCAAAAATTTTGTAAATTATTTAATTCCTGTGAAATTTTTCCAAGAATTTTATTAAAGTTTTTAAAAATAATTGAATTTCGAAGAAGAATTGTATTATTTTTATAAAGATAATTGAAATTTTGACCAGAATTTTTAAAAAAATTTTGAACATAATTGAATTTTGGAAAAGAATTTTTTTATTTTTAAAGATATAATTGAAATGACCAGAATATTTTTTAATTTTTGAGTATAATTGAATTTCTGTGAAAAATTTTATTGCTTTCGAAAATAATTTTATTCAAGTTTATTAAAATAATTGAATTTCGGCGAAGAATTTTCCTATTTATAAAAATAATTGAATTCTTGAAAACAACTTTGTTAAATTTTTTTCAATAACTGAACTCTTGCGACGAATTTTATAAAATTCTTTCTAAATAATTGATATTTTTCGTAAAATTATTTGAAATTTTTTATATTAAATAATTGAATTCCTGTGAACATTTTATTATTTTTGAAAATAATTGCTCATTTAGAAGTAATTCATCAAAAATTTTGTAAATTATTGAATTCCTGTGAAATTTTTCCAAGAATTTTATTCAAGTTTTTAAAAATAATTGAATTTTGACGAAGAATTGTATTATTTATAAAGATAATTGAAATATTGACGAGAATTTTTAGAAAAATTTTGAACCTAATTGAATTTTGGAGAAGAATTTTTTTATTTTTAAAGATATAATTGAAATGACCAGAATATTTTTGAATTTTTGTGTATAATTGAATTTCTGCGAAAAATGTTAATACTTATGAAAATAATTGAATTTCTGTAATTATTTGTAAATTTTCCAAAATTAAATTCTTTTAGTATTTTTAATTAAAATTCTTTTATCAATCTAGTATTTATGAAAATTGTAAAAATTATTCATTACATAATTTATAAGTCATAAATTTATGATAGTTCTTTAAAAATTAAGTTATTTAAAAAGAAATTATTGTCTGAAATAGAAAAAATTCAAGGTTTTGTATTAAAATTCGTGGTTATTTTTTAAAGTTTACAAGGCAAACAAAAAACATCAAAATTTAGAGTTTTTCATGAATTTTTGAAATTTGATTTTTTCCTGTACTTTTACCAAAAATGCCTGAATTTTCCGTGACCTGTGGCAACCCTGCTGTATACACAAAAAAAGAAACTTTTAAAGTCGGTTGATTTTTCAAGCTTTAAAAATCTACCGCGATATAAATTTCGCAGTAAATCGGTAGTTGTGCATCAACAAAGCTTTATAGTAAATTCATGCTGTTCACTTGATTGTTGAATCTATTAATTTCTATTAGTTGAATTTAAAGGACAACAAACCTGCGACTCGATATATGCCATAAATTCAAAATAGAAAATACTAAATAAATTTCGACCCAGGGAAGTGAATATAAAAAAAATCTTCCCGCAGAGAGAGTGAGAGAGAGAGAGACTTATTTTCAAATGCAATTCAACTGAATTAATCAGACCTTAGAATAAAATACAAAAAGTGAAGTCAGTTGTGAGTACCAGACATTGTGATTCAAATTCAAAAAGGCAAAATAAAGCCCCGGAGTATACTTTATATAGTTAAATATATGGACGAAGAAATTGCACTCGATTTGAAAGAAAATTTAGATAATGGAAATAAATAAGGCGATGAGAAGTGGTGAAGAAAATGAAAGAGTTTTGAAATGCGCAAAATAATTCAAGTGTTATGGGTATGTGTAATTATGTGCAAAAGAAAAAAAACGTGTTGGAGAGAAAATAAGTCGGGAGAAAACAATATAAAGGGAAATAATAATATAGAGAAAAAAGTATAAAACACTTGAGATGAATTTATTTGTTTCACACGATTTTTTTTTTGAAATAAGAAAAATTAATAGTTTTTAGCAAACAGTGCTAGTAAAAAAACAGTTTTCAATCATTCTTTTTACATTCTTTTTACTTTTTATAACTTTTTTTACTTTTTTTTACTTTTTTTACTTTTATTAATTTTATTAATTATTAATTTTTTTTCGAAAAAGATTTTTTTAATCGGTTGTGTTTAGTACGAAAAACATAAATAATTTGATTGAATTAAAAAACTTAAATAAACTCAAAACAAATTAATACTAAAATATTAATACTAGACAAAAATGATAATTTTTTCCAAAAGTTTAACAATACTTTTACTTAAAACTTCTTTTAATAAAATTTTCTCATTTTCTTTTGTTGAATAATCAAATTGAGTATATGAAACTTTTCTTCAAATTTATTCATTCTATTAAAAGAATACATTTTAGGAAATAAATTATCTTTTCTGTTGGAGAAATATTTAAACTTCTCTGGGGTGTAAAAAAGGCGAAGAAGAAAATAGTCTTAGAAATGTCAGAAGAAGAAAATATATTTACGAAAAAAAATCTTTGAAGTTATTTATTTTCTCTCTTTTCTGAGGACTAATTAATTTGAAATATATTTAGAGAAGTAGTTGGGTTTGTTGAAAGATTAAATTAATAGAACATTTCCATTAAAGTAATCTAATAATAAAATGAATAAAATTAAAAAAATTTAATGATTAATTTTATATTGTGGTGTCATTTGTTTCTTTGTTGTTATTTATTTAAAAAAAAAATTAAAAATAGTATAATAGGGAATAAAAATTATAATAAACAATAATATGAAAATTTACATCATTTGGATTATTTGGACAAAAATCTCTTCTACATTAATAAGCAATAAATTAAAAACTTATTTTTTTACAAAAATTTATAAAAGGAATGAAAAAATTGTTTTTTAAAAGAAATGTGTTTTTAGAAGAATAATAAGAAAAGAATTAAATTTAAAATACAAATGATTTTGAAACAAGAGTAACAAAAATTAATAAGTGCAATAATTTAAAAAATAATTACAATAATTTTAAAAATAATTGCAATAACTTAAAAATAAAATTTAGATAAAATTGTTAGCAATATAAAATGAATTAATATATAGTAAAAATTATAAATTTATTAAAGTATTTATGAGCAATAGAAGGATTGTGAAATTAGTGGAAATTAATGAAACAATAAAATGCAAGTAATAAATCATTACAATATTTTCAGTAGAATAATTAAAAGTGTCATTTTATAACAAAGAAAATCGACAGGAAAATTGAAACTTAAAAGCTTGGAAATAAATCTTTTCTTGTGAAACATTCATAATGCGGGAAGGCGTAAAGTGAATAACACCCCTAATTATATTTAAAGGAAGTTACAAGAATGGAGGGTGACTCAAACTTAAAAGACAACCGATTATTTTCCAAAGAAAAGTAGTTTTTTAAAAATGCTGCCTATTAATAAAGGCAGATTTATGTTATTTGTTATTTTTAACGGTGATTTTGGTACCAAACCAAAACTATAAACAATTAATTAATTATATTATTAATGATAATTTATTTCTTTATTTAATAATAATAAAAATATAATAATAATAATAATAATAAATAATATTATTAGTAACAATAATCACAATAAATAATAATAATAATAAATAATATTATTAATAACAATAATCACAATAAATAATAATAAAAATCTATATTAATAAAGTTCGTCATCCGGTAATTTGTTCGCAGTTTGAACTTAGTTGTTGTTTGCTTTTTTGTTTCTGAACTTTTTTTTATAATTTACTTTTCAAATATTTTCAATTTTAAAATTAATGTATTGAAAATCGTCGAATTATTGCAAAGAATTTTATCAAAAAATTTGATAATAATAGAATTCCTTCTAAAAATTTTATTAAATTCTGGTGATGAATTTTATTAAAATTTTTAAAAATCCTAATTAAATTCTTTTGAAGAATTTCTTTGATTTTGCTTTAACTAATAGTTTCTTTAAAAAATTTAATTGCAAATTTTGAAAGCAATTGGATTTTATGAAGAAGAATTTTATTAAAATTATATTAGAAATATTTGAATTCTTACGAAGAATTTCATTACTATTTATAAAATTAGTTGAATTGTTCCGAAGAATTTATTAAAATTTTATAAAATAAATGAATAATTTTATGTTAATATTTTAAGATTAAAATTCTTTCGAGAAATTCTATTAAAATTGTTTTGAAAATAATTAAATTTCTGCAAACGATTTTACTATTTATAAACATAAATGAATTATTGCAAAGAATTTTACTATTTATAAACATAAATGAATTATTGCAAAGAATTTTACTATTTATAAAAATAATTAAAATGTTTTGAAGAATTTATTAAAATTTTGAGAAATAACTAAATTGGTATTAAGAATTTTATAGAAATAATTAAAAATAAGGAAATTAGTATGAAGAATTTTATAGAAATAATTGAAAATAAGGAAATTTTTTTTCTTTTCTATAAATATTTTGACAATAATTGAATTATTTTTGAAGAATTTTAAATTATTGTTAAAATAGAATTATATGGAAATTTTTGAAAGTAATTAAATTCTTTCGTGTAATTTTATTTAAATTTGATTAAAAATAATTTAAGTCTTTTAAAGAATTGTTGTATTTATAAAAATAATTGTATTGTTTCAAAGAATTTATTAAAATTTTAGAAAATAAATAAATTTAATAAACATTTTAGGTAATAAATAAAATTTATTAAAATTTTGAGAAATAATTAAATTGGTATGAAGAATTTATATAAATAATTAAAAATAATGAACATTTTTTTCTTTTCTATAAATATTTTTAAAATAATTGAATTATTTTTAAAGAATTTAAAATTCTTGTTGATATAGAATTTTAATGAAATTCTTGAAAATAATTAAATTCTTTTGTGTAATTTTATTTAAATTTGATTAAAAATCATTTAATTCATTCAGAGAATTGTAGTATTTATAAAAATAATTTAATTGTTTCGAAGAATTTATTATAATTTTAGGAAATAAATGAATAATTTTATGTTAATATTTTAAATAATGTTTGAATTAATCCGAGGAATTTAATTAAAATTGTTTTGAAAATAATTGAATTCCTGCAAAGAATTTTACTATTTATAATATTAATTGAATTCTTGCGAAAAATTTTACTATATTTATAAAAAAAAATTTAATTATTTCAAAGGATTTATTAAAATTTTAGAAAAAAAATGAATTTTTTCGAAGCGTGTTGAAAATATTTCTAAAAATTGATCTTTTTCGAAGAATTCAAATAAAATTGTTTTAAAAATAATTGAATTTTTGCAAAGATTTTACTACTTAAAAAAATAATTGAATTATTCAGAAGGATTTATTACAATTTTGGAAAATTATCAAATTCTTTTGTTAAATTTTTAAAAAATTTAAAAAATGTGAATACACTGAAAAAATGTAATTGAATCAAATAACATTTATTAGAGTCAATTAAATGGTATTTGCTTCAAATACTGAAGGTATTGATTCAAATACCATTTAATTGAGGGTCCCAATCAAAGAACCGGTTATAAGTTTTTGAGACTCAAAATTCTCGACCTCTAAATAAAAAAAGGATTTAAAATTTCAATTTCTTGAAAACATTTTCTATTTGTATAAAGATTACCAAAATGTTTCTCAAAAAAATTGGAATTAAAAACAGTTTAATTTTTGTTTTACAGGGCAATGATTTTAAGTTTAAAAAAAATCTTAAATAAATAAAAATAAAAATCCAATCCAATTTTAAATCCAATCTTTGATTGGGACCCTCAATTGGCTTCATTAAATATTATTTGATTCAAGTAAATATTTAATTGATAATAGTCAATTAATCGGTTATTTGAATCAATTAAATTTTTTTTCATTGTAATAAAGAATTAAACTCATTAAAATAATTGGTACTTATTTTAATAAAATAATTTTGAGTAAAAAATACTTGCTTTTCGAGACAATAAAAGATGGTGCAGACAGTGATAAATTTAAGACTGATCTTAATTTAAAACGTACTTTTTATTGTTATGAGATTGGTTTTTTTTTTTTTGGGGTAAAAATTCCCACACTTTAAAGAGAATCCTAATGAGGGACATAAATTAGAGTAAAACTTTTTGCAGACACAAGAGAACTAATAAACCTTGTGGGTGAGAAGCAAATTATGTAACAAATGGCAAATTTTGTTGCGAAAGGTTAAAAAGGTGATGTTGCAATGGGTCCATACATAAAGAGGGGGTTGACAAAATGCAGAAAAGAAGTTCTAGTGCATTAAATAACTCGCAAGTAGCAGGGGTCCGAAAAATCTTGACGAACTGACCCATTAATGAGCTCATATTCTAAAATCAGGTCCCTTATTGTCATTCAGGGTATTCAGTGTGTATGTGTGTGTCCCTTGTATTTTCATATTATATTCCTATTCAATTGCACTCTAGACGCACTTTTTCTTTTCTCCCCCCCTCTTATTTTCCCCTATAAGAAAATTTTTTTCGCCCTGATATTTCATCGTATACATCCACTTTTTCTCCTTTTTACACTTTGGAAAATTGAGTATTTTCTTTCTCTCAGTTTTGTTTATCTTCCACCTTTTGCGGAAGAGGAAACTTTCTCTATTATATACGGGATTAGGATTTTTTTTCCTCCTCTCCGAAGAGTATATATAATAAGGAAAATGGCAATCCTCTTTTGAAAAGTGAAGTGCGGTCGAGTGCCACCTGGACTATTTTCTATGGGAATGTTTGAATCTAGCTGAGAGAGAGAGAGAGAGAGAGAGAGAAAATTGATGATGGGTCATCATCATTAAGGCAAATTTTGCATTCAAGCTCAGGTCTATTATGGAAGTTAATTTTTTTTGATCGAGAAAACAATATTTGAAAAATGCTTTGCAATTTTTCAAGAAAGTGTTTTCTTAAATATGTAACGAATGTGCTTATAAACTTCGTATAAGAGGGTTTTTATATCTTTATTATAGATTCACTGAATTAGTTCCACTGAATTTAGTATCAATTGTAATTTACTTTTTTGAATTTTTAATAAATCGGAATTAAAGAACTGAATGGCTGGTTCTAGAGAAAGCTGAATGTAAAAATTTGTACTCGAAATAGTTACAGAAGATTTTGAAACAATTTTTTTATTCAAAATCTCTAAATTTTTGTGTTTTGTGAGAATATTTGAAACCATTAATAAAATTCTTCTTTTTGACAAAAAAAAATAAAAGAATAGAATATGTTTACACCCATTTCGAAATGTTTTTTTTCTGTCTTTGTGCATTTCCTTAAAAGCGCAAATACTTCCTTCTCTCAGTAAGAAAAATTATCTTCGAAAAGTGGAGTTACTCTCCTTTTTCCCAGAAGACAAACCACGAATGTTATGGGCAAGAGGAGCGGAAAAAAAAAGAAAAGGAGAAGACAGCCATGACAAATCGTTTAATATTTGGAACTATTTGAAAAGAAAAAAGAGATGATGATGATGATGATAGTGAATTTGAAGTTTTTTTTCTGATATTTTGGAAAAAAGTGGGAAATAAAAATTCATTTGTCATTATATGTCATGTATAACAGAAAAGCACCCTTGGTTTTACGCCAGTGCGGTTAATGATAATTTCATGCCACACAACTGTTGGCATATTTTTACTCCGAATGGTGTATGTGTATGTATATGTTTCAAACACAGACACAATTATATATATATGTATTGTATAATTTCAATTTCCTCGAATGTCGTGACTAACTGATATAAGCTTTCCCGCACCCACATTTTCAAACACACAACTGCTTGATGCATGTGCAAAAATATTTAAGCGTAAGTGATTCCTCGAAAATGATATACACTTTGAATGAAAGCATTCAGGAACGAGTCGTAAATCTCGAAGGGGTTGAAAAATCACTCTAAACGGTCGTTGAATAAATGATGTAATAAATATTTTACTATTTAGAAATGTTGCCGATTTAAAAATGTTTCCGTTTGCATAAAATTCAATTTTCTGCATCAGTACCGATGTATTGAAAATAAACATTGCAATATTAGGTCATAATCGCATGATTATATTAGAAGTCAAAATTAGACAATTGAAAAAATGTCGATTTTTGATCAGGGAGTATTTTTTAGTTGTGTAGAGTATTTTGAATATACGGCCAAAGAGTAATTTGACTTTAATGCAGAATAATAATTGAGGAACAAAAAGAACGTAATTATATTAACACATGTTGTACTATTTAATTGTCTCTTCCACACGAGACTATATAATTTCTCCTACATTAATGCAGACACGTGCCTTTCAATTTAATGCATTGTACAAAGCAATTAAATTTATAACTCTGGAAATTGGAAGAAAAAAATTAGTGACCATATGGCTGAAGACATGTTACAATTTAGCAAACCAATTTTTCCAAACGGAAAAATTTTGAAACTTCAATCGAATTATTCGATTATTTTTGCTTTCTAGTCTATGGCGAACTTTTCTTTTTTATGTTGCAGTTTTCAAGTCGAAGTGTGAGTGATAAAAGTGTTTTTTTACGGAGTCCAAGAGGAATCTACGTTTTTGGACAGGAATTTTAGTTGCGATTTCTGAAGAAGAATGGAAGGGATTCAACGACCGGTGAGTCTTGTTAATTTCTAAAAAGTAGGAAAGATTGAATTGAACACCAAAGACGAGAAAAATAAATTCTGTTTTGAATTTGTCCCAAGACGGAAAACAAGACAGACTTTGAAAAATTAATGTTTTGTATAGATTGTTTTGGTCTATTTTGGTATCATAATGCTCCGGAATTTTCTGTGAGTAAAGTACTAAAACAGTATAAATAGTATTTGCAACATTATAGAAATGTCGAAACAATTGTTGAAGTTGTACCGAAAGAATTGATAAAACAAGGCACATCCCTAATTTTTGATACTCAAATGCAGAAAATTCATTTTGGTTTTATTTTTTTGTCAACAAATCGACATTTGTTTCCAAGGTTGCCACAAATATTTAATTTTATTTTTCCCTGACTTTTCCCTGATTTCCAGACAAAATTCTCACTTTTTCCCTATGACCATAAAAAATATTCTGATTCACTCTAAAAATTGTTAGATACTCAAAAAAATGTTCTATTAAATTTATTTACAAATTTCATTACTTGTAAAATTATTCAAAAACATCAATAACTAAATTTTTAAATAAGTATTTAATTATTACTTTTCCACGGGAATTAAAATTCTTCAGAACATTTAAATTCAAACCTTTTTGAAACTCAACAATTTATAAGAATAGTATTAAAAGCATAAAGAAGGCGATCACCTTCTTCATGTTTTGTTATAATTTAAATAACCATGAAATTTTTCAACAGAAATTTAATTATTTACAAAAATCCTAATAAAATCCTTCGCAAGAATTCAATTATTTTTAAAAGTAGTAAATTTTCTCAAAAAAATTCAATTATTTGAAAAAATTGTAATAAAATTCGTTGCAATAATTCAATTATTTTCATAAACAATAAATCGATTTTTCGGTAATTTCATTTTTTAATCAATTTTTATTAGAAAATTCTAGAAAAATTCAATTATTTAAATTGAAAAATAAATAATTTATTGAATAATTGAATGTTTGTTAAAATTGTATTCTCTTATAAAATTTTATCAACAAATTTTTAAATAATTGATTTTTTTGACAAATTTTAATAAAATTTTTAAGAATAATTACATTTTTCGAGGAATTTGATTAAAATATTGTATCCAAAATTAATTAAAATCCTGCGATGAGTTTTATTATTCATGAAAATAATTTTAAAAATTTTCCAAAAATATTATTAAAATTTTTCTAAAATAATTAAATTTCGGTAAAGAATTTTATTATTTATCAAAATAATTTAATTCTTATAAAGAACTTTGTTAAATTTTTTTTGAATAATTGATTCACGAGACGAATTTTATAAAAATCTTTTTAAATAATTGATATTTTTCAAAGAATTTTATAAAATTTTGTTTCTTAAATATTTGAACATACGTGAAAATTTTATTATTTATGAAAATAATTGAATTATTACAAAGAAATTTATTAAAAATTTCATAAATTATTGAATTTCTGTGAAATTTTAACAAAATTTTTATTCAAGTTTTTAAATATATTTTAATTTTGAAGAAGAATTGTATTCTTTATAACAATAATTGAAATTTTGACGGGAATTTAGAATTTTTTTTTAAATAATTGAATATTGATGAATTTTATTATTTATAAAGATAATTGAAATTTTGACAAAAATTTTTGAACATAATTAAATTTCTGCGAAGAATTTTATTACTTTTGAAAATAATTTAATTCTTCCGACGAATTTTATTCAAGTTTATAAAAATAATTGAATGTCGGTGAAGAATTTTACTATTTCTAAAAATAATTGAATTCATGAAAAGAACTTTGTTAAATTTTTTTTCAATAAATGAACTATTGCGACGAATTTTATAAAATTCTTTTTAAATAATGGATATTTTTCGTGAAATTATTTGAAATTTTTTATATTAAATAATTGAATTCCTGTGAAAATTTTATTATTTATGAAAAATAATTGGTTTATTTAGAAGAAATTCATCAAAAATTTTGTAAATTATTTAATTCCTGTGAATTTTTTTAAAGAATTTTATTAAAGTTTTTAAAAATAATTGAATTTTGAAGAAGAATTGTATTATTTATAAAGATAATTGAAATTTTTAAGAGAATTTTTAAAAAAATTTTGAACATAATTGAATTTTGGAGAAGAATTTTTTTATTTTTAAAGATATAATTGAAATGACCAGAATATTTTTTAATTTTTGAATATAATTGAATTTCTGTAAAAAATGTTATTGCTTTTGAAAATAATTTTATTCAAGTTTATTAAAATAATTGAATTTCGGCGAAGAATATTCCTATTTATAAAAATAATTGAATTCATGAAAAGAACTTTGTTAAATTTTTTTCAATAACTGAACTCTTGCGACGAATTTTATAAAATTCTTTTTAAATAATGGATATTTTTCGTGAAATTATTTGAAATTTTTTATATTAAATAATTGAATTCCTGTGAAAATTTTATTATTTATGAAAAATAATTGGTTTATTTAGAAGAAATTCATCAAAAATTTTGTAAATTATTTAATTCCTGTGAATTTTTTTAAAGAATTTTATTAAAGTTTTTAAAAATAATTGAATTTTGAAGAAGAATTGTATTATTTATAAAGATAATTGAAATTTTTAAGAGAATTTTTAAAAAAATTTTGAACATAATTGAATTTTGGAGAAGAATTTTTTTATTTTTAAAGATATAATTGAAATGACCAGAATATTTTTTAATTTTTGAATATAATTGAATTTCTGTAAAAAATGTTATTGCTTTTGAAAATAATTTTATTCAAGTTTATTAAAATAATTGAATTTCGGCGAAGAATATTCCTATTTATAAAAATAATTGAATTCTTGAAAACAACTTTGTTAAATTTTTTTCAATAACTGAACTCTTGCGACGAATTTAATAAAATTCTTTCTAAATAATTGATATTTTTCGTAATATTATTTGAAATTTTTTATATTAAATAATTGAATTCCTGTGAAAATTTTATTATTTATGAAAATAATTGGTTTATTTAGAAGAAATTTATCAAAAATTTTGTAAATTATTTAATTCCTGTGAAATTTTTCCAAGAATTTTATTAAAGTTTTTAAAAATAATTGAATTTCGAAGAAGAATTGTATTATGTATAAAGAAAATTGAAATTTTGACGAGAATTTTTAAAAATATTTTGAACATTTTTTAATTTTTGGAAGAAGAATTTTTTATTTTTAAAGATATAATTGAAATGACCAGAATTTTTAAAAAATTTTTGAATATAATTGAATTTCTGCGAAAAATGTTATTAATTTTGAAAATAATTGAATATCTGTAATTATTTGTATCTTTTCCAAAATTAAATTTTTTTAATATTTATAATTAAAATTTTTTTATCAATCTAGTATTTATGAAAATTGTAAAAATTATTCATTACATAATTTATAAGTCATAATTTTATGATAGTTCTTTAAAAATTAAGTTATTTATAAAGCAATTATTGTCTGAAATAGAAAATATTCAAGGTTTTGTATTAAAATTCGTGGTTATTTTTTAAAGTTTACAAGGCAAACAAAAAAACATCAAAATTTAGAGTTTTTCATGAATTTTTGAATTTTGATTTTTTTCAGTACTTTTACTAAAAATCCCTGACTTTTCCCTGACTTCCCTGACCAATTTTACTTTCCCTGACTTTTCCCTGAATTCCCTGACTTTCGCGACTTGTGACAACCCTGAAAGTTTACGATTCTGAAAAATCATTTGGATGTATATTTGTTTTCGTTTTCGAAATGTATTCATTTATACAATGGATAAATTTGACGTGCGCACTAAACACAAATACGGTATTTTCCGCACATCATCATCATTGCCTGCGATGAATCACGCAAATGTGCCAAGTTTACCAAAGCAAATTAAAATAAATC
This sequence comes from Leptopilina drosophilae, assembly GCA_032873175.1. Lineage (NCBI taxonomy): Eukaryota > Metazoa > Arthropoda > Insecta > Hymenoptera > Figitidae > Leptopilina > Leptopilina drosophilae. Next base: position 23,300,591 of record CM065487.1, read on the forward strand.
ATTGTCCATAGCATGCAAGGAATCCCTGTCTTCAGGGAGTATAAAGTTACGAAACGATTTCCGACAGTAGCGCAGAAAATTTAAGAGTTCCTTTTACGAGTCCAAATAGAAAGTCACCAGTCATCCGCCTATTTACCCCAAAAGCGTCAATAGCACTATTATACAATGGTAAATGCTCCAACTCACCAGTCCTTTTGTAAATGACGAATAGGCTCGCGCCAGATATAGAAGAGCAAAAACTTTAACATACTCTCTAAAAATTGATCGATGACAATGAAAAATTAAAACTATTAAGAGCAATGATTTCGCAACATTTGACTCTTTCATCGGGTGTAATATCATCATCCCCTCTACTGATTAAATGTCACGTGCGGTCACCCGAAAAGTGCGCCGTATGTCACGTTTTCATACATATAATACATTTTTCCTCTCCTCTTTCTTTTTTCATTAGTTCGCTGCTCGCCTTTTTTGCTTTTCCATCATCGTAAAACGTCCATCAAGCATGTCTAATGACAATGATCTCGAATCGAGGATTGCATAGATAAGGCATCTGAAAAATTAGGGGGTCGAGAATAACGCTTAAAGCGCTCTATATATATATATATGCGCCTTTTATATTATCGGTCGAAAATTCCGTATGCACGCCCAACCTCCCGTACACTTTTGAAATAAAAAAAAAATAAAAGAGGAAAGCTTCAACCCTTGACATATGATAATGTCCACCACGTGGATTAGCATGAATGCATAATTATTCGTAACCGCTGCCACTCTACGCGAACAGACAAGAAGGAATAAGAGGGTGTAATGTGACGGGGGGGTCATGCTCTGTTAACGGGGGTGTTTTTCTTCCTTATATACGTGTAGAGAGAGAACCCCCTGCAAGGCACAAGCCAACCGGACACTGTTTTACATTATACAATAAAAGTCGGTACGAATTGATCACAAACTATATGGAGAGTGACCTTTTTAGTGAGGCATAATTTGGAGTAATTTCAATTTCTTATGCGGCAGTTGGAATGAATTAAGGTATCGGACTTTTTAGAAGTATTCTGAATTAGTGAAAAGTCAGGCATTTTCGCTATAGGGTTTTTTTCGGTTATCCAATTGAGACAAAAAAAAGTATTAATTTTATGTCATTAGAGGAACTGTGATAAGATTTAGAAGACATCTATAGATAGATTTATTTAACATTTAGAAGACATCTAGATACATTTATTTAACATTTAGAAAACATCTAGATACATTTATTTAACATTTAGAAGACATCTAGATACATTTATTTAACATTTAGAAGTAATTTAGATACATTTATTTAACATTTAGAAGACATCTAGATACATTTATTTAACATTTAGAAGTAATTTAGATACATTTATTTAACATTTAGAATAATTTTTAGGATACATTTTCACTAATCTTTAAAACAATATTCTTGCTAATATTTTACTAAACAGTTTTCACCCATTTTTGAGAATAACTTATAGGCTAACTTTTAATGGACGTTTTTTGTTTACTGTTTAATAATTCGGCTGTGTCTGATACTATTTAAAAGTGCTTAGAAGTTACAATAAAAATTTGTATCCTTTAGGATGTTGTTCGGTGACATCCGAGCAACAATCTTGGTGATTGTAGGTCAAAAGTTCCAAACAAAAAGTTCCAATCCGAAAGTTTCAAAATACAGAAGGTCCAAAATAAAAAGGAACCAATAGTTCATTAACAATCCATTAAAAAATGTAAAATTGAGAATTTAATTTAAATGTCTCTTTATGCCAATTATTATTTTCCGCTACACGGAGAAAAAGGGATTGTTATACATCTACCAGCGGATTGTTAAAAAACAGAATTAGCAAATCTAATTTGTTGTTGAAACAATTTTTTGGTTCTCCTAATATCTCGAATTTGTTGTGATAACAGTTAATTTGTTTAGAGAACAAGAGGAATTGTTGCAACAATAAATCAGATTTACTGGTTCTGAATCAACAATCCGCTGGTAGATGTATAACAATCTATTTCTGATTTGTTGTTGAAACTGTTTTTTGGTTCCCCTAACAACTCGAATTCGTTGTGATATAACAATAATTTGTTTAGAGAAGAAAAGGAATTGTTGCAACAATAAATCAGATTTACTGGTTCTGAATTAACAACCCGCTGGTACATGTAACAATCCCTTTCTTTCCATGTAGTTTTTGGTTGTAGTTATTCTTTTATTTAGAAGTGCTTAAAAACTACAATAAAATTTTTTTATTCTTGAGAAAGTTGTTCGGTTATATTCTAGCAATAATCTAGGTCGTAAGCAATCCATTAAAAATTATAAAATTATAAAGAATTAAATGAGACGTCTGCTTTTGACAATTATCATCTTCTGCAAGTGTTCGGCTGTGGTTTGTTTTATTCAAAAGTGCTTGAAAGTTGTAGTAAAATTTTTTATCCTTAAGAATGTTGTTCTTTAACATACCAGCAACAATCTAGGTAATTAGCAGTTGTTTCAAAATTATGGAAGTAAAAATAATTTCATTAAAACGTCCCTTTATGGCAATTATCACCTTTGACTATAGTGTTCGGCCGTAGCTATACTTTTATTTAAAAGCACTTAAAAGTTACAATAAAATTCTTCATCCTTCATAATTTTTTTTTGTAACATCCTAGTAACAATCTAGGTCCTCGGCAGTCCATTAAAAATTATAGAATTAAAAATAATATTATTAAAACTTCTTTTTATGACAATTATGATTTTCGGCCAGTTACAAGTTTCGAAAATTTACTTAGACTTTCTACTTGGTTGGTTCTTTTTGGCACATAACTTTTCTTGACCTAATGCTTATTAGGGCTAATATTTGTCCTACTTATTTATTTGGCATAATAATTATTCGTTCCAAATTTTGCTTGATTTAATTTTTAATTGGGGTTGATATTTGTTAATATTTATTTGACCTAAACATTTTTCTACCATCTATTCGAGCTAAAATTTATTTAACCTAAAACTTATTTGACCCAATTTTTATTTGACTTAAAATTTATTTGGCACAATTTTTATTTGACCTAATGTTTATTTAGGCCAATTTTTATTGTGGCCTAAAATTTATTTTGCCCAATTTTTATTTGATCTAAAACTTATCTGACCGAATTTTTATTTGACTTAATATTTATTTAGGCCAATTTTTATTGTGGCCTAAAATTTATTTTGCCCAATTTTTATTTGATCTAAAACTTATCTGACCGAATTTTTTATTTGACCTAATATTTATTTAGCCTAATTTTTATTTTAGCTAATACTTATTTAGTCCAATTTTTATTTGACCTAATATTCAGTTGGTCCAATTTTTATTTGACCTGATATTTATTTGTCCCAATTTTTATTTGAGCTAAAATCTATTTTGCCCAATTTTTACTTGACCTAAAATTTATCTGACCGAATTTTAATCTCACCTGGTATTTATTTTGCCCAATTTTCATTTGAACGAATATTCGATTAACTTCAGTTATAAAAAATGTTTTTTTCTAATCAAGATCTCTAACTTTTGGTTTTCCTCTCTTTTTTTACGTTAGTTGTTGTAATTTTTTTTTAATAAGATAAAAAATTATTGCTGTTTAGGAATAACTTTGGTTGTTCGATACTATCAAGTATAATGATTAGCTTTAATTCACTTTATAATGAATATACATTTTTTTTGTCTAGTTTTTGATTAATGGTGTTTTGAAATAATATGTTAACTATAATACTTCACGGGGGGGCTTTTTTAGTTTTTCGGTTTTTTTTTCTTTTTTTTTTTAAAGCACATGTCATCAGGAAATAGTGTGTTTTACTGCAAAATAATTACAGTGATAGTCGGTATATATATGATTACAAACTATAGGCATAATATTATATTATATTATGTATTTTGGAGAAAAAATCATTAATCATTGTCAATTTTTCACGCTATCTGTATATATATGTTGTAGCAGAGAGGAATTGTGACAATAATTTTCCTTTTTGTCACGCTTGCAAAACTTGAGGATAATTTGTTTTCATTTGGACCATATGCTCTCAGCGTGGTTTTGTTGCACTTCTTTTTTTCAATTGTGGATTTTGATATTGTTTGTTTATTGATATTGTTTAGGTCTTTTGTATTTTAATTTTTGGGAATTTTTTCTTTTACACTGAGAAAACAGTATTTTTGAATCGAACGTATCTTTGTTATATAGTCGAGTAAAAATTATTATATTTGATTTAAATATAATAATTTTGATTCAATACATAGTAAGTTTGGTTCATTAAAAATTACGTTTAATTCAATAATAAAATGTGTTTTAATTAAACATATTTTTTGTTTGACTGTTTATGTTTGGTTTAAAATTTTTTTTTCTTAGTGTAATGACGTACTTAAATGTTTTATTTGAATCCGTAGTTAATATGATTGTTTAATTTTTACTAAATTTGCCATTTGGGTTCGTGAAATATGTTCCACTTTGGTATTAATTTCTTCGATAGAAAACTCTTTCAAAGAAGAGTGGATTTATTAATTAGTTGCTTTTAATTTTGAAGTCTCAATAAATAAATTTTTCTGTTTGATAAAATTTACACTAGTTTGATTATTTTTTTATCAAGTTTTGATTTTTTAAGTAGTTTTAATTTTTTATTTTATTCCACTGGAAATTTTAGTTTAGTTACGATGACAAATTTTGCTGGGAATTAGAACCGAAATTCTGTATCTATTTAGGGAGTGACACTCTTTTGAATTTAGAAATTAAGAAAACTTATGAAAAATCAATAACTATCTCGATGACTGTGGAAAAATATTGAGCATTGCAAATATCTTGAAAGAAACATAACAAAGACTTTTGGACGTTTGTTTGAAAATTTATGGGGTTTGGAAAATTTTTATTATGTCATGGTCCAATTTCACGCGTTGGTTTATTGTATACATCATCAATGTATATATATAGGGTATATTTGTCTATATGCTTGGATCGAAAAATTTATTCCCTTTTTTTGATTGTACAGCATTTTCATTTTGCAAATATCTTTTTTTACTTTTTCTATTCAAATTTGGAATTTATGTTGTGTTACTTACAGATAGACTTACAGATACTTTTCAAAAATTAAATCTGAATAGTAAGGATTTAATTCTAATAAAGAATCTACTAAAATTGTGCCAAAAAGAATGTTTTTTTTAAATCTTCTGTTTCTAACAATCTGAAAATTTTAACATGTTCTGTTTCTAACAATCTAAAATTTCTAAGATCTTCTGTTTATAACAATTATAATAGTAACTGTTGTAGAATTTATAGTTAGAATAATAGTAATTAATATATAGAATGTATACTTAGAATAATAGTAATTGTTGTAGAATTTATAGTTAGAATAATAGTAACTATTGTTTTAAAAAATTATTTTTATAAATTCATGTGAAAAGTGGAGTAACTGTTTTGATATGTTTATAAGTAAATTACACAACTGTTGCGAGAGCGTCGACAGGATAATTTCTGCGAGGGACGTGTAAAATTATCCGCACTTAGTCATCTTGAGAAAAAGGAAAAACGAGAAAAGTAAAAGACAAGCTGCTTTCTCACTGCTAATTGGCGGGGATGACGTATGGTCTTTTTAATTGGCTGAACGAGCCGAGGCGCGAACATACATATCCTCTCTCTCTCTCTCTGATTTTATTTTTCATTTTTGCCTTAAAAATGATCCTCGGAAATCAATGAGTGGAAAATATTTGCACTTCTTGTTTTGCCCAGTAACTTTTTTTTATTATTTTTACTTCCAATATTTTAAATATTTAAATATTTTTACTTCCAATATTTCGAATATTTAAATATATTTTAAAATACTATTGGTTAATACTACTTCCAATATTTAAAATATTTAAATATTTTTACTTCCAATATTTAAAATATTTAAATATTTTTACTTCCAATATTTAAAATATTTTAATATTTTAAAATACTATTGGTTAATACTACTTCCAATATTTAAAATTTTTTAAATATTTTAAAATACTATTGGTTAATACTACTTCCAATATTTAAAATATTTTAATATTTTAAAATACTATTTTTACGGATCGGTTTTTATTTTTAGTACCGAATTTTTAATGCTAACAGACAATTCTTCTTGAGGATATAAATTCGAGACGAAAAACGTATATCGGAATTGATCCCAATTTTATGATATTAAATCAAATTCAAAATTTGAATACTAAATCGTATAAAATTGAGAGAAAAAAAGTATTGAAATTGTTAACGAAATTTTTGACACTCTTTGCTGGATCCTTGCGGAAATATCTAATTTTGAGGATAAAAAAAATACTTGACGAAGAATGCAGAGAATAAAAGTTTATTATTCCTAAATACACAAAGTGACGATAAATCTCGTAAAAAGAAACGGTTTTCGCGAAGTACATTCAAGACACGGATTTATGTATATATATGCCGTTTGGCCATTATTCCCAATTTTCTCAGCGCCATCAACTCTCGAGACGATATTTTGAAAGGGCTTTTTTGGCGTTGGGTCTTAACAAAATTTTTGGACTTAATTCGATTGCGTCACGGTGGCCTGATGATGGCATCTGCGGTGTGACTTTTTAACCCCTCGAATATACTGCTGACCACATCTCTTCCTTCAACAGGAAAGGAAAATTTAAGGCGTCACGGGATATTAGGTCCCGTTTTTAATTCTCGCTCCTCTCATCCTTGGATCAAAATCCCCTCGAGAAGGAGAGATGAGAGCATATACATTCAATTCACGCACAACTGAAATTATTCCTTCTGGATTATAATTCTTTTTCTGTTCTATAGTAAAGGAAGGAAGGAAGGAAGGAAAAAAATTTTTCGTTGCGATGAAAAAAAAATTGTCAAATGTCAAAATTACCGATATTGTGCGAGCTTTTCCGGATTTTTCGAGAAAAAAAACCGGTTTGATTTATTTATAATTAAGGTCTCGAAGTTCCAGTCTATCGTGAACTACATTTTGGCTAAGAATCGATTTTTTTTCCTTGCAGTGTTCATTAGATTTCTTCTTTTGTTGGTCATAAAGAAAATTTGACAGAATAAAAAATTCTCTAGGAAAAGTCAGGGATTATTGGTAAAAGTACAGGAAAATATCCAATTTCAAAAATTCATGAAAAAACTCTAAATTTTGATATTTCTTTGTTTGCCTTGTAAACTATAAAAATACCACGAATTTTAATACAAAACCTTGGATTTTTTCTATTTCAGACAATAATTTCTTTTTAAATAACTTAATTTTTAAAGAACTATCATAAAATTATGACTTATAAATTATGTAATTAATAATTTTTACGATTTTCATAAATACTAGATTGATAAAAGAATTTTAATTAAAAATACTAAAAGAAATTTAATTTTAGGAAAAGTTACAAATAATTACAGAAATTCAATTATTTTCAAAAGTAATAACATTTTTCGCAGAAATTCAATTATATTCAAAAATTTTTAAAAATTCTGGTCATTTCAATTATATCTTTAAAAATAAAAAAATTCTTCTTCCAAAAATTAAAAAATGTTCAAAATATTTTTAAAAATTCTCGTCAAAATTTCAATTTTCTTTATACATAATACAATTCTTCTTCAAAATTCAATTATTTTTAAAAACTTGAATAAAATTCTTGGAAAAATTTCACAAGAATTAAATAATTTACAAAATTTTTGATGAATTTCTTCTAAATGAAGCAATTATTTTCATAAACTATAAAATTTTCACAGGAATTCAATTATTTAATATAAAAATTTCAAATAATTTTACGAAAAATATCAATTATTTAGAATGAATTTTATAAAATTCGTCGCAAGAGTTCAGTTATTGAAAAAAAATTTAACAAAGTTCTTTTCAAGAATTCAATTATTTTTATAAATAGTAAAATTCTTCACCGAAACTCAATTATTTTTATAAACTTTAATAAAATTCGTTGGAAGTATTAAATTATTTTCAAAAGTAATAAAATTCTTCGCAGAAATTCAATCATGTTCAAAAATTTTTGTCAAAATTTCAATTATCTTTATAAATTATAAAATTCATCAATATTCAATTATTTTAAAAAAATTTTTTAAATTCTCGTCAAAATTTCAATTATCTTTATAAATAATACAATTTTTCCTCAAAATTCAATTATTTTTAAAAACTTTAATAAAATTCTTGTAAAAATTTCACAGGAATTAAATAATAATTTACAAAATTTTTGATAAATTTCTTCTAAATAAACCAATTATTTTCATAAATAATAAAATTTTCACAGGAATTCAATTATTTAATATAAAAAATTTCAAATAATTTTACGAAAAATATCAACTATTTAGAAAGAATTTTATAAAATTCGTCGCAAGAGTTCAGTTATTGAAAAAAATTTATCAAAGTTCTTTTCAAGAATTCAACTATATTCAGAAATAGTAAAATTCTTCACCGAAATTCAATTATTATTATAAACTATATAGAATAAAATTCGTTGCAAGAATTAAATTATTTTCAAAAGTAATAAAATTCTTCGCAGAAATTCAATTATGTTAAAAAATTTTTGTCAAAATTTCAATTATCTTTATAAATAATAAAATTCATCAATATTCAATTATTATAAAAAAAATTCTAAATTCTCGTCAAAATTTCAATTATTGTTATAAAGAATACAATTCTTCTTCAAAATTAAAATATATTTAAAAACTTGAATAAAATTCTTTTTAAGATTTCACAGAAATTCAATAATTTATGAAATTTTTAATAAATTTGTTTGTAATAATTCAATTCTTTTCATCAACAATAAAATTTTCACAGAAATTCAATTATTTAATGTCAAAAATTTCAAATAATTTTACAAAAAATATCAATTATTTAGAAAGAATTTTATAAAATTCGTCGCATGAATCAATTATTTAAAAAAAAATTTAACAAAGTTCTTTACAAGAATTGAATTATTTTTATAAATAATAAAATTCTTTACCGAAATTATATTATTTAAGAAAAATTTTTATTATATTTATGGAAATTTTTAAAAATTATTTTCATGAATAATAAAAATCATCGCAGAATTTTAATTAATTTTGGATACAATATTTTAATCAAATTCTTCGAAAAATGTGATTATTCTTAAAAATTTTATTAATATTTGCCAAAAGAATTCAATTATTTAAAAATTGGTTGATAAAATTCTTTATGAGAATTCAATTTTATCAAACATTCAATTATTCAATAATTTATTTATTTCTCAATTTAAATAATTGAATTTTTCTAGAATTTTCTAATAAAAAATTGATTAAAAAATGAAATTACCGAATAATCGATTTATTGTTTATGAAAATAATTGAATTATTGCAACGAATTTTATTACAATTTTTTCAAATAATTGAATTTTTTTGAGAAAATTTACTACTTTTAAAAATAATTGAATTCTTGCGAAGGATTTTATTAGAATTTTTGTAAATAATTAAATTTTTGTTGAAAAATTTCATGGTTATTTAAATTATAATATGAAGAATTCTTTATGTTTTGTAATAATATTCTTGTAAATTGTTGAGTTTCAACAAGGTTTGAATTTGAATGTTCTGAAGAATTTGAATTCCTGTGGAAAAGTCATAATTAAATACTTATTTAAAAATTTAGTTATTGATGTTTTTGAATAATTTTACACTTAATGAAATTTGTAAATAAATTTAATAGAACATTTTTGTTAAGTATCTAATAATTTCTAGAGTGAATCAGAATATTTTTTATGGTCATAAGGAAAAAGTGAGAATTATATCTGGAAATCAGGGGAAAATAAAATTAAATATTTGTGACAACCCTGTTCGAGTTTGTGGGCTAAGAATCGCTTTTTTCCTTGTAGTGTTCATTAGATTTCTTCTTTATAAATGGTCATAAAGAAAATTTGACATAATAAAAAATTCTCTAGGAAAAATGCGGTTGATTCAGGTGAATAAGGGAAATTCCCATGAGTCTTTTGTCAGGTTTCTATATGTGATCTGAAGTGCGGTGCATTTTCAAAAGGTGCACTGCAATAATATCTAATTTTTCCCCATTGGTCAATGGAATAAGTTTGTGAAGACGCTGAGAAATTGATGTAAACAGAATTTGGGAATCATTTGAGAAATTCTTTTCAATACAATGTAAGAAGTCTTTAGCACCTTATTTTACAATGACTCGACGAAATTTTGAATCGTTTTCTTGTTGTAGTCTTCGAAAAAGTAAATACATATCTCAATAAAGAAGTTTGTATGCCACAACATCAAGAAAACATTTCCTTTTTCTTTTTGGTTTTAATAATTGTACGCGTATTTTTATTTTTGATTCTAAATCATGTTAGTTTTTAATTATTGTATCCTTAGTGACAATTAATTTCTTAAAAATTTAGCCACATGCAAATTCGAGGTGAGCTTAATTTTTAAAAACATTCTTCTTTTATTTTTTTCGTTTTTAAAAACGTTGTGGACTTCAGCTTCGTAATTAAACAGCAAAACATTCGACTCGTGATTATAATTTTTGGAGTAAAAATACGAAACGAGAATGATTACATTATTTTTTAACGTTAAAGAGAACTTATCGGCTTATCTTTGATTAGTAAAAAGTCAAAATAAGTCAAAATAAATAAAAAATTACCGAAAATGTATATATATAGATCTGTTGACGTGATAATTGAAGAAAATATTTAATATAGAAAAAAGTGGTGATAGGAAAAAAAATGTATTTCCTGTATAAATATATAAATATAGCGATGGAAAAATTATTATATCATCATCAGTGTATCATTATATATCCGTTAAAACAAGAGCGCGCCGCACACATTTTTTTAATTTGACGAACTTTTCCAGAACAGGAAGCATAATTTTCCTGTCTCTGAGCGCACATTGTCAGAAGTCAGTTTTTTTTTGGTTGTATTTTAAATATATGCATAAAATAAAAATGAGTGCAGGGGGGATGTCTTAGGCGCACTAATCACCGTCACAGTGGCATCTGCGGTCATGTAACCGCATGTAACCCTCGACATTTTACAAAATTTTAGACACTGACCGAGAGGTATATATTTTCCCCACACGCGTGCTGTCAAACTGTATAATCTAGATCATCAAAAAAGAAAAAAAAAGGGAAAAAGGAATGGAGGAAAAAAATTCTGAAACATTGTATGAGTATTAAAAAAATCAAACTTTTCGTTTTGTTCTGAATAAAGTTTTGACATTAATTTATGTTGGAATTTTGTCAATTGATGCGATAGGAAGATATAATTTTATGATTGTTAACTTGAAGGTTTAAAAGTTTCGGATTGTATTAGTGAATTGAAATTAAAAAAATTTATCTAATCGATGGGTTTTAATTTTTCTTATCTATTTGATATTTTTAAGAAAGTGATTATAAAATTAGTTAAGGACTCAAATTCTTGAGAAACAACGTCGGTGAAGTTTGCAACGTTTATGATCAACGATTGAAAGAAAAAAATTATTTTCCTACTAATAAAAATAATATTTTTTGTTCGCAAATATTTTTTTTTGTAAATCATTATCAAAAAAAAATTAATTGTACAATTTTCCTTACAAAAATTTATAAAAATTTACTTAAAAAAATATTTTTTTCTTAAATCGTTGACTATAAACGTTGTGAACTTCACCAACGTAGAAACAGGATTTTCATGCAATCTGGAAACTTGAAAATGTCAAGAAATTGTATAAACATTGTAAAAACATGGAATAGTCAGTTGTTTTCTGATTGTATTTATTCGTGAAATCTAATTTTATTTAAATATTTCAAAATTGATTCATTTTTAAAAAAGTTGCGTTTACCATTTTTACAATTAAATGAACTTGAAAAGATTTTCAGTTAAAATTTTTGAACATTTATATTTAAGATGAATTTTATTTAAAAAATTTAAAATGATGGATTTATAGAAGAATTTTAGTTGAAAACACTAAAATAAATTTAATTTCTGCAGTTTTTAGATATTACTGCAGAAATTCAATTCATTTTATTTCTTTATTTATATTCTTTACAGAATTACATTGTTTTCAAAAGTTTTAATGAAATTCTTTTGTAACAATTAAATTATTTTAAAAAATTTGAAAGAAATTCATTTGTAACAATTAAATTATTTTCAAAAATTTGAATGAAATTCATTTGTAGCAATTCAATTTTTTTCAAAATAATTTTAATAAACTTCTTCGTAGAAATTTAAATAATTTCAAAAATTTGTCAAAATTCAATTATTTTCAATGTTTTCTATTTTAATAATATTTTACAAAATAATTCAATTATTCAAAACGAATTTTTAAAAAATTAGTCTCACGAATTTTAATAAAATTAGTCTCAAGAATTTTATTATTTTCAAAGTAATAAATTCTTCGCAAAAATTAAATTATGTTAAAAAATTAACAAAAATTTTAGTCAAAATATGAAATGTCTTTATGAATAATACAATTTTTTCTCCGAAATTCAATTATTTCCAAAAATTTCTATCAATTTCTTGTCGGAATTCAAATTAGTATTAATATATTTTACAAAATTCGTTTTTTCAAATTTCTCGAAAGCTAAAGATATTCTTAAAAAGCTTAAACATTTTATTAAAATTTTGTTAAAAAAATTCAATTATTACTTAAATTTTTAGAAATAATTAAATTTTCAAAAGGTTTCAAAAGGTTTAAATCTTTGAAAATTTGAATTTTTTATTTTTTAACGAACAATTTTAAAGAATTTTTTGAAATAAAGTTTACTTGATACTTTTTATTGTCACTTCATCAAAAATTATTTTCATCGTTACGATTATTATTTTCTAGAATTTTGAACTAAAATTCTTCTTTAAATCAATTAATAATTTAATATTTTTAATAATTTTCGAAAAAGTTCTTTGACAATTTTCAAATCCATTTGTTTACAATATTCAATTTTACGAAATTTTAATTATTTATAAATTCTTCAATTAAATATATGTAAGAAAATAAAAACTTCAAATTTTATCTGAAACTTTAATTGAAATTAATTTTTAAAACAATTTTTAATAGAAAATTCTACGAGAATTCAATTCTGGTAAAGAATTTTATCAACAAATTTTTTGAATAATAGAATTCTTTTGACGAATTTTAATAAAATTCTAAAGAATTATTACATTTTTTGAGAAATTGGATTAAAATTGTATTAAAAATTATTGAAATTTTTGAGTAAGTTTTTGAAATTTGAAATTTTTGGAAAAATAATTGAACGTTCGTGTAGAATGTTATAATAAAATTTTATTCAATAATGCATTTTTTCACAAGAATTTTATCAACAAATTTTTAAATAATTAAATTCTCTTAACAAATTTGAATATAATTTTTAGGAATAATTTCATTTTTCGAGAAATTTGATAAAAATTTTACATATATATTAAAAATAATTAAAATTCTGCCAAGAATTTTGTGAAAATTTTACAAAAATGTTCGAATGTCGGAGAAAAATTTTATTATTTATAAAAGTAATTGAAAATTGACGCGAATTTTTGAAAATTTTTGAAGATAATTGAATTGTTGCAAAGAATTACATTATTTTTGAAAATAATTGAATTGTTGATACGAATTTTATTAAAATTTCTATATAAATAATAGAATTATTTTGTTAAAATTTCTATTTAAATAATTGAATTCTTTTGATAAAATTTCTTTTTAAATAATTTAATTTTTTTATTAAAATGTTTTGAAATAGTAGACATTGAAAATAATTTAATTTTGACATAAAATTTTGGAAAGAAATTAAAATTTTTTGAAAATAATTTAATGCTTTGAAGAATATATTTAAAAAAAATTATTAGATGTTTGAAAATCCTAATTTCTGTCGGAAAAGTAATAATGATTAAATATTTATTTAAAAATGAAGTTACACTTAAAAAAATTTATTTGATTCAAATAACCGATTATTTGTCTATAATCAAATAAATATTTACTTGAATCAAATAATTTTTATTTGAATCAAATAATTAGTATTTGCTTCAATTAATTAGTATTTGCTTCAAATACTGAAATATTTGATTCAAATACAATTTAATTGATTCAAATAAAAATTATTTGATTCAAGTAAATATTTATTTGATTATAGACAAATAATCGGTTATTTGAATCAAATAAATTTTTTTTCCGTGTAGTTATGTTTTTGAATAAGTTTCTGATTAATAATAAATGTCGTTTTAAAAACATCTAAAAATTCCATTCTTGAATCTGGAAAAGTCACACGAAAAAAAATTGCTGGAACAGCAATAATTGTTGCTAAAATAGCGAAAGAATTCGTTGCAATAAATAAAAATTTCGTTGATATAGTGAAATTTGTAGTTGTTCGAGAAGAAGATTTTTTTTCGTGCAGGAAATTTGAAAAGAGCAAAGGCGTGGCAATCCAGGAAAACTTAAGAATCTTTATGAAAACTTGAGAAACGTATGAAAATTTAAGAAACTTATGAAAATTAAAAAAAACTTGTGAAAACTTAAGAAAAACAAGAAAATAATAATAAATTTAGAGAAGTGTATTTTAGACAAAGCATTAAGAAGAGAATGACATTTTTGGTGTCATCATCATGATCACAGTGAATAAAGATAGGTTATAAACTCATCCTAGGAGCTGCTATTCACTTAATAATAGAGCAAATTGCCGAGTGAAAATAAGATAATTAGAGAATCGCTAACGATGCTAATATTAGTATTAGAACGGTGATGAATACTCTTGAAATCTTTAGCTTAAAAGCCATGTGAACAGAGTGTCGACAGCTGACTAAGAAAGCTCAACTATATAAACCTTATGTGATGGTCCTGCCACCAATTTCTCCTGGTAATAATTATTTCTCGTTGATTTTATTTATACAACCTTTTACAACCACAGTTAATCTCAACGTCACTATACGGCAGTGCTAATAAAACCCAGTGCGTCACACATATCTCGTGGGCGCGCACATTCGCACGCACAAAACACGTCACGTCACACACAAAGAATTATTGGCCAAGTCTGCGGTAAAATGCAGTACAATTTTTAAAATCAATTCATTTTTAATTTCATTTTCATTTTTTATTTAAAAATATATATACACAGTTTTTTAAGGACTTAAAAACTAATACTAACTAACTAATTCGCTACTAATTTTTTTTTAGATTTCGTACGAAGTTGATATATAGTTCACAACGTTGATGAACGAAAGAAATTTGTTTAATCTATTTGAATATTATTTTTAATTTAATATTTAATTGTGTAACAATCAGGGCTGCAATGATTTAAATCAAGTTGATTTAAATCTTGACATTTAAATCATGATTTAAATCAAACTGCGAAATGCATTAGAAACCGAAAAGGATACAAAATTAGAATTTATGTTAAAAGTTTTTAATTAAATAAAAGTAAAAAAGAATATCTTATAAAGATAATATAATGAATATCAGAAAATAATAATTATTATTTTTTGTTTATTTGGCGAAAGTTATTGAAAGATAAAAAATCTGTATTTTATATTTGAGTCAAAGAAGCATTAAATATCAGTATTTTGTTAAGATTTCCTAAACTTTTTCAAAAAAAATTTTATTGTAACAAGAATTTATATATGTATTTTTTATTAAGGGTAGCCACAAATTATAAAAACAATTATAAATCAGAGATTTAGTTGGTCAGAAAAATACGGGGAATTTTTAAAAATTCTTTAAAAGTCAGGGAATTTTAATAGAAAGAAACCACAAATTAAAAAACTTTGATAAACTTAGTTTTTGTATTTAGACTTTTTTTGTATAATATTTAATAATTAAACAAACATTTTTTAAATGTCTTATGTTTTTTTTATAAATAAAATTGTTACTTAAAAAGCATTAATAAATTTTTATAAGATTTTCTTTTAAGTGTAAAGTTAAGCGTAACTCTTCTGCCACAAAAATGTATTTTTATATGCAGAATAAACATGAATTGAATTGAATATTGCATTATTAAAATTTTAATTAGTAATGCAGAGTATTAAATAATAGTTTAAAAATTTGTTAATCAGGAAAAATGAAAAATTAGTCAGGAAAAATCAGGAAATTCTAAAAATGAAATTTTGCATGCACCCTATTATTAATTTTTTAATTCCTAATATTAAAAAAATAAATATTTTTTAAAAATAGTATTAAAAATGATTTAAATCAAAAAAATCCGATTTAAATAAAAAAAAAACTGATTTTTTTAAAAAAAATCATGATTTTTATCAGCCCTGGTAACAATTGTGTCACGCTCCGAAGAAAGGTACCTAAGAAGCAAAAAATTTGAGGTTATGTTTTTAATTTTTCAACTAAAAATACAGAAAGAAAATCAATTATTAATTGAAAATTATTGATCTTCATTATTAAAAAAAATCTCCAGTATTCATTATATCCAAAATATTCAATGAAAATTGGTTTCAAATTCAAATAATTAAAAATAAACTTTTATTCAAGATAAATGTAACACGAACCTAACCTATAATTCATTTGCTTCTTAGATACCTTTCTTGAGAGCTCGTCACAATATTATTATCAGAACATAAACATCAATCCATTTTTTTCTAAATATTTTTGTGGCAATTTTGCTGCGATATTATTAAATATTATAAATATTATAATATTATTAAATATTAATTTACTAAATGAACAACTTTTTTCGTCGTCATATGTTAGAATTTCAGTATTTTTAAAGAAATCAAATATTTTAAAAAAAAAGTCCTTGTAAATGGTATGTAAGACTTGAATTATTCAAAAAAATAAAATTTTCCACAGGAATTAAATTATTTTCAAATATATTAATAAAATTTTTGCAAATAAATCATTTATTTTGAATACAATTTTAATTGTATTTTTTTAAAATAATTAAATTAATTTTTCTTTATATTTTAATTAATTTTGTTCTAAAAATTAAATTATTTTGAGGCATTTTATAATAACATTCTTAGTAACTATTGAATTATATTCTGTTTTTTTTTAGAATTTATACTATTCTTTAAATTCTTCAAAATTGTGATCAAATTCTTTAGAACAATTCAATAATTTTCCAAAAAAAATATTCGAAACTATATTTTCAATATTTGTTATTTTCATAAAATGTCGCAAAAGAATTCAATTATTTATGAAACTAAAAAATTGACGAAAACTCATCCAAAATTTAATTAATTTCATAAATAATGCAATTTCCACAGGAATTAAATTAGTCTAGAATAGCATTTGCAATAAAAAATTCTAAAAAATTACATTTTTCATGAAAATTCAATTTTTTGAACAAAAAAATGTCTGATAAAATTCTTAGGAAGAATTGAATTATTTCTATAAATTTAATAAAAACGCATTTAAAGAATTTCAATTATTTTTAATATTATTTTAAATTAATTAATTGAGAAAAATTCATCTATTTTCAAAATTAAAGTTTTTGACATAAGAATTCAATTATTTAAAATAAAATTTCCATAATGTTTTTTATATTTTGAAAAACTAATTATTTAAAAGTGTTTTTTTTAATTCTTAAGAAATATTCAATTATTGTCAAAAATAAAATTTTCCACGAGAATTCAATTATTTAAAATTAAAATCTTCATGTAATTTGAAAAAGTTATAATTATCAAAACTATGTTTATAAAATTCTTATAAAGAATTCAATCATATTTTCAGAAATAACAAAATTTTTCACAGACATTCAATTACATTTTTAAAAATAACAAAATTTTTCGCAATATTTCAATTATTTTCATTTTTGAATAGAATTCTTCTCAGGAATTTAATTATTTTTGAAAATTCTAATAAAATTCTTAGCAACTATTCAAGTTTATTATTTTCACAAATCATTAAATTCATGGCATGGTTTCAATTATAAAGAAATTAATTAATTAAAAGAATATTTTTTTAAATTGTCAGGAAGAATTCAATTATTCAAAAAATATTAGAATTTTTCACAGAAATTCAATTATTTTCAAATATTTCAATTCAATTGTTCGCAAGAAATTACTTATTTTAAATAGAGTTTTAATTATACTTTTTTGTTATAAGTCAATTATTCTTATACATTCTAATAATATTCTTCCCAAGAATTCAATTATTTTGAGATATTTTTATAAAACTTTTTGCAAAATACAATTATTTTCGTAAATAACAATATTAATTACAAAAAAATACTTATTTTTAAAAGTAATAAATTTCTTCTTAGAAATTCAATTATTTTCATAATTAATAAAAAGCTTTTTATGAATTCATTTATTAAAAAAAATTTGTTATAAAATACGACACATGATATTCAATTATTGTCCGAAATTTTAATTGATTTCTTTGTAAAAGTAATTTATTTTTAAAAACTTTTGCTAATTCAATGATTTTTAATATCTACTATTTTTTTTTAAATTTCTAATTTATAATATTAGAATTTTTTACGGGAATTCAATTATTTTCAATTATTTTAATAAGATTGTTCGCCAAAAATAAATTATTTTAAATACAGTTTTAATTAAATTATTTTGAAGTATTTCAATTATTCTTTTAGATTTTAAGTAAATTCTTTCCAAGAATTCAATTATTTAAAAAAAAAAAAATTTCGAAGGCATTCGATTATTAAAGATAAATAACAAAATTATTACCGAAAATTAAATTATTTTGAGGCATTTTAATAAAATTCTTTACAAAATTCAATTATTTTCATAAATAACAATATTCATTACTACAATTCAATTACTATTATTTTTATCATATAAAAAATTCTTTGGAATTCAATTATTTAAATTAGAATTTGCATGAAATTAGACGAAAGAAATTAATTATTTAAAATTTTTCATAAAATATTTCGCAAGCATTAAATTATTTTTATAAATATTTAAATTCTTTCACAAATAATAAAATATTCGTTGCAGGAATTCAATATATTCGCAGGATAGGAAAGAAGTATAAATATTTTTGATGAAACTTTAAGAAAAAGTCAGGAAATTGAAAAATATTGAATTGAATTTTTTTGGAGTTTTGTGAAATGTCTAAAATTATGTTTTTTTGGTCTTTAAAGTTTAATTTTTGGATAGCTATACATTTTTAATATTTTTTTTTTTTAAGTTTGAAATCTACTTTTCCCTACACCCAGAGAAATGGTATGTTTGGCTCAGAACCAACTAGACTTTTTATTTATTTCAAATAAATTTTATTTGGTTTAAATAAATTTTATTTGGTTTAAATAAATTTTATTTGGTTTAAATAAATTTTATTTGGTTTAAATAAATTTTATTTGGTTTAAATAAAATTTTATTTCGCTCAATCAAATATATGTTTTATTTATGTCGAATAAAAATTTTATTTAAAATAAATAAAATGTCTAGTTGGTTCTGAGACGAATATATATACGTTTATTTATGTCAAATAAAATGTAGTTGCAGTTTAAATAATATTTTTTTCTGTGTGTACTTTTTGTTAAAATTAATTATCGAGTGCGAAGTCTGCGAGGTTAAGACAAAAAACATTTTGAAATTTTTGCACTACAACAGTTTTTCTAAAGATATAAAATAAATTGAGGCAAAAAACTTATTAAAATTGTTGATACTTTACACCCAGAGAAAATTATTATTTAAGCCAAATATATTTTATTTGACTTAAATAAACGTATATTTGTCTCAGAACCAACTAGAATTTTTATTTGTTTTAAATAAAATTTATATTTGTCATAAATAAAACATATAATTAAGATAAATAAAATTTTATTTAAACTAAATAAAATTTATTTGAAACAAATAAAAAGTTTAGTTGGTCCTGAGACAAATATACAATTTCTCTGGGTGTACAAAATAAATAAATATTGTTACAATTCTGAAATTGTTGATAAAATTGTTGATACTTTACAAAATAAATTAATAAATATTGTTACAATTTTGAAATTGTTGATACTTTACAAAATAAATAAATAAATATTATTACAATTTTGATGCGTTTTTTGTCTCAATTTTTTATATCGTTAAAAAAAATGGGGACAATTCTCTTTTAATTTATTTCTAAAAATACTCGCAATCAGTTAAAAAACGAAAATTGATGTCACTTCAAAGAAAAAAGGGTATATATACGCAGTAAAGGACAGAAAAAAGAGACGCGTGTAAAAGTTGACATACGGTCGCGGTTTTAAGTTGGACCTCCCCCACGGGGACAAAAAAACCGTTGTGTGTTAAATTGTCATCTGTAAATACATATAAGGACGCTGCTAAAATAAATATATATTTATATAAAAGGAGAAATGTAGTTTAGGCGGGAAAAAAAAATTGTTATCTCCCCTTCTCCTCTTTTTTTTATCGAGTACAAACATTTCTCTCTCTCTCTCTCTCTTTCTCTCTCTTTCTCTCGTTTATGATTTATGTCCATCTTCGACCTCTCGATGCGCGCAGGGACCCAGAATCAAGGGACTTGAGGTTATTTCGCACCCTAGGATTTTTTCAATATTAAATAAATTGGGGTTCTCTTTAAGCCACTGGGCAAACCACATTCTTATGTAATCATATTCATTTTTCAAGAATCGAGGGAATTTTCAAAATGGATGAAGAATTTTTTTTTAATATCTTTTCCAAATCGTTCAATTAGGGAGTAATTATTTTTTGATTCTTTGTTGTTTGGTGCATCTGGACATAGTGTGACTGGAAGTAGTTTTGATACTAAAGTGAATCGAAATTGATGACAAAAATTTGGGTCAATTTTTCATTTTTGGTATAAATAATAATTTTGATTTTTGGTATGAATAAATTTTAATTTTTGGTATGAATAAATTTTAATTTTTGGTATGAATAAATTTTAATTTTTGGTATGAATAAATTTTGATTTTAATAAATTTGACTTCAATACTAAAGTGGTGAAACTTTTAATAGTAGAATTAAATTTAATATTTAAATTCTAAATGAATTTTTGGTATGAATAAATTTTGATTTTAATAAATTTGACTTCAATACTAAAGTGGTGAAACTTTTAATAGTAGAATTAAATTTAATATTTAAATTCTAAATGAATTTTTGGTATGAATAAATTTTGATTTTAATAAATTTGACTTCAATACTATAAAGTGGAGAAACTTTTAATATTAGAATTAAATTTAATATTAAAATTTTAAATTAATTTTTGGTATGAATAAATTTTGATTTTAATAAATTTGACTTCAATACTATAAAGTGGAGAAACTTTTAATAATCGAATTAAATTTAATATTTAAATTCTAAATTTAAATGTGTTTTAAAATAAAAACACGTTTTTAGTATCAATTCGTAAAAATTGTAAAAAAGTAAAAATCAATAGTAAAAACTTTTTTCGCTTGTTCCAAGTATGAAAGCAGAATTTTATCATTTATGACGATTTATATGCTTCTTTACTATAAAATGATATTTGGGATAGTGTTTTATTCATCGGCGTGGCTCCTATTTCACAGGGGTGTCAAGTATCATCTCCATAACACTCACAATGACTCCTTTACTCTATATCGAAAACTTTAATAAAGGTTCTTTAATTTCGCTTCGAAAATCAACCTTCATCTCGCAAAGATCTTACTTTTCTTCCCACTAAAAAAAAAACACCGACGATTCTTCGAATTCGATGAGAAAAAAAAATTAAAAGTAATTAACCCTTCAAGTACAGTCTGCGATATACGTAAAAACGTAAATTTTACTATAAACTAGAATTTTCGGAAATTTTTTACTATGTCTATAAATTTTTTTTAATTTTTGTAATGTTAAATGTCGTGTTTTAATGTAAAATTTCCAAATTTAGAAGAATTTTACAAAAAAATATTGAGGCGCAAGGCTTTTTCGCGAAATTTTTTTTGACAAAATAGTTATTTGATATATAAAACCACTAAACTTAAAATTAACATAAAATAAACAGTATTTGTCCCAAATTACATTGAATACAAAAAGAAACATTTAACATTATTGGCAATTGTCATAAAATAAATTTTAACAGAAATTTTATGTTACATAAAACTCGTATAACATAATTTTTATTTGAAGTGAAAGTCATGAAACATAAATTTATTTTGACGTAAAAATCCTTTAACATAAATTTCTTTTGACAAAAAATTCTTTTAACGTAAACTTTAATTGTTATAAAATTTATTTCACGTAAAATTCATTTGACAACTATTTGATTTGGCATGAAAGTCATTTAACGTAAATTTTAATTATTATAAAATTTATTTCACGTAAAATTCATTTGACAACAATTTCACTTGGCATAAAAGTCATTTAACGTAAATTTTCATTGTTAAAAAATTTCGAAAAAATATTCGTAACTATATTTTCAATATTTACTGTTTTCAAAAAAATTTCGCAAAAAAATTCTATTATTTAAAACAAAAAAATTAATAAAAGTTCATAAATAATAAAATTTCCAGAGAAATTAAATTAGTCTAAAATAGCATTTGGAATAAAAAATTCAAGAAAATCGCCTTTTTAATGGAAATTCAATTTTTTGAAAAAAATTTGTTGATAAACTCTCTTAAAAAGTTTCAATTATTTTTAATATTTTTTATATTAATTAATCGAAAAATTGAATTATTTTCAGAAATAAAGTTTTCGATACAAGAATTCAATTATTTAAAATAAAATTTTTATAATGTTTATTATATTATATATTATATAAAAAAAATTAATAAAAAAAATTAATTTTTTTTATTAAATAATTTTTATTATATTATTATATTATATATTATTATATTTATTATATTTATTATATTTCGAAAAACTAATTATTTAAAACAATGTTTCTTTTGAAATTCTTAAGAAACATTCAATTATTTTCAAAAACATAGTTTTCCACGAGAATTCAATTATTTAAAATTAAAATCTTTATGTAATTCGAAAAATTGAATTATTCAAGACAATGTTTTTACAATTTTTATAAAGAATTCATTTTTATTTTCAGAAATAACAAAATTTTTCACAGAAATTCAATTACATTTTTGAAAATAACAAAATTTTTCGCAATATTTCAATTATTTTCATTTTTTAATAAAATTCTTCTCAGGAATTTAACTATTTTTGAAAATTTTAATAAAATTCTTAGCAACTATTCAAGTTTATTATTTTCACAAATCATTAAAATCATGGCATGACTTCAATTATAAAGAAATCAATTAATTAAAAAATATTTTTTTAAATTGTCAGGAAGAATTCAATTATTCATAAAATATTAGAATTTTATTAAAATTAAAATTCATTTGGCAACTATTTTATTTGGCATAAAAGTCATTTAACGTAAATTTTAATTGTTATAAAATTTATTTCACGTAAAATTCATTTGACAAATATTTGATTTGGCATAAATGTAATTTAACGTAAATTTTAATTGACATAAATTTTATTTCACGTAAAATTCATTTGACAACAATTTCATTTGGCATAAATTTTTTTTTAACGTAATTCTCATTTGACACACAATAAATTTGACATAAATATATAATTTTACATAAAATTCACCTGACCTAAATTTCATTTGACGAAAAATATTATTAAACATAATTCTTATTTAACGTAAAATTCACTTGATATAAATTTCATTTGGCTTAAATTCCATTTAACATAATTTTCATTTGACATATAATTTGCTTTACATAATTTTTATTTAGTATAAATTCCATTTAACATAATTCTCATTTGATGTAAATAGCATTTGACATAAATTTCATTTGACCTAAAAGTCATTCAACGAAATTCATTAGTTTTGCGTCTCAAAATGTTTATAACAAATGTTTAGGAAAATTTCCTAATTTTTAATACGAGTTTTAAAATTTTCTAATTTTCGAAATGTAAAATTTCCTATTTGTAAATTTGTAATTTGTAATTTGTAAATTTGTAAATTTTACAAAAAACGTTTACGAGAAATGTTTACGCAGTAAATGTTTACAAAGGTTCCCTTATTTTTAAATAGATTTCCCAATATTTTTAGTACTTTGTATATAAACAGTTATTAATATAATATCATAACTATAAAGTTTATTATTATAGAGCTTATTTGCTAATTTTTTTTCCTTTAGAGAAATAGCTGCATAGGGTGGAAAAATAGGGAAGGTAATCGTAAAATTTCTTTAAAAAAAAAGTTATATAGAATAAGTGACAGTGTGAATCATCCCTTCGTTTAGTTTTTTTTAAATCAAGGTATAAAAAAAGGTATAGTACCAGTTACTATATAATATTGTATGAAAAGGGTCGTTTTTCTATTCAATATCCTTGTTTCTGTGCGCGTTAGAAAAAAAATATAAGACGTACGATGATATACTTGAATGGGAAATCGTAGCAGGGGTCATGAATTAAAAAAAGATTTACAACCAATATCGCAAATATATATCGGTACGATTGACATTTATTTACAGTTTATACTTTTCTCATTAACTGAAAATTATTGTAAAATTTATTTTCATTTATAAGCATAAAATGAAAAAATTTACTCGTGCAATATTATGAATATACTAATTTTTACTTTTAAAAAATGATAGTTTTCTCTATTTTGTGGAATTAGTAAAATTTTTTAATAATTTGAATTAGTGACTGTGTGTTTGCTTTTAAATTAGTAAACTTTACTAATTTTACTAATAAGTAATAATTATTTTTGGTTGGATACTTATTTTTGGATTATTAGAATTTTTTTTCAATGCATAATAAATAATAATTATTTTAAAAAGTTCAAATAAAATCTTTCGCAAGAATTAAATTATTTTCATAAATAATAAAATGCATTTTTGGATTCAATTATTTTTGAAAATTTTAATAAAATTCTTAGCAACTCTTTTGAAATTATTAACTCTTGTAAATTATTTTCATAATTCATAAAATTTCCCAGCAATTGTTCGAAAAATGTAATTATTAAAAATATAATTTCAATTCCTCGAAAAAATCAATTAGTTAAAAAAATGTTTTTTTTAATTCATTGGTAAAATTCATTTTACTTACAAAAGTATTAAAATTTTTAACAGGAATTCAATTATTTTCAAATATTTTAATAAAATTGTTAGCAAGAAATCAATTAATTTAAATACAGTTTTAATTGAATTATTTTGAAATATTTCAATAATTCTTTTTGATTTTAAGTAAATTCTTTCCAAGAATTCAATTATTTACATAAGTAATTTTTCGAAGGAATTCGATTATTATATATAAATAACAAAATTATTCCTGAAATTCAATTATTTTGAGGCATTTTAATAAAATTCTTTGCAAAATTCAATTATTTTCATATATAACATTATTCATCACAAGAATTTATTTTTTTTAAAGTAATAAATTTTTCTTAGAAATTCAATTATTTAAAAAAATACTAATAAAATATTTCGCGAATAATTAAATTATTTTTAAAATAATTTAATAAATTACCACACAGGCAGTTAATTATTATCGAAAATTTTAACTGAAATCTTTGTTAAATTTAATAAATTGTTTTTTAAAACTTTTCACAATTTAATGATTTTCTATATTCTACTATATTCTCATAAAATTTCCAAATAGGATTCAATTATTTAAAAAATATTTTCGTAAATATTTAAAATTTTTTATGAATAATAGTCGTTGCAGAAATTCAATATATTACTCTCAAAATTTGAATGATTAAAAATGTTTACAAATTTGAATTAGTGACTTGCTTTTAAATTAGTAAATTTTACTATTAAATAATAATTTTTTTGATTGTCTACTTATTTTTGGATTTGAAAATTTTTTTCAGTGTTTAATAAATGATAATTGCCGCAAATTTATAATAAAAATAATTTGTAATGATTTATGATAAATATAGTATTTTCTAATACACACAAAAAAATATGTGTTAAATTTGTTGCGTGTAGTTTTCAAGATGGTGTTATTTTAACAGCCATTAAAAATATGCATTAATTTTAACACACTCATGGTGTTATTTTAACACAAAATGTAGGTTAAAATCACATCGTATGGGTTAAAAATGTTGCGTGTTGTTTTAACACTACTTTTAGTGTTAAAACAACACTTCTTTTTTTCTGTGTAATTTGTGTAAGTAAAATTTACTGATTTAAAAGCAAAGAGTAAGTAACTAATTTAAAACAGTAAACATTTTTACAGTTTTTTACTCATTCAAACTTAGGGAATTTGATAATAAAATATTTTTAGAAAATTATTATATTCCCAAAACTGAATGGTACTAATAATAAAAAGAAAAATGAACTTATTGAATTAGTAAAAATATTCAT
The DNA here is from genome assembly GCA_032873175.1 of Leptopilina drosophilae. Taxonomy (NCBI): domain Eukaryota; kingdom Metazoa; phylum Arthropoda; class Insecta; order Hymenoptera; family Figitidae; genus Leptopilina; species Leptopilina drosophilae. Next base: position 23,326,698 of record CM065487.1, read on the forward strand.
ATTAGAATTGAAGACTATTTTTTTTTAAATGGTAATTTATTTATTTCAAACTGCATTAAATTTACTTCAAATTTATTTATTTTAAACTACATTAAATTTACTTTAAATTTATTTAATGCTTGCTAATTTAAATTAACAAATATTTTACCATGAAATGTTTCTAAAATTTCGAACGTTCAAATGAACTAAAATATTTTTTTACTTCTTCTAATTTGTACTTTTTTGCAAAAAGAATTATTTTTTAGGTTAAAACAAATTAATTCTAAACTAAATATTGTTTAATTTCAATTATTTTTCTTTTTTAGATAGTCATTTTTTAAATAAAAAAATTAAGGTGAATAAAAATTTTGTTCCTGATTTCTTCTTTTGTAAAATTCACTTCAAAATTAGTAAACTTTATAGATACTCGGAAAATTGTGAAAGTTTCTTATACTATAACAGAAATTCGCCAAAGAATTATAGATACTTTTACGTTTTAATTTGAAAGTATAGTAAAAGTATTTGTTTGTAGTACAGTATTTGTTTGTAAGGTTAAATTTTGTAATATAGGAATAGAATTCAGTAAATTACTTTCTTGTTTTTTGGTTTTTTTTTCGAAACAGTAAAAATTAGGGGTAAGTCCAAAAATTGTGAAAGTTGTTTGCGCAAAAGAAATTTTTAAAAAACAGTTTGTTTTATACTATGGAAGTATGGTAAAAGTTACTTTTTTGTTTGTCGTGCCAGAGAATTTGCTAACTAATCCAGAATGTGTAACGAATCCAGTATAAATTCGCTTCTAATTTTGTTTTATAGAATTTACTTCTGAAATATAGTAAAATTTAGATTCTTGAAAAATTGCAAATTGCAGCAGAAATACGACGAAGTTTCATAGACAGTTTCTTATACTATGAGAGTATGGTAAAAGTTACTGTATTCGTTTGTAGTTCTAAAGAATTTTTTTGTAAAGTACGGTAAAACTTTATTAGTTTGCATTGCTGAAGGATTTTTTTTATAAAGTATGGTAAAAGTTACCATATTCGTCTATATTGTTAGAGAATTTGTTTGTAAAGTACGGTAAACGTTACTTTATTCGTTCGTATAATTGTTGAAAGACTTTATGTAAAGTATGGTAAAAGTTGCTTTATTCGTTTGTATTGTTAAAGGATTTTGTGTAAAGTATGGTAAAAATTACTTTATCCGTTTGTATTGTTAAATGTTTTTGTGTAAAGTATGCGGTAAAAGTTACTCTATTCGTTTGTATTCTCAGTTTTCTTGAAAGAATGCGCGATGCTGCAAAAGATGTCAAAAGTTTGGATCATATAATTTTTGATTTTATTCACATTTTTGCTAGCATTTCGTTGCAATTTCATACCTTCAAGTTATTTGTTGTTAGTTCGTTGTTTTTAAAGGACTAAATTTTTTTTTAAACTTCCAAAATGGTAAAATTTATAGGTTCTTGGAAAATTAAGTGATTCTTGCGGAAAAGAAGTTGCTCGCTGCAGAAATGTGATGAAAGTTTCTTTTTATCATATAATTCTTTTCGTGCGCAAAATGTTGTCTTACTGCGCTATAACATTATGAAATGTTATTATTTTTCATTTTTGCTAAAACTTTTTCATTCCTAAAAACAAAAACAAAAAAAATTCGTTCATTTGAACTTTGAAGGTTTCTGATTCTTCGAAATCGTAACTCATGGAATGTCGTGAACACTTTCCAAAAGCACTCACTTGAAATCATTGAAACGTTTTATCGCACATACATCAAGTGCGTGCGGCGACAACGTTTAGAGATAAAAACAAAAAGATAAAGATAAAAACAAAAAATAAAATCAAAAAACAAAACAAAAAACAAAAAAAACAAAAAATAAAAGCAAAAGATAGAAACAGAAGATAAAAACAAAAGATAAAAACAAAACATAAAAATAAAACAAAAAAGCAAATAAAGCTCCTTGAGAAAGTGTTTGAAACGAAGAATCAAGCTTGTTAAGAGGCCAATAAGCGTCTAATGAGGGTGGAGCTTGTGTAAGAAAATCTCCACCTACTCTTAAAATCGCTCTATTTCTCGTATCTTCGCCGAGTGGGAAATCAAGAAGAGAACTTTAAGTACATCTTAACTCGCTAAAGTCAGTTGGCATCTTGCCGTCCTAGAAACGTTACGCGAAATCATTTTCAGAGATAACTTTTAATTCTCTCTCTCACTCTCTTTCTCTCTCTCTCTTTTCGATGCACTCTTCTCTCCCTCCCCTTTTTCTCCTTCGTCTTCCGCACCATTCTCGCCTAATTAAACAGCAATTTAAGGGTAATTCAATTAGCCGTGAAATATACGAGTCATCTAATTCAATTTCAATCCTAATTGGCCGGGTGATAACAATTTTGCCCCCGTATTCTCGATTTTTTTCCGGTTAAAAATCTTAATTTCTAAATTTAAAGATTTAAAGTCAAATTTATCGGCGCGGTATACGAATTTTTAAAGGAAGAAAAAATAGTCGAGAAAAACTATAAACTTTCTAAAATTTGAGAAAATTTGTTGGGGAGATTAGGAGAGAAAAAGAAATGTTTTTTTTTGTGGCACGCGTGCGTCGATTTTTTTTTTTTAATAATTCGAAAGGCGCGCTAATCTAGAGCTGATGAAAAGCCGCTTAAAAACTTGAAACTGATTTACGCCCACAAGATTTATCTGCGCTACTCGAGATATCATGCAACTGTGATCAAAAATTTAATAACGTGTATAGACATATATATATATGTTTAAATATCGTCGAGGATTTATACCATCGCTATATGTTAAAGTGAAATAAAATTTTCTTTTTCCTTGCATTCATTTTGGTCGCAAAATATAAGTGGATTAAGTTTTGCGAGGAGGGAAATTTTCTTTTTTTTTTACTTATGAAGAAGTGTGGGGAAAAGGAAGAAATACGAGTACAGAATGTTAAACTCGGATTCAAATAGTTCTGTGATTGTGTCGCAAGTTCATAATTCACATGCTCCTCAGGATTTCACTGTGTCACGATTGCTGTCAACGCCAAATCAAACTGTTGGTAAGTACATGATTTATTTTTAGGTCGAAAATTCATTGGGTGGATTTTAGAAATATTACTAATTTATTTGGAATGTTTATAAATATTAAAAATATAAATATATAATATAAATATATAATATAAATAAATAATATAAATATATAATATAAAAATATAATATAAATATAAATATATAATATAAATATATAATATAAATATATAATATAAATATATAATATAAATATATAATATAAAATATAATATAAATATAAATATATAATATAAATATATAATATAAATATATTATGGAAAATGAAATTATAAAAATTAAATTATGAAATAAACGATCTGTTAGTAGTGATCGTTTATTACATCGTTTTATTATTTTCACGACCGAGTGATGACTATTTTTACACTGGAAAAAAATTTATTTGATTCAAATAACTGATTAATTGAAAAAATAAAAAAAAATAAATTCTAGACAAAAATTGAATTATATTCCAAAATTAAAAATTTTCATATAAATTCCTCTTTTATTCAAACAAAATATTAATTAAATTCTGGGCAGGACTTGAATTATTTTTATAAATTTATACAATTATTCAAAAGAATTCAATTATTCTCAATGCAATTATATGATCCCAAAGTTTCGAACGTTCAAATGAACGAACTATTTTTTATTGAAGATATGTTAATAAATTGTTGATCATAAAAATTTTAAAAACTAAAATGTTACATTTACAAACTGAGTAATTAATGTTTTTGTTAGTGATACAAAATAATTGCAATAAAAATTTAATTTTTTGAAGAAATAAATAAATTTCGTTCATTTGAACGTTGAGAACTTTTGGGTCTTATGCAATTTAAAAAAAAATGTTTTTCGATAAATTTAATTATTTAAAATAATAAAAAATCTTCGAAAGAAGTCAATTTTTTTTTTTTTGTAAAAATATTATGAATTAAATTCTAAACAGGAATTAAATTTTCATAAATAATAAAATTTTACAGAAAAATTGAATTATTTTCGAAATCGTTGTAATAAAATTGTTCACAATAAATAAATTTTTTTTGTAAATAACAACATTTTGACAAGAATTAAATTTAATTTCAAAGTTAAAAATTTTTCTATGAATTACATTTTTTTTAAATAAAATATTAATTGAATTAATAATCAATATTAAAAATATTATTTAATTAAATGAATTTTAAATTTTTTTAATAATTTTAAATTTTACTATGAATTACATTTTTTTAAATAAAATATTAATTGAATTAATTATAAATATTAAAAATATTATTTATTTTGATTAATAATACAATTTATTCTTCAACAAAATTCAATTATTTTTTATAAATAATACAATTATTCTGTAGAATTGAATTATTTAAAATAAAAAAATATTAGCATAATTGCTGTCAGAAATTAGAATATTTTTAATAAAACAAAATTTCATAAATTCAATTATTTGAGAAAATAAAAAAGCTTTAAGTGCATTAAATATTTTTTTAAAAAATAAAATTAATTAAATTCTACATAGGTATTAAATTTGCTTAAATAATAAATTGTTATTGAAAAATTCAATTATTCTCAAAAATATTAATAAAAATCTTTACAATAATAATTTAATTCTATTCATAAATATATAACAAAATTCTTTTCAAAAATTTAAGTATTTTCAAGGAAATTTCTCGACAAGATGAAATTATTTTCGAAATGTTTATTAAAAATTCTTCTCAGAAATTCAATTTATTTCCATAAATAATAAATTTCTTCAAGTTAATTTAGTATACAATTTTACTGAAATTCCTCGAAAGAATTTAAACATTTTCGAAAATTTTATTATAATTGACAAAAGTTCTAACATTTTTTTTTAAATTAATAAAATTCTTGACAAGAATTTAATTTTTCTTTTTAAATAATAAAAATTCTTTGCAAGAGTTGAATTATTCATTTTAAATAATAAAATTCTTCTGAGTAATTTTATTTGTTTTTTGTGCAAATTTGACAAATTTTTCAAAAGAATTCAATTATTTTAAAAATATTAAGAAAATTCTTCGTTGGAATTCAAATTATTATCTTAAAAAATAACAAAATTCTTCGCAGGAATTCAATTTTTGATTATAATAAAATTCCTCAATTTCAATTATTTTTAGAAAAAATAAATTTTATAATAAATTGAATTACTGTCATAAATAATTATGTTCTTTAAATTAATTCAATTATTTTGTCAGATATTGAGGATTTTAATTATTTTCAGTAAAAGTTTTATTCAATTTCTCGAAAGAATTCAATTATTTTCAAAAATTGTAATTCAATTCAGCGGCAATTTCAATTATTTTCAATAAAAATTAATAAAATTCGAGTAATTAGATTTTTTAGTAACAATTATATTAGCAAACACAATTATTTTAAAAAGTATAAAAAAATTCTTCTTAATATATTCAATTACTTTCGAAATTTGCAAATAAATTATTAAAAAACTATATTATAAAAAATTTTTTTTCAAAAATTCTTCAAAAAAAATCTAATTACTTTTTAAAACAAATGAAATTCTTTTCATGAATTCGATTTTTTATCTTTAAAAAAATCAAAAGAAATTCTTTCAAACAATTTTATTATTTTTTTGAAAGTTTGCCTAAAATCTTCGTATGAATTCAATTATGTAAATAAAATATATTTTTACTATTTTTTTATTATATTCAAAAGAATTTAGTTATTTTCGAAAACTGTCATAAAATTTTCGACAAAAATTGAATTATTTTTAAAAATACTAAAATTCTTGACAGAAATTCAATTATTATCAATTATAGAAATTGTTCGTTGAAAGTCTGAAAATTTTAGATTTTCGACGATTTTAATTTGAAACCTTTTCAAAATTAAATTTTTAAGTAACTAAAATTTTAAGTTATATTCATTTTTAATTCAATTTTTATAAGAAAATTCTAACACGCTTTAGTTATTTAAATAGAAAAATAAATAATGTATTGAAGAAAATTTTTTTTTTTAAGTTAAATTGTTTCGACTAATTTTAATAAAATTTTGTAACATTCAAAATTTAATTAATTATTTATTAATTTAATTAATTAGTAGAATAATATTTATTAGTAGAATTTACTAATTTAAAATGAAAAATTTAGTCACTAATTCAAATTAGGGTGTAAATAATTTTAAATTAATTAATAATTAATTATTTCCTAATTTAATAAATTAGTAATTAATTAATAAATAAATAAATTTAATTAATTATTAGAAAATATTATTTATAAGTAAAAATTTCCTAATTTAAAATGGAAAAGTTAGTTACTAATTCAAATTAAGGGGGGTAAATATTTTAAAGTTAATTAATTAATTAACTTATTATTATTATTATTATTATTATTATTATATATTAATTAATTGTTAATCTAATAAATTAGTCGAAATTACTATTTGTTAGTAAAATCTAGTAATTCGAAGTCAAAAAGTAATTAAATTTGTCAAACATTTCTATACAGATTCAAATTAAGAAAGTTCGGTTCAAAAGCAAAAATTCATTCATTTTTTTAAATTAGTAAAAAAATTAAATTATTTAAATTGGAGATTGAAATATAAATTAAATATAAATATTTTTCTCAGATAAGCATCAGAAGTTTGGGAAAATTTGTAAATAAAGCGATGAATTTGTTTTTTGCTAAAATTGCCAAAAATTGATTTTCTGATTTTTAATTTGAATTGATTTTCTGATTTATTATAATTTCTGAATAATGAAACGAAATTATGTTTTGTAGAACTTATCTATATATACATTTATAGAATTTATATTCATTTAAGTAGTGTAAAGCACGACTAAAGATAATTTTTTTTTAAAAAGAAGATACGAACAAAAATTACTTAATTTTTTACTATTTTTAGACATTTTAAATCGATTAAAGTTGACACGTGTTTATAGAAAAAAGAACTCAACAAATAAAAAGGAGAAATTAAACTACGAAGCAAACAATAAATATAGAAATATTTAAAAATAAAAAAAAATTAAAAATAAGTAAATGAGAGAAAAAATTTCACTCTTGTCTGATTTTGCGAAAGACAAGCATTTGGCAAATTATATCACGAAAATAATATTATAAATTTATATGAAACTGATATGTAAAATGATTAACAAATATCTATTTGAATTTCTGCCAGAATAAAGTTACTTTCAGATATATACATAAATTACATCATGTTTCTATTTCAATTGAACTTTTAACTTAATATTGGTATTTATTTTCTAATTTTTTGCTTTTTTGCTTAAATTTGTTTTCATTTTTTATTTTTTGTTTTTTTGCTTAAATTTGTTTTTATTTTTTGGTTTTTGTCTTTTTGCTTAAATTTTTGTTTTTACAGTTGATAATTTTTATCAATTATTGTCGATATTTTTTTTTGTTTGGTAAATTTTTTTTTGCTTTCAATTTCTTGTTTTGTGGTTTTATGTATTTGAAAAAGTAAAGATTTCTTTTTTCGTCATGAGAGGATTCACGTTATTTGTGATATAATCAAAATTGTTCAGTTTCCATAGATTCATACTGCTCGAATTATATCGCTTTGCTGAACTTTCAAGTACAAAGAATAAGTCAAAGACAGAGGAGTCATTCAAGGATTGCCTCAAGATTTTTCCGACTCGATTTTTTATTTCCAAGACACTATGCTTTATCTGCGACATGAAAAATATTTTTTTTCCACATTTTATGTTTTATAAATGATTATTTATTGGGGAATATGTTGAAAACAAATTATTTCTAAATTCAACCGTTTTTTATTTTTTTTCAAAATAGTTGAAAATTGTTTATTTGTAATAATTGAAAAATATTAAGTCGCTTGAATATTTCATTAGAAAGTATTAATTTACACAGGGATTTCTTGATTTTTGTCAATTTTTATTTATGAATAGAATAAAATAAAATAAAATATAATAAAATAAAATGTAATAAAATAAAATATAATAAAATAAAATGTAATAAAATAAAATATAATAAAATAGAATGTAATAAAATAAAATATAATAAAATAAAATGTAAGAAAATAAAATATAATAAAATAAAATATAATAAAATAAAATATAATAAAATAAAATGTAATAAAATAAAATATTATAATAAAATAAAATGTAATAAAATAAAATATAATAAAATAAAATATAATAAAATAAAATATAATAAAATAAATAAGTAAATAAATAAATAAATAAATAATAAATAAGAAAACATTTCTATCAATAATTTGGATTCTTATCAAATTGATAGCAAAAAAGTAGCTCAATTTTTCTTTTAAACCACATTTTTGGTATTAATTTGTTGCAATTTAAATTTTTTTTGACAGTGATTTAAATGTTTAATTTAGTAATAAATATTCAATCACTTAAATACCGTTTAACTTGGTTTATATAACGTTTTTCCTAATTTTGAAAATTGAATGAAAATTTTTGACAATTGGGAGGAACGTTTATTTTGATTAATAGGATAATGATTTGTGGTTTTGTTTTCTGAAGATTGCGGCGACAGTCCGACTGCGCCCGGAAGTAGAAGACCGAGAAGAAGTCGAACAACATTTTCCGCCCAACAATTAGCCGCTTTAGAGAGGGTTTTTGAAAGAACGCACTATCCTGATGCTTTCGTTCGAGAGGAATTAGCAACGAGAGTTTCACTCTCGGAGGCTAGAGTTCAGGTATTTTTTTTATAATTTATTTTCATTTTAATTGCGTTTCCAATTATACGTGTTTAAAAATTGAAAAATAACCTTTTATTCAAAATTTCAATTATCTTTAGAAATAATAGGAATTTTAGTTAAAAATTCAATTATTTGTTAAAAAATTTTCCTCAATTTACTAATTTATTTTCAATATGAATTTTTGTTCATATGTTTTTAACAAAACTTTTAGAAAAATAAAATTATTGTTACAAAAGTTTATTAAAATTCGTCGAAAGAATTTAATTCTTCTATAAATTATTTATTTTTCTATTTAAATAACTGGAAAGTTTAAAAACTAAAAAAAACAACTTTTCTTCCAAATTTCAATTAACAATTATTAATTCTTCAATAAATTATTTATTTTTCTATTTAACTAACTGAAAAGTTTAAAAATTAAAAAAAAAACTGTTCTTCAAAATTTCAATTATCTTTAGAAATAATACAATTCTTCGTTAACATTCAATTATTTTCTAAAAATCTTCTTCAATTCATTAATTTTCAATATAAATTTTTGTTTAAATTTTTTATTGAACTTTTCGACAAATAAAATTATTGTTACAAAATTTTATTAAAATTCGTCGAAAGAACTTAATTCTTCAATAAATTATTTATTTTTCTATTTAAATAACTGAAAAGTTTAAAAATTAAAAAAAAAACTTTTCTTCCAAATTTCAATTAACAATTATTAATTCTTCAATAAATTATTTATTTTTCTATTTAAATAACTGAAAAGTTTAAAAATTAAAAAAAACTGTTCTTCAAAATTTCAATTATCTTTAGAAATAATACAATTCTTCGTTAACATTCAATTATTTGCTAAAAATTTTCCTCAATTCACTAATTTTCAATATCAATTTTTTTCATACATTTTTAATTGAACATTTCGAAAAATAAAATTATTGGTACAAAATTTTATTGAAATTCGTCGGAAGAATTTAATTCTTCTATAAATTATTTATTTTTCTATTGAAATAACTGAAGTATCGTAGTGTTTTCTACTAAAAAAAATTAAATTAAAAATGAATGGAACTTAAAATTTTAGATAATAATTCAATATTAAAAACATTAGAGCGTGAATTTTCGAAAATAATTGAATTTTGAAAAGGTTTCAAATTAATATCTTTGAAAAGTATAAATTTTCAGACTTTCAACTAACAATGCCTATAATTAATAATTGAATTCCTGTCAAGAATTTTAGTATTTTTAAAAATAATTCAATTTTTGGCAAAAAATTTCTAACAGTTTTCGAAAATAACTAAATTTTTTGAATATAATTAGTAAAATAATAAAAATATTATATTTATAGTATAGTAGTTGATAGTATTTGAATTGAGTAGAAAATTTATTTTTTGTAAAAATAATTGAACTTGAGGAATTTTATTAATAATAAAAAATGAATTTATGCGAAGAATTTTGTTATTTTTGAAGATAATTTGAATTCCAACGAAGAATTTTGTTAATATTTTTGAAATAACTGAATTCTATTGAAAAATTTATAAAATTTGCACAGAAAAGAAATTAAATTTTTCAGAAGCATTTTACTATTTAAAATATATAAATCAAATCTTGCGAAGAATTTTTGTTATTTAGAAAATAATTGAATTCTTATTAAGAATTTTATTAATTTTAAAAGAAATAAGAACTTTTGTCAATTATAATAAAATGTTCGAAAATATTTAAATTCTTTCGAGGAATTTCAGTAAAATTGTATTTAATTGACTTGAAGAGATTTATTATTTATGGAAATAATTTAATCTTTGAGAAGAATTTTTAATAAACAGTTGGATAATAATTTTGTCTTGTCGAGAATTTTTATTGAATGTAATTGAATTCTTGGAAAGAATTTTTATTTATGAATATAATTAATTTATTGTGAAGATTTTTATTAATAGTCTTGAGAATAATTTAATCTTTCTGTGAAATTTTATTATTTATGAAAATTTAGTTCTTTTGTTGAATTCAATTCAAATTCTGTTTTAAAAAAATATGTTTAATGCACTTGAAGCTTTGTTATTTTTTCAAATAATTGTATTAATGTAGAAATGTTTTTTAAATAACATTGAAAATATTCGAATTTCTGAATAGAATTTTACTAATAAATTTTTTTTTAATAATTGAACTCTTCTGAATAATTGTATTATTTGTAAAAAATAATTGAATTTTGTTGAAGAATAAATTGTATTATTAATCAAAATAAATAATATTTTTAATATTTATAATTAATTCAATTAATATTTTATTTAAAAAAAATGTAATTCATAGTAAAATTTAAAATTATTAAAAAAATTTTAAATTCATTTAATTAAATAATATTTTTAATATTTATAATTAATTCAATTAATATTTTATTTTAAAAAAATGTAATTCATAGGAAAACTTTTTACTTTGGAATTAAATTTAATTCTTGTAAAAATGTTGTTATTTACAAAAAAAAATTAATTTTTTGTGAACAATTTTATTACAACGTTTTTGAAAATAATTAAATTTTTCTGTTAAATTTTTTTATTTATAAAAATTGAATTCCTGTTTAGAATTTAATTCATAGTATTTTTACAAAAAAAAATTGACTTCTTTCAAAGTTTTTTTATTATTTTAAATAATTCAATTTATCGAAAAACATTTTTTTAAAAATTGCATAAGATTCAAAAGTTCTCAACGTTCAAATGAACGAAATTTATTTATTTCTTCAAAAAATTAGCTTTTTATGAAAATAATTGAATTTTTTTTATAATTTTGCAAAATAAGCACTCGAAATAGATTTTTAAAATTTAAATGGAGAATTAAAAAAAGTGGATTTTTAATATACTAATATGCACTGAAAAAGAATTTATTTGATTCAAGTAAATATTTGTTTGATTTTAAATTTATTTTTTATATCATAATTATAATTTGTACTCTCTAAATCTGATTTAGTAGCTTTCTACTAATGAAATAGTGCGGATTCGTTTACCAATTCAATTAGTAACTGTTTTTACTAGTTTTTAGTAGTTTTTTACTATAATTATTAGTAGAAAATTTACTAATTTGAAATAGTAAAAAATACGCTCTAGTTCTACTAATTGAATTAGTAATTTTCTTCTAGCAATTAGTGAAAAACTACTCTCTAAATCTGAATTAGTAGAAAGTTACTAATGAAATGATGAAAAGTCGCCCACTGAATGATTTAGTAATAATTCTACTAACAATTAGTAAAAATTTTACAAATTATTAGTAGAGCGTTACTAATTGATTAGTAGAATTCTACTAACAATTAGTAGATAGTACTATTAGTATTAATATTAATAATAATAATAATAATTAATTATTTTTGTATTACTATTGATAGTCGATAAAACAGTTTCACTAATTCATTTAGTGAAAAAGTGACTTTCAATTAGTAGAATTCTACTAAAACATTAGTAGAATTTTACTGAAAATTAGTAATATTCTACTAATTAAAAGGGTGAAAAGTCTTTCATGAAAACTACTAAAAATTAGTAAAAAATGTTACTAATTCAATTTGGTAAACGAATCCGCACTAATTCAGATTTAGAGAGTGAAAAAAATAATATAAAATTTGTTGAAAATGTCACTAATAGGATCTAATCTAATTAGTATCTGGGAGTAAAAATTGCTGTTTAAGGAATAAAGAAAAAATTTAGTTTGTCGAACTTTTGAGCAAAGTATTGTTATAGTATTGAGAGAGTTTATAAATTTTTGCAATATTGTTGGAATATTGTTGGAAGAGATTGAAGAGAAAATATATGTTATAATGAAAACTCGCTGGCAAAGTTATCAGCTATTATGTCAGTATTTGTACTTGGGGCATACATAAGAGTAAGAGCAAGAGGACGTCGCCGACAGCTAAGCAGAAAATCGGAGGAGACAGGTTGTCAGGCAAAGAGCTATGATTAGCTTGCCGGGACCGCTTATATGTCTCCAGCATATGTGGTTGGCATAGCATAACGTTCATCCAGCACGTGTGCATACATACACCCTTCTGTCTGTCCGTCCGTCTGTCTGTTTATCTGTCTGTCGGTACTTGTGTGTGCCTCGGGTGCGCCTGCCAGGAGCCGTCACGCTGTCCCGTCTCCGGTCCGCGTATCTGTCCTCCGTTTTTCATAAAACCAAAACTCTTCCCCGCACGGCTACATGGACCACCGTGAGATGTTTCAGAATATTCCGCGCATAATCGGACGCAAAATCCTTAAGTAGTATTTCTTTTCCGTTTCTTTCTTTCTCTCTCTTCTGACAAAGAATCGGAACAAAAGTTAGTCCAATGTGATAATTATTCGTATTTAAGAAAAATAGTTAAATTTTAGAATTCCGTTTGGTAGAAGTGTAAAGAATTTAATTTTCTATATTTTGAACATTTTAAAGTTGTATTTAAAAAAAATTGTAATTTTTCTTCTCTCTTCTGACAAACAATCGAAACAAAAGTTAGTCCAATGTGATAATAATTATTTGCATTTAAAAAAAATAGTTAAATTTTAGAATTCTTTTTGGTAGAAGAGCGAGGAATTTAATTTTCTACATTTTGAACATTTTAAAGTTGTATTTGAATAAAAATTGTAATTTTTTGTCAATAATAAATGATTAAATTACTGTTTCTTATTGACTGTGAATTGTAATTTTTATTCAATTGCAACTTTTAATGGTTTAAAATATTCAAAATGGAATTCTCCGCCCTTCCACCGAGACGCATTTGAAATTTAATTTGTATTTTTCATTTAAATTACAAAATGATGACATTTGGAGTTACCTATTGATTTGACTGTCACTCGGATTCCAATTTTAAACGATTCGCAGATATTATTTTCATAAATTATTCGTTGTTCACGGATTTTTAAAATTTATTATTTTACTCATTTTTATAATTGTCAATAATTATGATAATAATTTTATAGTAATTATAATAATATATAATAATATTTAATTAAAAAAAAATTTTTTTATTACTTTCTCCCTGCAACAAGCCGCAGGGTTCGAGGCAAAAATCGATACAAAAGAAAAAATAATTTGTAACTAAAAAATTTTATTATTAAATTTTATTAATTTTTTTGGAAACAATAGAAATCTTCCAAGGATGGAATTACAATTTTTGAAAATAATTTAATTTTCCCAATAATTTTATTATAATTTTTTTAAAAAATTTTGATAATACTGTTTTTTGTACAATTAAATTGCAAATTTCAAAAGTAATTGAATATAAAGAAGAATTTCTTTTACGTTTTTTAAATAATTGTTAATAATTTTAATAATTATGTAAATAAAAATTTGATTATTGAATTATATTACATTTTTTTAGAATTTTTCCCAGAATTAAATTGTAATTGTCTAAAAATAATTAACTTCCTCTCAGAATTGAATTACAATTTTTTGAAAATAATTGAATTCTTCCTAGAATTGATTTACAACTTTTTGAAAATAATTGAATTCTTCCCAGGATTGAATTATAATTTTTTGAAAATAATTGAATTCTATAGAGAAACATTTTATTATTTTTAAAAATAGTTAAATTCTTGTCAAGACTTCTAATATGTTTATAAAAAATTAAATTTTTGTTCAGAATTTTATTATTTTTAAAAAATAATTCAATTTTTGTAAAGAACTTTATTACGGGTTTTCGAAAATAAATCAATTCTTTTAAAAATAATTTTAAAAATGTATTTTATTTATATGATTAATTTCATAGAAACGTTTTAGGTAGAATTTTGATGTATAATGAATTTTTTTGGAAGAATTTCTTTCAATTAATTTAGAAATGATATAAAAATGGAATTTTTGAGAAGAATTTAATTAATTTTTTTCGAAATAATTGAAATCTTTTCAGAATTGAATTACAATATTTGAAAATGATTGAATACTTTCGGGGAATTTTATAAAATTTGTAATGAAAATATTTGAATTCCTCAGAAGCATTTTATTATTTTAAAAAAATTGAATTGTTTTTAAGAATTTCAAAAAAAAAAATTATTTTTTATGCTTGAAAATTAAATTGAAATATGTAAACTGTTTTAGTTATTTAAATTGTATTTCAAGTAGTTTTAATTCAAATAATTTTATTCAGCGCTATTCAATCAATGATTTAATTCTTATAACGAATTTTATAAAAAATTATTAAAGTAATTGATTTTTTTAAATGGTGTCAAGGAATCTTATTAAAATTGTTTTATAAATAATTGAAATTCAACGAAGAATTTTATTACTTATTAAAATTGAATTCCTGTGTAGATTTTAATTCAGCTTAAATTTTTAAAAATTGAATTCATATGATTTTATTTTCAAAATGATTTTATTTTTTTTTTATTTATTTTTTTTATTTTCGAAAATAATTGAATTTCTGCGAAAACTTTTACTACAATTTCTCTTTAAATAATTGAATTCTTCTGATGAATATAGTATTATTTATGAAAATAATTTAATGCCTGCGTAGAATTAATTTATTGTTTTAGTTTAAAACTTTAAATAATGGAATTTATTTCAAAATATGTTTATTTTGGAATATAATTGAATTACTGGGGAAAGATTTGTTCCTTATGAAAATAATGGAATTTTTGGGAAGAACTTCTATTTAAATTTTTTTCAAAAATTTAATTTCTGCAAAGAATTTTATTACAGTTTTCAAACATAATAATTATATTCTTTTGAATATGGTAAAATTTTGGAAAATAGTTAAATTGTTTAGCAGAATTTCTTTCAATTTGCTTTTTTTTAATATTGATAAATAATATTTTGAAAATAATTTAATTCTTTCAATCGTGACGAGAAATTTTTATCAAAAAATTGTTTTTAAAAATAATTGAAATCGAATGAAGAATTTATTTTAGTTTTAAAAATAATTAAATTTTGCTTACTATATGAAAATAATTGAATTTCAATGAAGACTTGTTATTTTTGAACTTAATATCTAGTTTCGAATAAGTTCTTGTGAAAAACGTTTAAAAGTGGTAATTAATTTGATAATTGTATTTTTTAGTCACATGTTTTAAATTGTCACTTTTTTGAGAGGAAAAGATAGTGAGAATCTTTTAAAAAATTATTATTTTTTTAAAAGAAAGAAGAAGTAAAGTTTTTTTTGATGACACAGTTTTTTTTGTGGAAGTATCAATTTGATACTAAAGTAGACAAAAAACAACACTTAATTGACTCTATTAAATGTTATTTGATTCAAGTAAATATTTAATTGATAATAGTCAATTAATCGGTTATTTGAATCAATTAAATTTTTTTTCACTGTGAAATTTGATACTTTTAAGTTAACAGTACACGGTAAATCGTTAGGTATTAAAATAACACCAAAATGGATTAAAATAAAACTAAATTAATATAATTCAATAATCAAATTCTTAATAACACAATTATTGTAATAATAATTATTAACAAAATTATTAAAATTTATTTTAAAAAACTCAAGAAATTTTTCTATATATTTAACTATTTTTGAAATTTGCAATTAAATTTTTAAAAAAACTATAGTATCAAAAAATTTTCAAAGAAATTCTTCGGAACAATTCAATTATTTTCTACAATTTTAATAAAATTCTTCGAAACAATTGTACTATTTTCTACAATTTTAATCGAATTCTTCGGAACAATTAAATTATTTTCTACAATTTTAATCGAATCGAATATGTGACAATAAATAAAATTAACAAATTAATTAAATTACCATTACTTTTTATTTTTAAACGTTTTTAACAAAAGCAATCATATTAAAAAATGTTAATTCAATTCTCAAAAGATTTCAATTTTTTCGAAAAAAATTTAATTAAATTCTTCTTAAAAATTTCATTTTCATATCATTTCTAAAAGAATTGAAAAAAATTCTTTCAGAAAATTACATTATTTATCAAAATTTTACCTAAAAAAAAACATTCCCATGAATTAATTATGTAACTAAAATGCTTTTTTTAATGAGGTTTTTATTATTTTTGGAGAATTCTCTGTATCGCAACTTTTTCTCCTAAAATATGTGAAAACTAAAAAAACGTGACAAAAAATAAAATTAACAAATTAATTAAATTAACATTACTTTTTATTTTTAAACGTTTTTAATAAAAGCTTCTTCGAAATAATTGAATTGTATTTGAAAATAACAAAATTCTTCATTAGAATTTAATTATTTTCATAATAAACAAAATTCAGTTATTTTTAAAAATAACCTTCAAATGAATTCAATTTTTAAAAATTTAAGCCGAATTAAAATCTACACAGGAATTCAACTTTTATAAATAATGAAATTCTTCGTTGAAATTCAATTATTTTAAAAAGAATTTTAATAAAATTTCTTGACACCATTTAAAAAATTCAATTATTTTCATTGTTTTTTATAAAATTTGTTATAAAAATTAAATTATTAAATGATATGATTATTTTAATTAAAATTACTTGAAATACAATTTTAATAATTAAGAGTTTAAAATATGTCATTTAATTTTCAAGCTTAAAAAATTAATTTTTTTCTAAATTTTTGACAAGAATTCCATTTTTTAAAAATAATAAAATGCTTCAGAAAATTTCTCGAAAGTATTCAATCATATTCAAAAATTTTAATTCAATTCTCAAAAGATGTCAATTTTTTCGAAAAAAATTTATATATATTCTTCTTAAAAATTTTATTTTCGTATCATTTCTAAAATAATTGAAAAAAATACTTTCAGAAATTTACATTATTTATTAAAATTTTACCTAAAACGTTCTCATGAATTAATTATATAACTAAAATAAATTTTTTAAATCAGGTTTTTATTATTTTTGAAGAATTGAAATTATTTTTGAAAACTGTAATAGAGTTCTTTACAAAAATTGAATTATTTTTTAAAATAATAAAATTTTTGTTTTGAGAAATCAATTATTTTTAAAAATCATTAAAAATCTGGACAAGAATAAAATTATTTATAAAGATTTTTAAAGTCTTGACAAGAATTCAATTATTTTTAAGAATAATAAAATGTTTCTGAGGAATTCAATTATTTAAAGAAAAAATTGAAATCAATTCTGAGCAGAATTTAATTACTTTTTAAAAAATTGTAATTTAATTGTGGAAAGAATTCTATTATTTTAAAAAAATTGTAATTACCATTACTTTTTATTTTTAAACTGTTTTAACAAAAGCTTCTTCGAAATAATTGAATTGTATTTGAAAATAACAAAATTCTTCATTAGAATTCAATTATTTTCATAATAAACAAAATTCAGTTATTTTTAAAAATAACCTTCAAATGAATTCAATTTTAAAAAATCTAAGCGTAATTTCAAATAAAATCTACACAGGAATTCAACATTATAAATAATGAAATTCTTCGTTGAAATTCAATTATTTATAAAAGAATTTTAATAAAATTTCTTGACACCATTTAAAAAATTCAATTATTTTCATTGTTTTTTATAAAATTTGTTATAAAAATTAAATTATTAAATGATATGATTATTTTAATTAAAATTACTTGAAATACAATTTTAATAATTAAGAGTTTAAAATATGTCATTTAATTTTCAAGCTTAAAAAATTAATTTTTTTCTAAATTTTAGACAAGAATTCCATTTTTTAAAAATAATAAAATGCTTCAGAAAATTTCTCGAAAGTATTCAATCATATTCAAAAAATTTAATTCAATTCTCAAAAGATTTCAATTTTTTCGAAAAAAAATTTAAATATATTCTTCTTAAAAATTTTATTTTCGTATCATTTCTAAAATAATTGAAAAAAATACTTTCAGAAAATTACATTATTTATTAAAATTTTACCTAAAACGTTCTCATGAATTAATTATATAACTAAAATAAATTTTTTAAATGAGGTTTTTATTATTTTTGAAGAATTGAAATTATTTTTGAAAACTGTAATAAAGTTCTTTACAAAAATTGAATTATTTTTGAAAACTGTAATAGAGTTCTTTACAAAAATTGAATTATTTTTTAAAATAATAAAATTTTTTTTGAGAAATCAATTATTTTTAAAAATCATTAAAATTCTGGACAAGAATAAAATTATTTATAAAGATTTTTAAAGTCTTGACAAGAATTCAATTATTTTTAAGAATAATAAAATGTTTCTGAGGAATTCAATTTTTTTTTAAGTTGTAATTTAATTCTGGGAAGAATTCAATTATTTTGAAAAAATTGTAATTCAATTCTGGGAAGAATTCAATTATTTTGGTGTTATTTTAATACCTAACGATTTACCGTACAGGAATAATAGTTGATCTGAATATGCAGAAAAAATATAGTTTTATTTTTATAAAAAAAAAAGAAATTTAGAGTTTTTTTCGACGAAATAAGCAAAGCCCGATGTGAAAAATAGTTTGAAATTGAAAAATGAAGAAATGAAGAAATGAGAGAGAGAGAAAATAGAGAAATAAAAATAACACGTTACTCGAAGCGTTAGACTGTTAAATTCGCTAAGTATATTGGTTTGAGAAAACCGCAGCTTGTAATATAAAATATAATACCAGGGGGCTAGACACACATCACATGGGGGTGTGGTTCGTCTTGTTAAATCCGTTACGTAAAAGCGAATCGACTTGGTGGTCGTTGAAGGGTCAAGTCAGTTACAATACACACAACTGAGAACTCATTTGTACCTTGTCACGCTATTGCACGCAATTTGATAATATAATTCAAGACATTAATGCAATTTAAGAAAAAGGACATGGTCTTGTCCTTCTTGACCCACGCAACTAACCATCCAGGTGATCCTAATTATACAGCTATAGGGGGGGAGATGATATTGCCAAGCGGAATGAATAAAAAAAAATGGTACAGCTGTTTAACACTTTAGCATGTCAATTATGAATATAATTAGAAAGGAACGAGGGAGACACGCGCCAGAAATTGAAACTTCCTTAAGTTTTTCACTTATTCACCATTCAAGAGGGAAAAGAAGGAAGAAAAAAATAAAGAGGGAACTTCTTTTGGCCTTTGAAATATTCCATCAGATAATAATAAAATTTTACCCTGCTAATTTCAATAAAAGTATAGGATAATAGAAATGTTTAGTTCTACTAAATACAGATTAGTCTTTTTTCGTTTCTTTTCGAATAAATTAAGTTGTGTCCGATTTTAATGGAAATATGTCAAGTTTTTTTGGCTTTTAAATAAAATTTTTAATTTAAAATTTTAGACCCTTCTGTAATTATTATTATTAGACTAGCAAATGTTACGATGGATTTAATTTATTCCTGTAAGGAAAATACAGTTTTCTTCAAAATTAACATCAATTTTCAAATAATTTCAAATTTAAAAAATACAAAAAAATCAGTTATCAACTAAATTTACTTTTTTTGAAATTATAAAATTATTAGCTTACTAAAATTTTTTTTCAATTCTTCGAAACAATTCAATTATTTTCTACAATTTTAATAAAATTCTTCGAAATAATTCAATTATTTTCTACAATTTTTTTAAAATTCTTCGGAACAATTCAATTATTTTCTACAATTTTAATCGAATTCCTCGGACCAATTCAATTATTTTCTACAATTTTAATCAAATTCTTCGAAACAATTCAATTATTTTTAAAAATTCTGGACAAGAATCAAATTATTTATAAAGATTTCAAAAGTCTTGACACGAATTCAATTATTTTTAAAAATAATAAAATGTTTCTGAGGAATTCAATTATTTAAAGAAAAAATTGAAATCAATTCTGAGAAGAATTTAATTGTTTTTAAAAAATTGTAATTTAATTGTGTGAAGAATTCAATTATTTTGAAAAAATTGTAATTTAATTCTGGGAAGAATTCAATTACTTTCAAACAATTACAATTTAATTCTGGAGAAAATTCTAAAAAAATTTAATGTAATTCAGTAATCAAATTTTTAACTACACAATTATTATAATTATTAACAGAATTAATAATATTTATTAAAAAAAAACTCAAGAAATTTTTCTATATATTTAACTACTTTTGAAATTTGCAATTAAATTTTTAAAAAATCTATATTATCAAAAAATTTTCAAAGAAATTCTTCGGAACAATTCAATTATTTTCTACACTATTTTAATCAAATTCTTCGAAACAATTCAATTATTTTCTATAATTTTATTCGAATTCTTCGGAACAATTCAATTATTGTCTACAATTTTAATCAAATTCTTCGAAATAATTCAATTATTTTCTATAATTTTAATCGAATTCTTCGGAATAATTCAATTATTGTCTACAATTTTAATCGAATTCTTCGGAATAATTCAATTATTGTCTACAATTTTAATCAAATTCTTTGAAACAATTCAATTATTTTTATTATAAATAAACATCTTCTCAGAAAATTAAGTATTTTAAAAAATTTCAATAAAAATCTTCCCAAAAGTTTAATTATTTTCATTATAAAAAAACTCTATTTTTCATAAAAATAACTATATTTTTTTGAAAGATTCTCTGTATCGCACTTTTTCTCCTAAAAAAGGTGAAAATTAAAAATACGCGACCAAAAAAATACAATATTATCAAATAAATTACCATTACTTTTTACTTTGAAACGTTTTTAACAAAATTTTCTTCGAAACAATTAAATTATGTTCGAAAATAACAAAATTCTTCATTAGAATTCAATTATTTTCATAATAAACAAAATTCAATTATTTTTAAAAATAACCTTCAAATGAATTCAATTTTTAAAAATTTAAGCTGAATTAAAATTTACACAGAAATTTAATTTTTATAAATAATAAAATTCTTCGTTGAAATTCAATTTTTTATAAAACAATTTTCATAAAATTTCTCGACAACATTAAAATAATTCCATTATTTTTTCAAAATTTTTTATAAAATTTGTTTTAAGAATTAAATTATTAAATATTGAATAAAATTGTTTTAATTATAATTAAAGTTTTACCAAAAACCATGTCAGGAATACAATTGTATCCTAAATAAAATATATTATTTTTATTGTTTTTTACTTATATTCAAAAGAATTTAATTATTTTCTAAAACTATAATAAAATTCTTGTTATTAATTGAATTAGTTTAAAAAATATTAAAATTAATCAGGAATTCAATTTTTTTCAAAATATTATTTAATTCAATTCTGGTAAGGATTTCATTATTTTTTTTACATTATGATTCAATTCTGGGAAAAGTTCAATTAATTTTTAACAATTACAATTTAATTCGGAAAAAAATTCAATTTTTTTCAAACAGTTACAGTTTAATTCTCGATTAAAAAAAATAAATTAATTAAATTAATATTTATTAATTAATTTAATTATTTTCAAACAATTACAATTCAATTTTGGCAAAAATTCAATTATTTTCAAACAATTACAATTCATTTCTGGCAAAAATTCAATTATTTTCAAACAATTACAATTCAATTCTGGGAAAAATTCTAAAAAAATGTTATAAATAATAATTCAATAATAAATTTCTTTTTTAAACAATTTTTAAGAAATTCTTGAAAAGAATTTAATTATTCTTGTAAACTGTAATAAACTTTTGTGAACAATTATTTTTTAAGAAATTGAAACAAATTTTATTTAAAAAAAAAAATAATTTTTTGTTAGCTGTGAATATTTGCTTCCAGGTATGGTTCCAGAATCGTCGGGCGAAATTTCGCAGGAACGAGAGAAGTTCGGCAATGAATCGAAATGTAACGTCGAGCCGAGGCGAAATGGAGGCGGCACTACCTCTGAGGCCAATAAGAGTGAATAATCACGAGAGTAATTCGGAGCAAGTTCAATCGCCGCAAATTGGACAATATCCCTACAGTGATTATTGGCGATCGCAACAGCATTACGCGACAGTACAATCGACAACGAGTTGTCATGGATTTGTCAATGGAAATTTGGGAAATATTGGACTCACCACATATCATCAGCCGGAAGTTCATACAAGTTTGGAAGGCACATCGATGAATAGCTTAAGTGCACTTAGACTTCGTAATCATCCTTACGGCGCCTATTCGGCGATGCACGCCAGTATGTGATAATAATAATCGTCACAAATTTACCATTTTTATTTCATTTTAATGTGAAATTATATTTCAAATTATTATTATTATTATTATTCTTATTATCCCAATTGCCATCGCAGCAAAATTTGGAAAATCCAAATCGAAACCAAAGGACTTGGCTGTTACTCAAATATATTTATCGCTTGTTTTTTTAGGGTTGCCACGAAAATTTCATTTTTCCTCTAACTTTTTCCTTATTTCCAGACTTTTTTATTTATTTATTTATTTATTTTGACTTATTTTGTCTTTTTTCCTATCCCTAAAAAATAAATTCCTATTCACTCTAAAAATTATTAGATATTTAAAAACAAAATTCTCTCGCATTTATTTACGAATTTCTTTAATTGGAAAATTATTCTCAAACTTCTATAAAATTATTTTCATCATTTCAGTTCAATTATTATTTTCTAGAATTTTGAATTAAATTTCTTCTTTAAAAATCAATTATTTTTAATAGTTTTTGAAAAATTTCTTTTTTGAGAATTTTCAAATTTATTTGTTTAGAATTCAATTTTAAGTAAAGTTTCAATTAATCGGAAAAGTCTTCAATTAAATACAAATTGGAAAATAACAATTTTTTAGAATTTTTAATTAAATTTGTTCTTTTTTTTTGTTTTTAATAACTTTTGGAAAAGTTCTTCTTTGAGAATTTTTAAATCCATTTGTTCAAAATTCAATTTTAAGTGAAAGTTTCAATTAATCGGAAAAGTCTTCAATTAAATACAAATTGGAAAATAACAATTTTCTAGAATTTTTAATTAAATTTGTTCTTTTTTTTGTTTTTAATAATTTTTGGAAAAGTTCTTCTTTGAGAATTTTTAAATCCATTTGTTCAGAATTCAATTTTAAGTAAAGTTTCAATTAATCGGAAAAGTCTTCAATTAAATACAAATTGGAAAATAACAATTTTTTAGAATTTTTAATTAAATTTGTTCTTTTTTTTTGTTTTTAATAACTTTTGGAAAAGTTCTTCTTTGAGAATTTTTAAATCCATTTGTTCAGAATTCAATTTTAAGTGAAAGTTTCAATTAATAGGAAAAGTCTTCAATTAAATACAAATTGGCAAATAACAATTTTTTAGAATTTTTAATTAAATTTGTTCTTTTTTTTGTTTTTAATAATTGTTGGAAAAGTTCTTCTTCGAGAATTTTTAAATCCATTTGTTCAGAATTCAATTTTAAGTAAAGTTTCAATTAATCGGAAAAGTCTTCAATTAAATGTAAATTAGAAAATAAAAACTTGCAATAGTTTAAATTTCCATTAAGCCTTTTGAAGAAAATTAAGTTTCATAGAATTTTTAATTAAAAGAATGAAAAATTCCAAATTTTTAAAGATTGTAAATTGAATCATTTACAAAATAAATAAAATAAATTATTTTTAAAAATTGAAATTATTAAAAAAAAATTAAAAAAAGAATGTATTAAAATTATTATTTCAATTTTATTTATTTTTATTTACTAAAAATAATATTTTTTCAAAAAAGAAATTAATTTCTTAAATTTCAATTGAAATTAGTTTTTAAAATAATGAAAATTTTTAAACAAAAATGTTTAAAGCTACGAAAATTCTATTATTTGAATACAAAAATAAGAATAAAATTCGTTAAAATAATTCAATTATTTGAATTTACATTTAAATTTTAAATAATTGAAATTATTATCTTAAACTTCAATTGAAATTAATTTTTGAAATAATGAAAATTTTTTTTTTAATTTTAAAATCTACGAATAAAATTCGTTAAAAGAATTCAATTATTTGAATTTACATTTAAAATTTAAAAAATCGAATTCTTTTGACGAATTTTATTAACAAAAATAATTACATTTTTCAAGAGATTTTTGACTTTTGAATTTGTAAATTTTACTAATAAATAGTAAGTTTCACAAATTTATTAGTAAAATTTAAGAATTCCAAAGCAAATTTTTACTAATAAATTAGTAAAAATTACTATTTGAGTCAAATTTATTTATTAATTCAAAAGCAAGAAATAAATTTTTTCTGTAAATTTTTAAAGTAAAATAAGTGATTCAATTCACAATTAAAAATATATTAAACATAATTTAATTATTATAAAAAATTTTATTAAAATTTTTGGAAATAATATTATTTAAATACTTTTAAAGAATTTTATAAAAAAATTCTAGAAATAATTCAATTCTTCCAAGAAAGTATGTTAAAATTGTATTTGAAAATAATGAAATTTTTGCGGAGAAATTTATTTTTTAGAAAAATAATTTAATTATTGCAAAGAAATTTTATTAATATTTGCGAAAATAATTGAATCGTTTTAAAGAATTTTCTAGTGAAATTTTTAACAATAAATGAATTTTTTCAAGAAATTATATTGAAATTGTATTGAAAATAATTGAATTCCTGTAAAAAATTTTGTAATTTTAAAAACGGTTTTTTTTTCAATTTTTAATTGAATTCCGGTAAAATGTTTCTTCTTTTTAATTTTTGTATTTCAATTATTTGTGAAAATAATTTAATTCTTTCAAGGAATTCAATATGAATTGAATATTGAAAATAATTTTAGTTTCGTAAACAATTTTAGTAACAAATTTTTAAACAATTGAATTCTTTTGACGTATTTTAATAGCATTTTTAGAAATAATTAAATTTTTTATGGAATTTGATAAAAAATGAACTAAACAAAATTGAAATTCTACAATGAGTTTTATTATTTATGAAAGTAATTGAATTATTGAGACGAATTTTTTAAAAAAGTTTTTCAAACAATTGATTTTTTTTGACAAAAAGTTACGCAAATTTTATTTTAGGTAATTGAATTCTCGTGGAATTTTCATTATTTTAGAAAATAATTAAATATTCGAGAATAACTATATCAAAATTGTTTTTAAATAATTAAATTTTTTGGGGGAAATTTATTAAAATAAAAGTTATAGAAATTATTGAACTGAGAAAATTTTTGGAAAATAATTCAAGTTTTGCAATGAATTTTATTAAAATTTTTGAAAATAATTGAATTTCTGCAAAGAATTTAATGCTAAATTTTAAAACAATTTAATTCTTTCCAAAAAGTTAATGCAAATTCTATTTTAAATAATTGAATTCCCGTTGAATTTTTCTTCTTTTGGAAAATAATTGAAAGTTCGTGAAGAATATTATGAAAATTTTTTGTTTAATAATTAAATTCTTTTGGAAAATTTTACTAAAATTGAAGAATATGTAAAATTATTGAATTAAGAAAAATTTTTGAAAATAATTGAAATTTTGCCTTGCATTTTATTAACATTTTCGAGAATAATTGGATTTTTTTGACTTTAAAAAATAGTTGAATTCTTGTGATGAATATTATTATTTATGAAAATAATTAAATTACTAAAAAGTTTTTTTTTGAAATTACTGAAAATAATGTAATTTTGTCGAAGAATTTTGCTTTCCATTTATAAAAAAAAATTGAAATGATGACGATAATTTTTTTTTTAGATTTTTTAAAAATAATTGAATTTCCGCGAAGAATTTTATTAATTTTTTCAAAATAATTGAATTTGTGCCATGAATTTTGTTATTTACGAAAATAATTGAATTTTACAGTAAATTTTTAAAAAACTTCTAAATATAATTGAATTTTGTCGAAGAATTTTGCTATTTAGAAAAATAAATGAAATGTTGACAAGAATTTAAAAAAAAAATTTGTTGAAAATAATTGAATTTCTGCGGAGAGAATTTTAATATTTATTTACATATAATTCAATTCTTTCAAAGAATTGCGTTAAAATTTTTAAAATTGAAACTAATTTCAACAGAATTGAAATTAAAATTTTTCAAAGAAAAATGATTTATTAAATGTTTTATAATTAATGATTTTCTTATAAATTATAAACATTTAATTTTTTCCAGTAATTTCAATGAAAATCCCTGACCAATTCTAGTTTCCTTGAATTTTCCCTAATTTCCCTCTTCTGTGGCAACCCTGTTTTTTTCCTTATCTGCAAAAAAAATGAATATCAAGATCAAAAGGCGAGAAAATGCCATGAGAGATTTTTAAAAATTAACAATATTCTCTACATTTTTTGTACCTTAGGAGAAAAAGCCATTATATGCGTGTGATAATTTTTGCGAAGAAAGAAAATAAATTAAAAGATTAGATATATTTTTTATAAAAGAAAAAATCGGAGTTTTGTTTGGAAAAAAAATAATACGCTTCGAAGGAACTGAAATACAGGGTAATTTAAAAATTGGTACTTTTTAGAATAAATATTACCATAAGTTTTAACACATATATATATTATATATTATATATAGAATAAACAGTAGACAATACATCGAATTACTTTTATATGTAATGTAGAACAATAATAAAGAGATGCGATATAAATATTAAAAGTTCACTTTTCATTTGCTGATAAAAGCTTAAAAATCGTAAATATAACATTTTTTTTCTTTTTTTTTTTTGTATTTTTAATAACACGTTGGCACATGATTAGAATTATTATTATTATATTTAAAAAATCGAACCATATCGATTTTTGAGTCTTGTTAATGAGACTGAAGTTCGCGTTTAAAAAACGAAAAATTAGACATTTTTACTGAAAAGGTAATTTGTGTCTAATTCTCGTGTAGATAAATTTTTGAGAAACATTTTTGACGGAAAAATAGTTTCCGAAAGTTTTTGATTTTTGAACGTTAAAATAAACATAATTTTTTTATTGATGGTCCAATATTGAAAAAAAAATTACTAAACTGCCATGAAAAATAATTTATTTGGTTGAAAATTAATTTTTAGATATTAAAAATGTAATTAGAATGAAATTAAATTAAATTAGTTCGAAAACTAATTTAATTTATATTAAATTTTAACTACGAAAACTAATTTAATTTATTTTAAATTTTAACTACGAAAACTAATTAAATTTATATTCAATTTTAACTGCGAAAACTTATTTAGTTAAAAATTTATTTTTAATTACAATAAACAATATTTTGAGAATGAAATTGAAATTTAAAAAAGTCGTAAAATATTGTCGTTATTCCATCAAAATTAATTAAGAAATTAATTTTCGTATTTTACAGAAGGAATGCGTCAAAATTAATGAATTAAAAAATTAATTTTCGTAATTTTACAGAAGGAATCCATCAAAATTAATTAATTAAGAAATTAATTTTCGTATTTTACAGAAGGAATCCATCAAAATTAATTAATTAAGAAATTAATTTTCGTATTTTACAGAAGGAATATAGTAAAAAAAAAACTATTTCTCAATTTGCCTATAAAGTACAATTAATTTAAATTTTAAAATAAAAATAATTATTTTTTTCTCTTTGGGTTTTTTTTCTCAAACTTTGCGGACTTTAGTCTCATGTGTTCTTTCATTAAATAATGTTGAAAATACTAGAAGATCTCTATAGAAAGAAGTTTAGGCTTTCATTTAAATTCTGTATCGAATGAGCAATTTAAAAGAAAAATCTCTCACTTATTTTTATGTATATAATCTATTATTAAACTTTTACAATAATTCGGAATTAAAATGTTGCAAAAATGGACGTCTTTAGGATTATTGTTTGCCAAAAATATAAGTTGTTTCGACTTTGTTACACGTTTTGCTATTTTCAACATATGTTTCTCGTCTGTTTTTTATTTATGTATATATTTGGTTTTTATATTTAATTTATATATTGTTTTTTTATCTTTAATTTATGTTCTTTTGTTGTTTGTATTTAATTTATATTTTTTTGGTTTTTATGTTCAATTTATATTTTCATTTTTCTATGCTTTCTTTTTTGTTTTCTTCTGTTTTCTTTTTTGTTTTCTTCTATGTTTTCTTATTTCTTTTTTATGTTCAATTTACATATTTTGCTAAAATTATATTTTTTTGTGTACATTATTAAATGTCAATATTTTTTATTCAGAGATAAATTTTCTTTTTAAGATATATTTTCATTTTTCTATTCTTTCTTTTTTGTTTTCTTCTATGCTTTCTGTTTTGTTTTCTTCTATGTTTTCTTATTTCTTTTTTATGTTCAATTTACATATTTTGCTAAAATTATATTTTTTTGTGTACATTTTTAAATGTCAATATTTTTTATTCGGAGATAAATTTTCTTTTTAAGAATCAACTTTAATAATAGACACTTTCAGTGTTAAATTCATATTTTCAGTATTAACAGTTTTAGAGTAAGTTAATTTTTTTCCACTGATATATTTTTATATTTTCAGTGTTATATTTTTTTTAAATTACATTTTCACTGGTAACTTTATTTTTCTCTACTAAATGTTAACTTTCTGTTTTTAAAAAAATTACTTCAGCAAATTCGAACTTTTGGTCCCTCTTTATATAATAAAAAATTGCTGAACAAAACTTTCCCTCTTTATTCTCCACAAGAGAATTTACAAATTTGTTTCATTTTTTTTTTTACTTTATAATTAAAAATTTTTATGTCAAACATGCAAAACTATGCAAAAAGTGTATACATTTTTAAATTGTAGGTAAAGTATTTTTTTCGGGGGAAAATTTATTGCAAATTTTAAAAAGTGCGTTATTTTTAACGCTTTGAAGTTCACGACGTTCATTTGGAGAAAAATGTTTTTCTAGGCGGATTTTTATTTTATCTGGAGAAATTTTTACGAATTTCTCGTTTTGATTAATTTTTAGAAAGAAATATTTCCTTTTACAAATTTCTCGTTTTGATTAATTTTTAGAAAGAAATATTTCCTTTTACAAATTTCTCGTTTTGATTAATTTTTAGAAAGAAATATTTCCTTTTACAAATTTCTCGTTTTGATTAATTTTTAGAAAGAAATATTTCCTTTTACAAATTTCTCGTTTTGATTAATTTTTAGACAGAAATTTTTTTGTAAATTTTTCTTATCGATTAGTTTTTTGGAAAGAAAAATTCGTGGAGAGAAAAATATTATTTTTCGGATGGAAAAATAATATTTAACTAATCGTTGATTTTATAAACGTTGTGAACTTGATTGACGTTATTTTTTAATGAAATTAAAACTTTGAAATTATTCGTAGAATTTTTTAAAGAATCGAAGAAAAAGTAGATTATACAATATACGAAGTAAAATTTTAACAAGTCTAGACATTTTATTAAAACTAATTTTCATTCTTATCGATTTCTTCCCTTTTTTTTTGAAAATAGAGTATAAATTATTTAAAATGCTAATTGTAAGTAAGATCTATTCCCAAAAATCGGGTCTTATTTGTAGAAATAAATTGAAAAAAAATATTTGACTCTGTCAAGAAGTTAATTTTTCGAGTTTCGCTACTGAAAAATCAACATCGCTACTTAAAGATATTTTACAATAAATTAATAGAGTAATTAGTTGATTAAAAATAAAAAAATTAACTAATTAAAAAATTTAGTTTTTCAACAAAATTTTTTTGATTTGTAAACAATTTTTCCATTTTTGGAAAATTGGAACTGAAGTCTTGACACAGTCAGTAAAAGCGTTTCTAATTTGGAGTTAAACAGTCGACTATCCGGAAATACTATTCACTCTCTATATAAAACTATCGAATAATCTAATATCACAAAATGATGAATCTTAATGTTAACAGACCTCGGATCGACTTTAACGAGCAAAAAAATATATTTAGTCTATTAAAAATAGAAAAAAGTCGAATAAATCGTTTATTTTATTTAGTATTGTCACAAAAATTATATTTTAAATTTCAAAACGATTTTTTAATATTATTTTTAGAAACTAATTTTCATTTGTTTTCATTTTTATTGAATTTACACTTTGAGAATTATTTATTAAAATTTTTGTGAATTTAATTATTTTTCAAAAGTTTAAAATCAAAATTCTTTCAAAGATAATTTTTAAAAACTTTCAATTAAATAATAATAAATAATTATTATTAAATAATTAAAAAATAATTGAACTTTGTTAAAATCCTTGAAAAATAATTCAAATTTGATAAAATCTTTGAAAAATAATTAAGTTTTTAAAAAATGTAAAAAAATCAAATTTTCGAAGAATTTGAATTATAAATGATTTCTTGAAACTTTTTAAATAGTAAATTTAAAAAAATTTGAATTTATTTTGTTCGAAGATTATTAACTCTTAGAAAATTATGATAAAACAATTCTAAGAATTAGTTTTTTTTAACAA
Organism: Leptopilina drosophilae; assembly: GCA_032873175.1. NCBI lineage: Eukaryota > Metazoa > Arthropoda > Insecta > Hymenoptera > Figitidae > Leptopilina > Leptopilina drosophilae. The sequence continues at coordinate 23,357,427 of CM065487.1, forward strand.
ATGTTGTAAAGTAATTCTTCGCAAATAATTGTCGAATTTTTGTATTAAAAAAAAGTAATTTTTTTAAGAATTGTAATTAAAAATTTTAAATATGATTATTTTCTATTAAAAAGTTGAAAATAATTCAAAAAATTTTAATGTTATTATTTTGTGTATGACTTTTTGGAAATATTGAAAATATTAAATACCGAAAATATTGAAATTAATTGAATTTTAAAAAAATTAGAACAAAATAATTTAGAGAATTACTTTTTTCCAAATTATTTGCATATTATTTTTAGAACATAAATTTTCATTAATTTTCACTTTTATTGAATTGAATAAAAAAAATTAGAACGAAATAATTTAGAGAATTACTTTTTTCTAAATTATTTTCATATTATTTTTAGAACATAAATTTTCATTAATTTCATTTTAATTGAATTGAATTTGAATAAAATTAGAATGAAATAATTTAGAGAATTACTTTTTTCAAAATTATTTTTATATTATTTTTAGAACATAAATTTTAATTAATTTTCATTTTTACTGAATTTACACTTGAAGATTATTCATTAAAATTTTTGAGAATGAAAATATTTCCAAAAGTTTACAATTTTTAATTCTTTAAATATTAATATTTAGAAATTGTAAGAAAATACTTTAAAAAATCAATTATTTTTTATTTAATTAATTAATTTGTAAAATTAACGTTTTAAAAATAATATTTTTCAATAATTTTGGAATGATAATTGTTATACAATTATTTTTAATTATAAAATGTTAAAAACATTGAAATTTGGTTAAATTTTTTTTAAAAATAATTGAAATTTGGCAAAATCTTGAAGAAATAATTGCAATTTTATAAAAAAATTTTAATAATAATTGAGTTTTTTAAAAAAATTTAATAATAAATCAAATTTTTGAGAATTCAATTATTTGCAAAAGTTATTTAATTAAAATTGTTTAAAAATTAAATATCAACATTGTAATAAAATACTTGAAAAATCAAATATTTTTATTTAATTAATTAATTCGTAAAATTAATTTTTTAAACATATTTTTCTCAATAATTTTTGAAAGATAATAAATTTACAATTACTTTCAATTAAAAAATGTCCAAAAACATTAAAATTTGGTAAAATCTTGAAAAAATATATAAAATTGTAATAAATTACTTGAAAAAATCAAATATTTTCATTTAATTAAATAATTTGTAAAATTAACGTTCTAAAAATTATATTTTTCTGAATAATTTTTGAAAGATAATAAATTTACAATTACTTTCAATTAAAAAATATCCAAAAAATTGAAACTTGGTAATATCTTCTAATAAATAGTCGAAATTTGGTAAAATCTTTGAAAAATAATTGAATTTTGATAAAATCTTTTCAAAAATAATTGAGTTTTTAAAGAAATATGAAAAAATATTCAAATTTTTGAGAGTTCAATTATTTGTAAAAATTTAAAATTAAAATTTTTTAATAGTTAATTTTTAGAAATTTGTAATAAAATACATAAAACAATCAATTATTTTTTGTTAAATTCTACAAAATTTAAATTATTACAAATTTTGTTGATTTTTTACTTTTAAAATTTAATTAGAAAAATTCAGAAATAAATTTTCCAAAAATTGTCTATGCTTTTTTAATTGCAAAAATCGAAATATGTTGCAATTTATACTAAAAATATTGTATTTTGACGCATTCTTTGAAAATTGTCGTAGAAAGTCATAAAATCCGAGGCCTGAGTGTTAATATTAAATATAGCGCTCATTCAATACGGAAATTCAGAATTCTCATAAAAGTTGAGCAAAAAGAATCGGAATGATTTCCTTTGAAATGGAAGTACATGCGGTAAAAATTAGGTATGGCAAATTTTGAAATTCGATTCTAAATTCAGAATAAATTCCAAATTCAAAAATGAAAAATCAAAATTGAAAATTGAAAATTGAAAATTGAAAATTGAAAATTGAAAATTGAAAATTGAAAATAAAAATTGAAAATAAAAATTGAAAATTCGAAAATAAAAATTGAAAATTAAAAATTGGAACGATATTATTTTTACTTTGGTTCCGTACTTGGAAACGAAAGCAAAATAATTTGGCTCCAATGAAAGAAAGAATAGAATCTTGTTTTTGTTCTGAATTTAGATCAGAATTTCGATCTAAAATTGCGTTTTGCCAGTCCCGGTAAAAATAACGATCTTTTAAATGGTCGACTCGACATTTTGCACGGCATTGCTCCAGTCGACTTTAGAAGGAACGAGATAGAAGGCGGGAGCAATTTTACTGCCACAAGGACACTGACAGCCCGATATCCAGCTGAAAGAGCCTAATTTTGAATTACATTTCGGACAGTTGAGTTTGCCCTCCACATTGTGCGTAATGTCCGGCATCCAGGCGAGTGGTTCTATGAAATAAGTCTTGTTACACACCTCGACAGTTGTCTTCGCCTCTTCCTGCTGCTTCGCCGCGGCCTCTGGCATTTGCAAATTTCTTATTTGCTTTGGCAGAGACGTCTTGTCGTTTCCCTTTTTACTCACGTGTCGCCAAATTTGCTTCTCCTTCGGCGAATGAGGTAGAATATTACTGGCGTTCGCGACAATTCGCCGACACTTTTTGCAACGATAGACCGTTGGCTCGGGTCGAACGGTGGTCAATGCAGGATCGGCCTTCACCAGGTCCATATAATTTTGCGGCAGAATTTTCGCCTTCCTCACTTTATCGGCGGCAATTTGAAGTCGATATAATTTAAATTGAATATTCGTATTGTCAATACTGAAGTCCATGTGCTCGTAGAGTTTTAATTGAGCGAGAAATCCGGGATTAGGACCGACGAAGCGTCGTTTCTTTTTCACAGCGTCAAAGGCTGTGGTGAATGGCATATTGTACCTTTTCATCATGTAGGCGATTACTAAAGTTGCTGAACGTGAAACTCCGAAATAACAATGAACGAGAACTTTACCGCCTCGTTCCAATGAGTAGAGAATAAATTGATAGGTGTCTTCAAAGTAGGTCAGTAAGTCCTCGCGAGGCATATCAGTGACTTGGATGTATTTCAGTGTGACGTCAGGTAGGGTTTGAATTTTCCTTGGCAATGGACATGAATCGACTGTTAAAATGTGTGTTATTTGCTCTCGTTTCAGCCACTCTGAGTCCGTAGCTGCCGTTAAATTTCCCAAGTAGAGATTTGGCTCAATTTCATTGTAACTCGATGGTCCCGCGTCGAAATCCTCTCTCGTTATCACACCCTCGTCCTGCTTCGCCATTATTGTCCTAAAATAAAAAAATGCTTATCAGAATCTGTCCAAAGAATTCGTTGAATCAAATTTTGTTCATTTGAACGTTCAAAACATTAGAGACATCATAATTACAGGGTTGCCACAAATATTTAATTTTATTTTTCCCCGATTTCTAGACAAAATTCACACTTTTTCCCTGACCATAAAAAATATTCTGATTCACTCTAAAAATTATGAGATACTCAACAAAAATGTTCTATTAAATTTATTTACAAATTTCATTAATTGTAAAATTATTCGAAAACATCAATAACTAAATTTTTAAGTAAGTATTTAAACATTACTTTTCCTCGGGAATTAAAATTCTTTAGAATATTAAAATTCAAACCTTTTTGAAACTCAACAATTTATAAAAATATTATTACAAAACATAAAGAATTCTTAATGTTTTGTTATAATTTAAATAACCATAAAATTTTTCAACAAAAATTTCATTATTTACAAAAATCCTAATAAAATCCTTCGCAAGAATTCAATTATTTTTAAAAGTAGTAAATTTTCTCGAAAAAATTCAATTATTTGAAAAAATTGTAATAAAATTCGTTGCAATAATTCAATTATTTTCATAAACAATAAATCGATTATTCGGTAATTTCATTTTTTTAATCAATTTTTATTAGAAAATTCTAGAAAAATTCAATTATTTAAATTGAAAAATAAATAATTTATTGAATAATTGAATGTTTGTTAAAATTGAATTCTCATAAAGAATTGTATCAATAAATTTTTAAATAATTGAATTCTTTTGACAAATTTTAATAAAATTTTTAAGAATAATTACATTTTTCGAGGAATTTGATTAAAATATTGTATCCAAAATTAATTAAAATCCTGCGATGAGTTTTATTATTTATAAAAATAACTTTTTAAAATTTCCAAAAATATTATTAAAATTTTTCAAAAATAACTGAATTTCGGTAAAGAATTTTATTATTTATAAAAATAATTAAATTCTTGTAAAGAACTTTGTTACATTTTTTTTAAATAATTAATTCATGCGACGAATTTTATAAAAATCTTTTTAAATAATTGATATTTTTCAAAAAATTTTATAAAATTTTGTATATTAAATAATTGAATTCCTGTGAAAATTTTATTATTTATGAAAATAATTGAATTATTTCAAAGAAATTTATTAAAAATTTCATAAATTATTGAATTTCTGTGAAATTTTAACAAGAATTTTATTCAAGTTTTTAAATATATTTTAATTTTGAAGAAGAATTGTATTATTTATAACAATAATTAAAATATTGACGAAAATTAAAAATTTTTTTTTGAGTAATTGAATATTGATGAATTTTATTATTTATAAAGATAATTGAAATTTTGAGAAAAATTTTTGAACATAATTGAATTTCTGCGAAGAATTTTATTGCTTCTGAAAATAATTTAATTCTTCCGACGAATTTTATTTAAGTTTATAAAAATAATTGAATGTCGGTGAAGAATTTTACTATTTCTAAAAATAATTGAATTCATGAAAAGAACTTTGTTAAATTTTTTTTCAATAAATGAACTCTTGCGACGAATTTTATAAAATTCTTTTTAAATAATTGATATTTTTCGTGAAATTATTTGAAATTTTTTATATTAAATAATTGAATTCCTGTGAAAATTTTATTATTTATGAAAATAATTGGTTTATTTAGAAGAAATTCATTAAAAATTTTGTAAATTATTCAATTCCTGTGAAATTTTTCCAACAATTTTATTAAAGTTTTTAAAAACAATTGAATTTCGAAAAAGAATTGTATTATTTATAAAGATAATTTAAATTTTGACGAGAATTTTTAAAAAAATTTTTGAACATTTTTGAATTTTGGAGAAGAATTTTTTTATTTTTAAAGATATAATTGAAATGACCAGAATTTTTTTAAATTTTTGAATGTTATTGAATTTCTGCGAAAAATGTTATTACTTTTGAAAATAATTGAATTTCTACAATTTTTTGTAACTTTTCCAAAATGAAATTCTTTTAGTATTTTTAATTAAAATTCTTTTATCAATCTAGTATTTATGAAAATTGTAAAAATATTTCATTACATAATTCACGAGTCATAATTTTTTTAAGGTTCTTTAAAAATGAAGTAATATAAATAGTAATACCAAAATACATCTTTAAATAATATAAATAGAAATTATTGTCTGAAATAGAAAAAATTCAAGGTTTTGTATTAAAATTCGTGGTTATTTTTTAAATTTAAAGTTTACAAGGCAAACAAAAAAACATCAAAGTTTAGAGTTTTTTCATAAATTTTTGAAATTCGGTTTTTTCCAGTACTAAAAATAATAATAATAATAATAATAATAATAATAATAATAATAATAATAATAATAATTAATAATATTAGTATATTTTCTCCATGTTTGAAATTTGAATTTTGGTTGAAAATATTAATTTACAAATCAAATGTCAATTACTTTCTTAATATTTGTGTTAAATTTTCTTTCAAACTGATATTTAAATTGTCATTTAATAATAGTGGAAAATACTCAAAAGAAAAAAATTTTTGTTCATTTGAACGCTAAAAACTTTAGACATCATAATTAATTTACTTATGACAATTATGATCTTTTGGCCATAGAAAAATTATTTGCATTCTAATTGACAGTAGTAAAAAAATTATTACAGTATTCGAAGGAAAATTATTAGTATTTTAATTGACAGTCACCGAAAAAAATTATTACAGAATAATTCATAGGAAAATAATTAGTTATTATTGACATATATTATTTTTTGATAGAAGAAAATTGAAGTACTTACTTTTTTAAATCGAGTGCAATATATTAAATAAAGTGAATTTTTCTCGCTGTTCCTTTAATTAGCACGCTGCTTCCTTTAAGAATAAATTCGTGTTAAATCGAGACACTTGTTTGCCTTGGTGGTGATAAAATAAAATTAATAAATAATTTAACGGTAATCGATTTACGAACAAGTGAAACGGACGAAAATAAATTCTAATTAAACACTTATATATGAATGATTGGTTTGAAACAGGAATATTTGTATCTTGTATCAACAGTTGATATTTATTCCCATGAGACTAATATTGAAATCATTGAAATATATTATCGCAATATTGAATAATAATTTATTTACTATTAGTATTTGTTACTATTGCTAATTATTGTTACTATCGTTACAAATATTAAATTAACACTTAAAAATATAAAAAAACACAAGAGTTTAGATGCTAATGAAAAGACAAGAGGTTAGGTTTTCGAATAATAAATAATTTATAACAGAAAAGTTTAAATTGACTCAATCACTTGATTAGTAGGGAAAAAGTAAGGAAAGAGAATAATTGTTGATAATAAACTGAACAAAAACCTGAATTATGTTGAAGAATTCCAGCAAATATCTTCGGATGACATTATGAGAAACGCGCGCGCACGTAAAATATTTTAAGGTTATGTTCGACAATCAGCTGACTGCGAGGAAAAACTTGCGTTGTCAATTTGTAAACAAAAATCGAAATTTGTCTACTGAGGAGGCAATTTTTCGAAAGTTTCGATACAAAAATGCAAAAATGTGATCAAATTGTGTGGGGTGAAAAATAGGGTTAATCTCTGCAGTAGTGAGATATTTTTACTTCTAACTCTAAGGACTATAAAAGTTATATATTAATAGTGAGAGTTCTTGAAAAATGTTGCATGAAATTTTATTGTCCCTCTGGGGATGTACAACTAGTGTTGCAGAAATTATTAACACAGACGTAAGTATTTAGAATTGACTAATTTTTAATAATTAAAATAGCCTTGATTTAAAAAAAAGATTCTTGAATTTTTTGAGTGAACATAACCTATACTGATATAGTTATTTTGCGGAAATATTGTTTAAAAATCATAATGTAATAGTTTTTGTTGTGTTTCTAGTATTATTTTTTCGATTTTAGATTGAAGATGCGAGTAAAAGACTTCATCCAGGAGAAATAGCTATTATGAAGGAGATTTTGGAGATTGTTCAAGAATGCAATCGGATAAGAAAATTTATTAAACGTTACTCGTCTGTCGATACGCAGAATAAAAATTATACTGGTATGTGTATTCGATATTTGCAAATTTGTCATTTTGTTTAGTTTTAGGAAAATTGTACTCACAATTTTTTTTTAACTTACAATTTTTCTATTGTCATGCCTCAGATCGACTTTAAGGAACGAAAAAAGTCGATTTAAAATAGAATAAAAAGTCGTTTGTTAAATTCAGTGTTGTCCCAAAAATTCATATTAATAAAAAGTTGTATTATTTTGCTAAGTAAATATTTAAATACTTCTTATTTCTTTATTCACAAGAAATTAAATTTAACAAATTTCAACTCCTGAAATTCAACAATATTTCTGAAAATTAAAACTATAACCCTTCCAAAAATTCAATTATTTTACACAATTTTTAACTAAACTTCATTTCTAAATCAATTATCTTTATGAATTTTTAATCATTTTTTGCAATTTCATCGAAAATTCAATTATTATTAATTTTTTATTACACAAAATCTAATTTTAAAAATCTATTTTTTTCATAATAATTTAACCCGTTAATTTTTCTTTTCAAAGATATTGAATTAAGGTAAAATATTTTCAAAAATTTTAATAAAAAAATTCGTAAAATTAGCTTTCTAAAAATGTTTTTAAATAATTTTCTAAAATACACAAAGTTTTATAATTGAATAAAATTAAAACATGTCCAAAAAATTAAAATTCGGTAAAATCTATTTAAAAATAATTTAAATTTCCTACAACCTTTGAAAAATAATTCAAAATTTGACAAATTTTTTTTAAAAATACAAAAAACGATCAAATTTTTCCAAGAATTCTAATTTTGAATGATTTATGAAAAATTATAAAATAAAAAAAGTTAATTTATACTTTATTCAAAGATAATTAAATCTTCAAAAATTATGATAAAACAATTTTAAGAGTTTGTTTTCTATTAATATTTTTAGGTAATTTTACGAAAAAAATTGAAGATTTTTTGTATTTAAAAAAAAAATTTCGAAGAACTTCAATTGAAATTTTTGAATATATGGCTAAATCCAAAATGTTGAAAATAATTGTGGAAAGTTAAAATTTTTTATTTAGTGTGTAAATTTGAATTTTTGGGAATATTGAAAATAATAAAATTTAAAAAAAAATTAGAACGTAATTCAGGGAATTACTTTTTTTAAAATTATTTTAAAAGTATTTTTTAAACCAATTTTTCGTTAATTTTCATTTTTATTGAATTTACACTTGAAGATTATTTATTAAAATTTTTGAGAATTTAATATTATTTCGAAAATTTGCAATTAAAATTCTTTAAAAGTTAATTTTGAAAAATTGTATTAAAATACTTGAATAAATCATTTGGTATGAATTAAATTTTACAGAATTTTAATTATTCAAAATTTTTTTTAATTGTAATATTTAAAAAATTTAATTAGAAAACTTATTCAAAAATAAATTTTCAAAGATTTGTTTATTATACTATTATACTTTTTATACTAATAAAAATCAAAATAAGTTCCATTTTATATTAAAAATATGGTTTATTTTCACAAAATTTGGAAGAAAAGTCGAAAAAGTCGCATATTTTTAATAAAAGTCGATAAAAATCGCATTATTTGAAAATAGTTGAAAAAAAGTCGTAAAATAAATTTCCTGATGTACTGATGCTTTTTGGGGAAATAATTATAAATAATGTTTTTCTTTATTATACAGAAAGTGATTTAGTTTTTGGTTTATATTTACGAGCTTTTTGCAATGGAATGGACGAAGCTCTCGAACCTTTTCGACAGGAAATCATCGAAATCGAACAAATTGTTTTGAATGATTCTCACACACCGGTGTCGATGATTCTTTGCCGTTTACAAAAGTATCTCTCCTTATTTGGCGTTTTTAATTCAATTATATCGGAGGTAAATACTGCAAGTTTTATTTGCGATCTATTTAGTTTAATTTATTTAATATTTATTGAATTTGATAAGAATTTAATTTATTTACTTTGTTTTGAATTTAATAAGAATTTAATTTATTTACGATGCATTGAATTTAATAAGAATTTAATTTATTTACGCTTTATTGAATTTAATAATAAGAATTTAATTTATTTACTCGATTTTTTTAATTTAATGAGAATTTAATTTATTCACTGCATTTCTGTAATTGCATTTAATTTCAGATTCAGAGTCGAAAACTTTATGGATGTAAATTACTGCAGTGCGTGCATAAGCATTCGAATACAGGAATTCCGGAAGTAAAAGTAGCTCTTGAAAAGTAAGAAGAGTGTAATTTTTATTTGTTTGATAATTTCAAAAATTGAGGAATGAAATTTAATTCTTTCAGAGTAATGCGGTGTATGCATGTCGTCTTCTGCAAGCATCTAATAAGTTGGCTCTTATATGGACAATTGGAGGACGAGCACAAGGAGTTTTTTATTCAAAAAAGTGCGGACGACTCGGACGATCTTGGAATTTCAGTCGACGGAATAAATAGCGGAACTACGGAGACAAAATGTGTCAATATGTGGAATTACGATATACAAATTGACATGCTTCCCTCCTACATTCGCACCACTTTGGCCTCGAAAATCTTGTCCATCGGCCAAACTGTCATCATGTTCGGAAACGATCCCCGCCAGAAGAAAGGTTTTTTCTCCGAAGTTTGCAATGAATCGGAAATTTTTTTTCTTTAGACAAAAATTTAAATTTATATTACGTACGAACTAATTTTGTTACGTACGAATTAATTTTGTTACGTGCAAACTAATTTTGTTACGTAAGAATTAATTTTGTTACGTGCGAACTAATTTTGTTACGTTCGAATTAATTTTGTTACGTGCGAACTTATTTCGTTACGTACAAACTAATTTCATTACGTACGAACTAATTTAGTAATTAATAAGAAAAATACTTGAATTAGTTCAGTAATTTCGTCTTTTTTTCGATTGACTGTCTAGAATTGTGGTACGAAGGCAAATTGGAAAATTCAATCTGGGGCGACAAGGAGAACGAGCATTTCGAGAAGCTTCAGAGTCTACAAATGCAGACGAAATTCAATGTGATGAAATTTGAGAAGACTGTTGACGATTTGAAGCGTTGCGTCACTGAGCATTTATGGCAGGTGACAATTGAAGAGGCACAACTAATGCAACAGTTGAAATTAATGAAGGATTTCTATCTAATGGGCAGAGGAGATTTGTTTCTCGAATTCATTAGACTCACCTCGCATATTCTCAATATTGCCCCAACGAATCATACATCGCCCGATGTTAATTTTACCTTTCAAGCGGCGTTGAGAAAATTATATTCAAACGACGAAAGTGCCATGGATCGATTTACTTTTTCAGTTAATCTTCCGCCGAGTAAAAATACCGCCGATGATGAGGGAAAGGATCGAGAGGATCCAATCGGTACTTTGGATAATTTATCCCCCGGAAAAAGAAATTTTACTTTATTTTTTTCCTGGAAAATTCAATTTAGTAATTTTGTCAATCGAATTTTCCGGTAGAAAATAATTTTGAAATTTTTGTTCACAGAAAAAAGAGGTTGGGGCTTGATTGTTCTGCAGTATAAAGTCGTCTGGCCTCTGCATTTATTGTTCAGTCCGGCGACTCTGAAGGATTATAATTCCCTCTTTCGATTTTTGCTGAGAGTGAAAAAAACGCAGATTAATTTATGGAATCTCTGGAGAGAACACGCGAGGTCGAAAAATATGTAATTCCAATTTTTGTCTATGGGAACAAGTATTTTAAAGTATTTTAAAGTATTTAAAAAGTATTTCAAAAGTATTTCAAAAGTATTTTAAAGTATTTACAAAGTATTTCAATTTTTTTTCAATTTTAAGATTTAATTTTAAAGTGAATGAATTTTAAGATTTTTTAATTCAAGAGTAAAATTAATATTAATTTAGTTTTGCAACTTTCAGAGAAATAGATGTTATTCAATTGAGGAATAATTTGATATTCATTGTCGATAATTTACAATATTATCTTCAAGTCGACGTTCTTGAGAGTCAGTACACAATAATGGAAAATAGTATGAAGAATACGAGAAATTTCGAGGAAATTCAACGAGCTCATTCTATTTTCATGGCAAATGTGATGTCACAAACTTTCCTCCTGAGCAGCAATGTGGGGAAAAAAAATCCTGTAAGTTGAAAATATTGCAATTTCGTCAAAAGACGATTTATTTCTTTTTATTTATTTACTAGCGGGAATGTTGTGCTGCAATGTTTATTGTAAACAATTTCAAGTCATTTTAATTTAAGTAATTTTTAAAGAAATACTTATTATGACACATAACTGAAAAACTAATTGGAATTAAATTTTCAAAATATATTATATTTTTAAACTTTAAAGTTATATAAAAAAAACTTTAACAAATTTCGATACTAATTTCAAATTTGGCATCAGATTTTCAAAATTGAAAATAATTAAACTTTCTTGTACGAGGAAAATTGAATTTCAAAAAAATTGTTATCTGATACCTAAATTAAAAAAAACTTCATTACTTTCACAAATAAAGTTTTTGACAAGAATTCAATTATTTAAACTAATAAAATTATCATAACATTTAAAAATTCATTATTTAAAAACAATGTTCATAAAATTCTTATGAAGATTTAAATTCCTTTCAAAAGTAATAAAATTTTCAACAGAAATTCAACTCTATTTAAACATTTTAATAAACTTTTTCGCAATAATTCAATTATTTTCAAAAATTTAATAAAATTATTCGAAAGAAATTAATTGTTTTAAATATAATTTTAATAAAAATTTTTTTTAAATAAATAAATTTTTAAAATAATTTTTTTGAGGTATTTCAATAAAATTCTTTTGAAAATTCAATTATTTTAATTAATAACAATGTTCATCACAATAATTCAATTATTATTAAAAGTAATAAATTTCTTCTTGGAAATTCCATTATTTTAAAAAATTCTAATAAATCGTTCGAAAGAATTCAATTATTTTCATAAATAATGAAAGGTTTTTTTTGGAAAATCCAGTTATTTTCAAACAAATTTAATAAAATTTCCCACCGACATTCAATCATTACCAAATTTTTTAATAGAATTCTTTGTAAAATTTAATTATCTTTAAAAACTTTTCACATTTCAATGATTTTCAATATCTACTATTTTCATAAAATAACCAAACAGAATTCAATTATTAAAAAAAAATTTATGATAAAATTCTAGGAAAAAATTCAATTATTTTCATCAATTTTAATAAAAATCGCCGCAAGAATTTAATCATTTACCTAATTAATAAAATTCTTTGAAAGAATTAAATTTTTTTTATAAATAATAAAATTCTTCGAAAGTAATTAAATTATTTTTTCAACAATTATTAGTGAAATTTCTAGAAAGAATTCAATTATTTTCATAAATTACAAAATCCTTAAAAAAATGTAATTCTTCAAAAAATTTAATTTTTCTCAAAATTTATAAAATTTTTCAAAAAAATTCAATTATTTTCCAAAATTGTTTTTAAATTCTTCCCAAGAATTCAATTATTTTCCAAATTTAAAAAAAAATTCTTCGCAGAAATTCAATTATTTTTATAACAATAGAAAAATATTCCAAAAAAAATTTAACTATTTTCATAAATTATGAAATTCTTCAAAAAAAAGTCAATTTTTCTTAAAATTTATAAAATTCTTCAGAAAACTTCAATTATTTTCAAAATTTTTTTAAAAATTCTTCGAAAGAATTTAATTATTTTTATTTTTCTTAAAATTTATAAAATTCTTCAGGAAATTTCAATTATTTTCCAAATTTTTTTTAAATTCTTCCCAAGAATTCAATTATTTTCCAAATTAAAAAAAAAAATTCTTCGCAGAAATTCAATTATTTTTATAAAAATAGAAAAATATTCCAAAAAATTTAACTATTTTCATAAATTATGAAATTCTTCTAGAAAAAGTCAATTTTTCTTAAAATTTATAAAATTCTTCAGAAAACTTCAATTATTTTCAAAATTTTTTTAAAAATTCTTCGCAAGAATTTAATTATTTTTATTTTTCTTAAAATTTATAAACTTCTTCAGAAAATTTTAATTATTTTCAAAATTTTTTAAAAATTCTTCGCAAGAATTAAATTATTTTAATAAATAATAAAATATTTCAAGAAAATTCAATTATTTTCATAAATAACAAAATTTGCCTAAAGAAATCAATTATTTTTGTAAATAATAAAATTCTTCTGAAAAATTCAATTATTCTTATAAATAATAACATTTTTCATTGAAAATTCAATTATTTTCAAATATTTTTTTTACATTCTTCGCAAGAATTAAATTATTTTTAATTCTTTCATGAATAATAAAATTCGTAGCATAAATTCAATTTATTAGCAGGATAAGAAAGAAGTAAATATTTTTGATGAAAATTAGGAAAAAGTCAGGAAAATAAAAAATATGGAATGGAATTTTTGTCAATTTTGTGATGTGAATAAAACGAGTTTTTTTGGTTTCTTTTTGACATTAAAAAAATGACAATAACCCACAAAAATGAATTTTCAAAAAAAAAACAAATGAATACATATAATTTGCTAACGGATAGGAAACTTACGATTGTTATAATGTATATGTATTTTTCCCTAAAAAGGTAAACGATCTTATACAATTGTTACTTCGGCTTTGTGACGATTTCATCTTACAATCGTCTCTTTGGAATATGGAGAACTTATTGGATTCGGAGAGAGAGGAACTTCAGAAACTTTACGACACGTTGGAAAGTTTAATGGATTGGTTAACGAAAACTTTGAGTCGAGTTCGTTCGCAACCAAGTGGCGAACACTTGGCGCAATTATTATTAAGGCTCGACTTTAATCGATGGTTTAGTAAGAAACTAGAAAGAGTCTAAATCTTCGTAAAAATGTGAGTGTAAATATATTTTTTTTTCGATCGTGAATTATTTTTGCGCTCGTAAAATATTTTTTTTTATAAAAAAAGGTCAAAGATGAAAAAAACAAAATACAGTTTTAAATGATCATATATTATTTATTTGATGTTCTTTGTGATTTTCTAAAACTAAATTTTATAGCAATTTTTTTGCTTTTTGAAAAATTAAATTAATCTTTTCGGCAAATTCAGGAATTATAGACAATTTTTTTTTACATCAATTTTCTTTATCAAAAACTGAAAATTGATATCTTTACAACAATCGCGATTGATATACTAGATCCATGAGGGTGAAGCGTTTTCTTATAAATAAGTTTCAAATTACAGCCGTTCCGCTCAAGGCGGAAGAAATTTTTAACCCTTAAATCTCTAAATTAAGATATTCAATTTCAATTCGTATGAATCTAAATTGACAATTTTCAAATCGATTTCAATTAGCCATTTTCATTTAAATTAAAATCTTTTCTGTTAATTTGTAATATCGAATTAATAGGATTATTAATTGTTTATATTGAATTAATAATAAACAATTAATAATTAATAATTAACAATTAATAACTAATAATTAATAATTAATAATTATTGCATTGACATTATGCAGAATTAGTGAGTTTTTCCTTATTTTTAGAGACTTAACGATTTGAAAATTCCGAAAGAAAGTGAGTTTCTAAATTTAATTTTTAATTTGTTCAATGCATAATACTGAGGAAAATTGTAATTTTCAAATATGCAAATCAACTTATTCGCAACAATAACAACACTTTCTTTCATAAATTCACCAACTTGGTATTATACATACTTTTTTGTCATTTTTTGTACATGATTTTTTTAAATAGCTGAGAATATGTATATTAACACTTTTTTTTTACTTAAAGGAATGACACGTTTTTACAGTTTTTTTTTGTTTGTTTTTTAAAGTGAAAACAATCACAGGTACTGACAATACCGTTTGACGATAATAATTATTCTTTTTTTTTTAAATTAAACTACTTAAATATATTGAATTAATTATTATTACGCTTAAAATCGAATTTCTTCGTTTTAGAAGAAAATATTTTTAAGTTTTACTATACAACACTGTATAATACATTGTTTCGGTTGTGTATGAAATAGCAAAACTCAAAATGTGTGCATTTCAATCATTTTCTTCTATCTAGTCGAGACAATGTTTATTTTCTTTTTTGGATCAATTCTAGTTTTCGTGCTTGTAAAATATTCTTTTACAAACTGTTATTCGTTTCATCTTCTTCTTCTTCTTCTTTTCATACGCTTTTTTTATTTTTCTACTTCTTCGTTTATTTGTTTCGAATTTCAGTCATTTTTATTCTTTTGTTCATTTATTCCGTTTGTTTAATATTTCTTTTATGTACTTTTTTTTAACTACTGAATCTTTCATATTTCCCTGTATTTTTATGGGTTTATTTTTCTAAAAATGTCTTCGCTGCACATCGTCTAGTCTACTTTATGGACAATAGAATTTGCAGTTTTATTTTCTTTGCTTTTTTTAACAATATTTTATGAACAAAAAAAATTGCATTCGATCAACGAATGTTTTGGTGAATTGTTCCGTATTAAAATAAGAGAAGACAGAGTTAATTGGTGAAATGTTTCTTACTTTATCTGTCGTAGTGTGAATTTAATATTCGGAAGCAAGTGCGATTTAAGTCTCTTTTTCTGATACGTTCGACAATTTTTTTTTTTTGTGGAGAAACAAAATTGGAAAAATAATTTATTCCAAAATACTATCTCTCGTTTTTCTTTCTTCTTTTATAACTTTCTACATTTTCATAAAAACGGAAAACTAGAAAACAGTCCCTATTACTAGTAAATAATCTCTTTGTTGAATCTCAAAAATCTGCACCACTGGGAAAATAAGATTCGAATTATTGAGATTTGAGAGAAAAAAAATGAAGGGAAAATAGCTGTAAAGTATAATGTGTAGGCTTTTTAGGGAAAGGCACAGACGGTTCCCTTTTTTTTGGGGGGGATCCATAATATGGTCTAGGATAATTTTTTTTTCTCTCTTTGAATTCTTCCACTATGCACTACTCGGTTTTCTTTTCTTCTTATTATTATTGCACCATCAAAATAAATTTTAGATTCTTATTTTGGAATTTTTTTCGATAAATTTACGATTTAACGCACGGTTGTGTTCGTACGCAAATTGATTGCTACAATTGAAACATTTCGTCCTGCTGTTGCTGAAGTCTTTGCAGTGATGTCCGCACTCGTCTTCCTTGTGTCATGACAACAGTTGATGGAAGACTGTGAACATCGCTTGACGAGAATGAATTAACTAATTCCGATGTTGTCACTGGTGCGTAAGGATTTGAAGAAACTGGATGAGAATTTCGTAACCTCGCCACCGCTTTTCGTTTTTGTATAAATGAATCGTCACCCTCGTGACAAAATCTGGAGAAGAAGAAAAATTTTATTAGTTTAGGCTAATTCATTTTTAGAGTTGCCACAGGAAATTAGGGAATTCAGGGAAAAGTCAAGGAAAGTAGAATTGGTCAGTGGGCAAAGTCAGGGATTTTTATTAAATGTAACGGAAAAAATTTAATGTTTAGAATTTATAAAATAATTCTGTACTTTTTTGTCTTTTTGCTTGCCTTATAAACATAAAATTACTACGAATTCCAAAAACTTGGTACCTAATTTTTTCTATTCCTGACTGTAATTTATTTTAAATAACTTAATTTTATTGAAAAACTGACATAAAGTTATTACTAATCAATCATTTAATGGAATATTTTTTTGAACAATTTTAATATAAATTCTGTTGAAAGTAATTTCAATTTGAAAAATTTTAACGCACTTCTTTGAAAAAATTCCACTATCTTAATAAATATGAAAATTCATACCAGAAATTCAATTATTTTCAAAGATTGTCGTCAAAATTTTAATTATTTTTATTATTGAATAGCAAAGATCTTCGGTAAAATTCAATTATTTTTAGAAATTTCAATAAAATTCTTTGCAAAAATCAATTATTTTTATGATTCCTAAGTTCTGAATGTTCAAATAAACGAAATATTTTAAATTGAAGATATTTCAATAAATTACTAATCATAAAAAATTTAAGAACTAAAATTTTACGTTTATAAACACAGTAATTAATTATTTTTGATAGTGAAGGAAAATAATTACAATGAAAATTTAATTTTCAGAAGAAATAAATCAATTTCGTTCATTTGAACGTTCAGAAGTTTAGGAACATTATTTTCATAAATAATATTATTCATCACAAAAATTCAATTATTTTCAAAGATTGTCGTTAACATTTCAATTATTTTTATAAATAAAAAGAAAATTAAATTATTTTTAGGAATTTTAACAAAATTCAATTTCTTTTATAAATAACAATATTCATCACAAAAATTTAATTTTTTTCAGAAGTAATAAATTTCTTTTTGGCAATTCAATTATTTTCAAAAATTCAAAAAAATTCTTCGTAGAAATTCAATTATTTACAAAAAATAAAAAATTGACGTCAAAATATCAATTATTTTAATAAATAAAGAACTAAATTCTTCGACAAAATTAAATTATTTTTAAGAATTTTAATAAAATTCATTGCAAAATTCAATTATTTTCATAAATAACAATATTCATCACAAAAATTCAATTATTTTCAGAAGTAATACATTTTTTCTTGAAAATTCAATTATTTTTAAAAATTTTTGTCAACATTTAAATTATTTTTATTAATGAATAGTAAAATTCTTTGACAAAATTCAATTATTTATAGCAATTTTAATAAAATTCATCACAAGCATTCAATTATTTTCGAGATTAATAAAATTCAATTATATAGAAAATTTAAATGAAATTCATATCCAAATGTCAATTTATTTTCAAAAAATTTTCTTAATTCAATGATTTTCTATATTTTACTACTTTACTAATATTTTCCAAAGGAATTCAATTACTTAAAAACAATTTTGACAAAGTTCTACAATAATATTCAATTACTTTCCAAAAACATAAAAGTTTCATATGAATGCAAATATTTAAAAATAGAAATTACAAAAAATTTTTCCAAAAGAACCAATTGTTTGTATTTATTTTTTGCAAAATTCTTCACAATAATTCAATTATTTTCATAAATAATAAAACTCATTGCAGAATTTTAATCATTTTTAAGACAATTTTAATCAAATTTCTCGAAAAATGTAATTATTTTTAAAAATCTTATTAAAATTCGTTGAAAGAATTCAATATTATTCAAAAAATTTGTTGTTAAAATTATGTATATGAATACAATTTTAAGAAACATTCAATTATTGAATAAATTGTTTAGGTTTGTATTTAAATAATTGAATTTTCGGAGAATTTTATAACAAAAATTGATTTAAAAAAATTTAATTTGGTTTTTCCTTTTATTTATTTTGTTTTATTGAAAGTTTTAGAAAATACTTGAATTTTTTCAGAAATTATTAATAATCGTAATTTTTAGAAATAATTCAATTTTGTAAAAGTTACAAATTAAAATTTTGTGATAATTTGAATTTTTCATACTGTTAATTAAGAATTCTAATTTTTTTTTAGAAAGCTTAATCGAAATTTTTTAAAATTTATTTCAAATTTCTTATTTTTGAATGTATATCTAATTTTGAATTTCCCAATAATCGATATTTCACTTAAAATAGAATTTTGAACAAATGGAATTAAATATTCTCAAAGAAGAACTTTTACAAAAATTAAAAATGGAAGAAGTTAACAATTTTTCTTCCTTCTTTAATATTAAATTAGCAAATGATAAATTCACTTTTTTTAATTTTCCAAAAATTATTAAAATTAATTGATTTAAAGAAAAATTTCAGTTGAAAATTATAGAAAATAATAATGAAATTAAATTTTTTAGAGTGAATCAGAATATTTTTTAGGGTCAAGAAAAAAAATCAATATCAGTCAGAAAAAAATCGGTAAATCAAGGAAAAACAAAATTAAATTTTTTTGTTCTTAATTGAAATGTTTAGGCTTCTTGATTATAAAATGAATTCCATAATTCCTTATTTTATTAAATTTTCATTCTAAATTTGATTTAGTTAAATATTTGAATTTTTTTATTTTCGAAAAATATTTTCCCTTTTTTTTTTGTTTAGTTTAGAAATTTTTCTTTCTGTCTTGAAAAAAACAAGGTGAGAAATGTTTTTTTCAACTTACTCACTATTTCCTTGAGCGCGTTTGACATCTTTCTTAACACTGGCTATTGATGAATCCATTCTCGCTAGAAAATCGTCTACAGAACTTTCTTGGTCTATGGACGACGATATCGACGAGGACCTAGAGGTCTAGAGAAGAATATTAAAATTTTTTTTGTTAATTTTCAAAAAAAGAAAAAGAAAAGAAATAAGGAAAAATAGTCTAAAACTTACACTTGCAATCGTGTGATTGGATTCAGATTCAGTCAAAGCATCATTGCTTGGAGTAGATAACGGATTATCCACGGGTACTGGGATCAATAAATATTCTCGTAGGAATAAGCTATCCGTTGCCCACAGTCTATTAGCTCTTCTAATTTGCTCCGTCTGTAAGAAAAAAAATTTCTATTAATACTCATTGATATTTATTGTTCATTTTGGAGAATGTTTTATTGCATAAAAATTGCGTTTCACATGGAAATTTAATTAAATAGAAATATGGAAATATAGAAAAATAGAAAAATGGAAATATAGAAAAATAGAAATATAGAAATATTGAAAAATAAAAATGTTTAAATATAGATAAAAAGAAAAATAGAAATATAGAAATATTGAAAAATAAAAATGTATAAATATAGAAAAAAAGAAAAATAGAAAAATAGAAATATTGAAAAATAAAAATGTAGAAGAATAGAAAAATAGCAGAGTTCGGATCGTCTTTAAGACTCAAAAAAAGTCGCTTTAGTCGCATAAATTCACAACAAAAGTCACGAAAAGTCGCATAAAATTTCCGAAAAAGTCGAAAAAAAGTCGATTGAAATTTTAGGGGAAAAAATGCCAAAAAGGAAACACGAAATTGGCAAAATTGTAAAAAAAATCACATTTCTCGCCAACACATACTTTAACATCAAACAATCTGGAATAATATTTAATAAAATTTAATAAAATGCATGGCAAAATTTTAATTAGGTATTTTTAACATTTTTTTTTAAATCTGTTCAAAATTTCAATTATTTCTATAAATAATAAAATTATTTTCCAAAATTCGATTATTAAAAAAAAATGTAATAAAATGCCTGCCATAATTTCAATTATTTTTATAAATAATAAAATTATTATCCAAAATTCGATTATTTAAAAAAAATTTAATAAAATGCCTACCATAATTTCAATTATCTTTATAAATAATAAAATTCTTCCCTAAAATTCATTTATTTTCAAAAATAATGAAATTCTTCGCAAAAATTCAATTACATTCAAAAAAAATTTTTTAAATATCTCGTCAAAATTTTATAAATAATAAAATTCATCATGGAAATTCAATTATTTTCAAAAGTAATAAAATTCTCCGCAGAATTTCAATTATTTTCTTAAATTTTTTTTAATTTCTCGTCAAATTATCATTATCTTCGTGAATAAAAACATTGATCACGGAAATTTAATTATTTTCAAAACTTCTGATAAAATTCTTTGCAAAATTCAATTATCTTCAAAAGTAAGAAAATTCTTCGCAGAAATTCAATTATTTTCAAAATTTTTTTTAAATTCTTAAAATTTTAATTATCTTTATAAATATCAAAAATCTTCTTCAAAATTCACTTACTTTTAAACATTTAAAAAAAATCTGTTAAAAAATTCAATTATTTTTAAAAACTTTAATAAAATTCTAGTCAGAATTTCAATTATTTATTTATTTCTGTACATTTGTAATTATATTCATAAATAATAAAATTCATCCTAGAAATTCATTTATTTTTAAAAGTATTAAAATTCTTCGCAGAAATTCAATTCTTTTCAAAAGTTCTAATAAACTTCTTTGTAAAATTCAATTATCTTCATAAGTAAGAAAATTCTTCGCAGAAATTCAATTATATTCAAAATTTTGTTTACATTCTTAAAATTTCAATTATCTTTATAAATATTAAAATTCTTCTTCAAAATTCAATTACTTTTAAACATTTAAAAAAAATCTGTTAAAAAATTCAATTAACTTTATAAATATCAAATTTCTTCTTCAAAATTCAATTATTTTTAAAAACTTTAATAAAATTCTAGTCAGAATTTCGATTATTTATTTATTTCTGCACATTTGTAATTATATTCATAAATAATAAAATTCATCCTAGAAATTCATTTGTTTTCAAAATTAAAAAAATTCTTCGCAGAAATTCAATTATTTTCAAAAGTTCTAATAAACTTCTTAGCAAAATTCAATTATCTTGAAAAATAAGAAAATTCATGGCAGAAATTCAATTATTTTCCAATTTTTTTTTAATTCTCAAAATTTCAATTATCTTTATAAATATCAAAATTCTTCTTCAAAATTCAATTACTTTTAAACATGTTTTAAAAAAATCTGTTCAAAAATTCCATTATCTTTTGAATAATAAAATTCTTCTCCGAAATTCAATTATTTGCAAAGAATTTTAATAAAATTTTTGTCAGAATTTCAATTATTTATTTATTTATTTATTTATTTCAGTACATTTGTAATTATCTTTATAAAAAATAAGATTCATCCTAGAAAATCCTCGTTTTCAAAATTAATAAAATTCTTCGCAGAAATTCAATTATTTTCAAAAATTTTTTTTTTAATTTCTCGTCAAAATTTTCCTTATCTTCATAAATAATAAAATTTATCATGGAAATTAAACTATTTTCAAAAGCTCTGATAAAATTCTTTGCAAAATTCAATTATCTTCAAAAATAAGAAAATTCATCGCAGAAATTTAATTATTTTCAAATTTTTTTAAATTCCCCTCACAATTTCAACTATTTTTAAAAATATCAAAATTCTTCTTCAAATTTCAATTACTTTTAAACATTTCCAAAAAAAATCTGTTCAAAATTTCAATTATCCTTATAAATAATAAAATTCTTCTCTGAAATTCAATTATTTGCAAAGAATTTTAATAAAATTATTGTCAAAATTTTAATTATCTTTATAAATAAAAAAAATTATCCTAGAAATTCAATTATTTTCAAAACTTTATTTTTTATAAAATCTCATAATATAAAATAATGATTTTATCACTCGGTCATCATTAATTATTATAAATTCATTTATTTTTAAAAATAATGAAATTCTTCGCAAAAAATTCAATTACATTCAAATTTTTTTTTTAAATTTCTCGTCAAAATTTTATAAATAATAAAATTCACCCTAGAAATTCATTTATTTTCAAAAGTAATAAAATTCTTCGCAGAGATTCAATTATTTTCAAAAATTTTTTAAATTTCTCGTCAAAATTATCATTATCTTCATAAATAATAAAATTGATTATGAAAATTTAATTATTTTCAAAAGTTCTGATAAAATTCTTTGCAAAATTTAATTATCTCAAAAAATAAGAAAATTCACCGCAGAAATTCAATTATTTAAATTTTTTTTAACTTCTCCCCACAATTTCAACTATTTTTAAAAATATCAAAATTCTTCTTCAAAATTCAATTACTTTTAATCATTTAAAAAAAAATCTGTTCAAAAATTCAAATATCTTTATAAATATCAAAATTCTTCTTCAAAATTCAATTACTTTTAAACATTTAAAAAAAAATCTGTTCAAAAATTCAATTATCTTTATAAATAATAAAATTCTTCTCTGTATTTCAATTATTTTCAAAGAATTTTAATAAAATTTTTGTCAGAATTCGAATTATTTATTTATTTTTTTACATTTGTAATTATCTCTATAAATAATAAAATTCATCCTTCAAATTTATTTATTTTCAAAAGTAATAAAATTCTTCGCAAAGATTCAATTATTTTCAAAAATTTTTTAAATTTCTCGTCAAAATTATCATTATCTTCATAAATAATAAAATTGATTATGAAAATTTATTTTCAAAAGTAATAAAATTCTTAGGAGAAATTCAATTATTTTCAAAAAATTTTTTTAATTTTTCATCAAAATTATCATTATTTTCGTAAATAATAAAATTCATCATGGAAATTTAATTATTTTCAAAAGTTCTGATAAAATTCTTTGCAAAATTCAATTATCTCGAAAAATAAGAAAATTCATCGCAGAAATTCAATTATTTTCAAATTTTTTAAAATTCTCCTCACAATTTCAACTATTTTTAAAAATATCAAAATTCAATTACTTTTAAACATTTAAAAAAAATGTGTTCAAAATTTCAATTATCCTTATAAATAATAAAATTCTTCTCTTAAATTTAATTTTTTTGCAAAGAATTTTAATAAAATTATTGTCAAAATGTTAATTATCTTTATAAATAAATAAAAATCATCCTAGAAATTTAATTATTTTCAAATTTTTCTAAAATCTTATAATATAAAATAATGATTTTATCACTCGGACATCTTTAATTATTATAAATTATAAATTGCTCCGAGTCAAAAAAAGGTTTGAATTTGAATCTTTTGAAGAATTTTAATTCTTATGGAAAAATAATAATTAAATATTTATTTAAAAAAGAAGTTATTGATGTTTTTTTGAAAAATTTGAAAAAATCTGTAAATAACCTTAACAGAACATTTTTTTGACTAGAACTTTTTCCTTTAACTTTAATTTTCTGAAAATTTAAAAAATTTCTGTCGCATTTCACTAAAAAAATTTCGATAAAGTCGATTAGTCGCATCTTTTCACAAAAAAAGTCGAAAAAAGTCACATTTCTTTAGAAAAATCGAAAAAAGTCGAAAAAGTCGCACAATCCGAGCCCTGAAATAGAAATAATTATAGAAATACAGAAATAAATAGAGAAATAAGGAAATAAATATAAAATAAATAAAAGAATATAGAAAAGATATTTTTTTTAATAACGGAATTTTATTTTTCAAATTTGCCTTTTTTCGAATATTCAAATATAACTTTTTACTTATATTTTTTCACTATTTTTTCTTTTCTAAAGATGATAAGATAGGAATATCGCCTATAATACAGATTAGATATATTTAATGCCTTTAAACCGTTTCTTGTCAAACGTGAAATATTAGTAAAAAAATTATTATAATTTAGTCTTTAATTACGAAAATGCGAAAAAAGCAAAGAAAAGCAAAAAAAAAGACGAAATATAATATGACCGGGAGCGAAAAATTTTAACGTATATTATTACAGATAAGATATTTTAGTATCTTCCATTTATCTCTGTTATTAAATAACTAAGATAATTCAATTTCAAATTATAATCAACAAAATTATATAATTTTTTCCCAACGTACAAATTTGCAGGAAATAAAAAAAAGTTGTCGAGTTTGAGAAAAAACAAGTAAACATTATTTTGAATCGTATAATAGTTTCCTTTTAAATGCATTTACAAAAAACGATTCTTTTTATAGCACTAGGAGAATCGACGTTAATAGTGAAAAATGGTAAAAAATAGTAAAAGACAGTAAAAATGTACCTATATAATTTATCATGACAGTTTAAGTAGAAAAATAAGACAAAACTGTAATGACCTTGCAAAGTGATCATTCATTCGTGAAAATATCACGTGCATGAAAATGAAATATTTGACTTTGTTAAGCGTAAGCCAAGCAAAACGTAAAGTAACAACGTAACAAACAAAAATTAAAATAAAATACCGAAATTCAGAAATTAAATTGTAAAAAAGAATTTTAAGGTTATGTTAAAAATAGCGAAACTCGAATTTACTTTCTAAGATCATATGACTTTAGTTTAATATCACAATTCGTGATGAGGAGAAATTTTTCTCTACTTTAGAAGGAATAAAATTACTAATTTGGGGGAGGCGGGGGAAATGTTGGTGACATTGTTTTTCGATATGTACTGACAGTACAGTAATGAAGTGAAAATGTCATTAATTTTTCTATATATACGTACAGTGACTCCAAATTTAAGGGCGATTCCCTGAAGTGTATCTGACTTGGACACAACATGTTTGATCATAATTTCATTTCGCTTAATGTGTTTAGACGTGCTTCCATACTTTTTGAGAGCTTTGCCAGAATTGCGAATTGATCTTCGCTCTTCCATTTCATCGTCAGCATACCGCTCCATATAAACACTTAAATAAATTTCCAATTCGCTTCGTTCTAACACAACAAGATCATTACGAATCAAGTAGAGAACACTCACTACTGAAATACGCGACAATTCGACCGCATGCGGTCAGAATTTTACTATGTTATCATTCAGGGTGTAATTGTCACACTAATAAGCAAATTGTCGGTAACAGTCGGTAAATTGTTCTCGGTAACCTCGGGTAACTAACAGTTTCTTAGAGTCAAAATTTTCCCCCCTAGTTTTTTTCGTACGAACAGTTACCGACGGAGTCTTGCAGTGTTCTGCCTTACCGACGGAGCGCGTAGTTCGCGCCACAGCCGCCAGATGTCAGTCATTCTTCGTTCGAGCATTGAAAGATGTTCTCTTTCTCGACCCGGTGATTTTCACCAGTTCTGTTTCACATAAAACCGCGAGGGTTCTTCAATTCGCTCGTTCCAGGGTTGACAGTCACAGTTGCATCGAGTAATCCGAAGACGCGCGACGTGCGTGCATGCATGCGTGCATATGTCTTCGTGTGTGCGAGGTGGTGCCTTTTGCCCGCGAAAGGAGTTTTCGCGTGTTGTCAGTTTAAGTGATGTGTGCGCGTTTTTAGACTGATTATATTTATATATCTCATCTTTAAATGTCAATCACGCGTGTTTAGTGTTCAAAAGTTGTTTGACGGCGATATCCGCATTTTTGCCGGCTCTCTCGAAAAAAAATAGAAAACAGTTAATGACACTCGGCGAGAATTCGCGGTGCCGGTGGAGGAACTAACCTCCTATTAATATAGAACTCGTTTTATTTTCATCCTTTTTTGTTAAAAGTGTAATTGGAAAAAAAATAAGGCAAAAATGAAAATGTTCAAGGAACCCCTGTCAACGATTCCATTGTTAATCGTTATTTTATTGTGTTTGTGCAAAAATAACGTGGGATTCACACGTTTTCGTCGAACGATTAAGGATCATAGTAATGAGACGAGATTATTTGGTGATTGTCATAGTGTGAAGAGATTTTTTGACAGTCAAAATATAACGATAGCAACGCTTGATGAACCTCTTGGGAATGCAGACAGTGAGTATTTCATTGTTATTTTGCCCTTTTTTGTCGGCATTGTTTCTTGGCCTGCGCGAGTTTCTCTCACGTTTCGCGCCTCTTTCTTTCATTCTTTCTTTTCCGAGTTCTTTCAGGGTCGAATTCTTTCGGCTTTCTGAAGTTAAATTGTTGTCCTTGAAAAATGTATGTGTACAGGTACCGAATAAAAATTCAGTGTAGTTTTTTTTATCGACTCTTTTAGGGATGTTTTAGGCTCTTTTAGATTCTTTTAGATTCTTTTAGATTCTTTTAGACTGTGAATAAAAGTAGTAAAAAAAAGTCGATTTCTCAATAATAATAATTGCAAAAAAAAGCACTTTTTACAGGAGAGTGAATGGAGAATAGAAATAAACGCAACTTAATTGGAATATTGATAAAATCATTCGAAATATTGCTCTTAATTTGTGATCGGGTTTTTGATTGATCGCGCAAAATTGGTTTTTGAGGAATTTTTTAATATCTGCTAATAAACTTTTTTTTACTTGTTGGTAAATTAAATTTGAATAAAGTGATAAATTTTTGTGTAAAATAAACTTTTGAATCAATATTAACATTTTTAGTTCTATATTCAATTAGCCAATAATTTTAACATTGATTTTTACTTTTTGAGATTACATTAAAATTTTCTATACGTAAAAAATTTGCTGATAGGAAAAGTTTAAGGTTCAAAAAAATGTTTATCATTGTTTATTGGTTTTTGTTTTGTGGCGCAATTTTTAATTACATTCTCATCATAATAAGAGAATTTTTTTTTATTATTCAACGCACTTGTACTTTTATGACTGCTAATACCTGCTGAAGATTACATCAAACAAATTAAGATTTCGTGTATACTTTAAATCGCATTATTCTTGTCAATTAATTTTTACTTCCTTCTTTTTATCTATTATGACAGTTGAAAATTTATCGTACGGCAAATTTGTTTTTAATTCAAAGAAATATTTCGTGGGGTTATAAAATAAATTTTTTTATTGTGTTTATTTGAAAAATTTGATTTTCAAGGACCAAGTTGAAGTCCACAAAGTTGATCAACGAAAAAAAAAATGATTCACTAAGTAAATTAATTAAAAATGACGCTGCAATATTCACAGAAAAATATTTAGAAAGAAAGATTGATGTTTGAATTTTGATAATAATTATTTTACAACTAAATATTAAATTAAAAATAATATTCGGATGAATTAAATAAATTTTTTTCGTTGATAAACGTTGTGGACTTTAACTTAATTTTCAAGGAATGTTTAATATTATTTAGCTTTTTCTCTCTTTTGTTTTTCTCTTAAATTTTTTTTTTTGAAATAGATGGAATTTCCTGTTCTTTTTTTCGGTATAGAAAGTTTCGGTATTGTTGCATTATTTTTTTTGTTTTTTTAGTTTCTTTTTTATTTCTTTCGTTTTTTTTGTTTTTCTTTCCTTTTTTTCGTTTTTTTCGTACTTTTCGTTTTTTTTCGTTCTTTTTTCATTCTTTTCGTTCTTTTTTCATTCTTTTTATGTTTTTTTTTATTTTTTTCGGTTTTTAAAGAGTTTTTATGCGGTATAATGGTGGAGAGTGAATTTTGTCTTCTTTTTCCGCCAATTATTTTTGCGTTTAGTTTCATTCGGAGGTGGATATAAATTAACAGAAAGTAGACAACAACGTCATTAAGGCGGAGGATTTTCTCTGATCTATTTTGTGACGCAAGCGTTTAATATATATAGGAGAACGTTAAAAATGGCAACTATTGCCAGGCAAAAAAAAATATATATATATGACACAACCCTTATAAATTTTGGATGAGCTCCAGTTTTTAGTTGAAGGAAAAAAATTACTTATATATTGTTTACATAGTTTTTATACCGAAAAAGGAATATTTTCTTCTACAAAATTAACATTGAACTATTAATTAAATATTAGACCCACTATTATTATATATTATTAATATTATTATTATTATTATTATTATTATTATTTCTTAATAATATTATAAATATTAATATTTTGAAGAATTTTATTTAAATTTTTCGATAGTAATGTTAGTGAGGCCGTAATTATAATTTTATTTTTTAAATTTAAAATCCCTCTTACGATTTCAAATGGATTTTTTGCTTATAAAAATTATATTATTCTATTCAATGTACGTAATTATAATTATTGAACTTCACCTAAAATTTTTTTAATTTTAAATTTCTGAATGTTTATATAAATTATATTTTATTATTTCTTAAACAAATTAAATGTTGATTACTTATTAAATAAATAATCAATTATTACTGTTTTATTATTTTCAAAAATTTTAATAAAATTCATTAATAGAATTAAATTAATTTAATAAATAACAGGAATTGTTTGAAAGAATTGAATTACTTTTATAAATATAGTAAAATTCTTTGCTGAAATTCAATTATTATAATTTTATTAAAACTGAAAAATCAAATTTTCAATTATAATTATAAAGAGACAAGTTTCATTTCAACAAATTCAGAAATTGTTTTGTTTAATTCAGTTATTTTTCAAATTAATATCAATTCTAATTATTTAAAATATAAATTATTTTCAAAAAATTTAAAGATTTATTCGTGTTTGAAAAATAAATTTAAATTTGATGAGAAACATAATAATTGTTATATAAATAAATATTAAATTAAAAATAATTTTGGAATAAATTAAACAAATTTTTTACGTTGATCAACGTTGTGGACTTCAATTTCGTAAAAAAATAACATTTGTAATAAATTTTTAATTTTAACGAAGTATAAGAAAAATTGTCGTCCATTTGATCGTTCAAAACTTTTAGGAACATTAATTATTTACTTCCAAAGAAAGTTATACTTTTGATGTTTGGGAATAATTTAATTTTAGTTGTAAATTTACAATGTTGGAAAAATTCGTAAATAGCAAATTCTCTTGAGTATTTAATAACTTTTAAGGGTGAGTCAGAATATTCCTTAGGGTGAAACTAAAAGTCAAAATTACTAAGGAAGAAGTCTGGAAATTGGGGAAAAAAAATTAATTTTTGCGGTAAACCCGTTTTCTTGAATTAGTGTTAATTTTAATTGAATTTAAAGAGATGATTTTACACACTCAATTCTGGATGAATTAAATCTTAAGGAAATGTCAAAGTCGAGTTTCAATGGATGAAAAATCGAATCGACTTTGGCACCTTGTGTCCTTGGGGGAGTTGAGAGAAATTCAATTTACCGAATTCGAGTATGAAAATTATTTCAAGAAACATCGAAAAACAACTTGAATTATTATTTTGTTCATTTGAACGTTCGAAAATTTAGTCCCATGAATTTTTCGTTAAATATTTCAAAAAATTTCTATTTTCCAAAAAACCATCTTGTCTGTTCATAATTATAATGGAAAATTTGATTAATTCAATTTCATTAAAATTTATTGATACTAATTGAATTTCTGCAAAGAATTTTACTGTTTATAAAAGTAATTGAATCCTTCCAATGAATGTTATTACATATTTATGAAAATAATTAAATGTTTGCGAAGAATTTCATTAAAATTTCTGAAAAAAATTCAATTGTAGAGGACAATTTAATTATTTATGAAGATAATTGGAATTTCGGAGAATTTCAAAAAAAATTTTAAACATAATTGAATTTCTGCGGAGAATTTTATTAATTTTGAAAATAATTGAATTGTTTTTTTAATTTTTATGGAAATTTATGAAAATAATTGAATTCTTGTGAAGAATATTTTTCAAAAATAATATTCAAAATAATTTAGTAAATCGGAAAAATTTTGCAATTTATAAAAATAATTAAAATAATTAAAAATAATTAAAAATAATTCAAAATAATTAAAAATAATTAATAATTAAATAATAATTTCAAATAATTTTTTTAAAATAATGCAGAACTTTTTTATCTATGAAAAAAAATGGAAACCCTGCAAAGAATGTTGTTATTTATTAAAATAATTGGATTTTTGACGTGAATTTTATTTTTTTTTCAAAGAAATTTGAAATTTTCACTAGAGATTTTTTAAAAATTTGGAAAATTATTGAATTTTTGCAAAGAATTTTTTAGTTATGAAAATAATTGAATTTTTTCGTAGAATTGTATTAAAATTTTTCGAAAACAATTGAATTTATGCAGTTAATTTTAATGTTTTTGAAGATAATAGCATTTTTCACAAGAATTTTACTGTAATTTTTCAAAATAATTGAATTTCGGAGTAAAATTTTAAAACTGATGAAGATAATTGAAATTTTGACGAGAATTCTTTCAATTTATGAAAATAATTGAATTTTAGAAAAGAATATTATTTTTTATGAACATAACAGAATTTTTGACTATAGAATTGTTTGAAATTATTAAAAATAATTGAATTCTTGTGAAGAATATTTTTTAAAAATAATATTCAAAAGAATTTAGTAAATCGGAAAAATTTTGCTGTTTATAAAAATAATTTAAATAATTGAATTCTTTAGACCAAATTTAATCAAATATTTAAAAATACTTGCATTTTTCGACGAATTTGATTAAAATTGTATTAAATGATTATTGATTATTGTATTGTATGATTATTGTATTGCAATGAGTTTTATTATTTATGAAAGTAATTGATTTATTGCGAGGATTTTATAAAAAAAGGTTCAAATAATTGATTTTTAAAAAAAAATTTAGATAAACTATTTTTAATAATTCAATTGCTATAAAATTTTCATTTTTTTAGAAAATAATTGAATATTTGTGTAGAATTTTGTCAAAATTGTTTTTAAAAAATTGAATACTTTTTGGAAATTTTATTAAAATAGTAGACATACAAATTATTGAATTAAGAAATTTTTTTGAAAATAATTGAATTCTTGTGGTGAATATAAATGAATTTTTTTTATTTAGAGAAATAATTGAACTTTTACAATGAATTTTAGTAAAATTGCTAAAAGTAATTTAATTTTGTCGAAGTTTTACTATTTAAGAAAATAATTGAACGTGTTGCGAATAAATTTTTAGAAATAAAATTATAATTAAACGATGACTAACTTCCATTGATTATTTAGAAAAATTTAAATAAAATTCTTTAAAAGAAGTAAATTATTTTCAATAGAATGTACAGAAATTTCAATTACATCAAAAATTTTCAATTATTTGTTTATAAATATTCAATTATTTCGAAATAACAGAATTAAAAAATCTTATTTTTCAAAATTAAAAAAAACTGCGAAAATTCAATTTTATTGAAAAATTTGAAGTTTGTATTTTTTTTAAATTAACTAATAAAAATTTTAATTATTAATCTTCGCACTAAAAAACGTGAGTACATTAGAATGTGACTCCTTGTAAAATTTAATTATTTATTATTTATTTATTATTTATTTATTTATTTATTTATTATTTATTTATTATTTATTTATTATTTATTATTTATTTATTATTTATTTATTATTTTTTTATTATTTATTTATTATTTATTTATTATTTATTTATTATTTATTTATTTATTATTTATTTATTATTTATTTATTATTTATTTATTATTTATTTATTTATTCAATGTATACTATACATATAGTTTTTACACATAAAAGGTCCCTTTTCATTATAACGAAGAGATTACATACAAAATAAAATTAATAACTATTATTATTTATAAACTATTATAGTTTAATTACACTTTTCGTAAAATTTAATTATTTATCAATTATTAAATTAAAATACTTTGAAAATTCGATTTTTTAGAAACTTTTTAATGAAATTCTTTAATTCTTTTTTTTTGTCACCAAGGCTACTATTTCCTACTTTTTTTTGTCATCGAGGCTACTATTTCCTACTTTTTTTAAACTTACACTGAAAAAAAAATTTATTTGATTCAAATAACCGATTATTTGACTATTATCAAATAAATATTTACTTGAATCAAATAATTTTTATTTGAATCAATTAAATAGTATTTGCTTCAAATACTGAAATATTTGATTCAAATACAATTTATTTGATTCAAATAAAAATTATTTGATTCAAGTAAATATTTATTTGATAATAGTCAAATAATCGGTTATTTGAATCAAATAAATTTTTTTTCAGTGCGAAGCCTGTTATCGAGAATTGACTGAAGGGAGAAAATGAGGTTCCTGAAGTTGGCATCGATGTTCAGCATCGAAAAATGTTTTTCCTTATTTTTAGTAACAAAATTTCAACTAATTTTACTCCTTTTATTCATCTAAGAAGTAAAAAACTATTGAATAGTATTTTTTAACTTAAAACTTTGGAAAAAATTGAGTAATTTTTTATGATCCTCATGTTTTGAACGTTCAAATGAACGAAATATTTTTTCATTGAAGACATTTTAATAAATTACTAATCATGAAAAAATTTGAAAACTAAAATTTTACATTTAGAAACTCAGTAATTAATTTTTTTGTTAGTGACCCAAAATAATTGCAAGAAAAATTAAATTTTTAGTAGAAATAAATAATTTTCGCTCATTTGAACGTTCAGAACTTTAAGCTCTTAATTTTTTTGGTTTTGTACAAAAAATATTTTTCGATGCTGAGCATCGATGGCAATTTCAGGGACCAAGAAAATGGATTGTTACAAATTTTCTGCTCTTGTGATTGGGAAAAAAATCGAAATCCCCGCGTCTCGTTCGATTTTTGCCTTTATTGCCATCAAGGATTCCCATAAAGCCGCGGTGTATGCTGTATATATATAGTTCTTGTGAGGTGCACCGTGAGAAAAGGGCAACGTTGGGCGACTTATACATATACATATATGAGATCCTTTGCCACACCCGCAGTCCTGACGCATCGTAAAGTGTTTGACCGACCCCTCGTTTCCTTTCGTTCTTTCCTCCACCTCTTCTACTCTTCTTTTTTTTTTTTTTTTTGTTTTTTTGCAAGCCTTCCATTCGGCTTGGTTAAGCAAGGGTAAAAGTTAGGTATCGAAGCATATGAATGTCGACTCTGGGCTATACGCAGAGAGAATACCGATTCTTGGGACGAAGCGCCAATTTGCATGATTCAAAGATTCCTTTTCTTTCTTTCTTTCTTTTTTTTTTTTTTTTATTTTTTTCGTCTTCTTCTTCATCTGAAAAACCGACCCAATGAGAGAGAGGCGCCTTTGGAGACACTAAGGAGACACACTTATGTCATCGAAGAATATATAATGATCTCCTCTCGCGCCAATAATGTAAAGTACTTTTCGGAATTAGTGAAAGAGTTGGGGGAAAAAAAAAGTTTAGAGTCATTCTAACACTTTTTTGGTGAATATGGCTCTTTCTTTGTAAAGAGGTAATTTTATGGAAATTTGGCGAATTTATAATTAGGAAGCGTTTTATTTTTTTTTCTCTTCTATATATTAGTTTTGTAAAGGTGATGATAATAAATTATTGTATTTATGGGGCTTTTTAAATGGTGGAACAAATTTGAACTCGTAGTTTTATCTACTTTTGACATAAACGTATATCTTTTACTATCTTATAACCCCCAGTAGTTCTTGTTTATGAGAAACAAAAATATTTGCTAGACATTTAAGATAACATAAAAATTACGTTCGGGCTGTTTAAAATTCAATTTTATTCATAATAAAAAAAGAATAATATAATAATAATAATAATAATAATAATAATAATAATAATAATAATAATAATAATAATAATAATACTAATAATATAATAATAAAATTTCCCCAGAATTAAATTAATTTAAAATTGAATTTTTTTAAAAATTATCGAAAAAATCAATTATTGAACAAAATTTTTCTATAATTATTGACAATAATTCAGGGTTCGAACTAGGTCCGTAAATCCCGTAAAAGTCCGTAACTTTGCTTGAAGTCCGTAAAAGTCCATTTTTTTTAATAAAGGTCCGTAAAGTCCGTAATTCGGTTGAAAAAGATCCGTAAAGTACGTAAATTATACGATATAATTTTTCCTCAATTTAATGATTTTTAATAGGTTTCTATACTATTCTAATAAAATTTTCCAAAAGAATTCAATTATTTAAAAAAAAAAATCTACTAAAACTCTACACAAACCTTTAATTATTTTCAAAAAATAATAACAATTTTACAGGAATTTCATTATTTACAACTTTTTTTTATAAATTTCTTCGCAATATTCAATTATTTTTATAAATAATAAAATTTTTACAGGTATATAATTTTTTTGGCAATTAATAAAATTCTTATTAGGAATTCAATTATTTTGATGAATAATATAAAGCTAATTGCAGAATTTCAATTATTTTTAATACAATTTTAATCGAATTCCTCGGAAAATGTAATTATTCTTAAAAAAATTTTATTAAAATTTATCAAAGAAATTTAATTATTTTAATAACCTTTGCTACAATTTATTTATTAGAATTTAAATATTATTTTTAATAAATTTTCCTATTTTTGATTAAATTTCTTTAAAGAATAAAATTATTGCATTCAAAATTTTTAATGCAATTCTTTGCCTTAAATTATCAATTATCTTTATAAATAATAAAATTCTTCTCTAAAATTGAATTATTTTCAAAAAATTTTAATAGATTTCTTAGCAAAATTTCAATTATTTTCAAAAATTTTCCCTAATTTAATTATTTTTAATATCTATTTTAATAAAATTTTGCAAAAGAATTCAAATTATTTGAAAATTGGTTGATACAATTTTTAAAAAGAATTCAATTTTAAGAAACATATGTAATTATTCAATAAATTGTTTTTTTGTATTTAAATAATGAAATTCTCGCAGAATTTTCTCATAAAAATTGATTTAAAAATGGATTTGAGTTAAAATTTTAGATTATAATTGAATATTAAAAGTATTAGAGCGTAAAATTTTAGAAATAATTAAATTTTGAAAAGGTTTCAGATTCAAATCTTTGAAAATTTGAATTTTTCATATTTTTATCTAAGTAACAATTCTGTGGAACTAATTTTTTTGAGAAATTTTAATTAGGAATTTTTTTTTATATTATTTGAAGTTTTTATTTTCTAATACATATTTATTTGAAGAATTTACAAATAATTGAAAAATCGAATATTGTAAAGAAATAGATTTGAAAATTGTCAAAGAACTTTTTCGAAAATTATTAAAAATAATCGATTTTAAGAAGAATTTTAGTTAAAAATTCTTAAAAATAATAATTGAATTGATAATGATTTTATCACTCTATCTTTAATTATTATAAAATATAAGCAATCGATCGAGTTATCGACATCTTCATGTTTTTTTTTAATTATGAAAAAATCTAATTTATAGTTTTAAGTAAAATGTTCTCTTATATATTTTTGTCAGTAATTGGTCCGTAAATGGTCCGTAATTTTTCATTTTTGGTCCGTAAAGTCCGTATTTTTAAATACTTTCACTGGTTCGAGCCCTGATAATTTAATTACTTTTACTATAATAAAATTTTTCGTCCAGAAATTCATTTGCTTTAAACATTTTTTGATAAAATTCTAAGTAAGAATTGAATTATTTTCACAAAATAATAATTAAAGTTATCGAAGAATTTAAATTATTTTTAAATATGGCTAAAGTTTCGAACTTTCAAATGACAGAAATTTTTTCTAACTTTGAGTGTTCTTGAAAATTACTATCCAAAAAAGGAAAATAATTGAAATTAAGCAACATTTAGTTTATAATTAAATTGTTTTAATGTAAAAAATAATTTTTTTTTATAAAGAAACACAAATTAGAAGAAGTAATAAAAATTATTGTCATTCATTTGAACGTTCGGAATTTTAGGAACATTTTTAATATTATTTTAAGTTATAATTAATCGAAAAATTCAATTATTTTCACAAATAAAAATTTACCCATAAGAATTTCATTGAGATAAAATTTTCGAATAATATTTATCATATATTTCGAAAATATTAATTATTTTAAACAATGTTTATACAATTTTTATGGAGAATTCAATTATTTTTAATGAATAACAATTTTTTTCGTAGAGAATTCAATTGTTTTTCTAAATAATAAAATTCTCCTCAGGAATTTAATTCTTTTTGACAATTTTAATTAAATTCTTGGCAACAAATTCAATTATTTTGATAAATATTGAAATTCATAGCGGGATTTCAATTATTTTTCATACATTTTTACAGGAATTGATCGAAAAATGTAATTATTCTTAAAAATTGAATTTCAATTACTCGAAAAAATAAATTATTTAAAAAAAATTGTTTTCTTTAATTCATTGGAAAAATTCAATTTCTTCAAAATATTTGAATTTAAAAATCTAATAAATTATTACAATTTTTCACTGCAATTCAATTATTTTCAAATATTTGAATAAAATTTGTTCAAAGAAAAACAATTATTTTAAGTAAAATTTTAATGAAATTCGCTTTTTTGAAATAATTCAATTATTCTTTTTGATTTTAATAAAATTTTCATGAAGAATTCAATTATTTTTAAAAATGGGAACATTTCGCATTGAAAATCAATTCTTTTAAAATATTTTAATAAACATTTTTTTCAAGAATTAATTTATTTTTATAAATTTCGATATTTTTCGAAAATATTTCGAAATTTTACAGAAGTTCATTGTAAAAATCAATTATTTTTGTAATTATTTTAAAAATTACAATATTTTTCGCAAAAATTCAATTATTTTTTGAAAATCTCAAAAAAAATTGTCTGCAACATTTCTATTACTGTTTTTATAAATGAATAGAAAATTTCTCAGACAAAATTCAATTGTTTTTAGGAATTTTAATAAAATTCATTGCAAAATTCAATTATTTTCATAAATAGCAATATTCATAAGACAAATTCAATTATTTTTATAAATAACAAAATTCATCACAAAAATCCAATTATTTTCATAAATAACAATTTGCATCGTAAAAATTCAATTATTTTCAAAAAATTAATAATATTCTTCGCTGAAATTCAATTATTCTCAAAAAACGAAAAATAATTATCAACATTTAAATTATTTTTTTATAAAATGAATAGCAAAATTCAATTATTTACAGTAATTTAAATAAAATTTATCACAAGAATTCAATTATTTTCAAAATTAGTAAAATTCAGTTGTTCTCGGAAATCTCAATTAAATTCATGACAAAAAATTATATTTAAAAATTTTTGAATATTTTACTATTTTAATAAAATTTGCCAATATAATGAATTTCTTTTTGAAAAATTTAACTATATTTCAAAAAATTTTAATATTATAAAAAAAATTTAATAAAATCGCTTGCAAGAATTCAATTATTTTCATAAATAATAAAATCTTCTTAGGAATCAATTATTAAAAAAATTCTATTAAATTCTTGGCAAGAATTAATTTATTCTTATATAAATATTTATATTCTTTCATGAATAATAGAATTCGTTGCAGGAATTGCTATACATTTTTTTTTAAATAATTAATTATTATTGAGTGCGAAGTCTGATTAAATTATAACTAATGAATTAGTCGTTTTTTGTTTGCATTTTTTTGTACTAAAAAGAAATCACTACAGTAATACTAATTTTTCTCTTTAAATTAAAATTAGTAAAAAAGTATTTAATAATTTGAATAAAGGACGAACTTTTTGCTTTTGAATTAGTAAATTTTGTCAAAAAGTTAGTAAAAATAAATATTTTTTAGTAAAAATTACTAATTCAAAAGCATAAAGTCAGTCATTAATTCAAATTAGTAAATATTTTTTCCTAATTTAAATTTAAGGAGACTTAATATAGATGCTATTGAATTAGTCAAAAGTGATTAATAATTAGAGAGTATTACAATTGTTAGTGAAATTCTACTAGTTAATTAGTAAAGTTCCACTGGTTAATTAGTAAAATTCCACTAGTTAATTAGTAAAATTCCACTAGTTAATTAGAAAAATTCCACTAAAATTGCTGCTTTCTAAATTTGTATTAGTAAAAATATTTACTAATTTGAATTAGTGACTGACTTTTTTGCTTTTGAACTAGTAAATTTAACTGCCAAATAGTAACTTTTTTTTACTAATTTCACTAGTCAATTAGTAAAATTTCTCTAGTTAGTTAATAAAATTTCATTACTTAGTAAATTTTCACTAAGATTGACACTCTCTAAAATTGAATTAATAAAAATGTTTACTATTTTTAATAAAATAGTGACTGACTTTTCGCTTTTAAATTAGTAAATTTTACTACTAAATAGTAACTTTTTTTTACTAATTTATTAGTTAAATTTACTAGTTCAAAAGCAAAGAAGTCAGTCACTAATTCAAATTAGTAAATATTTTTACTGCTTCAAATTAGTAAATATTTTTAATAATTCAAATTAGTAAATATTTTTACTAATTCAAATTAGAAAATATTTTTACTAATTCAAATTAGAAAATATTTTTACTAATTCAAATTAGAAAATATTTTTACTAATTCAAATTAGAAAATATTTTTACTAATTCAAATTAGAAAATATTTTTACTAATTCAAATTAGAAAATATTTTTACTAATTCAAATTAGAAAATATTTTTAATAATTCAAATTAGAAAATATTTTTAATAATTCAAATTAGAAATTTTACTAATTTAAATTAGAAAATATTTTTAATAATTCAAATTAGTAAATATTTTTACTAATTCAAATTAGAAAATATTTTTACTAATTCAAATTAGAAAATATTTTTACTAATTCAAATTAGAAAATATTTTTAATAATTCAAATTAGTAAATATTTTTACTAATTCAAATTAGAAAATATTTTTAATAATTCAAATTAGTAAATATTTTTACTAATTCAAATTAGAAAATATTTTTAATAATTCAAATTAGTAAATATTTTTAATAATTCAAATTAGTAAATATTTTTACTGATTCAAATTAGAAAATATTTTTAATAATTCAAATTAGAAAATATTTTTACTAATTCAAATTAGAAAATATTTTTAATAATTCAAATTAGAAAATATTTTTAATAATTCAAATTAGAAATTTTACTAATTTAAATTAGAAAATATTTTTAATAATTCAAATTAGTAAATATTTTTACTAATTCAAATTAGAAAATATTTTTACTAATTCAAATTAGAAAATATTTTTACTAATTCAAATTAGAAAATATTTTTAATAATTCAAATTAGTAAATATTTTTACTAATTCAAATTAGAAATTTTACTAATTTAAATTAGAAAATATTTTTAATAATTCAAATTAGTAAATATTTTTACTAATTCAAATTAGAAAATATTTTTAATAATTCAAATTAGTAAATATTTTTAATAATTCAAATTAGTAAATATTTTTACTGATTCAAATTAGAAAATATTTTTAATAATTCAAATTAGAAAATATTTTTACTAATTCAAATTAGAAAATATTTTTAATAATTCAAATTAGTAAATATTTTTACTTATTTAAATTTAGAGAGTAGTAAAATTCTATTTTAACAAATTAGTGAAACTTGACTTAACTTAATTTAACTTGTTAGTTAAGTTATTACCAAATTTTCGTAAATTAAAAAAAATCGGTAGAATTCCGCATGAAAAAAAATGTAAAAAAAATTATTAGTTTTTTAATGCTAACTTCAATGGATCCAGTGATAAATCAGTATAGTTGTGCGTCAATAACACGCTGACACTAATTCAAATTTCGAGAGAGAGAAAGAATAGAAAAAAACACGCATGCGCGTTTATAAAGTCACGTGACTTGCGCAAACAGTCACATGTCCTTAAGTGAAGAAGTAGGAATTAACGAATGAAAACGAGTTCGATGAATGAAGAACGAGGGAAGTGATATTAGAGATGAGAAGGAAGTAGTAACATTATTACCAGAGGGATGCAGAACTTAAGTGCGCACAATTGCCAGTTTTAATTTGGAGCATTTACCTTCAACATCCGTCCTACCGCCATATTTGCACCCTGTCCTTTTAACTTTATTCGCGTATTTAAATATATATATATATATATATATATATATATATATATATATATATATATAAAATTTTGCGCGTTTCGAAACTTTAAGTAAATTGCGTCAATTTAAAGTAAATTGATGAGTCAAATAAATAGGTCGCTCATAAATAAATTATGCTGACGTGATTTTCCAACTGTTTGAATTTTAATATGTTATTGTTCTAAATTCCCTCTAAATATGGAAATTATTTGATGCTTTATCATTTTATTTTATTATCGCTCGTCGTCTCTTTTATAAGTTTGCTTTTTTTTTGATCCTATAAATACATTTTAATAATTAATTATTATAATACTATTTGATTTGATTTTTATTTTTTTATTTACTCTATTTTCTTATCTTATTATTTATTTTATTGTTTATTGTCTCATTTATTTTATTATTTATTTTATTATTTATTTCATTATTTATTTTATTATTTATTTTACTATTTACTTTCTTATTTATTTTTTTGTTAATTTTCTCATTTATTTTACTATTTATTTTCTTATTTATTTTTGTTTATTTTATTATTTATTTTTTGTTTATTTTCTCATTTGTTTCAATATTTATTTTGTTGTTTATTTTCTTATTTATTTCATTATTTATTTTATTATTTATTTTCTTATTTATTTTACTATTTATTTTACTATTTAATCTCTTATTAATTCATTATTTATTTTATTATTCATTATTTATTTTTTTATTTATTGTCTTATGTTTTTAAAATTTATTTTAATATTTATTTTCTTATTTATTTACTTATTTATTTTCTTATTTACTTTTCTATTTAATCTCTTATTAATTTATTATTTATTTTTTTATTTATTGTCTTATGTTTTTAATATTTACTTTAATATTTATTTTCTTTTTTACTTTACTGTTTAATCTCATATTAATTCATTATTTATTTTATTATTCATTATTTATTTTTTTATTTACTGTCTTATGTTTTTATTATTTATTTTCTTATTTATATTTGTTTATTTTATTATTTATTTTCTTATTTATTATTCGAAACCCGAATTTGAGAAGATTGACATAAACTATGCAAAGTAGAATGGCGAGAAATAAGAATTAAAAGTCGTGCACCTGAGGGGAATCGAACCTAGAACCTTCTGTGCACGAATCGTAAACTTAGTCCGCACAGCCACGCTGACTTTCAAATTGCACTTTAAATTATCTCTCTATTATTTACTATTTTCGACAAAAAGTGACCATACATCGAAATTTTCCATTCGATGAATGTTTTTTAATTATTTTAAATTGATTTCAATTATTTTTGCCAATATTTTTAAATATTTAAATAAATGTTTGTTAAATATTGTTATGAATTTTTAAATATTGTTATGAATTGTTAATTATTATTATGAATTGTTAAATATTGTTATGAATAGTTAAATATTGTTAAATTATTTAATTTGATTAATTATTTAATTATTATTAGTCATCGAGTGTGTTTTCTTTGGAATCTTTGAGAAGTAAATTAAATCTCAGCTGTAATATAAAAGATGGTACTGTGTGGTATTCTTTATTTTCTGTTACTACACATTAAATGAAACTGATTTCATTAATTTCAACTATTTGAAATTATAAGCTGAAATGAAAAGCGACACCTAAAATCACGTTGCGTGATTTTCAAGGTCGACGTCAGTTTAAACTGAATTAAGATTTTTATCTGCTCACATAACCACACTTAACTCATTTAAGCACATTTCACGCCTAATAAATAAGTACAGAAGCAGGCACTTCTGGTTTCTTTTCTCAACGTCAATGAAACAGGCGCTGCAAAAGAAGTTTCTTTCATTAAACATATAACACTCTATTTGCCTCGCTTGAAAAGAATATTAAACCCACTAATTACCCTCTATTAGTCGTTTTGTACAAAAACATTAATTCAATTATTTTATTAATTTTTTTATTATATTTATTATTAATTTTTTAATAATTCATTATTAATTTATAATTTTTTGTATTTATTTTTCTATTAATTTATTAGTAATTTATTATTAATTTATAATTTTTTGTATTTATTTTTCTATTAATTTATTAGTAATTTATTATCAATTTATTACCTTTTGTATTAATCTATACAATTTTTAATAATAATTACTTAATGTTAACTAAAGAAATATTAATAATATTTAATTATTTATATTTCTGTTATATTTTATTTTTCTACATTTATTAATTAATTGCTTAATTAGTTTATTTATTTATTTATTTATTTACTGAATTTTTTTCTCATTCAGAATTTTTAATTAAAAAGACACAATTAATTAATTTTGATTATTAAATAATGCGAGAAGTGTTCCCTACATTCTAAATTATATTTTTCACACACACACACTAACACAATGAGTTTGTTATCTACATTTTAAAGTGATTCGGTTTTTTCAATTACTGTAATTGAATCGTGAGAAGAAATTAATTCATTAAATCAGTTTAATGTAACTAATTGTTAGTAATTATTCTTCTTTCTAAATTAGCAAATTGAAGGTAAAAGGAAATAAAAAGTCAAGTAATTTTTTATAAACAATTTGATACATTTTTATAAAC
This sequence comes from Leptopilina drosophilae, assembly GCA_032873175.1. Classification (NCBI taxonomy): domain Eukaryota; kingdom Metazoa; phylum Arthropoda; class Insecta; order Hymenoptera; family Figitidae; genus Leptopilina; species Leptopilina drosophilae. The sequence continues at coordinate 23,400,167 of CM065487.1, forward strand.
ATTTTTTTGAAATAAGAATTTTAGTAAAAAAAATTTTAATTTATCAAATTTATTCTTAATATTATTGTATATTTTTAAGTTTTTTCTTTATTAATTATTTCACTGCGAAAGTAATAATTTCATTTTTCATTTTTCATTTCAAAAGAAATTTATACTAAATTTCGTAAAAATAATAAATTTTTAAAAATAATTTAAATTTAAATAAATAAATAAGTGAAAATTATGAAAATAATTTAATTTGCAAAATATTATCTGGAATATAATGAAATTATTTTCTAGAACTTTTACTAAAACTCTTGAAAATGATTGAATTTAAATAATATTTTGACAAATAATTCTATTCCTTCGAGGATTTTTTTTTAAAATTCTTTTGAAAATAATAAGATTTTTGTGAAACATTTTATTATTTATGAAAATTATTAATTTTTTGTGAAAGGTTTTACAATTCATGAAAATATTTAAATTGTTTTGAAGAATTTTTGTCTGAATTTTTGAAAATAATTGAATTTAAAGAAATTTTATTAAAAATTTGTAAAATAATTATTTTTTCAAAAGAATTTAATTCAAATTTTGTGAAAAATAATTGATTTTATATAAATATTCTTGAAAATAATCGAAATCATATGAATTGTTTATAAAAAATAATTTGTATTTCTTTGAGAAATTTTATTAAAATTATTTGGAAATAATTGAATTGATCTAAAGAATATTATTATTTACGTGAATATAAAATTCCTGTGTAAAATTTTATTTAAATTATTTTGAAAATTGTTGAATTTTTCAGAATTATTTTTATTATTTACATTCATTTTATACCAAGAATTTTGCAGTTTTTAAAAATAATAGAACTTTTTAGAATTCTATCAGAATTTTTGTAAGTAATTGAATTTTTATTAAAACTCTTGAAAATAATTGAATTAAAATAATAATTTTACAACAATGTATAAAACTAATTCAATTGTTTTAAAGAATTTTTTTTTTTGAATATTAGAAAATAATTAAATTTTTAAATGAATTTTATTAAAATTTTTGAATTTTTTGTTTACAAACTAATAAAAATAATAATTGTCTCTTAAATTTTTCCATAATTTTTTCATGGTTTTAAATTTATTTTTCAATAATAATTAACTTTGTTTTACAGTTTAAAAAAATTTTATTTTGAATTACGTGCCTAAAGTTTTGAACGCTCAAAGGAATAAGGAAATAAATTTTTTATTTTAATATTTATAAATATTTGACAGAATTAAATTTTGAAGTAAAATTAATTCAACATTTAGAAAGGGATTAATTTTTCTTAAAGTACAAAAAAGTAACATTTCTAATAAATATAAAATTTTAATAAAATACGAGAAAAATTGTCGTTTATTTGAACGTTTAAACTTTAAGAACATTTTGAATTAAACATAATAATTTTGATTCAATAACATAATAAGTTTGATTTAATTAAAAAAAGGTAATAAAAATTACATTTAATTCAATTATAAAGTATGTTTAATTTAACATATTTATTTGGTTGATTACATATTTTTGGAATTAAAAAAAAATTGTGTCACAGTGTATATTATAATTTGATAAAGTTTTTATTGAAAAAGTAATTCGAATCCAAAGTTTATTAAATTTAGTCAATGGATTAAAGAATTAGTAAATTAATTAAAGAATTTAGTCAATGAATTAAAAGAATTAGTTAATACATTAAAGAATTCATCAATTAATTAAAGAATTAAGCAATTAATCAAAGAATTAAGCAATTAATTAAAGAGTTAATTAATCAATTAAAGAATTGTCCTCAATATTTTTAAAGTTTGGCGCTAGGCATTTAGTTTACCGTGGTGGCGCTACTGTACACAAGCACACAACCGAAAAAAATATTAACCTCAAGAAAAACGATCGTTTTTTTTTATTCTTTTTCGTTTCTTTTAAAGAAATTGTGAACTTTATTACGTAAATAAACTGAGAAAAAGTACGAAATAGGTCGGGGTTTTTTTCTTTTTTTTTAATACACTGTAAATGAAGAAAAAGAAGTTTGTGCCGAGGAGAGATGTTTAAATGTCTCGAGGGTCATATTAGCCGGAGATTCTATAGTACAGTTCCAGATCTATCCATGACCCATGACCCAAGATCCAAAGTTACATGGCCACAAGAGAGTGTTGATTTTAGGTGAATCGTGAATCATTGCAATTAGAAATCTTTCATTTACTTCTCGTTATCAGCCTGCTTCTATATTTAGCTCTTTTATTATCTCTCTCACTCTCTTTCTCTCTCTCTCTCTTTCTTTTTTTCTCAAACGCCTCGATAGGAGAGATCTTCTTTAATGAAAATTACCGTGTCGTTTATAAAGACTTTCGAAATTAATTAGGTTTATAACATTTGTCTGTGATTTTTATTACAAAAAATTTTTTTTACTACTACTATCATTAGTTAAATTATTTCTTAATAATGGGAATTTTTTTGCTGAATTTTTCAATATTTTCGCAATAATTAATTTATCACAGAAATTCATTAAAGAAGACATTACGTTACATAAATTAATTAATATTTTTATTACTTTATTATTCGTGGATTAAAAAAAATTTAATAACTGAAATTAAGTGTTTGTAATAAAATTTATTATCTTAATTAGTAATCGTTGTATTTTAGTAATCTGTTCGTAGATTGCTTTTTTCTTTCCTGAATTTCGAAATAATTTTCCTTTAAAGTGTTTTAAATTTAAAAATTAATGTACTAAAAATAATGATTTCTAATTATTTTCTGATAATGATTTTTTTGGAAAATTTAAATTATTTTTAAAAAACTTTTAAAAATTCTTCAAGAAAATATTCAATTCTTTGGAAAAATAATTGATTTTTTCACAAAGAATTAAATTATTTAAAAAACTTTTAATAAAATTTAATTTTCGAGAGTTTAATGATTTTCATAAATAATGAAATTTTCCCTGGAATTCAATTATTTTGAATTAATTTTTAGGAAAATAAAAATATTTTTAAATTCTTCGAAAGAATTCGATTATATGAATAATTAGTAATTTTTTCACACGAATTCAATTAATTTAAATTAAAAACTTTTAAATAATTAAAATATTAAAATTTTAAATAATATAAATTTTAGAAAATTCTTCTAAGAAATTCAATTATTTTTTAAAATTTTGCAAAAGAATTGATTATTTGCCAAAATAATCATTTTTTTCGGTAGGGATTCAATTATTTAAACAAATTTTTAATAAAATTCGGTTCGAAAATTCAATTATTCATATTAATAATGAAATTTTCGTTGTATTGAAAATCATTGAATTTAGTAAAGTATTTATTAAAAAATTTGAAAATATTTGATTTCAATTCAAGAATTTTATCAACACTTTTTTCAATAATTGAAATCTTTCGAGAAAATGTAATTAAAATTATTGTAGGTATTGAAAATAATTTATTTTTTGGCTAGATTTTTGTTAAGATTTTTTTAAATAATTGAATTGTTTTGAAGAATTTATTTCCATTTTCTAGAAAACAATGGATGTTAGTTTTTAAATCAATTTTACAGAAAATTTTAAAAGTAATAGAATTTAATGAACATTTTCTTTTAACTTTTGAAAATAATCGTCTTTTTTATTAGGTTATTGTAAACTAGTAATTTTTCTATTAAATTGTATTTCAATTATTCAGAGAAAATTGAATTCTTTTCGAAAATTCTATTAGAATTTTTGTCAATAATTACATTTTTGTAAAGAATTTTATTCTAAATTTCGTAAAAAAATTACATTTTTTAAAAATAATTTTACTTGAAAATTTTGAAAATAATTAACATTTGCAAAGAATTTTATTTAAAAATATCGACATCAATTCAATTTTTTAGGAAAAGTTAATTACAATTTTTAAAAATAATTAAATTTGTTAGAGAAATTTCATTAAAATTATCTTGAACATAATTAAATTTTTTCCTAGGAATTTCATTAAAATTTTATTGAAAACAATTGAATTTCTCAAAATTAGTTTATTATTTATTATAAATTATATGTTTACAATATATTTATTATAAATTTATTATTTACAAAAAATAATTGGATACAAATACCAAGAATTTTTGCAATTTATAAAAACAATTGAATTGTTTCGAAGAATTTTTTAGCATAATTTGTTGAAAATAATTGAAATTTTTATTAAAACTCATGGAAATAATTTAATTTAAATAATATTTTTGCAAATACTTCTATTCCTTTCAGAAATTTTATTTAAATTCTATTAAAAATATTTAAATTTCTCCGAAACATTTTATTATTTATGAAAATAATTATTTTTTATGGAGGAATTTACAATTCATAAAAATAATTGAATTTTTTTGAAGAATTTTATATGAATTTTTGTAAATAGTTGATTTTCAAGGAATTATATTAAAAAAATTTAAGAATAATGATTTTTTAAGAAGAATATTATTTAGAAATGTTAAGAATAATTTGTTTTGATTTTTAATATAAATTCTTTAATAATCGAACTTAATTAATTTTTAAAAAAAAATAATTGTATTCTTTCGGAAAATTTTATTATAATTATATTTGAAAATAATTGAATTTCTCTAATGAAATATTATTATTTTTGGGAAGAATTTTTATTGTAATTATCCTGAAAATAGTTGGATTTCTCAGAATAATTTTATTATTTACAATTGAATTATTGGCAAGAATTTTAGTTTTATAAAAATAATTAAATTATTAGAAGACTATTATTAGCATTCTTAAAAGGAATTGATTTTTTATTAAGACACTTGGAAGTAATTGAATTTAAATAATATTTTTGAAAATTAATTGTATTCATTGGATAAAATTTTATTAATATTGTATTGAAAATTATTGAATTTCTTCGAAACATTTTATTTATATGTCAAAATGAACATTTTATCAAAATTGTTAAAAATAATTTTCACGATATATAAAAATTCTTAAAAATAATTTTGATTTTATATAAAAATTCGTAAAAATAATTTTGATTTTATATAAAAATTCTTAAAAATAATTTTGATTTTATATAAAAATTCTTAAAAATAATTTTGATTTTATATAAAAATTCTTAAAAATAATTTTGATTTTATATAAAAATTCTTAAAAATAATTTTGATTTTATATAAAAATTCGTAAAAATAATCAAACTTAATTCATTTTTTATTAAAAATAATTGTATATTCTTTCGAGAAATTTTATTATTATATTTGGAAATAATTGAATTTCTCTAATGAAATATTATTATTTTTGGGAAGAATAAAATTCTTGCGAAAATTAAAAATTAATTAAATTATTTTCAAGAATTTTCATAATAATTGGTTTTCAAGGAATGTTATTAAACATTTTGAAAATAATGACTTTTATAAATGAATTTTATCAAAATTGTTAAAAATAATTTTGATTTGATATAAAAATTCTTGAAAATAATCGAACTTAATTAATATTTAACAAAATAATTGTATTTTTCCGAAATATTTTATTATTTAACAAAATTAGTTGTATTTTTCCGAAACATTTTATTATTTATCTAAATAAATGAATTCCTTAGAAGAATTTTCTTAATTATGAAAAATAATTGAATTATTGTAGAGTATTTTAGAATAATAGAATTTTTTTTGAAAAATTTTATCTGAGTTATTGAAAATAATTGATTTTCAAGGAATATTAATAAAAATTTTGATAATAATGGTGTTTTAAAAAGTGTTTAATGAAAATTGTTAAAAATAATTGATTTTATGTAAAAAATTTTGAAAATCATCAAACTTAATTTTTCATAAAAATTTATTGTATTATTTTCGATTAGAATATTGTAAATAGTTGAATTTAAGCTTTTTACGAAATGATAAAGATTGGTGAAAAAAAATTAATTACAAAAAATTAAAAATAATTTTTAAATAGTAAAAAATAATTGTTATTTTAATTTTAAATATTTATTCAAGTATTTATTGAATAGTAAACTTATATAAAAAGTTGACAAATGTTTATTCTGAAAACATATGTTTTCATATTGTTTTATTGCCGTAGTGATTAAAGTTTTACATTCTCGGGCATATTTGTCGTCGTGTTTGAGGTTAATTAGTAATTAGAGATAATTTTATAATTTAATTATTTGCAAAGAGAGCAAAAAAAAAAAAAACAGCGAATTTCTTTTTGTCTCGCGTTAAAGTATGCAGATTCCAATCGTCGGTTTTAATCATAAAATATACATGTATCAGGGAAGTTAGGTGCGATTTTCTGCTGGTTATTATTATTATTATCGAGGGATAATTGTATAGACCCTCGTTGAGCATGAGTTCTGCATCCTGAATAATTATCTACGTCGCGTGATATGCTTTTGCAGATTCCAGGAAGGATTAATTTCTCGCGTGACATGCCTTTCATCCAATTGGCAGATCGTCGACTTTACACCAAAGAGTCACGCACATTATAATATATTGAGCTGGAAAAATGAATTTTGATTCTCTTTTGTGAGTTATTCGCTAAACATGTGCGCGGCTATTTTTTAGTCTTTTTTTAATCTTTTTTTATTCCTTTATCTATTTTCGTTTTGCCCTTTTCAAATTTTTAAAGACTTGAATTAAAATTTATATAAATCACAGTTTGCAGTCTGTAAAGCACTTTTTTTTTGCAAAAAGAAATAAAAATACTGAATCGTGACTTTATTTCTCTTTTTCAAGAATATTCTTTTCAAATATAGTAGCCAACACTTTTTATATATATACACTCGAATAGCAGAAATATTCAGTTTTTTTTTCTTTGTTAAAAAAAAAAATGTCTTGAGAGAGTAAGAAAATATGTTTACTCTTGAAAAAAAAATTATATTCAATTTTATGCTGAGAGTTATTTTCAAAAAGAAAAAAAAAAAATATGTGACATATTTCGCACGCAGCGAGTTTGGAAAAGAAAGAGCTATTATTTTCTTTATATATTTCTCATGAAATCCACAAATAAATTCGATTTGCCTGATGTCAAAATCGTAAAAATTTTATTTGAATCGGTAAAAAAATTTTTTTTTATACTATTTCAGCACTGGGAGAGAAGAAAATTTTATTTGTCTCAAATATGCTGATATTTCGAGCAATCAAATGTGAGAGGATAAAAATTGAGGTTTTTTTGCTTTTACCCCCCTCCCCTGACTTTTTTTTCTTTCTTCTCTTGTCGTTGGAATTTTTTAAATTCTCAATTTTGTTTTTGACATTTTACGTTAGTGAACAATTTAAATTTAATTTTTAATAATTAACAATTTTAATTATCTCGTTTTTTAATATGTTTAGTTTAATTATTTTTCTTTTATGTTTATTTGTTTCCATTTATTAATTTTACTCACAAGTCACAACTCTATATTTTTCTGTTTTTATTAATTTTTATTCATTTTTGTACTTATTTATTTTTATTAATTTTCATTCATTTCTGTACCTATTTTTTTTTATTAGTTTTTATTTATTTTTGTTCATTTTTATTTAATTTTATTTACTTTCGTTTATTTTTTACATTTCTACTTGTTTACATTAATTTTTTTCTCTATTTTTATTTATTTTTATTTATTTCTTGATTTATTTTCACTTGTTTTTATTTATTTTCACTTGTTTTTATTTATTTTCATTTATTTTTATTTATTTTCTTTTTCTATTTTCATTCACTTTTACTTGGTTTTATTTACTTTTATTTTTTTTTGTATACAATTATTTTATTTTTCTATTTTTTTAATTTTCTGTTCTTTTATTGATTTTTATTTGATTCCATTTGTTATGTTTTTCTATTTTTATTAATTTCTTAATTTATCTTTATTTACTTTTATTTATTTTATTTTTCTATTTGTACTCAATTTTACTTTCTTTTATTTACTTTTATTTATTTTTGTTGTTTCTATTTATTTTATATTTTCTATTTTTTAAATTTTCTTTTCTTTAATTGATTTCAATTTCTTTTCATTTTATTTTTCTTCCATTTTATTCTTTCTATTCATTTTGTTTCTCTATTTTTTTAATTTTATTTTCTTTTATTGGTTTCAATTTCTTTCCATTTATTTTGTTTTTTATTTTTATTCATTTTTTAATTTGTTTTTATTTACTTTTATTTCTTTTATCTTTCTATTTTCATTCATTTTCACTTGCTTTTATTTACTTTAGTTCATTTTTATTTATTTTTTTGTTTGTTTCTATTTATTTTCTTTTCTTATATTTTCTTTTATTGATTTCAATTTCTTTCCATTTATTTTGTTTTTCTATTTTTATTCATTTCCTAATTATTCTTTCTATTTATTTTGTTTCTCTATTTTTTTAATTTTCTGTTTTTTTATTGATTTCAATTTCTTTCCATTTATTTTGTTATTCTATTTTCATTCATTTTTTAATTTACTTTTATTTACTTTTATTTCTTTCATCTTTCTATTTTCATTCAATTTTACATGCTTTTATTTACTTTTATTTTTTTTTGTTTCTATTTATTTAATTTTTCTATTTTATTTAAAGTTTCTTTTCTTTTCTTTTATTGATTTCTATTTCCTTCCATTTATTTTGTTTTTCTATTATTATTCATTTCTTTATTTATTTTTATTTGCTTTCATTTATTGAAATATATTTCAATATATTTCAATATATTTCCATTTATTTTATTTTGATTTGTTTTTATTTATTTTTATTTGACTTTATTTGTATTTATTTATTTTTTATTTACTTATGCCCTTAAAGTTTTTCAAGTTCAAATGAATGTCACTATTTTTTTATACTATTTTTAATTTATATTTTCCTGAAAAATATTACTTTCTGCATCCAAAAATATTTTTTTGGCACGTAAGTGTAAAAGTTACATTAGTTTGCAATTTAATTGCAAAAAAATTGTTTTGATTCAAATAAACAATAACTTGTTTACTATAAAATAAGTATTTTTTGACTTATTTATTTAATATAAGTTATTTTTTTAATTTATTACTTGACTTATTATTTATTTTTATTCGATTATATGGTTTATTATTTATTTTTATTCGATTACTGAGTTTATTATTTATTTTTATTCGATTATTTGGTTTATTATTTATTTTTATTCGTTAATTTGGTTTATTATTTTTTTTATTCGATTATTTGGTTTATTATTTATTTTTATTCGATTACTGAGTTTATTATTTATTTTTATTCGATTATTTGGTTTATTATTTTCTTTTATTCGATTATTTGGTTTATTATTTTCTTTTATTCGATTATTTGGTTTATTATTTATTTTTATTCGATTATTTGGTTTATTATTTATTTTTATTCGTTAATTTGTTTTATTATTTTTTTTATTCGACTATTTTGTTTATTATTTATTTTTATTCGATTATTTAGTTTATTATTTATTTTCATTCGATTCTTAGAATCAAATAATTTTTTTTTCAGCGTAATTATAAAAAATACAAAATAGAAAAAAGTTTCCTCAATTTGAACGTTCAAAATTTTTTAGTAAAATATTTATTTACCTTCTTTTTAATTTTGTATTCATTTATGTTTTTATTTATTCAGGGCTGAAGTTAATTTGAATTATTTATAAGGAGACGAGCCTAGAATAAAAAGAAAAAAAGAGGAAGGGAGTGTAATGCAATTATTTAATAATAAATTTATAATTAATAAATAAATGAATTTATAAAAGAAGATAATTGGGGGATTTCTTCTGTAGATTAGTTGCACGAATAAGAAAGTAAAGTAGACGGCCAATTCAATGTTGTATCGCGTCGTCGCGTCCGGTATCAAAGCGTGATAAAAATAAAAGTAAGAGAAAAAAAAAAGTTTGTAAAAAAAAATGAATCATATATATATATGTATGTGAATAGAGAGAAAGAGAGAGAGAGAGAGAAAGAAAGAGAGACTGGCAGTCGAGAAAGCGATGAATGGACGAATGACCGTGCAATAGAATGAATGAATATTACGAAGGCAATGGATACTGTTCGTGCGGATAATGCTTTGACACGATGGGAAGGAAGCGTTGTAATGCGAATCTGAATTGAAACCTCGCGTCTTGAAAACGAAATGAGACGCTACTTTATTCCCTTTTATTGCGAATGCGAATTCTCAATTCTCTTTTCAATGTCGTATTATATATATGCAAACCGGAAATAATGTATATACAGTTTCTATTTTTATTGTTTGGAGTTTTCTAAATATATACATACACAAATAACCGGCATAATGCAGTTGCAGGTAGTGACTACTTTACCAGTATGGTAATTTTGACTAGATATTGTATACCAAGGTTTTTTTTTGTTGTTTTTTTTCGTTAATTTTTTTAAGCTATTTTTGCTATTTTTTTTTTGTTATTTAGTTTATGACATTTATTTTCTTTATTTGATTCTATTTATTTACTTCTATTTATTTACTATTTATTTACTATTTATTTATTTACTATTTATTTAATCTTATTCTTTTTGTAATTTATTTCTAACAATTTACGAATCTGAAAACTTGAATAAGAAGGAAAAATTCCCACAGTCGAGGGGAATCGAACGCGGAACGTTGGAGGTGTAAACCGCACACGCAGACCCCACGGCTACGCGGACTTGTTATATTTTTATCTAATTGTTTGTTTATTTTTTTTCTCTGTTAACTACTAATTCTAATAAGAAGTTAACTACTTTTTTTATCTAGTGAATAATATTCTTTACTAATATTATAAATCAGGGCTGCAATGATTTAAATCAAGTTGATTTAAATCATGATTTTAATCTTGATTTAAATCTTGACATTTAAATCATGATTTTAATCAAACTGCGAAATGCATTAGAAACCGAAAAGGATACAAAATTAGAATTTATGTTAAAAGTTTTTAATTAAATAAAAGTAAAAAAGAATATCTTATAAAGATAATATAATGAATATCAGATAATAATAATTATTATTTTTTGTTTATTTGGCGAAAGTTATTGAAAGATAAAAAATCTGTATTTTATATTTGAGTCAAAGAAGCATTAAATATCAGTATTTTGTTAAGATTTCCTAAACTTTTTTAAAACAAATTTTATTGTAACAAGAATTTATATGTGTATTTTTTATTAAGGGTAGCCACAAATTATAAAAACAATTATAAATCAGAGATTTAGTTGGTCAGAAAAATACAGGGAATTTTTAAAAATTCTTTAAAAGTCAGGGAATTTTAATCGAAAGAAACCACAAATTAAAAAACTTTGGTAAACTTAGTTTTTGTATTTAGACTTTTTTTGTATAATATTTAATAATTAAACAAACATTTTTTAAATGTCTTATGTTTTTTTATAAATAAAATTGTTACTTAAAAAGCATTAATAAATTTTTATAAGGTTTTTTTTTTAAGTGTAAAGTTAAGCGGAACTCTTCTGCCACAAAAATGTATTTTTATATGCAGAATAAACATGAATTGAATTGAATTGCATTATTAAAATTTTAATTAGTAATGCAGAGTATTAAATAATAATTTAAAAATTTGTTAATCAGGAAAAATGAAAAATTAGTCAGGAAAAATCAGGAAATTCTAAAACTGAAATTTTGCATGCACCCTATTATTAATTTTTTAATTCCTAATATTAAAAAAATAAATATTTAAAAAATAGTATTAAAATATGATTTAAATCAAAAAAATCTGATTTTTTTGATTTTTTTTAAAAAATCATGATTTTTATCAGCCCTGTTATAAATATTATAAAAACAATAATAAAGAATACGAAAAAAATGGTGACAAAAAATAATAAATAGAAACAATGAAAAATAAATGAAAATAATGCTAATTCAGTTTTTCCGAGGAATTTAACAGTGTTTTTGAAAATAATTGAATTTAATTAATATTTTTAGAAAAAAATGTATTTTTTCAAGATATGTTACTACAATTAAATAAAAAATAAATGCATTCCTTTTAAGAATTTTATTATTTAATGAAAATAATTGAATTCTTGCGAAGAATTTTAGTATTTTTTTAAAAATAATAATTGAATTGTTTCCAAGAATTTATTAGAAGTTTGGAAAATAAATTAATTTTTTCGAAAAATTTATGTAAAAATTGAAAGAAATTTTACTGAATCCTTCCAGTAGAATTTTATTAAAAAATTGACATATTTTTATAAATAAATTGCAGAATTTTAAAAATTTGAAAGACAATAATTTAATAATTTAAAGGAGATTTTTCTTAAAAATTTGAAAAAATAATTGAATTTTGAAAAGAAATTTTACAGACAATCTTTAGAAATAATTGAATCTTTGAGATTGAATCACATTTAGAATTAGTTTTAAAAGAATTGAATGTTTGCAAAGACTTTACTATAAATCATTGAATTGTTTCAATGGAGTTTGAATTTTTTTAAAATAATTTATTTTAAAATAATTTATTTTTATAAATAATTTTAATTAAAAAATTTTAAAGTATTTGCATTTTATGAAGTTCTTTAAAGTTCTTAAAATCATCGCCACTGTTAAAAATTATAATTAAATACTTTATAGTTGAAGTTTATGAAAATTGTTTTCAATATAAATTGAATTCCTGTTAAAAATTTGATTATTTATAGAATAATGTAATTTTTGTAAAGTATTTTACTTTTTTTTGAAAATAATTAAATTGTTTACAAGAATTTGTTACAAGTATGGAAAGTAAATGAATTTTTTCTAAAAAATCTTGTTATAAATTGGAAGATATTTAACCGCGAATCTTTTCAGAGAAATTTTTGTTAAAAAATTGAGATAATAATATTTTTATAAATAAATTGTCTCATTTTTTAATTTAAAAAAGCAAAATTTAATAGTTTACAATAATTTTCTTAAAAATTGGAGAAGATAATTGAATTTTGAAAATAATTTAATATTTTACAAGAGTTTTCTGAAAAATTTACGAAGTTGAAGTCCACAATGTTTATCGACGAAAAAAATTTATCTAATTCATACAAATATTATTTTTATTTTAATATTTAATTGTGAAATAATTATTATCAAAATATAAACATAACTATTGATTTTCTAAATATTTTTGTGTCAATATTGCAGCGTCGTTATTAATTAATTTACTAAGTGGAATAATTTTTTTTCGCTGATAAACGTTGAGAACTTCAACTTGGTAAAAATTTGAGAAAATAATTGAATTTTGAAAATAAGTTTTAAAGACAATTTTAGAAATAATTGAATTTTTGAAATTAAATTATTTTTAGAATTATTTTTAAAAGAATTTAATGTTTGAAAAGACTTTACTATGAATTATTGAATTGTTCCAATGGTTTTTTGCAAATTTTGGAAAATAATTGAATTGTTTTGTGACATTTTATTAGAATTATATTGAAAATAATTTAATTTTTACGATGAATTTTACTATTTATGGAAAATAATTTAATTTTTACGAAGAATTTTACTATTTATGGAAAATAATTTAATTTTTACGAAGAATTTTACTATTTATGGAAAATAATTTAATTTTTACGAAGAATTTTACTATTTATGGAAAATAATAATAATAATAATAATAATAATAATAATAATTTTGTATATAAATAATTGAATTCTTGCGAAGAGTTATTTTAATTTTTTTTGAAAATTTAAACATTAATAATTGAATATTTACTTAATAAGTGAATTTTTAAAAAATTTTATTATGAATTTACCCAAAAAATTAAATTGGAAGATAAAAAAATGTAATTTGCATTATAATAAATTGAATATCACGTTTCTGCGCTCTTAAAATTTAATAGTGATAATAATATATAGAAAAATAATAAAAAGAGAGAGTACAAAAATGAAAATACTTCAAAAAATAGTTAAGGGAGTGAAAAATAGTTTTTCGACTTTTAATTATCGTGATTATTGAAATTTTGCATTAATAACGAAATTTTTCTTTTTGTTTCAGCCATTTGCAATGGAAAGTGTTGCAATCGAGAGGCAGAGGAGCATCTTCGACATCAGGCGAGAGCAGATTTTCACAACCTGATCCATCATCATAGTCGAAGTCTCCAGGGTCTTTTGGCAACCACAGCAGATGCCTTAAGGGGTAAGTCTTCACTCACAATGTCATTTTATGTACATATATATTTACATAGTATACGAAAAACTCCTTCCTCCCTTCACTTTCAAGTTCCAAAATGGCCGAAAGCTAAATTTTCATAATTTTTTTTCTCCTTTTTTTCTACTTCTCTATATATATTTATACTAAAACGTATCCTTAGAAGACCGGAGCTTACACAAAAAAAAACGAAGTAAAAAAAAGTGAGTGAGAGAGAGACAGAAAAAACCAGAGAATAGAAAACAAAATTACTGCCCGCTTTTACGACTAAAGAAAAACATAATAGAATTTACAATAAGATCAACATGAAAAAAGATTAAATATACAAAAGCTATCTGCTTGAGTTTTTTTTCCTTCGTTTAGAAAAACAAAAAAAATAAATTGTTTTTTCTTTCACAAAAAAAGATGTTAAAAAGCTTTCCTTTTAAAAGCAAACGAGTGACCTGAAAATAAAAATGCATTGACATAGTTTCGATTTATTCGTTTAGGAAAATTATTTTATAAATCGATTTATTTTATAAAATATCGTTTTATAAATATGTTTGTTTAAGGTCAAGAGATCGTATCGTTAACAAGTGATTTGTTTTTGTCTCCGCAATTTATATACGCATATATATATATACACATCGTGAAGTGATTTTTATTTTCTAATAAATCGTTGAAGAGTAGGAAAAAAGAAAATTAGGTCATATACATTTCGAGGCGGATCTAGTAATTTTTATATTTTTCATAAATCAGTCACGGAGAGGTCAAATTGTATTGGCGAATATTGAATTAAAATTTGGGTCATGATTTCTTGAAATGAGCTGAAAAGTTTGGTAAAAATTTAAACATAGCTTTTCTAAGGATGTTAGAAAAATTATTTTTCTCTTCTAATTTTGAGGTAAAAAATTTTTTAATAACAGTATTTCTTCATCTACTGTCTAAGTAAAAAAATAATTTTTAATTCTTAATTAGGGATTTAATTTAATTATTAATAAAGAAATTAGTAAACAATCTTTACTAATTTAAATTCGTAACTGACTTTTTGCTTTTGAATTAGTAAATTTTACTAATTTAAATTAGTGACTGACTTTTTGCTTTTGAAATAGTAAATTTTATTAAAAAAAATTAGTAGAAATTCCTATTTATTTAGTAAACATTACTAATTAAAAAGCAAAATTTTTAAAGTTGGTTTATTTAACAAAATTTGACTTTGAAATTTTCGAAAATCTTAATTCTAAAAGAAATATTGCAATAATTAATTATTTAAAATATTTAAAAAAGAAATTATTTTTTTGTATAACAGTACAATTAATGACGATGGTAAATAAATTTAACAGAACATTTTTTTTAACAAAATGACTTTCTTCATTTTCTAAAAATTCAAAAATTTTCAATTTACTAATTCAAATTTAGACAGTACAATGCAAAAAAAAATAAAGATTTGTCAACAAGAAATATTTTTTTTTGTAGGTAAAAATAATTTTTACGTTAGTCAAGTTTACAGCGTTTATAAAAAGATTTTTTAAGAAAAATGTTTTTTTAAGCAAATTATTCTAAATTTTTCTACATAAAATAATTTAATAATTAAATTAATTAATTTTAATTTTTAATAATAAATAATTAATTAAATAAAAAATAATAATAATAATAATTTTTTGAATAATGATTTACAGAAAAAAATATTTGTGAACAAAAATTTTTATTCTTTTTGGTAGGAAAATAATTTTTTTCCTTTCAGTCGTCGATCATAAACGTTGCAAACTTCACCGACGTGAAGTTTTTCTGACATTCGTTGAATTATAAACGTTGTTAACTTCGTCGAGGCAAAAATTTTATAAAATTGAATTAAGAGTAATTAATTTACTACAAGTATTTTGTTACAATTTTTAAAAAATTTAATATTGAAGAATTTTAATTGCTAATTTTGAAAATAATTGAATTGTCAAAAAATTTTAATGACAAATCTTTAATGGGAAATTTATAAATTAAAATAATTGAAAAGTAGTTTCTAAATTGTTAAAATTCACTTTTTTTAGTATTTTTATTTATACACATATTTTTCAATATTTAAATTTAAAAATAAAATTGAATTTTTTTAGAATGGCTCTGTTTAGAATAAAAATTTTTCAAAAGTTTCATTATTTTTATTTAAAATATTGTTACTATGTAACTTTTTAAAAATTATTTTAATATTTTCTTAATTAAAATTTAAACTAAAAATCATTTTAAAATCAATTTTTATTAAAAAATTGAGCGGCTGGATTCCATAAGGGCACGTAAATTTTTCTCGGCCGAAATCGAAGTCCCCTGGACACTCAAAATTCAACTTCTGAATTTAAATGTTTAAAATATATATCCTTATAGGAAATTTCATTGCGCATCTTTTTTTCTTTTAAATTTTTATTGTATCTGTTACCGTTTTCAAAATATAAGGAAAAAACTGTTTTTTTAAAGAGTGAAATTTTTATTGTTTTTTTCACTTCAACTCGCGATTACTCAGTCAATTTTACGAATTTTTTAATGAAACAAAAATAAAAATACGCGTTGTTTTATCCTACGAGTAACTAAAAAAGAAAAATGTTGTTTTAATTATAAATAAAAAAGTTATTAATTTTTTATTAAGATATTGCAAAATTCGTAAACTGAAATTTTCACTAAGCGGGGAAGTTGAGCAAATTTTGAGCAACAAAAAACTTCCAGCGAGAAAGTTGTTCATTTAGGTCTAAACAAGTTTTTTCCGAAAGTTACAGTTCAATTAAACAATTAGTTAACAAATGGCGAATGTTAAAAGTCGTTGGCGACTGAACGCCCAGCGCGCGTATCTCACTTAATAGTAAGCTGGAGAGTTTTATTCTGTGTATACATAATACGGGTGAGATACGCACGCTGGGCGTTCAGCCGCCAACGACTTTTAACATTCGCCATTTGTTAACTAATTGTTTAATTGAACTGTAACTTTCGGGAAAAACTTTTTTAGACCTAAATGAATAACTTTCTCGCTGGAAGTTTTTTGTTGCTCAAAATTTGCTCAACTTCCCCGCTTAGTGAAAATTTCAGTTTACGAATTTTGCAATATCTTAATAAAAAATTAATAACTTTTTTATTTATAATTAAAACAACATTTTTCTTTTTTAGTCACTCGTAGGATAAAACAACGCGTATTTTTATTTTTGTTTCATTAAAAAATTCGTAAAATTGACTGAGTAATCGCGAGTTGAAGTGAAAAAAACAATAAAAATTTCACTCTTTAAAAAAACAGTTTTTTCCTTATATTTTGAAAACGGTAACAGATACAATAAAAATTTAAAAGAAAAAAAGATGCGCAATGAAATTTCCTATAAGAATATATATTTTAAACATTTAAATTCAGAAGTTGAATTTTGAGTGTCCAGGGGACTTCGATTTCGGCCGAGAAAAATTTACGTGCCCTTATGGAATCCAGCCGCTCAATTCTACCAGAATTCAATTATTTAAATACAAAGGTAAATTTTTTATTCAATAATTGAATGTTTCTTAAAATTTAATTCTTATAAAGAATGTTATTAACAAATTTTTAAATAAATAAATTTTTTTGACGAATTTTAATAAAAATTGGAAAAAAAATTACATTTTTTAAGGAATTTCATACAAAATTTGTAAATATTTAAAATCCTGTAAAATTTTTATTATTTATGAAAATAATTTAATGTTTGTGTTCAATTTTATTAAAATTGTTTTTAAATAATTGAATTCTTTTGAAAAAACTTTAACAGTAGATATTGAAAGTCTTTGATTTGAGGAAATTTTTTGAAAATAATTGAAATTTTTTTAGGAATTTATATTTTTAAGGTTTTTGAAAGTATAATTGAATTTTGGAGAAAAAATTTATTATCTTTAAAGAATATTGAAATTTTGAGGAGAAAATAAAAAGACTTTTCAACATAATTGAAATTTTGCTAAAAAAATTTTATTAAAATTTTTAAAAATAATTGAATTCTGGAGAAGAATTTCTTTATTTTTAAAGATTATTGAAATTTTGACGGGAAAATAAAAAAAAATTTCAACGTAACTGAAGTATATTTTGCTAAAAATTTTATTAAAATTTTTGAAAATAATTAATTTGTTTCCGAGAATTCATTAGAAGTTTGAAAAATAAATGAATTTTTTTGAACAATTTTATTAAAAATTGCAAGAAATTTTACTGAATCCTTGCAGTGAAATTTTATTAAAAAATTGACATAATAAAATGTTTTTTTAAAAATTCTGCCATTTTTCAATTTTTAAAGAAAATAATTTAATATTTTACAAGAATTTTCTTAAAAATTTGAAACTTGACATAATTGAAATTTTGCTAAAATTTTTATTACAATTTTTTAAAATAATTGAATCCCTCTGTTTATAATTAAAATTTTTCAAAAGTTTAATTATTTTTATTTTGAATTTTTTAAAAATTAAATTATTTTTAAACGATTTTACCAATCTTTAATTGTTTGGAAATTTTTCAAAATTAAAGAACTACTATTTTTCAAAAAATAATATTTTGAAAAAAATTATTTGTAACAATTTCTTGATATTTTTTTGAAAATATTCTAAGGTCATGAAATTGAAGTCAATTTGATTCAAAATTCAGGTCGAAAATCGTAGGAGAAAAATGGAAGGAATTTCCAAAAAAATTTGAGAAAAAGTCAAGGGAATAATTTAGGTAAAAATGAATTAAACATAACTTTTAAATTTTAGAACGAAATTCAGACGCCAAGGGTCAAAATAATTTTTTAGCTTAGAATTTAGGTCAAAACATGGTCAAAAAATTTGGCTCTTGATTTTGATCTCGATTTTTGGGTTTTAAGAATTAAAATTGTTTTTTACGAAAGGGTAAAGTGTCCGATGGGAAAACGACTGGAAAATTCAGGTCAAAATTTCCAACTCGGGAGGCAAAGTTAAGAGAAATTTAGGTCAAATGACAAAGGTATGAAATGTAATAAAAATAAATTTCAAACTATAAAACAAGGGATGACACTATTCCTCTCTTACTCTCTCTCTCTCTTTTTTCTTTCTCTTCCTCTTTCTATCTCTTTTAGAATCGTGAATTTTTAAGGAATCGTAAATGCACTTTGGAAAATTCTGAGAATAGTTGACGGAAGTGAAAATTAGGTCGCTGGGTTGCTAAGGGAAGTTTTCAAGTAATTGCCTGATTTATTCGCTCCTTGCGTCGAGATAAAAGCGCAACATGGAAAATTTATTTACTTCCTTTTAAAGTTTATTCGAATGTTCAATGCAATTTATTTTTAGGTAAATAAGTAAATTGTTTGTTTTGCATCGTTTGTGAGGTAAATAAGTAATGTGCATTGATACAATATTGGAGAAAAAGGTTTTTTAAGTCTCTCTCTCTCTCCTCTCTTTTTTTCTCTTTTTTCACTTTTTATCCCTCTTTAAAAATACTGACTGAATTTTTTGCCTATTTGACAATTTTTTCCCCACTCTAAAAATTTTAATTAGTGAAAATGTTAAAAATTAAAATTATTGACTGACTTTTTTGCTTCTGAATTTGTGAATTTTACTAATAAATTAGTAGAGATGTTAATTAATAAAATTTACTAATTTAAAAGCAAAAATCAGTCACTAATTTAAATTAGCAAATAATTTTTTTTCTTTTTTTTCTTTTTTATTCCACTTTTCCGAAATTTTACAAATCGAATTAGCAAATATTTTCACTGATTTAATTTTGGGGAGAATATTAAAAGTGTTGTGTAATTCAAAATTTTATTTGAATTAAAATTGAATTAAATTAAAATTGAATTAAAATTGAATTTAAGTAAAAATTAATTTTAATCGAATTTCTTTGAAAATTGTAATTATTCTTTAAAATTTTATTAAAATTCGTCGAAAGAATTAAATTATTTAGAAATTTTGTTGATAAAATTAAGAAACGACCAATTATTCAAAATCTATTTTTGTATTTAAATAATTGAATTCTGTTAGAATTTCTAATAAAAAATTGATTTGAAAATGGATTTTTCTGAAAATTGTAGATTTAATAATTGAATTTTCGGGGATTTTACAAATTAAATTGGCAAATATTTTCACTAATTTAATTTTAGGGAGAATATTAAAAATGTTGTGTAATTTAAATTTTAATTAAATTAAAATTGAATTTAAGTAAAAATTAATTTTAATGTAATTTCTTTGAAAATTGTAATTATTATTTAAAATTTTATTAAAATTTGTCGAATGAATTAAATTATTTAAAAAATTTTGTTAATAAAATTAAGAAACGTTCAATTATTCAATATAATATTTTTGTATTTAAATAATTGAATCCTATAGAATTTTCGAATAAAAATTGATGTGAAAATGTATTTTTGTGAAAATTTTAGATTTAATAATTGAATTTTCGGGGATTTTACAAATTAAATTGGAAAATATTTTCTCTACCTTAATTTCAGGGAGAATATTAAAAATGTTGTGTAATTAAAATTTTATTTGAATTAAAATTGAATTAAAATTGAATTTAAGTAAAAATTAATTTTAATCGAATTTCTTTGAAAATTGAAATTATTCTTTAAAATTTTATAAAAAAAGCGTCGAAAGACGAATTATAATTTTTAATTTTTTTTTACTTAAAAATTTTGTTGATAAAATTAAGAAACGTTCAATTCTTCAATATAATATTTTAGTATTTAAATAATTGAATTATAGTAGAATTTTTGAGTAAAAATTTATTTGAAAATGAATTTTTGTGAAAATTTTAGATAATAATTGAATTTACTTGGATTTTACAAGTCAAATTGGCAAATATTTTCACTAACTTAATTTCAGGGAGAATATTAAAAATGTTGTGTAATTAAAATTTTATTTGAATTAAAATTAAATTTAAGTAAAAATTAATTTTAATCTAATTTCTTTGAAAATTGTAATTATTTTTTAAAATTTTATTAAAATTTGTCGAATGAATTAAATTATTTGAAAATTTTGTTAATAAAATTAAGAAACGTTCAATTATTCAATATAATATTTTTGTGTTTAAATAATTGAATCTTATAGAATTTTCGAATAAAAATTGACTTGGAAATGAATTTTTGTGAAAATTTTAGATTTAATAATTGAATTTTCGGGGATTTTACAAATTAAATTGGAAAATATTTTCACTAACTTAATTTCAGGGAGAATATTAAAAATGTTGTGTAATTAAAATTTTATTTGAATTAAAATTGAATTAAAATTGAATTTAAGTAAAAATTAATTTTAATCGAATTTCTTTGAAAATTGTAAATATTCTTTAAAATTTTATAAAAAAATCGTCGATAGACGAATTTTAATTTTAATTTTTTTTTATTTAAAAATTTTGTTGATAAAATTAAGAAACGTTCAATTATTCAATATCTCTTTTTGTATTTAAATAATTGAAATGTAGTAGAATTTTCGAGTAAAAATTGATTTGAAAATGAATTTTTGTTAAAATTTTAGATAACAATTAACACTCTATCCACTTTTAATTATTATAAAACTTGAAAAAAATCGATCGTTAATTAACTGTTATTTTCATGTTTTATAACAATATTTTTAAAGTTGATTTAGTTTTTAATGTTAAGAAACGATCAATTATTCAATATCTATTTTTGTATTTAAATAATTGAATTCTGGTAGAATTTCTAAAAAAAATTGATTTGAAAATGGATTTTTGTGAAAATTTTAGATTTAATAATTGAATTTTCGGGGATTCTACTAAGTAAATTGACAAATATTTTTACTAATTTAATTTTATGGAGAATATTAAAGATGTTGTGTAATTAAAATTTTAGTTGAATTAAAATTGAATTTTAATTGAATTTTAATTGAATTAAAATTGAATTTTAATTGAATTAAAATTGAATTTTAATTGAATTAAAATTGAATTTTAATTGAATTAAAATTGAATTTTAATTGAATTAAAATTGAATTTTAATTGAATTTTAATTTAATTAAAATTGAATTTTAATTGAATTAAAATTGAATTTTAATTGAATTAAAATTGAATTAAAATTGAATTAAAATTGAATTTAAGTAAAAATTGAAAACTATTATTAAAATTAAGATAAATTAAAAACTAAAAATAAATGTTTAGCGTTAATTAAGAAAATTTGGAAAAATTTTTTTGGAAAAATTCAAGTATATATATATATAAAGAGCGAGAAGGAGGTTTTTCTCAGTCCCTTGCACATATTCAACTGGACTAAATAAATTCTATTCTCTTTAAATTAGAGTGTAGACTTTGAACCTCGCTTTAATCGAGCCGACATAAAAAGTAACAACAACAACAAAAAAAAAAAAAAGAAAAAAAAAGAGTGAGTGAGTGAGAGAAGGAAAAGAGGAGAGAAATAGAGTCGAGTTGTCTGATTGACAAGAGAGGAGACTCGGAAATTTTTGCGAATGTAATTTGGTTGCGAGGTCGTCGAACTAGAAAGCATTTTAAAAATACATTGTCACTAACTTGTGAAATGTTGCAAACTCTGTTTTAGATTGATTTAAAAATAAGATTGACACTGCAAAAAGAGTTTTACTTGCAAAAAGCGCGATAAATATAGTTTTAATCTCCAAGCTCGGAGTTAAAAGTGCGCAGGTGAAAAATAAAAATGTCACGATAGAGAAAAAGAGAGAGAGATAGAGAGAGAGGAATTTCATTATCGGCGCGGATCACTTTAATTTTATGTTAGAGACACGTCAACTTTTTAATCGATGGAAATACCGAATTGACCATTAGGGAGCTATTATCATTGTGGTTCGAGAAAATTTTTTCTTTTCAATTAAAATAGTTTATTTATATTGCTTTCTGCTAATTTTCTATTTTTCATTTTGAGTGGTTTTTTTCAATAAATGAAAATAATGAATAATAAAAGTAAGAACTTAATGTACTCTTTACTGTCTAAATCTGAATTAATAATAAAAATATTTACTTATTTGGGTTAGTGACTGAATTTTTGCTTCTAAATTAGTTTTTAATTTTTGCTTAAATTCAATTGTAATTCAATTTTTATTCAATTAAAATTTTAATTACACAACATTTGTAATAAATCTCCCTAAAATTCTCCCTAAAATTAAAGTAAAAATATTTGCTAATTTCTCCCTAAAATTAAATTAATAAAAATATTTGCTAATTTCTTCCTAAAATTAAATTAGTAAAAATATTTGCTAATTTCTCCCTAAAAATAAATTAGTAAAAATATTTGCTAATTTCTCCCTAAAATTAAATTAGTAAAAAGATTTGCTAATTTGATTTTTAAAAACCAAAAAAAAGGGGAAAAAAAGAAAATAAAAAAATTATTTACTTATTTGAATTAGTAACTGAATTTTTACTTTTAAGATAGTAAAGTTTACTAAATAAATAGCAATTTCTACTAATTTGGTAGTAAAATTTACTAATTCAACAGCAAAAATGTCAGTCACTAATTTTAATTAGTAATAACATTCAAATTTTTTTTTAAATAAAGGAAAAAAATGTCTATAAATTACTAAATGTCTATAAAATTAGCAAAATTTAATTAAAATTATGTTGAAAATTTTAGAATTTTTGAAAAATATAGGAAAACATTATTTTGGAAAAAATGTTCTGTTAAATTTATTTTACGAGGTTCATTAATTGTAATATTATACGAAAACAATAGTTTCTTTTTTAAATATTTTAAATATTTAATTATTATTCTTATTTTTCCATTAGAATTAAGGTTTTTGGAAAATTTCAAAGTCATGTTTTTTTGAAAATAAATCAACTTTAAAAATATTGTTATAAAACATAAAAATAACAGTTAATTAACGATCGATTTTTTTCAAGTGTTATAATAATTAAAAGTGGATCGAGTGTTAAAATCATTATTTTATAATACAAACATATTGTTACCATATGTAACTTTTTAAAAATTATTTTCGTATTTTATTATTTAAAATTTAAACTAAAATTCATTTTGAAATCAATTTTTATTAGAAAATTCTGCGAGAATTCAATTATTTAAATGCAAAGTTAAATTATTTATAGAATAATTGAATGTTTCTGAAAATTTAATTCTTATAAAGAATTTAGGCGACAAATTTTGAAATAATAAATTTTTTTTGTCGAATTTTAATAAAAATTTGAGAAATAATTACATTTTTCAAGGAATTGAATACAAAATTTGTAAATTTGTTTCTTACACTGAAAAAAAAATTTATTTGATTCAAATAACCGATTATTTGTCTATAATCAAATACATATTTTCTTGAATCAAATAATTTTTATTTGAATCAATTAATTAGTATTTGCTTCAAATACTGAAATATTTGATTCAAATACAATTTATTTGATTCAAATAAAAATTATTTGATTCAAGTAAATATTTATTTTATATTACAATAATAAATTAATTATTAATTTATGTATAATCAATTATAGACAAATAATCAGTTATTTGAATCAAATAAATTTTTTTCTCAGTGTACAATCGTTAAATCATAAACTTTGTTAACTTTGTCAACGTGAAATTTTATAAAATTGAATTAAAAATACCAAATTTCAAGTATTTTTTTACAATTTTTTTAAAATCAAATTTTGCATAATTATAATAAAAATTTTAAAAAATTAAATAATTACATTCTTCGAGGAATTTGATAAAAAATTTGTAAATATTTAAATTCCTGTGAAATTTTTATTATTTATGAAAACAATTAAATGTTTATGTAGAATTTTATTGAAATTGGTTTTAAATAATTGAATTTTTTTGAAAAACTCCAAGAGTAGATATTGAAAATTTTTGATTTGTGGAAACTTTTTGAAAATAATATTAAAATTTTTCTAAGAATTTAAATTATTTAAGTTTTTGAAAGTAATTGAATTTTGGAAAAGAATTTTATTATTTTTAAAGATTATTGAAATTTTGGCGAAAAAATAAAAAAAATTTCAACGTAACTGAAGTTTATTTTGCTAAAAATTTTATTAAAATTTTTGAAAATAATTGTATTTTGGAGAAGAATTTTTTTTATTTTTAAAGATATGGTTCAAATTGACGAAAATAAAAAAAAAGTTTTTCACATAATTGAAGTTTTGTCAAAAAAGTTTATTAAGTAAAATTTTTCAAATAAAAATTGAATTTCTGAAATTATTTGAAACGTCGTCTTCAAAATTCAAAATTCCTTTGGTGTTTTTAATTAAAATTCTTCTATAAATCCATTACTTTTAATAATCTATTACATAAATGTTAATTATATAATTTTTAAAATTTTGTTCTTCTAAAAAATTTTATCAACAAATTTTTGAATAATTAAATTCTTTTGACGATTTTTAATGAAATTTTTAAGAGTAAATCCATTTTTTCATGAATTCCATTAAAATTTTACTAAAAATAATTGAAATTCACCGATGAGGTTTTTTAATTTATGAAAATATTTGTATGCCTAAAACAAATTTATTATTTATAAAAATAATTGAATTTCTAAAAAAATATTTATGAATTTAATTGAATTATTGCTATGTAATTAAAAAAATTGTTTTATTCATTCAATTCCTGTGTAATTTTTATTTTATTTATGAAAATAATTAAATGTTTGAGCTCAATTTTATTATTTGTTTTTTAATAATTAAATTTTTTTAGGAAATTTATTAAAATAGTAGATATTGAAAAAGAAATGAGAAAATTTTTTTGAAAATAATTGAATTTTTGAGAAGTATTTTGTTATTTATAAAGATAGTTGTGCTTTTGAGGGAAATTTTTCTTTCAATTTTGAACATAGTTGAAAATTTGTAAAAAGAATTTCATTACGATTGGAAATAATTGATTTTCTACAATTATTTGTAACTTCTCCAAAATTAAATTTTTTAAAAATATTTGTAACTAAAATTTTTCTATAAAATCATTATTTTTAATAAGTAATGAAAGTAAAACATATGTTGACAAATTTAACAAACTTCAAGAAGAATTTGAATTAATAATATAGAATTATATATAATATTGATTTTATAATATTTTGCAATAATATAGGTTTTTTAAAATTTTTTGAAATTTTAAATTAAAACATTCATATTTTATTTTTATAAAATGAATTTGAATTAAAAAATTGGGACATTCTATTATTTTTAAAATTGCTAATTGTATTTAAAAAAAGTGAGTAAAAAGTCAGTCGCGCGGTAATTGTTGTCAGTAATGATAATATTAATATGAATAATAATAAATTTAATAATAAGAATAATCGTTGAGGAATAGAAAATAAATTTACACAAAGTTTTTTATGATGAAGAAGAACAGAAAATATCGAATAAAATAAGGAAGAAATTCAATAGAATAAGAATATAAAAATGAAAATTTCAAATTTTGGTCACGTGTATACATTTTTTTTTGCACACGGACAAAAGGGGATAATCTATATAATATTGAAATAAAAAATGACTCACACTCTCATTTAAAATTACATATACTTTATATAATGCATTATTGTTTAGTGAAGAAAAATAAATGATAAATTTTTCCGCTGATCTCACTTTTGCTTTTATAAATTCAGGAGAGATATGTGTACCGATTGCGAGAAATTTTAATTTTTCCAATGCTGACGACAGTATATCGTCTTGAGAATACTAAAAAGTTTTTTTCTTTATATATATATATATATATATATATATAGATGATCGTAGAATTTTTAAGTAACCTATTGCATTCGTGCACACAAATCGAAAATCGAAGCGGCGCAGTTTTCAACATGTGCACTTTTACATAAATTTTAGATTTACATAAATTTAGAAAAAATAAAATATATAGATATATATATTGGCAATATTGGCGTATAATGAAAACGACAGCTATATATATACAATATATATTTATACTGTTGAATAAAATATAAAACGTAAATTCTCTGGAAATTTTAACTCTTCAAATTTGTAATATATATTTCTCTTCATTTAAGATTATAAATTATGTGCGAGAATGGAAAATAATTATATTCAGTACGATGGAACGGAAATGAGTGACCTACTGATATAATATTTATTATATACGATGAAGAGTATTTTATTACGTCTTTTGTTTATTTAATAATAAATTACGTGCTATTATAATTTTTAGTTTCTACTCTCTAAATTTGAATTCGTTTAAATTTTTACTAATTTCAATTAGTGACAGAAGTTTTGCTTTTGAATCTTTGTAAATTTTACTAATAAATAGCATTTTTTTTTGCTAATTAAAAAAATTAGTAACTTAAGATATATTTAGGAGAATTTTAGAGTCAAACCTTCCATTAAGAAATAAAAATTTCACATGAATTCGATTATAGGAAAAATTTTTATTTTCTCAACAAATCATTCGATTATTTTCATAAATAATGAAATTTTTAGACAGGGATTCAATTATTTTCGTATATAAAAAAAATTCTGTTTAGAAATTCAATTATTTTTAGAAATAATAAAAATCATTGCAGAGTTTCAATTTTTGTCATACAATTTTAATCGAATTGCTTAAAAAATGTAATAATTCTTGCAAATTTGTCGAAAGAATTCAATTATTTGAAAATTTTTTATTTTCTCAACAAATCATTCGATTATTTTCAGAAATAATACAATTTTTACACAGGGATTCAATTGTTTTCGAAAATAAAAAAAATGTTGTTTTGAAATTCAATTATTTTTAGAAATAATAAAACTCATTGAAGAATTTCAATTTTTTTCATATAATTTTAATCGAAGTCCTTAAGAAATGTGATAATTCTAAAAAATTTGATTAAAATTTGTCAAAATAAGTATTCAATTATTTAAAAATTTTTGTTGATAAAATTCTTCACGAGAGTTCAATTTTAAGAAAGATGTAATTATTCAAAAAAAATTGTTCTATTTAAATAATTAAATTCTAGTTGAATTTTCTAATAAAAATTAATTTAAAAATAGATTTCAATTAAAATTTCAGATTGTAATTGAATATTAAAAAAAATATTTCTGTGAATTTTTGGAAATAATTGAATTTTGCAAAGATTTTAAATTATAATAATTGAAAATCGG
The DNA here is from genome assembly GCA_032873175.1 of Leptopilina drosophilae. Lineage (NCBI taxonomy): Eukaryota > Metazoa > Arthropoda > Insecta > Hymenoptera > Figitidae > Leptopilina > Leptopilina drosophilae. Next base: position 23,428,072 of record CM065487.1, read on the forward strand.
AATTTTTCATATTTTAAACTTACAATTTATGTGGAATTAATTTTTTGTGAAATGTTAATTGCGGATTTTTTTAAAAAATTATTTCAAGTTTTTATTTTCTAATAGATTTACGAATTTACGAACAATTGAAATTTTATAAAATTCAATTGTAAAAAATACATTTTTTCAATTCTTAAATAAGTTTTTGATAAATTATCAAAAATAATGGATTTATAGAAGAATTTTATTTAAAACTGGGGACAAAATTGTAAATTTTGAAAAATTAGAAATTATTAAATAAATTTAATAATTTTCAAGAATAGAATAGAATAGAATTCTTTGGAAAAATTAAATATTGTTTAAAAATAATAAATTTCTTCTTAGGGATTTAAATTTTTTTCGTTAATAATAAAACTTAATTGCGAAATTTTAATAGTTTTTTTAATAAAATTCTAACCAAATTTTTCGAAAATTGTAATTATTAGTAAAAATTTTATTAAAACTTGTCGAAAGAATTCAATTATTTTCAAAAATTGTAATAACATTTTTAGCAAAATTTAAAGTATGTTGAAAAGTCGTTTTATTTTCTTTTCAAAATTTTTAATAATTTTTAAAAATAATAAAATTCTTCTCCAAAATTCAACTATACTTTCAAAAACCATAAAAATATAAATTATCGGAAAAATTTCAATTATTTTCAAAAAATTTCCCTAAATCAAAGATTTTCAATATATTCTGTTAGAGTTTTTCCAAAGAATTCAATTATTTAATAAAAACAATTTTAATAAAATTTTACACAAAGATTAAATTATTTTTATTAAGAATAAAAATTTCACAGGAATTCAAATTTCAATTTTTTTGTCAAATTCCTTAAAAAATGTAATTATTCTTCAAATTTACAGAATTAAAATTCTTCAAAATTTGATTTTCAAAAAGTTTGAACAAAATACTTGAAATTTGGTATTTTTAATTCAATTTTACAAAATTTCACGTTGACAAAGTTTACAACGTTTCTGATTGAACGATTTTAAGAAAGAAATTTACAAATTTTTTATCAAACTCCTTGAAAAATGTAATTATTTTTAAAATTTTGATGAAAATTCGTCAAAAAAATTTATTATTTAAAAATTTGTTGACAAAATTCTTTATAAGAATTAAATTTTCAGAAACATTCAATTATTCAAGAAATAATTTTTAAAAAAAATTTATTATTTAAAAATTTGTTGACAAAATTTTTTATCTGAATTTTCAGAAACATTCAATTATTCAAGAAATAATTTACCTTTGCATTTTGATAATTGAATTCTCGTTGAACTTTCTAATAAAAATTGATTTGGAAAATTAATTTTAGTTTGCATTTTTAAATAATAAAGTATAAAAATAATTTTTAGAAAGTTATATAGTAAGAATATTTAATTATTATAAAATAATGTCTTTAACACTCAATCCACTTTTAATTATATTATAAAACTTGAAACAAATCGATCGTTTATTACTTGTTATTTTTATGTTTCATAACAATATTATTCAATAAGTTATTCACTTTTGTATTTAAATAATTGAATTGCTATAGAATTTTCTAATAAAAATTGATTTAAAAGTCCATTTCAGTTTAATTCTTCGACAATTAAATTGAATATTGAAAGAAATAGAGCGTAAATTTTTTTAGAAATAATTGTATTTTTAAATTAATTTTTTTTATAAGTATAAGTGAATTTTTTAATGTTATTTAATTATTTTTTGTAATATACATTTAATTGAAGAATTTACAAATAATTCAAGTTTTGTAAAATTGAATATTGTAAATAAATGGATTTAAATTTTAGATAAAAATCCTTCAAAATAATAATTGAATAGATAATGATATTTATTACTATTATTATTATTATTATTGTTATTATTATTATTATTAATATTAATATTATTATTATTATTATTATTATTATTATTAACATTATTATTATTATTATTAAAATTTATTTTATTTAAATAATTAATTTTTTTCGATTTTTGGACAATGTATATAAAAGGTAATGAAATAATTGCGTAAGAATTTACTGAATATTTCATTTATTTTATTTTTAATAAATGGAACAAACCCTTTTGCATAATATTAATATTATTTAATGAGGATTAGATAGTAAAAATTTGACACAAAATCAGTATACAAAAATTACAAATTAAACATTTTTGTAATGTTTTGAACGTTCAAATGAAGGAAATATTTTTTTAAAACAGTTTCAAAATTTACTAAATTGAAATAGAAAATAATATTAAAAAGTTGTTAACATTAGGATCTAAAATGATTACGAATGATTACGAAGTCTAAAAAATAAATTTATAAATAAATTTTATCTTCTACATTTCCGTTCGTATTATAAAAAAAACGTATCTATACATTGGTCTCTCTTCTTTGACTTGTCAGTAAACTTCAAAAAAAAAAAAAAAAAACAAAAAAAAAAAAAAAAAAAAAAAAAAAAAAAAACAACAAAAACAAAGGGAAAAAACGTTTGAAACAAAATATCTTAGGGAAACTTCTCACCAACCTCAGTGGGCGATTTATACATTAAGAACGCCTACTTCTTGATTCATTACATGAAATTAAAATAAATAACTAAGTGCGAAGCGACATTTAAAGAGCCTCGGTGGGCGCTGGGAAAAAAAATTTCGTACTCACAAAAAAATAAAATTTACCTGAATTGCAAAAAAAACAAAACAAAAAAATATATTTCTCAAACAGGTAGGCAGTTTTTTTTCACTATTTACATTACTTCACGTATTTACATATATATACGTTATGCACACACATATATTTTTCAACTTCGTTAAACTTAAAAGCGAGCAAAGGGAAAAACTTTGCTTTCAGAAGAATATTAAAGAGTTCCAAAGGAATAATAGTATTAATAAAAACAAAAGAAAAATTCAAAAACTAAACTAGTTGGAAATTTGCAAAGTTGTGTGTATGCGAAGAAATAAAAAGAAAAGCGCATAAATAATTATAAAGAATAGAGCAGTGGGAAAGAGAAAAAGAGAGAAAGAGAGAGAGAGAGGAGAGAAGAGGGGGGTAAAAAATGAAGAATTAAAACGGATGTAATAAGCCATTAGATTCTCATTATAGCTTGAGCGGTAGTTTGCAAACAGTTTCAATAAATTCTGGTTAATAGCAACAGCTGTATGTTTTTGCAAGAGTAATTTTCGAGAGTAAAGTGAAAGACTGCCACCTGAGTGTGGCAGCACCCTAAGTTATATATGTTACTTTTTTTCATTCATACTCTCTGCAAAAGCGAAACAAGTCCGCCTTCACGCGCAGACCAACATGAAAGTGAAGTTTGCAACGTTTATGATCAACGAAATTATTATTTTTTTTTTTATTCAACAATTTAAGATTCCAGAATTTTTAACTGTTAAATATTATTCCTAAGGGTCTAATAAAGAAAAATAAAAAATTTCATTCACCCTCGAGTGGGGGAACACCCCCATTTTCATCCCTTAGAATAAAAATATTTTTTTAAAAATTCTATTATTCGATTCCAGAATTTTTAATTGTTGAATATTATTCCTAAGGGTGTAAATAACCAAAATAAAAAATTTCAACCACCCTCGAGTGGGGGAACACCCCAATTTTCATCCCTTAGAATAAAAATATTTTTTTAAAAATCTTTTTTTTCGATTCCAGAATTTTTAATTGTTGAATATTATTCCTAAGGGTCTAATAAAGGTAAATAAAAAATTTCACCCACCCTCGAGTAGGGGAACACCCCCATTTTCATCCCTTAGAATAAAAATATTTTTTTAAAAATTCTATTATTCGATTCCAGAATTTTTAATTGTTGAATATTATTCCTAAGGGTGTAAATAACCAAAATAAAAAATTTCAACCACCCTCGAGTGGGGGAACACCCCTATTTTCATCCCTTAGAATAAAAATATTTTTTTAAAAATCTTTTTTTTCGATTCCAGAATTTTTAATTGTTGAATATGATTCCTAAGGGTCTAATAAAGGTAAATAAAAAATTTCACCCACCCTCGAGTGGGGGAACACCCCCATTTTCATCCCTTAGGATAAAAATATTATTTTAAAAGTTCTATTTTTCGATTCCAGAATTTTTAATTGTTGAATATTATTCCTAAGGGTCTAATAAAGGTAAATAAAAAATTTCAACCACTCTCGAGTGGGGGAACACCCCCATTTTCATCCCTTAGAATAAAAATATTTTTTTAAAAATTCTATTTTTCGATTCCAGAATTTTTAATTGTTGAATATTATTCCTAAGGGTGTAAATAACCAAAATAAAAAATTTCATTCACCCTCGAGTGGGGGAACACCCCCATTTTCATCCCTTAGAATAAAAATATTTTTTTAAAAATTCTATTTTTCGATTCCAGAATTTTTAATTGTTGAATATTATTCCTAAGGGTCTAATAAAGGTAAATAAAAAATTTCACCCACCCTCGAGTGGGGGAACACCCCCATTTTCATCCCTTAGGATAAAAATATTATTTTAAAAATTCTATTTTTCGATTCCAGAATTTTTAATTGTTGAATATTATTCCTAAGGGTCTAATAAAGGTAAATAAAAAATTTCAACCACCCTCGAGTGGGGGAACACCCCCATTTTCATCCCTTAGGATAAAAATATTATTTTAAAAATTCTATTTTTCGATTCCAGAATTTTTAATTGTTGAATATTATTCCTAAGGGTCTAATAAAGGAAAATAAAAAATTTCACCCACCCTCGAGTGGGAGAAGGGGTGTTCCCCCATTTTCATCCCTTAGAATAAAAAATATTTTTTTAAAAATTCTATTTTTCGATTCCAGAATTTTTTATTGTTGAATATTATTCCTAAGGGTCTAATAAAGGTAAATAAAAAATTTTAACCACCCTCGAGTGGAAGAACACCCCCATTTTCATCCCTTAGAATAAAAATATTATTTTAAAAATTCTATTTTTTGATTCCAGAATTTTTAACTGTTGAATATTATTCCTAAGGGTCTAATAAAGGTAAATAAAAAATTTCATTCACCCTCGAGTGGGGGAACACCCCCATTTTCATCCCTTAGAATAAAAATATTTTTTTAAAAATCTTTTTTTTCGATTCCAGAATTTTTAATTGTTGAATATTATTCCTAAGGGTCTAATAAAGGTGAAAAAAATTTCAACCACCCTCGACTGGGGGAACACCCCTATTTTCATCCCTTAGAATAAAAATATTTTTTTAAAAATCTTTTTTTTCGATTCCAGAATTTTTAATTGTTGAATATTATTCCTAAGGGTCTAATAAAGGTAAATAAAAAATTTCACCCACCCTCGAGTGGGGGAACACCCCCATTTTCATCCCTTAGGATAAAAATATTATTTTAAAAATTCTATTTTTCGATTCCAGAATTTTTAATTGTTGAATATTATTCCTAAGGGTCTAATAAAGGAAAATAAAAAATTTCACCCACCCTCGAGTGGGGGAAGGGGTGTTCCCCCATTTTCATCCCTTAGAATAAAAAATATTTTTTTAAAAATTGTATTTTTCGATTCCAGAATTTTTAACTGTTGAATATTATTCCTAAGGGTCTAATAAAGGTAAATAAAAAATTTTAACCACCCTCGAGTGGGGGAACACCCCCATTTTCATCCCTTAGAATAAAAATATAAATTTTAAAAATTCTATTTTTTGATTCCAGAATTTTTCACTGTTGAATATTATTCCTAAGGGTCTAATAAAGGAAAATAAAAAATTTCACCCACCCTCGAGTGGGGGAAGGGGTGTTCCCCCATTTTCATCCCTTAGAATAAAAAATATTTTTTTAAAAATTCTATTTTTCGATTCCAGAATTTTTAATTGTTGAATATTATTCCTAAGGGTCTAATAAAGGTAAATAAAAAATTTCAACCACCCTCGAGTGGGGGAACACCCCCATTTTCATCCCTTAGAATAAAAATATTTTTTTAAAAATTCTATTTTTCGATTCCAGAATTTTTAATTGTTGAATATTATTCCTAAGGGTCTAATAAAGGAAAATAAAAAATTTCACCCACCCTCGAGTGGGAGAAGGGGTGTTCCCCCATTTTCATCCCTTAGAATAAAAAATATTTTTTTAAAAATTCTATTTTTCGATTCCAGAATTTTTAACTGTTGAATATTATTCCTAAGGGTCTAATAAAGGTAAATAAAAAATTTCACCCACCCTCGAGTGGGGGAACACCCCCATTTTCATCCCTTAGAATAAAAATATTTTTTTAAAAATTCTATTTTTCGATTCCAGAATTTTTAATTGTTGAATATTATTCCTAAGGGTCTAATAAAGGAAAATAAAAAATTTCACCCACCCTCGAGTGGGGGAAGGGGTGTTCCCCCATTTTCATCCCTTAGAATAAAAAATATTTTTTTAAAAATTCTATTTTTCGATTCCAGAATTTTTAATTGATGAATATTATTCCTAAGGGTCTAATAAAGGTAAATAAAAAATTTCAACCACTCTCGAGTGGGGGAACACCCCCATTTTCATCCCTTAGAATAAAAATATTTTTTTAAAAATTCTATTTTTCGATTCCAGAATTTTTAATTGTTGAATATTATTCCTAAGGGTCTAATAAAGGAAAATAAAAAATTTCACCCACCCTCGAGTGGGAGAAGGGGTGTTCCCCCATTTTCATCCCTTAGAATAAAAAATATTTTTTTAAAAATTCTATTTTTCGATTCCAGAATTTTTAATTGATGAATATTATTCCTAAGGGTCTAATAAAGGTAAATAAAAAATTTCAACCACTCTCGAGTGGGGGAACACCCCCATTTTCATCCCTTAGAATAAAAATATTTTTTTAAAAATTCTATTTTTCGATTCCAGAATTTTTAATTGTTAAATATTATTCCTAAGGGTCTAATAAAGGTAAATAAAAAATTTCACCCACCCTCGAGTGGGGGAAGGGGTGTTCCCCTATTTTCATCCCTTAGAATAAAAAATATTTTTTTAAAAATTCTATTTTTCGATTCCAGAATTTTTAATTGATGAATATTATTCCTAAGGGTCTAATAAAGGTAAATAAAAAATTTCAACCACTCTCGAGTGGGGGAACACCCCCATTTTCATCCCTTAGAATAAAAATATTTTTTTAAAAATTCTATTTTTCGATTCCAGAATTTTTAATTGTTGAATATTATTCCTAAGGGTGTAAATAACCAAAATAAAAAATTTCACCCACCCTCGAGTGGGGGAAGGGGTGTTCCCCCATTTTCATCCCTTAGAATAAAAAATATTTTTTTAAAAATTCTATTTTTCGATTCCAGAATTTTTAACTGTTGAATATTATTCCTAAGGGTCTAATAAAGGTAAATAAAAAATTTTAACCACCCTCGAGTGGGGGAACACCCCCATTTTCATCCCTTAGAATAAAAATATTTTTTTAAAAATTCTATTTTTCGATTCCAGAATTTTTAATTGTTGAATATTATTCCTAAGGGTCTAATAAAGGTAAATAAAAAATTTCATTCACCCTCGAGTGGGGGAACACCCCCATTTTCATCCCTTAGAATAAAAATATTTTTTTAAAAATTCTATTTTTCGATTCCAGAATTTTTAATTGTTGAATATTATTCCTAAGGGTGAAAATAACCAAAATAAAAAATTTCATCCACCCTCGAGTGGGGGAAGGGGTGTTCCCCCATTTTCATCCCTTAGAATAAAAAATATTTTTTTAAAAATTCTATTTTTCGATTCCAGAATTTTTAATTGTTGAATATTATTCCTAAGGGTCTAATAAAGGTAAATAAAAAATTTCACCCACCCTCGAGTAGGGGAACACCCCCATTTTCATCCCTTAGAATAAAAATATTTTTTTAAAAATTCTATTTTTTGATTCGTTAATACTGCACAAGTCCCGGAACGCCGCGCTGGACATTTTATTTTAATTAAATTTACTGGAAGTATTCTCTACATTTTTGACAATATTTACAAAAAACAAATTTTGAAATCAAAGGTATATTTTTTTCAAAATTTTGTATTCAAAAATTGTTTTAAAATTATTTTCGATCAAAAAAATTTTTTTTTTCATATAAGTACTTCTTATTATGAGTATTTTGCAAAAACGCATCTTAATCTGTAAATAAAAAAAGTTATTTGTTTTTTTTGAAAACCGACTAAAATTTTGTGCAAGAGGAAACTCAAAAATTTTTTAAAAAACTTTTTTACACTTTTTATTCTATGCATGTAAAGGAACATATTTTTAAATATTTCGTCTCTGTTTGTTTTAGGGTTAAATTTAAAAAAGTTTGTAAAAATTAGTGAATGATGCCTTCATTATTCATCGTTAATTAGTTCTTTTATCTCTGTTATAACATTTGTTTCATTTATTTGAATTAATTTTTTTGATATAATTAAATTTTTTAATACAAATATAAAGTTTCTTTTAAATTTCGATTGACAATAATTAATGTATTTGAAACTATTTTATTAACATTTTTTAGGATCAAGTTTTAAAAAACTAGTATGTTTGGAATAATTTTTAAATTCATCGAAATTACAAAATAAACATTAAGAAAATTATTTAAAAATTACTTTACATTGAGAGGAGTAAATAATTAGAATAATTATTTAGCGAGTATCGCTCAGGCGATAGGGAATGCAAGCGTGATTTTCTCGGTGAGCCAAGCTCCCCCGAATGTACACGAAGCAGATTTGCTACACAATTCGCTCAGCGTCGCCCGTTCTCTCTGCGAGCATGTGTGTGTTTCTATTGGGTCCGAGCTCGGGAACGTTCGGCAAAGCTCGGTTCACCTTGAGAACGAACGAAAAGAGAAAGGACTTTCCGAGTAATAGCGATGCCAGGCAGCACACACAAACGATCCCCACTCTCGCAGTCCCATATGAGAACACACACATTCATACGTCCGGTTTCTGCTTTCGTCGGTGAGCCTCTTTTTCGTTTTTCTCGGCTTGCTTGAAAAATGTGGCGCGAAATTTGAAAATAACACTTCTCAGAGAAGTATTAATTTCATGACTATTATAAGAAAATTAATATTTAATAAACGTAATTAATTAATTAACATAATTAAATAGTTTCTATTTTTTTTGTTTTTGCTTTATTTACTCAAAATATTTTACATTTGATTATCATATTATGGAAAGTTCAGTACTGCTAACATTTTATTATTAAGTTTATAATGATACAAATAAATAAAAATTGTATTATCACTTATTATTCAAAAGAATAATTTACATTCTTTCACTTATTATTAAAATATAATATCTTTCTTTCAATTAGTAAGTGACATTACATTTTTCATATATTTGAATTATTTTAAACTTAATGATGAAATGTTTGCAGCACTGAAAGATTTATATAATATGAGAATCAAAAGCAAATATTTAATTACTAGTTTTGTAATTAAAATAATTTAACATTTGATTGAATAATAGATGGTTGTAATTGAAATAATTATTTATTTGTATCAATAAAATAATTCTTGTGACATAACAAAATATTTGTTTCTGTCAAATATTTAATTATTCATGATAATTAATTAATTTAATTGAGATTTGGAATATTATTTACTAATATGTCTATAAAAATTTAAAGTGTAAAAATTTTAAGATTTTTATATACTATTCTTTCTTATTATTTTTATAAAATCTTTTTAAATTAATATTCAATTTTTACATTGTTAAAACAAATTTCCTAAAATTAATTAAGAAAAATAATTTGTATTTATACATAACATCCATTTATTTTGATATTATAAATTAATGAATAGTTTTAAATAACTCATTCATTATCGTTTCAATAATTGATTTATTTGATCCAAACAATTTTTTATTTGTTTTTATTTAATAAATAGCTTTAAAAAATGCATTATTTGTATTAAATAATTTAGTATACTTGAAGTCATAAAAATTAATTAATTAAGTGGAGCAAAATAATTAATTGAATCAAATAATTTTTTTTTAGTGCAAACCCGCAACAATTTCCTCGCTAAAGCACGCGGTTGACTTCTTACATGGTTGTTTAAATAAAATTGAAGCGTTTTGTGCAGAAACAGCATAAGTCCATAAATCGAAATTTTTCAGGAATCAATAACAACTGTTTTACTTGCAAATGTTGAGATTTTTTCTAATTCTGCTTTTTGCATTATATTCTAGTAACCTATTAGTTAAAAAATCCAATTTGATTAATTTTTTATCTACTTAATATAAGAAATGAAAAAGTAAATTAACATTTGGACTTATGCTGTTTCTGCACATAATGAAATAAAAAAAATGAATTTATTGAATCGAGTAAAGTATCAAAGTTTTATTAAATGAGCTGCCGAATCAAAGAAGGGCACATAAACTCGCCGCGCTGAAAAACGTTGACCCCTGGACACTTAAAATTAGATTAAACTTTTGATTTAAATTGTTTATTATGCATGTCTTTATAGAAAATTTAATTGCGCATTTTTTTTTTCTAATAAAATTTGTTTGTATCTATAACCGTTTTCGAAATAATAAAGAAAAACCATTTTTTTGAAAACATGAAATTTAATTAAATTTTTCACTTCAACTCGCGATATTTCAGTCAATTTTGTATATTTTCCAATGACACAAAAACTAAATTTCTCGTTGAAATATCATCAGAATGATGAAAGAAGAAAAAAATTGTTTTCATTAAAAATAAAATTGTTATTAGTTTTCTCCTAAACAATTGCAAAAATCGTGAAGTGCAATTTTTACGGGCTTCGTTTAACGGGCGAATTTTAAGCAGCAATAAACTTTCAGTGAGAAAGTTGTTTATTGTAGTCCAAAGAAGTTTTTTGTAAAGTTATATTACAATTGAATAATTAGTAACAAATTAGTGAATGTTTAAAGTTGCGCGAGCGGTTGAACGGATGGTTTCTTTTAATTTACTTAACCTCTAAAGTCGAAACAACGCTGTGACATATTCAGTCGAGCTTCTTTCAAGAAACTGGCGTCACACGTTGAGCCGCGCGTGCAAATTTAAACATTCACTAATTTCTTACTAATTATTCAATTGTAATATAACTTTACAAAAAACTTCTTTGGACTACAATAAACAACTTTCTCACTGAAAGTTTGTTGTTGCTTAAAATTCGCCCGTTAAACGAAGCCCGTAAAAATTGCACTTCACGATTTTTGCAATTGTTTAGAAGAAAATTAATAACAATTTTATTTCTAATTAAAACAATTTTTTTCTTTTTTCATCATTCTCAGGATATTTCAACGAGTAATTTAGTTTTTGTGTCATTGGAAAAAATGCAAAATTTTCTGAAATACAGTAGAACCCCGGTTATCCGTGCTAATGTGGACCGAACATACCTCGGATTAAGAGAATACTCGGATAATACGGACTTTTCGATTTACACTACAATTTAATTTAATTTTAAATTAATTTAATTTAATTTAATTTTTTAAATAAGTCTTTTCTACATAAGCGAAAATGATTTATTTTAAATTAGATGATAATTTTAATAATTTATTAAAATAACACAATTTATTTTAAAAAAGTAAAGTAAAAAAATAGTTTTCGATAGAAATTTCTTTACCGATATATTGAATAAACTCATCGACAAAACTCGGATAACGCGGACTAGGCTTGAGAGACACCTCGGATTATGCGGACTGGCATTTTCTGACTTGACCTCGGATAAAGCGAGCTCGGATAACCGGGGTTCTACTGTATCGCGAGTTGAAGTGAAAAATTTAATTAAATTTCATGTTTTCAAAAGAATGGTTTTTCTTTATTATTTCGAAAACGGTTATTAAATTTTTTATAAGAACATGCATAATAAACATTTTAAATCAAAAGTATAATTCTAAATGTCCAGGGGCCAACATTTTTCAGCGCGGCGAGTTTATTTGATCTGGCAGCTCAAATATTTAATAACATTTATTTAAAATATTGAATTTGGATAATTTTTAGTAACATTTTATAAATAATAAAATTGTTTTAAGAATAAATTTAACAAGTTTTTAATATTTTCTAATTTTTAATTAATCCAGTCACTAATATCACTTTTTGCTTTCTTTAAGTGAAATTCATTTATAATATAAACTGCTTAATATAAATTACTAATACACGTCAAGAATATCACAAGAAAATTTTCTTGTGATTAAATATATTAAAGAATATCACAAGTTTCTTGCACGAAATGATAATATAATTTTTTTTAAAGGATTTAGAGTTTAGTAACTTATTTAATATTTTACCAGATTGTCAAGCTTCATTTAATTTTTTTATCAAAAAAATAAACTTATGCGGTTTCTGCACAAAACGCTTGAATTAAAAATTTAAAAAAATAGAATTTAAAATTTTTTAATTTAATTTTTTGTTTTCATAAATATAAAATGTTTAAATATAAAATACTGTTTGTTCTAGAATATCGTGTTAAATATTCCCAAAGTAGAACATTTTTTAGTTTACTTATAACTGTTTCAGATTTATAGAGTAAACAATGAAATCAGTACAAATTCTAATGCAAAACCCTTAAGTTTTTCTATTTTTTTTATTTTTATTTTTTTTCTATTTTATTTTTTTTCTTATTTTAATTATATATTATATATTGCGTGTTGTACGTTTTTTTGGAAAATTCCATTCCCAAAAGTTAAAGAGCAGAAAATTGATTAGATTTTCTTTAAAATCGGTACTCGGGGGTTTTTGGGGTCGCTGATTACAAATATGATGTCAGAATTAAAAAATCCAAAATGACGTATTCAATATGGCGGTTGTTCAAAATTTTAATTTTTTTGTATTTACATTCAAAACGGTATTCAGTGGTTTTTGGGGACGCTGATAACGAATATGATACCAACATTTGGAAAATTCAAAATGGCGAATTCAGAATAGGTCATTTTGCTGACAGTAATAACAATTTCATAAATCAGTTCTGCTTCTTAAAATTTTTTCACCATAATGAAATAATAAAATAAATGCAAGAATATAATAATTTCAAAAATTTACAGTAAGAAAGTTAAAATTTTTAAAAGTTTAAAATTTTTTATGTTACTGTAACACAAAATTTTACTTAATAATGTAGTTTGATTTATTGAAAATCTATTACTATATTTATTTAAAAAAATGTTGGTTTTACTTCGAAATATAGATAATTATTATAAGGTAATTTAGCTGAAGATTTTTTTCAGGTGTATTATATTTCTACCATTAATTTAAATTACTATTTTTTAAACTATTTTATATATCTGTAACATGTATATAATATATAAAATGTTTATATAATTATTTATACATTATACGGTGATTTGTTTGAAAATATTTTTTAATTTTTTGTTTTTTATATTTTTTATATTATTTTTTTATTATAAATAATGTAGTTTTTTAAACTATTTTTTAAAATAATTTCTTTAAAATGATACAGTTATATGTTAGATAAAAAATATTAATAATTTTGCTATCAAATTTTTGATTTTTGTTGAATTTAAATACCGGGTCCCTCGGACCCGGCTTGTGCGCGCAGGCGAAAAAACGAACTCGAGCCCGTTAGGGTTAAAGAAATTTTTAACAAATATGTAACAGAACATTATTTCAGAAAAAAAGGTTCTTTATTATTTTCTAGAAAATTTAGTTTTTTCAATTAAGATTTGTAATTGACAAATAGAATTGATAAAGATTTACAAATCCTTTATTTATTTAAATAACATTGAATTGTATTAAAGCAATTATTATATAATTAAGAAATACAAATTACTTACATTATTTGCTTATAAAAATAAAGAATTTTGTATCAACACCCGCGCAAGTTATTTAATGCATCGGGAGTTAGTACTTCGGTGTAAAGTTAAATTATATTAAATTTTTAATAAATAAAAAGAAAATTTTTTTTGCATAATTTAAATAATTCAAAAGGAATTTGATATCAAAAAATATAAAAAACAAGATATATTTGTTAATTACAAATTAAGTCAATCTTCAAGTTTTCTAAATTCAATTATTTTATTTTAACTCATGAAGTAATGTATATTTTCAAAAGATCAAACAATATTTTATACCCAAGGAAAAAAACAAAAGCCTGCGCAAGAACTATGTAACTTCAAAAAATTGGACAAACAAAATCAGAATAAAATACGAAGACCATTACAGTTCATTATGTTAATTAATTAATTACGTTTATTAAATATTAATTTTCTTATAATAGTCATGAAATTAATACTTCTCTGAGAAGTGTTATTTTCAAATTTCGCGCCACATTTTTCAAGCAAGCCGAGAAAAACGAAAAAGAGGCTCACCGACGAAAGCAGAAACCGGACGTATGAATGTGTGTGTTCTCATATGGGACTGCGAGAGTGGGGATCGTTTGTGTGTGCTGCCTGGCATCGCTATTACTCGGAAAGTCCTTTCTCTTTTCGTTCGTTCTCAAGGTGAACCGAGCTTTGCCGAACGTTCCCGAGCTCGGACCCAATAGAAACACACACATGCTCGCAGAGAGAACGGGCGACGCTGAGCGAATTGTGTAGCAAATCTGCTTCGTGTACATTCGGCGGAGCTTGGCTCACCGAGAAAATCACGCTTGCATTCCCTATCGCCTGAGCGATACTCGCTAAATAATTATTCTAATTATTTACTCCTCTCAATGTAAAGTAATTTTTAAATAATTTTCTTAATGTTTATTTTGTAATTTTGATGAATTTAAAAATTATTCCAAACATACTAGTTTTTTAAAACTTGATCCTAAAAAATGTTAATAAAATAGTTTCATATACACAAATTATTGTCAATCGAAATTTAAAAGAAACTTTATATTTGTATTAAAAAATTTAATTATATCAAAAAAATTAATTCAAATAAATGAAACAAATGTTATAACGGAAATAAAAGAACTAATTAATGATAAATAATGAAAGCATCATTCACTAATTTTTAAAAACTTTTTTAAATTTAACCCTAAAACAAACAGAGACGAAATAGTTAAAAATATGTTCCTTTACATGCGTAAAATAAAAAGTGTAAAAAAGTTTTTTCAAAAATTTTTGAGTTTCCTCTTGCACAAAATTTTAGTCGGTTTTCAAAAAAAACAAATAACTTTTTTTATTTACAGATTAAGATGCGTTTGTGCAAAATACTCATAATAAGAAGTACTTATATGGAAAAAAAAAATTTTTTTGATCGAAAATAATTTTAAAACAATTTTTGAATACCAAATTTTGAAAAAAATATACCTTTGATTTCAAAATTTGTTTTTTGTAAATATTGTCAAAAATGTAGAGAATACTTCCAGTAAATTTAATTAAAATAAAATGTTCAGCGCGGCGTTCCGGGACTTGTGCAGTATTAACGAATCGAAAAATAGAAATTTAAAAAAAATATTTTTATACTAAGGGATGAAAATGGGGGTGTTCCCCTACTCGAGGGTGGGTGAAATTTTTTATTTACCTTTATTAGACCCTTAGGAATAATATTCAACAATTAAAAATTCTGGAATCGAAAAATAGAATTTTTAAAAAAATATTTTTTATTCTAAGGGATGAAAATGGGGGAACACCCCTTCCCCCACTCGAGGGTGGATGAAATTTTTTATTTTGGTTATTTACACTCTTAGGAATAATATTCAACTATTAAAAATGATGGAATCGAAAAATAGAATTTTTAAAATAATATTTTTATCCTAAGGGATGAAAATGGGGGTGTTCCCCCACTCGAGGGTGGTTAAAATTTTTTATTTACCTTTATTAGACCCTTAGGAATAATATTCAACAGTTAAAAATTCTGGAATCGAAAAATAGAATTTTTAAAAAAATATTTTTTATTCTAAGGGATGAAAATGGGGGAACACTCCTTCCCCCACTCGAGGGTGGGTGAAATTTTTTATTTTCCTTTATTAGACCTTTAGGAATAATATTCAACAATTAAAAATTCTGGAATCGAAAAATAGAATTTTTAAAATAATATTTTTATCCTAAGGGATGAAAATGGGGGTGTTCCCCCACTCGAGGGTGAATGAAATTTTTTATTTTTCTTTATTAGACCCTTAGGAATAATATTCAACAATGAAAAATTCTGGAATCGAAAAAAAAGATTTTTAAAAAAATATTTTTATTCTAAGGGATGAAAATGGGGGTGTTCCCCCACTCGAGGGTGGGTGAAATTTTTTATTTTGGTTAATTACACCCTAAGAAGTAATATTCAACAATTAAAAATTCTGGAATCGAAAAATAGAATTTTTAAAAAAATATTTTTATTCTAAGGGATGAAAATGGGGGTGTTCCCCCACTCGAGGGTGGGTGAAATTTTTTATTTTCCTTTATTAGACCCTTAGGAATAATATTCAACAATTAAAAATTCTGGAATCGAAAAAAAAGATTTTTAAAAAAATATTTTTATTCTAAGGGATGAAAATAGGGGTGTTCCCCACTCGAGGGTGGTTGAAATTTTTTTTACCTTTATTAGACCCTTAGGAATAATATTCATCAATTAAAAATTCTGGAATCGAAAAATAGAATTTTTAAAAAAATATTTTTATCCTAAGGGATGAAAATGGGGGTGTTCCCCCACTCGAGGGTGGTTGAAATTTTTTATTTACCTTTATTAGACCCTTAGGAATAATATTCAACAATTAAAAATTCTGGAATTGAAAAAAAAGATTTTTAAAAAAATATTTTTATTCTAAGGGATGAAAATAGGGGTGTTCCCCCACTCGAGGGTGGTTGAAATTTTTTTTACCTTTATTAGACCCTTAGGAATAATATTCATCAATTAAAAATTCTGGAATCGAAAAATAGAATTTTTAAAAAAATATTTTTATCCTAAGGGATGAAAATGGGGGTGTTCCCCCACTCGAGGGTGAATGAAATTTTTTATTTTCCTTTATTAGACCCTTAGGAATAATATTCAACAGTTAAAAATTCTGGAATCAAAAAATAGAATTTTTAAAATAATATTTTTATTCTAAGGGATGAAAATGGGGGTGTTCCCCCACTCGAGGGTGGTTAAAATTTTTTATTTACCTTTATTAGACCCTTAGGAATAATATTCAACAGTTAAAAATTCTGGAATCGAAAAATAGAATTTTTAAAAAAATATTTTTTATTCTAAGGGATGAAAATGGGGGAACACCCCTTCCCCCACTCGAGGGTGGGTGAAATTTTTTATTTTCCTTTATTAGACCCTTAGGAATAATATTCAACAAATAAAAATTCTGGAATCGAAAAAAAAGATTTTTAAAAAAATATTTTTATTCTAAGGGATGAAAATAGGGGTGTTCCCCCACTCGAGGGTGGTTGAAATTTTTTTTACCTTTATTAGACCCTTAGGAATAATATTCATCAATTAAAAATTCTGGAATCGAAAAATAGAATTTTTAAAAAAATATTTTTATCCTAAGGGATGAAAATGGGGGTGTTCCCCCACTCGAGGGTGGGTGAAATTTTTTATTTACCTTTATTAGACCCTTAGGAATAATATTCAACAATTAAAAATTCTGGAATTGAAAAAAAAGATTTTTAAAAAAATATTTTTATTCTAAGGGATGAAAATAGGGGTGTTCCCCCACTCGAGGGTGGTTGAAATTTTTTTTACCTTTATTAGACCCTTAGGAATAATATTCATCAATTAAAAATTCTGGAATCGAAAAATAGAATTTTTAAAAAAATATTTTTATCCTAAGGGATGAAAATGGGGGTGTTCCCCCACTCGAGGGTGAATGAAATTTTTTATTTTCCTTTATTAGACCCTTAGGAATAATATTCAACAGTTAAAAATTCTGGAATCAAAAAATAGAATTTTTAAAATAATATTTTTATTCTAAGGGATGAAAATGGGGGTGTTCCCCCACTCGAGGGTGGTTGAAATTTTTTATTTACCTTTATTAGACCCTTAGGAATAATATTCAACAGTTAAAAATTCTGGAATCGAAAAATAGAATTTTTAAAAAAATATTTTTTATTCTAAGGGATGAAAATGGGGGAACACCCCTTCCCCCACTCGAGGGTGGGTGAAATTTTTTATTTTCCTTTATTAGACCCTTAGGAATAATATTCAACAAATAAAAATTCTGGAATCGAAAAATAGAATTTTTAAAATAATATTTTTATCCTAAGGGATGAAAATGGGGGTGTTCCCCCACTCGAGGGTGGGTGAAATTTTTTATTTACCTTTATTAGACTCTTAGGAATAATATTCAACAGTTAAAACTTCTGGAATCAAAAAATAGAATTTTTAAAAAATATTTTTATTCTAAGGGATGAAAATGGCTGTTCCCCCACTCGAGGGTGGGTGAAATTTTTTATTTTGGTTATTTACACCCTTAGGAATAATATTCAACAATTAAAAATTCTGGAATCGAAAAATAGAATTTTTAAAAAAATATTTTTATTCTAAGGGATGAAAATGGGGGTGTTCCCCTACTCGAGGGTGGGTGAAATTTTTTATTTTGGTTAATTACACCCTAAGGAATAATATTCAACAATTAAAAATTCTGGAATCTTAAATTGTTGAATAAAAAAAAAATAATAATTTCGTTGATCATAAACGTTGCAAACTTCACTTTCATAGACCAACTTACTTCTTAAGATACCCGGAAAGACTTTTTTTTTATTTATTTTTTTTTTATTTTAATTTTTCCCCCTCTAATTTTTTTTTACTTTATAAATAATGTTTGCTCTTTCATTATAAATATGTTATACATATACAGTCATTAAATTATTGGTTTTAGTAATTCACACGACAAGATATGAATATAATCAATCTAAATTAGAAGTAATTCACGCATTAGCGTTGGCAACCATTCACTTTTGAAAACTAAATTGCGATAAGAAATTGAGGTTTTTTTTTTATGTTCTCAGTTGCGATATTTAAATTAAATATGCTGTTTCCTTCGTTTTGTAGACGAATTTTTCTGAATGATAGTAATTTTTATTAATAAAGAGCCGTTCGGAAATTATTAACTGTAATTTCTTGATATTTTTGTAGAAAATTCTTTAATTTTGCAAGGAAATAATTTGCATTATTACTATTTGGAAATAATTTGCATTAATACTATTTCCTAAGTAAGAAGAATTAAATTAGTAAATTGCTTAATAAAATTTAAAGTTTATCAAAAATAAAGAAAAAAAATTTTTATAAATGCTTATCAAAAAAAAATTAATTTAAAAATACAATTATTTCTAAAAAAAATGTACGCTCTGTTTCTTTCAATATTCAATTCTTATCGAAAATTTAAACTGAAATTGATATTTAAATCAATTTAAAAATTTTAAATTAAAAAATTTTTTTCTTATTTTTTTATTAAAAAATTCTATCAGAATTCAATTATTTAAATACAAAAGTAAATAACTTATTGAATAATATTGTTATAAAACATAAAAATAACGAGTAATTAACTATCGATTTCTTCCTGATTTATAATAATCAAAGGTAGATTGAGTGTTAAAGGCATTATTTTATAATAAATAAATATTGTTACTATGTAACTTTCTAAAAATTATTTTTATATTTTATTATTTAAAAGTTTTAACTAAAATTAATTTTCCAAATCAATTTTTATTA
Organism: Leptopilina drosophilae; assembly: GCA_032873175.1. NCBI lineage: Eukaryota > Metazoa > Arthropoda > Insecta > Hymenoptera > Figitidae > Leptopilina > Leptopilina drosophilae. Next base: position 23,447,532 of record CM065487.1, read on the forward strand.
GAAAGTTCAACGAGAATTCAATTATTAAAATGCAAAGGTAAATTATTTCTTGAATAATTGAATGTTTCTGAAAATTTAATTCAGATAAAAAATTTTGTCAACAAATTTTTAAATAATAAATTTTTTTAAGAATTATTTCTTAAATAATTGAATGTTTCTGAAAATTTAATTCTTATAAAGAATTTTGTCAACAAATTTTTAAATAATAAATTTTTTTGACGAGTTTTAATACATTTTTTAAAATAATTACATTTTTCAAGGAGTTTGATAAAAAATTTGTAAATTTCTTTCTTAAAATCGTTCAATCAGAAACGTTGTAAACTTTGGCAACGTGGAATTTTGTAAAATTGAATTAAAAATACCAAATTTCAAGTATTTTGTTCCAACTTTTTGAAAATCAAATTTTGAAGAATTTTAATTCCGAAAATTTGAAAAAAAAATTCCTTTTTCAAGGAATTTGACAAAAAATTTGGAATTTGAATTCCTGTGAAATTTTTATTCTTTATGAAAATAATTTAATGTTTATATGTAGAATTTTATTAAAATTGTTTTTAAATAATTGAATTCTTTTGAAAAACTCTAACAGAAGATATTGAAAATCTTTGATTTGAGGACAATTTTTGAAAATAATTGAAATTTTTCCGAAAATTTATATTTTTATGGTTTTTGAAAGTATAGTTGAATTTTGGAGAAGAATTTTATTATTTTTAAAAATTATTAAAAATTTTGAGGAGAAAATAAAAAGACTTTTCAACATAATTTAAATTTTGCTAAAAATTTTATTACAATTTTTGAAAATAATTGAATTCTTTCGACAAGTTTTAATAAAATTTTTACTAATAATTACAATTTTCGAAAAATTTGGTTAGAATTTTATTAAAAACAATTGAAATTTCGCAATTAAGTTTTATTATTAACGAAAAAAATTTAAATCCCTAAGAAGAAATTTATTATTTTTAAACAATATTTAATTTTTCCAAAGAATATTACTATTCTTGAAAATAATTAAATTTCTATAATAATTTCAAATTTTTCCAAATTTACAATTTTTTCCCCAGTTTTAAATAAAATTCTTCTATAAATCCATTATTTTTGATAATTTATCAAAAACTTATTTAAGAATTGAAAAAATGTATTTTAAAAATTTTTAATTTAAAAACTTTTTTCTTATTTTTTTATTAAAAAATGCTATCAGAATTCAATTATTTAAATACAAAAGTAAATAACTTATTGAATAATATTGTTATAAAACATAAAAATAACGAGTAATAAACTATCGATTTCTTCCTGATTTATAATAATCAAAGGTAGATTGAGTGTTAAAGGCATTATTTTATAATAAATAAATATTGTTACTATGTAACTTTCTAAAAATTATTTTTATATTTTATTATTTAAAAGTTTAAACTAAAATTAATTTTCAAATCTATTTTTATTAGAAAGTTCAACGAGAATTCAATTATTAAAATGCAAAGGTAAACTATTTATTGAAATAAATAATTTTCTGAAATTAAAGATTTCAGAAAAAAATTTAATTTCTGAAAATTTAATTCTTATAATGAATTTTGTCAACAAATTTTTAAATAATAAATTTTTTTGTCGAATTTTAATAAAAATTTGAAAAATAATTACATTTTTCAAGGAATTCGATAAAAAATTTGTAAATTTGTTTCTTACAATCGTTAAATTATAAACTTTGTTAACGTGAAAGTTTGTAAAACTGAATTAAAAATACCAAATTTCAAGTATTTTGTTCCAATTTTTTGAAAATGAAATTTTGAAGAATTTTAATTTCGTAAATTTGAAAAATAATTACATTTTTCAAGGAATTTGATAAAAAATTTGGAATTTGAATTCCTGTGAAATTTTTATTCTTTATGAAAAGAATTTAATGTTTGTGTACAATTTTAGTAAAATTGTTTTTTAATAATTGAATTCTTTTGAAAAACTCTAATGGTAGATATTGAGAATGTTTTATTTGAGGAAATTTTTTGAAAATAGTTGAAATTTTTGCAAGAATTTCTATTATTAAAGTTTTTGAAAGTAATTGAATTTTGGTGAAGAATTTTATTCTTTTTAAAGACTATTGAAATTTTCACGAGTAAATAAAAAGATTTCCATATACGGAAAAATTTCCATGTAGCTTCATATAAGTTGAAAAAAATTAAGTTAAAGTTTAAAAAAAATTTTTTTTTCAAAATGGCCACCTAAAAGCATAAAAAATTCAAATTTTCAAATTTTTTTATATGAAATCTTTTCAAAATAAATTATTTCCTTACTTCAATATATAACAGTAAATAATTTACTGCAAATTAAATGTTTCTTAAAATTGAATTCATATAAAGAATTTTACAAACACAATTTTTATGAAATTACTACATTGTTTTGACAAATTTTAATAAAATTTTTAAGCATCATTACATTTTTCGAGGAATTTTTTATAAAATTGTATTGTTTAACTACAAAAGTTAATATTTTATTAAATAATTGAATAATTTTTAAGATTTAATTCTTGTAACGAATTTTATTAACAATTTTTTAATAATTCAATTCTTTTGACGAATGTTAACCAAATTTTTAAGAATAATTACATTTTTCTAAGAATCCCATTAAAATTGTACTAAAAATAATTAAAATTCAGCAATGAGCTTTACAATTTATGAAAATAATTGTATTCCAAAAACAAATTTATTATTTATAAAAATAATTGAATTTCTAAAAAAAATGAAATTAATTGAATTATTGCGATGTAATTTATAAAAAATAATTTTTCATTGAATTCCTGTACAATTTTTATTTTATTTATGAAAGTAATTAAAAGCTTTAGTTCAATTTTATTAATTTTTTTTTAATTTTTGAATTATTTTAAGAAATTTATTAAAATAGTAGATTTTATTGAAAATGAGGTGAGAAAATTTGTGGAAAATAATTGAATTTTTGAGAAGTATTTTGTTATTTCTAAAGATTGTTGTGACTTTTGGTTTTTTTTTAAATTTTGAACATAATTGAAATTTTGAAAGAAGAATTTCATTACGATTGGAAATAATTGATTTTCTGCAATAATTTGTAACTTCTCCAAAATACAATTTTTTAGAATGTTTTTACTAAAATTTTTCTATAAAGTAATTATTTTTAATAAATATTGAAACACTTGTTGACAAACTTAACAAATTCCAAGAAGAATTTGAATTTTTTACATTTTGCAATAATCTAAGTTTTTAAAAATTTCATAACATTATAGATTAAAATCTTTGAAAGTTGATTTATTTATGAATGTAATAAACGCAATTCTTTTAAAATTGAATTAATTTTGAAATATTTAAGTAAAATTTTCATTAAATAATTTCTAGTTAATAACTTTATGATTGTTCTTCAAGAATTATTTATTTAGAATGAAAATTTGTTGAATTAAACTTATTTAAAATGAAATTATTGTTAGAAATCGATAAACGGATGCTATCGCGGTATTAGAGTTTGTGTTGATTTCATAATTTATGATGAAAACAAAAGAGACACCAAAATTAATAATTTTCTTGCGAATTCTAAATAATAAATTTTTTCCAGTATTTTGTCTGAATTTTTTTCGAATTCTTAGCTTTAAAATATATTATTATTGTGGTTATATAATAGTAATAATCTGCATTTCAATTCGTATTTTACATTTATGAACAAATTTTGAATGGAATTTTTTTTTAAATTTGCTAATTTAATTTAAATAAGTTCTTTATAAAGAAATTTTCTTTTAGTTTATTAATTTTATTTAAAGAAGTACGTAAAAAAATAATAAAGAAAATTTCAATTATAATTATCAATTATTTTCTTCATCAAAAATGTTTTTCGGTTCAAAACCTGATTCTTGGTTTGAAACTTCTGGTTCAGTTGCAAAGTTGCTTTTCGATTCGAAAGCTGTATTAATTAACAGTATTAATAAAATAGTATTAATTAAATTAGAAAAATCTTCATGAAATCTGAAGAGACGGAAAGAATATTAAATTTTGAACAATAAATTTTTAACAATTGGGGTTTTATTATCATTATTTTTATTGAAAGGAGAAAAAGAGAGAGAGAGAGTATAAAGGAATGAAATTTTTGGGTTTTGAACAATAGGGCGCGTTTTGAATTGTCGTTCTGTTTTAGGTTTTTGTTGTTGTCGTTGTTTTTGTGAAGACGGCGTGTGTTCAATATTTGAGAGAATGGAATGCATAATAATAATAATTGTTAAAGAGGAATTTTAGTATGCTGGTGGGGTTGTTTATTTTCTTCTTTTTTTTTTAGATGTAAAGGTTATAAACGATACCGAGGGCCTTAATTGCGATATTTGATCGGACCGCGATTCGAATTCGCGTAGTCGCAGGTTTCGAGAGAGAGAGAGAGAGAGAGAGAAAGAGGCAAAGCTTGCATTGTGCGACCGGACCATATAGGGCCAGTCGAGTCTCTCGCGAGAAAGCGAACCTGCTGCACACACATTGCACATCCCCCTACCTTCCTTCTTTTCGTTTAGAGCGTGTGTTCGCTTGCAGTCAGCGTGACGGCATCACGAATAGCTCCATTCCACTTCAACGAGGACTGCATTTCCGACCAGAATTCAAGCAGAACTCAATTAATTTTCATCTCACTTTTATTCCCTTAGTGTCTCTTTTTATCTCTCTCCTTCACTCTCTGTCTCGTTCTCTCTCCTCTTTCTCTATCTTTATTCGCTTCTCTCTCTCGAAATTCTCATCCGTATGTGCTGAATTTTTTCATCCATTCTTGTTTGGGCCTTGATAGAACCAGGTCAGACCCAATTTAGGCCCTCTTTTTCTTTCCAAACTTGGAGCTAGTTGGAGTACTTGTTCACGGGCCGAAAATTGTACGAAATATTCTGCAAAGTTAGTTTGAAACCTCCTTTCCTGATTCAGAGCTGTTTTTCGGTTTCAAAATTGATTCTTGGTTTGAAACTTGTTTGCGTTTCGAAGTAGCTTTTCGGTCTGGAAACTTGTTTTAGCTTCGAAGTTATTGCTTTAGGTTTGAAATGTTGTCTCAGTTTTAGAGTTCGTTTTTGGTTTGAAAGTTTATTGCTTCATCAAAAATGGTTTTCGGTTCGAAAGCTGATTCTTGGTGTGTAACTTTTGGTTCAGTTGCAAAGTTGCTTTTCGGTTCGAAAGCTGATTCTTGGTTTGAAACTTTTGGTTCAGTTGCAAAGTTGCTTTTCGGTTCGAAAGCTGATTCTTGGTGTGAAACTTTTGGTTCAGTTGCAAAGTTGCTTTTCGGTTGGAAGGCTTGTCTCAAAATTAAAGATGTTTTTTGGGTTTTAAAGTTGATTCTCGCTTTGAAACTTTTGTTTTAGCTCCAAAGCTGTTTCCGTGTTTGAATACTTGTTTTAGTTCTAAAGTTGTTTTTAGGTTTGAAAGCTTGTTGTTTCAGTTTCAACGATGTTTTTGACTTTCCAAGTTGTTACGGTTTCGAAATTGTTTCTAGATTTTAAAGCTTGTTGTTTTAGTTTCAACTTTGTTTTTGACTTTCAAGGTTGTTTCAGTTCCAAAGTTGTTCTACTTCCTCTGCTTGTATTTTTGTTTCTAACTTCGCTTTTGTTATTTTAGCTTCGAATTCTTCTCTTGAAGTCGAATGCAAAAAAAAAAAAAATAAGAAACGAAAGCTTAAGAAGATGATGCTGAGATTTGAAGTAGCATCTGAACAACAGAAGCGAAATTAGAAGCTGAAGTTGTAGCAGAAGATTAAATAGAAGCAACATCAAAAACAAGAGTAGAAGTAGAAGCATAAGGAAAATTTTTGAACCATATTCCTTTCGTGCTTTTTACTTTACTTCAGTCTCTAGTCGTTCATCTTTTATTTTTACTTTTGGTTTTGATTTTGCTTCTCTTGGAACTTCTGCTTCTACTTTAGCTTCTATCTTTGCTTTTGTTGTTCTGATATTATTACCAAATTCCGCATTATTTTCTGCTTCATCTTTTGTTTCTTCTTATGCTGCAGATCCTTTAAATTTTGTATTTCTTCTTTAGCTTCTAATTTTGCTTCTTATGTTTTGGTTTTATTTCCAACTTCAGCATCTTCTTGTGCTTTATTTTTTTATTCTTTTTTTGTTTTAGATTCGTTAGATTTTGCTTCTACTTCAGCTACTAATTTTGCTTCTGATGTTCGAATTTGATTTCCAAATTCAGCATCATCTTCTGTTCCTTCTTTTGCTGTAGATGTTGCTTCTGCTTTAAGTTTAGCTTCTTGTGTTCTGATTTTATTTTCAAATTCAGCATCATCTTGTGCTTTATTCTATGTTTTTTGTTTTTGTTTTAGATTCTGTAGATTTTGTTTCTGTTGCTATTTCAGCTGCTAATTTTGCTTCTGTTCTTCTTATTTTATTTCAAAATTCAGCATCGTCTTCTACTTCAACTTTTGTTTCTTGTTCTGTTGCAGATTTTGCTTCTGCTTTAACTTTAGCTTTTAATTTTGCTTTTGATGTTCTGTTTTTATTTCCAAATTCAGGTTCATCTTTTATTTTATTTTATGCTGCAGATCCTTTAGGTTTTGTTTCATCTTTAGCTTCTAATTTTTCTTCTTATGTTTTGGTTTTATTTCCAAATTCAGCAACATCTTCTGCTTTATTTTTTGTTTTAGATTCTTTAGATTTTGCTTCTACTTTAACTGCTAATTTCGCTTCTGCTTTTCTGACTTTATTTCCAAATTCAGGTTCATCTTTTGTTCCTTTTTATGCTGCAGATCCTTTAGATTTTGTTTCATCTTTAGCATCTAATTTTGCTTCTTATGTTTTGGTTTTATTTCCAAATTCAGCATCATCTGCTTTATTTTTTGTTTTAGATTCTTTGGATTTTGTTTCTTGTTTTGTTGTAGATTTTGCTTCTGCTTCAACTTTAGCACCTAATTTTGCTTTTGATGTTCTGCTTTTATTTCCAAATTCAGGTTCATCTTTTGTTTTATTTTATGCTGCAGATCCTTTAGATTTTGTTTCATCTTTAGCTTCTAATTTTGCTTCTTATGTTTTGGTTTTAAGTCCAAATTCAACATCATCTTCTACTTCAACTTTTGTTTCTTGTTTTGTTGTAGATTTCGCTCATGCTTCAAATTTAGCTCCTAATTTTGCTTTTGATGTTCTGTTTTTATTTCCAAATTCAGCTTCATCTTTTGTTCCTTTTTATGCTGCAGATCCTTTAGATTTTCTTTCATCTTTAGAATCTAATTTTGCTTCTTATGTTTTGGTTTTATTTCCAAATTCAGCAACATCTTCTGCTTTATTTTTCGTTTTAGATTCTTTAGATTTTGCTTCTACTTTAACTGCTAATTTCGCTTCTGCTTTTCTGACTTTATTTCCAAATTCAGCATCATCTTTTGTTTTGCGTTTTTACTCTAGATCCTTTAGATTTTGCATCTGCTTCTTCCACTTTAGCTTCTTATGTTTTGATTTCATTACCTGCTTCCGCCTCTACTTTAGCTTTCACTTCTTAATTAACTACCAAAGTCATAACTAAACTAATCGATAATCATAAAAAAGAAAAGGAAGCAAATAGAAGATGTATAAATTTATTCACTATTTATCTCGTCGCTTTGTTTTCAAAAAAAAAAAAAAACAAATAATAAATAATAGAAAAATTCTTTTCACCCGCGCGAGTATAATAAACTTGCTTATTGTCGTGAACGGGAAAAGATCTCATTTTACACGTCGTATATATCTTCTCGTTTTCTCATGGACCATCAAGCATTTCTCATCTCGTGTGGGATGTACACACTCATGATGTCGTGCACCCTCCGGACATGTTAGAAACGAGCATGACGGTTTCTCGATGGCACGCGAACCGCATCATACATATTTGTATGAGTGTGTGAGTGTAAAAGAGGAAAGGAGATGTGAATGTTGAATCCGAAACGAAACACCTACGCTGATATCACGAGAGTGCCTCAAACTGCATCGCTATCAGCTCGTCTAAACTCTCCCAACTCTTAACTTTATATATATTACCGAGTTTTCTCTTTCCTGCCACTTTACTCAATTCGCCACACGCTAAATTACGATCAATTTGAAAGCAGCTTTTGATACTTGAGTTGGAGTATTATGATGATTTATTTATGCTATTGGTTCTTATATTAATCCTGTATTATGGTTTTTTTGTATTATAGGAGAATTATTACACGGATTTTATCGAATTGAGGGGAAAAAATCAAAATTGTTCCCTTGCAACAGTTTTGATTTCTTTCTCTCAATTTACTATATCCTTGGAATAACTATTATGAATTAGTAAAAATTAGGATCCAATGAAAAAATCAAAATTGAGAGAAAAAATCAAAATTGTTCCCTTGCAACAATTTTGATTTTTTCTCTCAATTTACTATCCTTGGAATAACTATTATGAATTAGTAAACATTAGGATTGAATGCTTTTGATAATAATCAGGCCTCGGATATTATGATTTTTTCGACTTTTTCCAACTATTTTCAAATAATCCGACTTTTATCGATTTTTATTAAAAAATTGCGACTTTTTCGACTGTTCTTCCAAATTTTGCGCTAAAATACATTATTTTTGGTTTAAAATGCCTTATTTCGATTTTTATACCGTGCAAAGTATAACTTTTCATAGACAAACTTTTGGAAGTTTATTCCTCTAACAGTTTTCTAATTAAATGTTTCAAAATATTACAATTAAAAAGCTTTTCAATAATTAAAAATCTGTAAAATTTAATTGAAACTAAATCATCTTTTCAAGGGTTTTATTCCAATTTTTGAAAATTAACTTTTAAAGAATTTTAATTGAAAACTTTTTGAAATAATGTTAAATTATCAAAAATTATAAAAAATAATCGTCAAGTGTAGATTCAATAGAAATGAAAATTAATGAAAAATGGGTTTTAAAAATAATGTTAAAATAGTTTAGAAAAGAATAATTCTCTAAATTATTACGTTCTAATTTTTTTAAATTCAATTATTTTCAATTTTTCCGAAAATTAAAATTCGTATGCAAAATAATAAAATTAAAATTGTTCAAAATTATTTTCAACATTTTGGAGGAAATAATCGTATATTCGAAATTTTTAGTTAAAATTCTTGAAAACAATTTGGTTTTAAATTATACAAAAATTCTTGAAATATTTTTGAAAAATTATATATTACAATATTTATAAAAAATTAATTCTTACAATTGTTTTATTAGAATTTTTTAAGATTCAATTATCTTCGAATAAAGTAAATAGAATTTTTTTTAAATTTGTGCTACTTTAGAATTTTTCAGAAATAATTTATTTTTAATTATAATTTTTTTGAAAAATTTCATTACTTTTTTTATATTTTTAAAAAAGTTAATTATTTTTCAAAAGATTTTGACAAATTTTGAATGGTTTTTTTTAAATGTTTTACTAAATTTAAATTTGTTTTGAAAAGATTTTACCAAATTTGAGTTTTTTAGATATTTTTTAATTGTATTTAATTGTAAAACTTTTTCTGTATTTTCAATAAATTATTAATAAATATTTTTAAAAAGTTAATTTTTACGAATTTCTTTATTAAAATTTTTGAAAATGTTCCACCTTAACTAATATTTTTAAATAGAAAAAAGTGGACGGTTTAAATTATTATAAAAAATTTGATTCCTTTTATTTAAATAATTGAATTTTTGAAGAAATTGCAAAAAATGATTAAAAAATCGTATAGATATTTGATTTAGAGATGAAGTATTAGTTAAAAATTGTATTTCTTTATTACAATTTTTGAAAATGTTCTACCTTAATTAATATCTTTAAATAGAAAAATGTAACGTTTAAATTATTAAAAAAAATTGGATTTTTTATACAGCACTACTTTATAATTTTTTCAGAAATAATTGATTTATAATTAAAATTCTTTGAAAAATTTCATTACTTTTTTCCTTTTTTTAAAAAAACACAATTATTTTTCGGAAGATTTTGACAAATTTTGAATTATTTTTAAAATGTTTTACTAAATTGAAATCAGCTTTGAAAAGATTTGACCAAAATTCAATTTTTTTGACATTTTTAAATTATATTTCATTGTAAAACTTTTTGTATTTTTCATAAATCATTTAGAAATATTTTTAAAAAGTTAATTTTTACGAATTTCTTTATTAAAACTTTTGAAAATGTTCTACCTTAATTAATATTTATAAATAGAAAAAAGTGGACGGTTTAAATTTATTATAAAAAATTTGATTCTTTTTATTTAAATAATTGAATTTTTTGAAGAAATTACAAAAAATGATTAAAAATTTATGTAGATAATTGATTTTGAGATGAAGTTTAGTTAAAAATTGTAGAAAGTAATTAAATTTTTAAAATGGTTATAGTTTTATAATTTTTAGAAATTATTAAATTTGAAAAGTTGAAATTTAAAAAACTTTATTTGCTGCGAAGAAAGTAAGAAGTATTTGAATATTTATTTAGCAAAATTATACAAGTTTTGATTAATTTGATTTTTTGTGACAGCACTGAATTAAGAAATCGACTTTTTCAACTTTTTTTCTATTTTTAATCGACTTTTTTTGTTCGTTAAAGTCGATCCGAGGCCTGTAGTATGAATAAATTACACTGATTTATCGAAACTGAGGTGAAGAAAATCAAAATTGTTTTCATAGTTTTCGTCTCAGTTTTGACATTCTTGAAGAAAATCTTCGAATTTGTCAAATTGAGGTGAAGAAAATCAAAATTGTTTTCATAGTTTTCGTCTCAATTTTGACATTCTTGAAGAAAATCCACGAATTTGTCAAAATTGGGAGTAAATTGAATGCTAAATGAAAGTTTTAGATGGGAAAAAATTTCTAATTCGGGGGGAATCGAAGCATTGACAGTTTATGCGATCGAAGCGCGCGCGCGCCTTTAACGACTACGGCCAACAGGCATTTGTAAAAACAAACACGAAAAATAAGTTTTTCTCTGACATAACATTAATTATTTACGTTAATTATAATAGCTGAATCATCAAAACATGGGAAATGTCAGGAACAAAGAAAATACAATTTTTTTTCTCACTGTCCTCATTTTTTTCGGTAATTAAATTATAATTCTACAATAATTTATAGTCTTCTAATAGAAAAATGGAGTTTTGAGTTCGCAAACAATTTCTTTATTTTCATGTATTCAACAAACAGACTATAATGATCGTTTACAACGTCACTGCTTCATGTGCCAATTGCCCCAATTCTTTCAAATCCCTTAAGCTACGATCGATCTTCCATTTCTCTCTTTCTCTCTCTCTCTGTCTCTCTCTCATCCTTAATCAAGAGCAATTTTCAACATTCACTTATATACTGAGAATTTAAGATGTTCCACGAGTTAAAATTATATATATTCTCTCTCAACTTACTTACTTTACTTAGTTATTAACCTAGAAGTGAAAATTAGAGTGAATTTGAGTGATATTTCAAGGAATTGCAAACTTTATTGACAAATATGTCGAAAATAGTTTCTTGATATAATAAAGTCAAAAAGGAGAGAGAGAGAAAGAGGGGAAAAATTGTTATATTATAGGATTTTATAATTCTTGTGGCTTTTCTCTTTTTTTCTTTGAAACTGTTTACATTTGGATTGTTATATATTCGCGGATGCTTTTAAATTTAGTTTGATTTAATTTTAGATTCTGTTAGTGTTACAGAGGTACATTTAAACTTTTGCATACTATTTTCACTGTGTGTCTAAACATTAAAGCTGTTTTCAATTACGTCATGAGAGTAGTGTCTGCATTATATGCAGTAGTTTGAAAAAGAAAAAGAAAGTTTTCTTAGCCTTTTTGTTTTGAATAAATCGGCGAAAAAAAATTTATTTCCCCGAAAGAAAATATTTAGTGAAGACAAAACCGATGTTTTAATTAACTATCAAGGTTTTAATTATGTTTTGAAAACTAAAAATTAATTTTGCATATTTCTCATTATAGAAACAAGAGTGGAGAAAATAATTCTCAAGTTTTTTTTTTTTTTTGGATATACACAGTATGTTTAAGAGAAGGAGGTCAAATTCTGAATTCATTGCTCTCATTTTATATGATAAATAGAAGGAAAGTTTGTAGGAAAATATTTATGTTGGAAAATTCGGTTATCCTGACACCATTTATAATGTTGTTGTTTTAAAAATAATTTTTTTTTTTCGAAATTATTTGTTGGGACAAGTCGAGGGGGGTGAATTACTGGCGCCTCTTAGACGCGATACACAATTGCTTAAGGCTCATAAAAAGGGTTAAACGAATTACATATTGGATCTTCTATATACCCGATGATGATGATGATGATGATCATCATCATTATTATACAAGAGATTATTATACAAGAGATATAAAATACATGATTTTATTTACTATCTTGATGGTTGTTTCTAGTCTAAGTGCATATTACTGATAAAAAAAATTCGTTTGTATGTTCCGATGATCGATAAATACGCATCGTACATAGTAGTGTTGAACGAGTTCGTGACAAGATTCAAGAGAAAGAGAAGGAGAGGGAGGAAAATAGTTTCTCGCCTCTTTCGATGGTATTGCGCACGCTCAATGAAAAAGAGAATAAAAAATACGATTCATCTTCTGATATCATTTTTTTTTAATTCGTTTGTTTATTTGTGTAATGGTCGTGACTGATGAACTTTCAAATGAATGATGGTTTATTTCTTCTTCGAAGTAAATTTATTATTTTCTTCAAATTAAATTTACTTATTTTTTCTTCAAACCAAATTTAGTTATTTCTTTTTCAAACCAAATTTACTTATTTCTTCTTCAAACCAAATTTACTTATTTCTTCTTCAAACCAAATTTACTTATTTCTTCTTTAAACCAAATTTATTCATTTATTCTTTAAACCAAATTTATTCATTTCTTCTTTAAGCAAAAATTTACTTAATTCCTCTTCAAACCAAATTTACTTATTTCTTCTTCAAACCAAATTTACTTATTTCTTCTTCAAACCAAATTTACTTATTTCTTCTTCAAACCAAATTTACTTATTTCTTCTTTAAACCAAATTTACTTATTTCTTCTTCAAACCAAATTTACTTATTTCTTCTTCAAACCAAATTTACCAACGTTGCAATTCAACCTGAAAACCTAAAAATGTCAGGGAATTTTATAAAAATTGAAAAACCCTGGAAAAGTCAGGGAATTTTTTCGAAATCCTGGAAATTTGTTGTTTTCTAAGTGCATTTATTCTTTAAATCTAATTTTACATAGATATTTCAAAATTCATTCAATTTTAAAAGAGTCAAGTTTACGATTTTCATAATTAAATGAACTAAAAACGATTTTCATTTGAAATTTTGTAAAATTTCAATTTTAAATGAATGTGATTAGAAATTTTGAAAAACCTAGATTTAAACAAAAAATTTTAATAACTAAAATTGTTCTGAAATTATAGTTAATTTTTTAAATGTATATTTAATCGATCTTTGAAAATAATGGATTTATCGAAGAATTTTATAGTTAATACCACTAGAACAAATTGAATTTTATGCAGTAATTATCAATTATTTTATTTATTTATTTATTCTTCAAAGAATTAAATTATTTTCAAAAATTTGAATGAAATTCCTTTGTAACAATTCAATTTTTTTAAAAATAATTTTAATAACATTCTTCGTAGAAATTTAAGACATTTCAAAACATTGTCAAAATTCAATTATTTTTAAGATTAAGTATTTTAATAAAATTTTACAAAAGAATTCAACTATTTTAAATGAATTTCAATAAAATTAGTCCCAAGAATTCAATTATTTTCAAAAGGAATAAATTCTTCGCAAAAATCAAATTATGTTCGAAAATTTACAAAAATTTTAGTCAAAATTTCAATTATCTTTAGAATACAATTTTTCTCTGAAATTCAATTATTTAGAAAAATTTGAATAAAATTCTTGTCAGAATGTCAATTATTTTTAATATATTCTATAAAATTCGTTTCATCAAATTACTTGAAAACTGAAATTATTCTTAAAAGTTTTATTAAAATCTGTTAGGAGAAGTCAATTTTTATTCAAGTTTTTAGAAATGATTAAATTTTCAAAAGGTTTTAAATTAAAATCTTTGAAACTTTGAATTTTTTATACTTTTAACGAACAATTCTGTAGAATTAATTTTTTTAAAAAGTTTACTTGGCGCTTTTTTACTGTAATTTCTTCAAAAATTATTTTCATCATTACTATTATTATTTTTAGAATTTTGAAACTAAAATCTTTTTTAAATCAATTAATTTTAATAATTTTCTAAAATGTTCTTTGACAATTTTCAAATCCATTTGTTTACAATATTCAATTTTAGGAAATTTTAATTATTCGTAAATTCTTAAATTAAATATTTGTAAGAAATTAAAAACTTGAAATTTTATCTAAAATTTTAACTGAAATTCATTTTAAAAATCAATTATTGTCAGAAAATTTTACGAGAATTTAACTATTTAAATACATAAACAAAGATAATTTATTGAATAGTTGAATTTTTTTAAAAATTCTATTCCAGTAAAGAATTTTATCAACTAATTTTTTAAATAATAGAATTCTTTTGACGAATTTTAATAAAATTCTAAAGAATAATTACATTTTTGAGAAATTTTATTAAAATTATATTTAAAAAAAATTGAAACTCTATAATGATTTTTTGAAATTTGAAATTTTAGTTTTTTGGAAAAATAATTGAATGTTCGTGTAGAATATTTAAAAAATTTTTTGTTTAATAATTGAATTTTTCGACTAAAAAATAAATATTTTGTTAAATAATTGAATGTTTCTTAAAATTGAATTTTTATAAAGAAGTTTATCAACAAATTTTTAAATAATTGAATTCTTTTGAAAAATTTTAATAAAATTGTTAGGAGTAATTTTATTTTTTGAGAAATTTGATAAAAATTATATATATATATATATATATATTAAAAAATAATTGAAATTCTGCCAAGAATTTTTTAAAATTTTTTCAAAAATGTTTGAATGTCGGAGAAAAATGTTATTATTTATAAAAGTAATTGAAAATTGACTAGAATTTTTGTTAATTTTTGAATATAATTGGACTTTTGCGAAAAATTATATTACTTTCGAAAATAATTAAATTCTTGTGACGTATTTTATTAAAATTTCTTTTTAAATAATTTAATTCTTTTGTTAAAATTTTTTGAAATGGTGCACATTGAAAATAATTGATTTTTGACAATTTTTTTTGAAAAAAATGTTAAATTTTTGAAAATAATTTAATTCTTTGAAGAATTTTCTTCTACAAATTAAGCTCGAAGATTTTTTCAAATTAGGATTAAGGAATTAAATGAATTAATTTAATTAACTTAAATAATTTAATGAATTTAATTAATTTAATTTTTTAATGAATTTCATTAATTTAATTTTTTAATTTTTTAATTTTTTAATTTTTTAATTTTTTAATTTTAATTAATTTAATTAGGAATTCTTTAAATTAAGCTTAAAGGCTTCTTGAATAATTGATTTTGAAGAATTGTCCAAAATAAGAATTCTGTGGAACTATGAAACAAATTGATTACAAAGTTGTGATGAAGATTCTTTGTTATAATTAATTTTTCCCAAAAAAGAACTCCGACGAAAAGTACCTAAGATGCAAATAATTTTTAGGTTACGCTTTGCTTTCATCTTCATTAAAATTCCGTGTTTGATTTTGTAAATTCAGAATCAGTTTCTAATTATTTTGTATAAGAAGACAACAGTGCGTTCTATATTTGAGAAATGTATTTTCATTTCCAAAAATTGCAAACATGATTTTTGGGTTTCCTTTCTTCGTTTCCCTCTTTTAAACGTTCGAGGACAATATTTTCAATAGGAAGAAAAATTTATTTAATGTTTTAAAAAAAAAAACAGACTCTCTGATTATGTTTGCATGTTAAAAGACGCAAAAATGTAGGTCATTGCTATTTTTAATTTCTTCTCCTCTGAATGCGTGTTGAGATAAAAAGATAAAGACTTTGACATATGCTTGAAAAGAGTTTATACACCTATACAAGATCTTGGGTGTTGCATCTCTTCCTTTGTTTTAAGTTTCCTTCAAGAACTCTTTTTTTTCTCTCTTCTCCAGAGATGAGTGTGAATAAACTTCAGACTATTTTGAACCCATTTTGATCCTTTTCTGGAATCGAGATATTTTTTTTCTTGAAGTATTTTTTTTTTCTTTTCTGTATCACTAAGTGAACAGAAACAACATTTCATTAGTTGTTTTGAAATGTAGCCTGATTTTCGTGAAGTTCGTTTTGTCTAAAATAATCTGTTGTTTAACCAATTTTTTTTTTTTTTGGTTTTTGGAAACAGAGGAAAATTGGGGTCAGTATTTGTAAAATTAGTTGTTTTGAAATGTAGTTTGATTTTCGTAAAGTTCGTTTTGTCTAAAATAATCTGTTGCAGTTATTAACCAATTTCTTTTTTTTTTGGTTTTTGGAAAAATAGGAAAATTGGGGTCAATATTTGTAAAATTTGTTGTTTTGAAATGTAGCTTGATTTTCGTGAAGTTGGTTTTGTCTAAAATATTCTGTTTACCAGTTTTTTTGTTGTTTTTGGAAAAATAGGAAAATTGGGGTCAATATTTGTAAAATTAGTTGTTTTGAAATGTAGTTTGATTTTCGTGAAGTTGGTTTTGTCTAAAATATTCTGTTTACCAGTTTTTTTGTTGTTTTTGGAAAAATAGGAAAATTGGGGTCAATATTTGTAAAATTAGTTGTTTTGAAATGTAGTTTGATTTTCGTGAAGTTGGTTTTGCCTAAAATATTCTGTTTACCAGTTTTTTTATTGTTTTTAGAAAAATAGGAAAATTGGGGTCAATATTTGTAAAATTAGTTGTTTTGAAATGTAGCCTAATTTTCGTGAAGTTGGTTTTGTCTAAAATAATCAGTTGCAGTTTTTAACCAATGTTTTTTTTGGTTTTTGAAAAATAGGAAAATTGGGGTCAATATTTGTAAAATTAGTTGTTTTGAAATGTAGCCTAATTTTCGTGAAGTTGGTTTTGTCTAAAATAATCAGTTGCAGTTTTTAACCAATGTTTTTGTTTTTGGTTTTTGAAAAATAGGAAAATTGGGGTCAATATTTGTAAAATTAGTTGTTTTGAAATGAGAGTTTGATTTTCGTGAAGTTGGTTTTGTCTAAAATATTCTGTTTACCAGTTTTTTTGTTGTTTTTGGAAAAATAGGAAAATTGGGGTCAATATTTGTAAAATTAGTTGTTTTGAAATGTAGCTTGATTTTCGTGAAGTTGGTTTTGTCTAAATTCTGTTTACCAGTTTTTTTGTTGTTTTTGGAAAAATAGGAAAATTGGAGGACAATGTTTGTAAAATTTCTGAAAAAAGAGGAACTATGGTTGAAGAATTAGAAGGAGAGGATAAAAAATTGAATTTGAGTAACGAATGCACTAATTCACGATGACGTGGCTTATATTTTGGATATTCCGCAGACAAAGTTTGCCAACGAGTCTCCTCTCTGCATAGTTCGGTATTGGCAAAGTTTAGAATCGATTCGTGCTAATCAGGGCTTGTAACCAAAGAAGGGTTAAGGGCATTTAAGAGCGCCTGACTAGAATATCGCGAAACCACCCATGGGAGAGTTTTGATATAGCAACCGAAACCATTAATTTTCATTTCCTATAAGATTTTATCGTTCACACTATTCCCAAAATTTTATTCAACTTTGACTATTAATTCATATAGTTTATTGTCTCGACAGTTTTCGATTGTAAATTATTCCCTTACTTATGCTTCGCTATTGCCTCGCTTTTGCTTCGTTTTTGCCTCGTTTTTGCCTCGTTTTTGCCTATCGGGAAATTATTTATCTTGAAATTAAAATATAATTCTTTTCGTTAATATAAGTACCTTTCTCACAACTTTTCGAAGGGTATCCAAATTGAGACAAACAGTTTTGATTTCTTTTTTTGTCCCGATTTGATAATTTTAGCAAACCTGGGAGCTTGTTCTAATTACCCCAGTTCACATAATTTTTTCCTTTTGTGAATTTAAGTATTTGTATATAGAAAAATTGTCGTGAAAATCCCCAAGGGGTCCTTGATATACGATAATATAGGTCGACGCGATAGTATAAATGAAGAAGTCTAGACGGTTACAAAAAAAAACTGGCAAAAATCAATAAATTTAATGCAAGTTTTCTTATTTGGATTTTTGTGAAATATATCATGCGCGAAATTAGGTCAGTTTGAGGTCATCTCGTGTATATTTGAATAAAAATAATACGGACGTGAAGAATAATAATGTCAATGAGTAGAGACAAGTTGCGATGTTAATTATTATTTTTATGAAAAAAAAATATCCTGCCTCGAATTTCCAACAATGACACCATCAATCATTAGTCAATTATTGGTATAAGGTTCATCTCGTGTATCTATATATGTCAAAAGAAACGACCAGGCAACAGGCTGATGACCACTCAACAGCTGCAACCGTTTATGTCACATTGGAAATAAAATGAATTTGTTTCTTCAATCATCATGTGTCACATACACATATTCCATTCGATTATTATCAATCTCGTCATTTTGAATAATTAATCTCTCGACATTTCAAAGGTTCTTTTAAGTCTGACACTTTATAGTCTTCATTCACGATTATTCTATAGTTTGGAATTTCAATTTTTGACGAAGGGAATTATTTTTTTTAAGCTCTGGACTCGTGTTTGACTTCCTAATTGAAAAGTGGTCCCTAGTCAGGGTTGCCACAGGTCAGGGAAGTCAGGGAATTCAGGGAAAAGTCGGGGAAAGTAAAATTGGTCAGGGAAGTCAGAGAAAAATCAGGGATTTTTAGTAAAAGTACTCGAAAAAATCAAATTTTAAAAATTCATAAAAAAAACTCTAAATTTTCATGTTTTTTTGTTTGCCTTGTAAATTAAAAAATAACCACGAATTTTGATACAAAACCTTCAATTTTTTCTATTTCAGACAATAATTTCTTTTAAAATAACTTAATTTTTAAAGAACTATCATAAAATTATGACTTATAAATTATGTAATAAATAATTTTTACAATTTACATAAATACTAGATTGATAAAAGAATTTTAATTAAAAATACTAGAAAACTTTAATTTTGGAAAAGTTACGAATAATTACGGAAATTCAATTATTTTCAAAAGTAATAACATTTTTCGCTGAAATTCAATTACATTCAAAAATTTTAAAAAATTCTGGCCATTTCAATTATATCTTTAAAAATAAAAAAATTCTTCTCCAAAATTCAATTATGTTCAAAATTTTTTTAAAATTTCTCGTCAAAATTTCAATTATCTTTATAAATAATACGATTCTTCTTTAAAATTCAATTACTTTTAAAAACATTAATAAAATTTTTTGAAAAATTTAACAGGAATTCAATAATTAACGAAATTTTTGATGAATTTCTTCTAAATAAACCAATTATTTTCATGAATAATAAAATTTTCACAGGAATTCAATTATTTAATATAAAAAATATCAAATAATTTTACGAGAAATATCAATTATTTAAAAAAAATTTTATAAAATTCGTCGCAAGAGTTCAGTTATTGAAGAAAATTTAACAAAGTTCTTTTCAAGAATTCAATTATTTTTATAAATAGGAAAATTCTTCGCCGAAATTCAATTATTTTAATAAACTTGAATAAAATTCGTTGGAAGAATTAAATTATTTTCAAAAGTAATAAAACTCTTCGCAGAAATTTAATTATGTTCAAAAATTTTTGTCAAAATTTCAATTATCTTTATAAATAATAAAATTCATCAATATTCAATTATTATAAAAAAAAATTTTAAATTCTCGTCAAAATTTCAATTATTGTTATAAATAATACAATTCATCTTTAAAATTGAAATATATTTAAAAACTTGAATAAAATTCTTGTTAAAATTTCACAGAAATTCAATAATTTATGCTATTTTATGTTCTTAAAGTTTCGAACGTTCAAATGAACGACAATATTTTATTTACTTCTTCCAATTTTTATTTTTTACCAAAAAAATTTTTTGAGATTAACCCTCCGTCACACACCTTGGAAAAAATTACGACTTTACACAGGTTTAGAGGGAATCCCTCACCACATTGTAAAATAAGCGACATTACAACATAAACAAAGGAATCAACAAAAATTTAATTTTAACACAAACTTACAAATATGTAGTAAATTATTCTAAATTATAAAATTAATAAAATTAATTTTCGGTCTCAAAAATAATAACTAATTACACGAACGCACACCTTCGAAGGAATTACACTTTACATGTAAAAATAATGTAACATTAACAAATAAGCAAAAAAATCATAAAATAGTTTATTTTAATTATATTTATAATATAATTTTGCCATTAACCAACAGTGGAACAAAAAATGTTTTGAAAATTTGATTTTTTTAATCAACATAACCTCACTTTTTCGAGTTTTTTCTAGCTTTGAAGCTTCATAATTAAATATTAATTATGTTTAAACTAAATGTTTTTTTAGAAATGTGTTGAGGAGTAAATTGTCGAAAGGTATAGAAACTGATTTTATTTTGCAATGAGGAAAACAAAAGTTATTTTAAAAATACTGAAACCGTAGAGGGAATCCCTCCCTAGGTGTGTGACGGAGGGTTAAAACAAATTAATTCTAAAGTAAATGTTGTTTAATTTCAATTATTTTCCTTTTTTAAATAGTATTTTTCTAAGAAAATTAGGGTGAAAAAAAATTTCGTTCATTTGAGCGTTCAAAACTTTAGCCACATAAATTTTTAATAAATTTCTTTGAAATAATTCTATTATTTTCACAAATAATAAAATTTTCACGCGAATTCAATTATTTAATATACAAAATTTCACAAAATTTTCTGAAAAATATTAATTATTTAAGAAGATTTTTATAAATTTCGTCGCATGAATAAATTATTTTAAAAAAATTAACAATGTTCTTTACAAGAATTGAATTATTTTTATAAATTTAATAAAATTCCTTACCGAAATTCAATTATTTTAGAAAAATTTTAATATTTTTGGAAATTTTTTAAAATTATTTTCATGAAGAATAAAACTCATCGCAGGATTTTAATTAATTTTGGATACAATATTTTAATCAAATTCCTCGACAAATGTAATTATTCTTAAAAATTTTATTAAAATTTGTCAAAAGAATTCAATTATTTAAAAATTTGTTGATAAAATTCTTTATGAGAATTCAATTTCAACAAACATTCAATTATTTAATAAATTATTTATTTTCCAATTTAAATAATTGATTTTTTCTAGAATTTTCTAATAAAAATTGATTAAAAAATGAAATTACCGAATAATCGATTTATTGTTTATAAAAATTGAATTATTGAATTATTGAATTGCATTATTGCAGAAATTTAATTATGTTCAAAAATTTTTGTCGAAATTTCAATTATCTTTATAAATAATAAAATTTATCAATATTCAATTATTTTAAAAAGTTTTTATAAATTCTCGTCAAAATCTCAATTATTGTTATAAATAATACAATTCTTCTTCAAAATTAAAATATATTTAAATACTTGAATAACTTATTTATTTTTCAATTTAAATAATTGAATTTTTTTAGAATTTTCTAATAAAAATTAATTAAAAAATGAAATTACCGAATAATCGATTTATTGTTTATGAAAATAATTGAATTATTGCAACGAATTTTATTAAAATTTTTTCAAATAATTGAATTTTTTTGCGAAAATTTAGTAACTTTTAAAAATAATTGAATTCTTGCGAAGGATTTTATTAGGATTTTTGTAAATAATTAAATTTTTGTTGAAAAATTTCATGGTTATTTAAATTATAACAAAACATGAATCCGAAATTCAATTATTTTTATAAACTTGAATAAAATTCGTTGGGAGAATTAAATTATTTTCAAAAGTAATAAAACTCTTCGCAGAAATTTAATTATGTTCAAAAATTTTTGTCGAAATTTCAATTATCTTTATAAATAATAAAATTTATCAATATTTAATTATTTTAGAGAGTTTTGATAAATTCTCGTCAAAATCTCAATTATTGTTATAAATAATACAATTCTTCTTCAAAATTAAAATATATTTAAATACTAGAATAACTCATTTATTTTTCAATTTAAATAATTGAATTTTTTTAGAATTTTCTACTAAAAATTGATTAAAAAATGAAATTACCGAATAATCGATTTATTGTTTATGAAAATAATTAAATAATTGCAACGAATTTTATTACAATTTTTTCAAATAATTGAATTTTTTTGTGAAAATTTTCAACTTTTAAAAATAATTAAATTCTTGCGAAGGATTTTATTAGGATTTTTGTAAATAATTAAATTTTTATTGAAAAATTTCATGGTTATTTAATTTATAACAAAACATGAAGAAGGTGATCGCCTTCTTTATGCTTTTAATACTATTCTTATAAATTGTTGAGTTTCAAAAAGGTTTGAATTTGAATGTTCTGAAGAATTTTAATTCCTGTGGAAAAGTAATAATTAAATACTTATTTAAAAATTTAGTTATTGGTGTTTTTGAATAATTTCACAACTAATGAAATTTGTACATAAATTTAATAGAACATTTTTGTTGAGTATCTAATAATTTTTAGAGTGAATCAGAATATTTTTTATGCTAAGGGAAAAAGTGTGAATTTTTTCTGTAAATCAGGGAAAAGTCAGGGAAAAATAAAATAAAATATTTATGACAACCCTGCTAACGTCCCCTTTTTATCCAGAGGGGACATTAGGATGCTTGGGTTTGGAAAATAGTTTATTGATACGAAAAGTTTTTGTTGGAAAAGTGAAACTGCGTGCACGACAGGTGTTGGAGATTGTAATCAGTCGTTTAAATTTATAATGTCAAATTAAGACGCGAAAGTCGAGTAATTAAGCGAAATCGATTTATTTAACAGATAGGTGGTTTCCGACTCACTGGGATCGAGGAATGAGTCACATTCATCTCACGTGCCGCTGTTGCTGTTTTATAATCTATAAATATTCTTTACATTAGTTTCGATATTAATTACAACCTTGTACAGCTTAAGTGTTCACTACTTAACGCCCCTTAACACATTGTAGTTTAATTTGTAATTAAAAACTTTTTTCAAAGCTCTTTTGTAGCTTTGATGTATATTTGCATATTATAATCAACAGTTTTTGGCTGAAAGATGCTTCATTTTTTTGCAAAATAAGTTTTTAATGCAATTTTCCTTTCAATTAACGATGCGCAATTGCGCACGGCGAGGAATATTATATCGATCGATGCGAGCATTTTCTCTCGTCAAAGTCGAGCTTTTAACTGTGAAAATTGATTTTCTGTTATTTCGTTGCAGGAGAAATTTGGAATTTTGTATTTTGATGCACTTTGGTTTCTGGTGTTGAGTTTCTCAGGCTTTGGAATTATTTATACTGAAACCTACTATTTACTACTTTTTTTTTAAGTTACGATACCATTTGGGTACTATTTTTAGATTTCGGATACTAAAAACTATACTATTTTTGTGTTTTTTTGAAATTATTTTCACTACTTTAAATTCGCTTCCGATGTTCTGATTTTCTCTCCTAATTCAGCATCATCTTCTTATGCTACAAGATCATTTAAATTTTGCTTAATCTTTGGCTCCTAATTTTTCTCCCGTTCTTCTAATTTTACTCCCAAATTCAGCATCATCTTCTGCTTTATCTTTTGTTTCGCGTTTTGCTTTAGATTCTTCAGATTTCACTTTTTTTTCTACTTTAGCTACTGATTCCTAATTAACTGTTGTTCTGACAGTTGGCTAATCCTGAAGTCATTTAAGAAGAAGAAGAAGATTCCTAAATAATCATGTTGAAGTAATCGAAAATCATTAAAAGAAAAGGAAGCAGATGAAAGACTATTATTGTTTATACTCACTAGTTAGCAGTTGAGAAACTTTTGTATGAGGAATAGAAATAAAAAAAAATTGTTTTCCTAAATCAATTGAAGTAATAGTCACGTGGTGACAATTTCATCACTCATACAAGGGATTTTAGAGTGTCGATCGTCTCTAACCGCCGCGCAGTACGTGTGATTCCGTTTGACCAGAAATTCTATTCAGGACGTTGAATGGACCATTAAAATAACAGTGCTTCACGCCATAACGTCTTGTACTCTGTCATTTTAGCCATATAACTCAATTCTTCTTTTTCCTTCTCGTCTCCTTCTTTCTACTTCTTCCAATCATGTTCCTCATTTAAGTTAACAAGTCTACTTGACAAGAGTAAAATAGTCCTCTCATTCTTCGATGATGATAATAAAAAGTTATACTTTCCTCCTCTTCAATTGCAATTTGTACAAAGGGGTCACTTTTTTTTCCTACAAATATAAATTTACTTCTTCTAGAAGAATTTATCGTTTACAACACAAATTTTCGACTCTTGTGATTGTGGATTTCTTTTTCCAATAAAGTCAAAGTAAAAATAAATTTTTGATTCATATTGATCCGGGTTTTGTTTCTTTATAATAGTGTCAAAGGCGGGGCACTTTTTTTTTGGCAGAAAAAAATGAATATATTGCGAAGGCGGAGGAAGTGCGTTTTTCCGCAAATTTAAAAATAGAGCTCGTAAACAAGTGCCACATAGCGAGTACAGGTTGCCTCGGCAACGACACGTGCGACAACAGCGTCCAATTGGTCCTCTAGACTCTTGTACGTCATTTCCCCAGATGCCTGCATTAATCTCAACACGAGTGTTTGGGGAAAAAAAAAGTGTGAATAAAAATCACAGAAAAATTCCACATTCAATCTGGGTAATTAGATTCAGTTTGATTTCATTCAAGTTTGATCGATTTTTGCGATGATGAGAATTGCTCCTATTGATGTGGCAAAGCACGAACTGCTGGGGATGTAAAAATGTGGTGTACTCTATGTTTCTTGATAAAAAGTGACTAGTTTCTTATTTGCAAAAAAGTACAAAGGGTAAATTAGTATTGCGAAAGGATTTACACTTTGTGATGTTCTGCAAATAAATTGCGAATATCTTTAAAAACTCGGTTTGGATCCCCAAGGATCCGGAGACGTTTTCTTATCGATAATAAAACTTTGTTGGGAAACATTCTTGACAGAGTGAAAATTAGTGAAATAAAATTCAACAAGTGAAGTCAAAGCTTCACTAAATCGGCTTTAGGCTAGGAAATATATAGAGAGAGAGAGAAATAGTGCTGCAGTATACCTCACGCTCAACTCTAAAGTTGGGCCAATAAGCCGAACATAACTCTGACTTGAACTTTTGCTCGTGTTCTCTCTCTCTCTCACGCATACGGTTCTATATGGATATCGTTATAGAATATACATTCGTGTGCTTGGAGCTCGTTTTATCGATTATCCTTCGCGCTTAACTTGAGAAGATAGCTCTTTAGGTTCGAATGCAAGACAATTACCGAAGAGTGTATGGCAAGTTACGGTCGGTCGATTCCGGTGTGTATAGCGCTCCTCGGGGTGGAGAATCATTAGCAAAAAAAAAGCTATAAAGTAAATGAGAGGCTTCTTCATATCTTCTATATAAAAGTTTTTTTTGTTTTAATTTTTAAAACGCAATGCGTGAGTCATGTTTTGGCGAATACAATTTTAATATCATGCTATCATTTTTTGAATCAATAAAATTGTGTGTGTATATATGTATTCGCATGAGAGACATGCGGTGACTCATTTTAATAGTGGGCTTTGGGAAAATTATATGTGTTTACTGCTGTATGTCGTCGTCGACGTCCTGGGTGAGGAAAGTTGGTATCTGCCATCGGAGGTTTCTTTTTTAGGAGTGGAAATAAAAACACGGAGATAAATTGAGCTGTATGAATCTAGTCCTTCATCTTGTTTTTACTTCTTCTTCTTCTTCTTCTTCTTCTTCTTGAATCTATTTGTTAATTCTGCTTTTGCTACTTTAGATCCTAATTTTGCTTCTTATGATTATGCTTCATGTTCTGTTTCAAATTCTTCTTTTTCGTTTCCTTCTTCTGCTTCTGCGTCTAATTTGAATTTTGATTCTCATTAACCTTTAGCAGGGTTGCCACAAATATTTAATTTTATTTTTCCCTGACTTTTTCCTGATTTCCAGAAAAAATTCTCACTTCTTCCCTGACTATAAAAAATATTCTGATTCACTGTAAAAATTATTAGATACTCAAAAAAAATGTTCTATTAAATTTATTTACAAATTTCATTAATTGTAAAATTATTCAAAAACATCCATAACTAAATTTTTAAATAAGTATTTAATTATTACTTTTCCACGGGAATTAAAATTCTTCAGAACATTTAAATTCAAACCTTTTTGAAACTCAACAATTTATAAGAATAGTATTAAAAGCATAAAGAAGGCGATCACCTTCTTCATGTTTTGTTATAAATTAAATAACCATGAAATTTTTCAATAAAAATTTATTTATTTACAAAAATCCTAATAAAATCCTTCGCAAGAATTCAATTATTTTTAAAAGTTGAAAATTTTCACAAAAAAATTCAATTATTTGAAAAAATTGTAATAAAATTCGTTGCAATTATTCAATTATTTTCATA
Source organism: Leptopilina drosophilae (assembly GCA_032873175.1). NCBI lineage: Eukaryota > Metazoa > Arthropoda > Insecta > Hymenoptera > Figitidae > Leptopilina > Leptopilina drosophilae. The sequence goes on from CM065487.1 coordinate 23,473,957, forward strand.
AACAATAAATCGATTATTCGGTAATTTCATTTTTTAATCAATTTTTATTAGAAAATTCTAAAAAAATTTAATTATTTAAATTGAAAAATAAATAAGTTATTCTAGTATTTAAATATATTTTAATTTTGAAGAAGAATTGTATTATTTATAACAATAATTGAGATTTTGACGAGAATTTATCAAAACTTTCTAAAATAATTAAATATTGATAAATGATAAATTTTATTATTTATAAAGATAATTGAAATTTCGACAAAAATTTTTGAACATTATTAAATTTCTGCGAAGAGTTTTATTACTTTTGAAAATAATAATATATTCTCCCAACGAATTTTATTCAAGTTTATAAAAATAATTGAATTTCGGATTCATGTTTTGTTATAATTTAAATAAATATGAAATTTTTCAACAAAAATTTAATTATTTACAAAAATCCTAATAAAATTCTTCGCAAGAATTCAATTATTTTTAAAAGTAGTAAATTTTCTCAAAAAAATTCAATTATTTGAAAAAATTGTAATTAAATTCGTTGCAATAATTCAATTCAATAATTCAATAATTCAATTTTCATAAACAATAAATCGATTATTCGGTAATTTCATTTTTTAATCAATTTTTAATAGAAAATTCTAGAAAAAATTCAATTATTTAAATTGAAAAATAAATAATTTATTGAATAATTGAATGTTTGTTAAAATTGAATTCTCATAAAGTATTTTATGAACAAGTTTTTAAATAATTGAATTCTTTTGACAAATTTTAATAAAATTTTTAAGAATAATTACATTTTTCGAGGAATTTGATTAAAATATTGTATCCAAAATTAATTAAAATCCTGCGATAAGTTTTATTATTCATGAAAATAATTTTAAAAAATTTCCAAAAATATTATTAAAATTTTTCTAAAATAATTGAATTTCGGTGAAGTATTTTATTATATTTATAAAAATAATTCAATTCTTGTAAAGAACTTTGTTAAATTTTTTTTAAATAATTGATTCATGCGACGAATTTTATAAAAATCTTTTTAAATAATTGATATTTTTCAAAAAATTTTATAAAATTTTGTATATTAAATAATTGAACTCACGTGAAAATTTTATTATTTATGAAAATAATTGAATTATTTTAAAGAAATTTATTAAAAATTTCATAAATTATTGAATTTCTGTGAAATTTTAACAAGAATTTTATTCAAGTTTTTAAATATATTTGAATTTTGAAGCAGAATTGTATTATTTATAACAATAATTGAAATTTTGACAAGAATGTTAAACATTTCTTTCAAATAATTGAATATTGATGAATTTTATTATTTATAAAGATAATTGAAACTTTGACAAAAATTTTCCAACATAATTGAATTACTGCGAAGAATTTGATTACTTTTGAAAATAATTTAATTCATCCAACGAATTTTATTCAAGTTTATAAAAATAATTGAATTTCGATGAAGAATTTTAATATTTTTAAAAATAATTGAATTCTTGAAAAGAACTTTGTTAAATTTTTTTCAATAACTGAACTCTTGCGACGAATTTTATAAAATTCTTTTTAAATAATTGATATTTTTCGTAAAATTATTTGAAATTTTTTATATTAAATAATTGAATTCCTGTGAAAATTTTATTATTTATGAAAATAATTGGTTTATTTAGAAGAAATTCATCAAAAATTTTATAAATTATTCAATTCCTGTGGATTTTTTTCAAGGATTTTATTAAAGTTTTTAAAAATAATTGAATTCGAAGAAGAATTGAATTATTTATAAAGATAATTGAAATTTTGACGAGAATTTTAAAAAAAAATTTGAAAATAATTTAATTTTGTTGAAGAATTTTTTTATTTTTAAAGATATAATTGAGCTACGTAAACCTGACAGAACCATATTGTCGGATCATGATGGGACCTATTGCATAATTAAGGGCTCATTTAGGGCTAATTTAATGCCCCATTGCCAAATTTCCGGCCCTTTATATTTTTAAAAAAACCCATGGTTTTGTCACCCTTACTTCAAGCTGGCAGAACCACCTTCAAAAATGCTTAAAATGGCGTTTTAACAATTTTTCAATATACGACAAATTTCGGCTCAATTTCGGCTTCAAGTTTCCACAATAAAAATTGATTAATATTAAAATTTAACAAAAAATGTACATTGTTTATTTATAAGACTTGTTAACCCATTAACGCCCAACTCGTCAAAATTTTTTGGTCATTTTCAAGCTACGTAATTATAAATAAAACGGTGGACAATTTAAACCAGAGGTACATTTTCTAAAGGTTTTGGATGTGCTCTTTCCGATTCCGGTGTCAAAAATAAATTTCGTCCAAACCAAAATTAAATATGGCGGTATTAATGTCAAGAAACACAAAAAAAAGTTTCATTTTTTCAAGTTTGACATTTTTTTTCACCTCGAAAAAGTGTAAAAATAAAATTCTATTTTCAACCATGGGTGGATAAAAATTAAACACTTTCAAGAAACGTAAAATAGAATTTAAAATTTAAAGATGGCGGACCAATATGGTGTCAAATGTAAAGTATAATTTGAAAATTTTTGGCAATATTGGTCAAATTGTCCAAAAGTCAATGGATTCGCCTACATTTTGTTACTCGGGGGTTTTTGGGGTCGCTGATTACGAATATAAACTTCAATTTCAAAAATCCAAAATGGCGGATCCATTATGGCTGACGAGTTTTACAAAATTTCATCCAATTCACATAAAACTTTGTTACTCGGGGGTTTTCGGGGTCGCTGACTACGAATCTTATATCAGATTTTTAAAATTCAAAATGGCGGAATTAATATGGCGGAATTATTTTTAAAATTGATCAGATTCACTTGAAACTTGTTACTTGGGGGTTTTTGTGGTTGCTGATTACGAATATAAACTTCATTTTCAAAAATTAAAATTGGCGGATTTAATATGGCGGACGAGTTTTACAAAAACTCATCGAATTAACTTGAAACTTTTTACTCGGAGGATTTCGGGGTCGTTGATTACGATTTTTTGTAAAACTCGTCCGCCATATTAAATCCGCCATTTTGAATGTTTAAAAATAAAGTTTATGTTCGTAAACAGCGACCCCGAAAACCACCGAGTAACAAGTATCAAGTGAATTCGATGAATTTTTGTAAAACTCGTCCGCCATATTAAATCCGACAATTTTAATTTTTGAAAATGAAGTTTATATTCGTAATCAGCGACCCCAAAAACCCCCAAGTAACAAGTTTCAAGTGAATCTGATCAATTTTAAAAATAATTCCGCCATATTAATTCCGCCATTTTGAATTTTAAAAATCTGATGTAAGATTCGTAGTCAGCGACCCCGAAAACCCCCGAGTAACAAAGTTTTATGTGAATTGGATGAAATTTTGTAAAACTCGTCAGCCATAATGAATCCGCCATTTTGGATTTTTGAAATTGAAGTATATGATATGAGGGAAAAAATTAAAACTATGATTTTCCTTCTCAAAAAACACAATAGAAAGAAAATGTTTTGTTCATGTTGTTATACTTATAGCTTAGTAGATTGCGAATTTTAAAAAAAATGCTAGTCTTTAGGTCTTTATGTAAGGAATTACGTCGGTGAAGTTTGCAACGTTTATGATCAACGATTGTAAGAAAAAAAATTACTTTCCAAAAAAAAAAATAAATAATTTTGTTCACAAATATTTTTTTTGTAAATTATTATTCAAAAAATTAAACGTACTATTTTCCGTACAAAAATTTGCTTAAAATTTATTTTTCTTCAGTAATCGTTGACTATAAACGTTGTGAACTTCACCAACGTAAGGAATTAGTGAATAATAGCAACAATTATTTGTTTAAACAATTGTTGAATAAATAATACTATATACATTGTTTATTCATTATTATAATTGGGTCGATAAATTGCAAAAATACGAAAAAATTGCTTCTCTATAAATGCACGGAATACAATTAATAACTAACAATAATAAATTGATTAAACAAATAGACTTCTGTATAGGGGAGAGTGAGGCAAACCGGACCCCCTAACCTAATTTCTTTTTAAATTTTATAATTTTCAAAAAGTTACAAATGATTACTGAAATTCAATTATTTTCAATAATTACAAAAATTCTTCGCAGAATTTCAATTATGTTCAAAAATTTAAAAACAATTCTCGTCAAAATTACAATTATTTTTATAAATAATAAAACACTTCATTAAAATTCAATTATTTTTAAAAGTTTTAATAAAATTCTTGACAAAATTCCACAAGAATTCAATTATTCAATTTTTAATAAATTTCTTCAAAATAATTCAATTATTTTCATAAGTAGTAATAAAATTTTTCACAGGAATTCAATTATTTAAAATACAAAACTTAATAAAATTTTTCGAAAAATATAAATTATAGAAAAATATTTTTATAAATAATAAAATTCTTTACCGAAATTCAATTACTTTTATAAACTTGAATAAAATTCGTTGTAAGAATTCAATTATTTATATAAACTTGGATAAAATTTATTGGAAGAATTAAATTATTTTCAAAATTAATAAAATTCTTCGCAAAAATTCAATTATTCTCAAAAATTAAAAAAAAATATTCTCAAAATTTTAATTATATTTATAAATAAAAAAATTCTTCATCTAAATTCAATTATATTTAAAAATTTTAATAAAATTCTTGGCAAAATTTTGTAGGAATTCAATTTTAATGAATTAATTCAAAATAATTCCATTATTTTCATAAGTAATAAAATTTTCACAGGAATTCAATTATTTAAAATACAAAATTTCATATAATTTTTCGAAAAATATAAATTATTTTAAAAATTCTTCACCGAAATTCAATTATTTTTATAAACTGGAATAAAATTCTTTGTAAGATTTCAATAATTTATATAAATAATAAAATTCATCACATAAAAACAGTTAGGGTCAGCCGGGGTAAATCCGAACGCGGGGTAAATCCGAACGCTAATTGTTTCAGCTTACTTAAAACTTTAAAAAATAAGTTAGACATGAGAATTTTTACCTCAGATCCTCTTCAAGAGATTCTAAGTATTATCCCATTTTCCGTTTGTTAATTAGCAACAGCATAAACAAAGATAACGAGTATTGCAAAAATGATTGAAAATCAAAGATGACACTCTTTCAGTACTTTGTCTCGTATTTGAAGAAAAAGAAGCTAAAAATTCATTTTATTATTTATAATTGTTTGTTATGAATACTAGAACAGAAACTATTTTTTATTTTTGCCTTCTGTTAACTTTTATTAATAATATCAGACCGTTCGTATTTACCCCGGAAAATTGGAAAACCGGGGTAAATCCGAACGGTATTTTCAATAATTTTTTCTTATATCAGAGCCACACAAAATTGTTTTTATTTGATTACACTATTATTTTAACATTATAAAAGTACATAGAAAAAAGTTTTTCTTTCTATATGTATCCTCGTTAGTAATTAATAAGCAGAAACTTAATCTCCGTTCTCTCGAAGGAGTGTTATTTTTATGAAATTTGTGTATCATATTGTACCCACCATTCTGAACGATGAAGCTCTGATGCCCAATTCGTCATCAGCGACCCCGAAAACCCCCAAGTGGCAAGATTCAAACAAATTTGATCATTTTTAAAAATAAGTTTTAGGAAAGTCTGCCATATTGAATCTGCCACTTTGAATTTAAAAAATTTGACTTTTATTTTTGTATTTACATTCAATCACTCCAAAATACGTTCTGTACCAAGTTTTGCAAAAATCCGTTATGATTTGATTAAGTTATTGAAGGTTTTAATTGTGTAATGCATTTTAATTTTTAACCTGTTTGATATAAGTTTAACAATTGCAATACTTTAAATTTATTTTCCCTAAGATTTTTCTGAAATACAGTGGCGTTCGTATTTACCCCGGTATTTTAGGAAAGTTGCAAAGTATCGGAGTAAATACGAACGCTAAGTTTCCTGCAATTGTAATATATCAAAAATTTTTGCTACCCCATAAAATTGATCTATGGAAGTAAAACAACAACTTCATGCACCAGAATACCGGAAGTATTGTCTTTTAAAAGAAAAAACTTATGTTATTGTTGAAACTTACTAAAAGCGTTCGGATTTACCCCGGCTGACCTTATTTTTATAAATTTGAATAAAATTCATTGGAAGAATTAAATTATTTTCAAAATATAATAAAATTCTTTGGAGAAATCCAATTGTGTTAGAAAATTAAAAAAAATTCTTGTTAAAATTCCAAGTAACTTTATAAATAATAAAATTCTTCTCCAAAATTCAATTATTTTAAGGAAATTTTAAGAAAATTTAAATTATTTTTAAAAATTTTATTAAAATTTGTCAAATTAAATTCATATATTTAAAAGTTTATTGATAAAATTCATAATGAGAATTAAATTTTAACAAAGAACATTCTATTATTCAATAAATTATTTATTTTTTAATTTAAATAATTTAATTTTTCTAGAATTTTCTAATAAAAATTGATTTAAAAATAAATTATCGAATATTCGATTTATTATTATTTATTAAAGTAAATTAATTATTGCCAAGAATTTTATTACATTTTTTAAAAATAATTAAATTTTTTGAGAAATTTTACTGCTTGTAAAAATTATTGAATTCTTGCGAAGGATTTTTTTTAGGATTTTTGTAAATAATTAACCTATTCTGAAAAATGTTTTGTAATAATATTTTTATAAATTGTTGAGTTTCAAAAAGGTTTGAATTTGAATGTTTGGAAGAATTTGAATTCCTACAGAAAAATAATAATGATTAAATATTTATTTAAAAAAGAAGTTATTGATGTTTTTGAATAATTTTTAATTTTTAGAGTGAATCAGAATATTCTTTAGGGCCAGGGAAAAAGTGAAAATTTTGTCTGGAAATCAGTGAAAAGTCAGGGAAAAATAAAATTTAATATTTGTGGCAACCCTGAAAAAATACCCCATTTGACTCGCCTACCCCTTTTTGACCCATTCTCTCCTAATATTAATGATCTAATAACATGCTAACGTGTGATATATGCAATAAAGGTTTAGCAGGGTTGTCACAGTTTTTCTATTTTGAAATTCCCTGACTTTTCCCGGTTTTCCAGGTATAAAAAATATTTTTTCCCTGACTTGCATTTTTACAGAGAACTTTTATAAGCCAGCGTCCCCACCCGCCCGAACCAGAAAATTCAAAATTTTGAAAAATGGGAAAATGATCAAAAGTAAAAATTCATAACTTTCCAACCTTTCGACCAAAAATAATTTTTTTGGTCAGGAATTAAAGAGGAAAAAGTGAGCTTTAATTTGAGTACAATAACAATTTTTTTGGATCATTTTTAATAGCCAGCAGCCCCACCCGCCCGCATCAGAAAATCGAAAACTTTGAAATTATTGTAGAATTCCCGTATTTTTATGAATTCCCTGACTTTTTCCGGTTTTCCAGGCACTTTTGCATTTCCCTGACAATTCCCGGTTTTCCAGACCTGTGGCAACCCTGTTTAGTTTAAGAGTAGGTATCATTGACACTTTCTTTTATGAAATGAAAGGTGAGAATAAAATTGGGATATGTTAGAAATAATTAATCGACATAATATAAATTTAACTAATTTTTTAATTATTTTTGTTGACAATTTTAATTCTATTAAATAATAATTCATCATTCAGAGAATTTGACAAATTTACTCTCCTGTTTTAAGATATATGATTAATTCAGGTTGTACTTTAGTTGCAGGAAGTATTCGAGCAACTTTGTCGGTTAAATCATTATAATCAAACCACTGCTTTTGGCGATAACAAATTGCAGTGTAGTGCCCAATTTCTTTTATATTTTCAACATTTCCAATAAACCTTATTACTCCAATAAGTTTAAATTTATCATTGGGATTTACAGGATCTTGAAACTCAGTTGGCACTTGATTCAATTGTATGCAGCGTTGTTTATTCAAATCTATTTCCAAAATAGCAAAGGGACCTAGAATATATAATAATATTTTAATAGTCATACATAACGGTAGTCTAGGATAAGCATTAAAGCTTCAATAAATATGTTCCAAAAGTTTCGAATATTCAAATGAATCAAAATATTTTTGTTATTTCTTTCAATTTTTATTTTTTTATAAAAAAATTATTTTATTTATTAAAAAGCGATTTTTATTTGAATAAAGATTTATGTTTAATTTTTTTTTTTTGGTTAAGTAATATTTAAAAATATTTAAATATTAAAAAATATCCGTTCATTTGAGTGTTCAAAAATTCATGAATTATATATTTATATAATTTTATATTAATTATTTAATTTTATAATTAAAATAAAAAATTTTCTTCGAATGTGAGAAAGATTACTATAAAAATATCTAAAATAAGATAAATTTTAAATTTAAAATATTTATTTATTATTATTATTAAAATATTTATTTAAAATACTAAAATAGGTAGAAATTTTTAAAAATTGATTAGGTTTTATTTTGTATATGGGTGAATTTTCTGAAAGTGACATTTTTGATGTCTCGATTAATTTTACAAAATCTACTCTTTAATAATTATTATCAATTTCCATAGTGAAAATTTAGCACTTATTTATCATTTTTAAAAGAAAATTAAATAATTTTATTCAACTTAATTTACGTAATAACTAAATTACTTTCATCTCCGAAGTCTTTTCAACATGTCTCCAATAGAACTTCTACAATAAAATTCAATTTTCATGGTTTTTTTCAAATTCCCAGAAATTTTTTAAAAATATTGTCAGAAAGTACAATGTTTTTTCTATCATTATGTGCATTTTAAAAATTTGTAGACCTCACTTTTATTTTTGATAAAAATGTTTAAACTTTGTCTTCAGTTCTAGGTTAAAATTACTTTACAATGATTACTGACATTTTATACTTTAAAAATATCTTAAACAAAATTTTAATGCACATTAAAATAAAGCTGAGAATCTGACGTTAAATTTTCCTATACTTTATCTATAAAAAGGAGAAAAATTATTGCTGTTATAAATAATCGAAATTTACATTTTTCTCCGAGTAAAAATTAATTTCATCTCCGAAGCCTTCCTTTTTAATAAATAACTGAATGTAGAAGTAAATTTAACAGAATATTTCGATGGTAATATAAAATGAGGGTGTGAGATTTGTATATTTTACTAAAAAACCTATTTTAATTGCGCCCTAAAGTATACCAATATGAAAGAAAATTTATTTTTCATCTCCGAAGTCTTTTCCTTGAAATATGCTAGTTTCTCTTTTGTTTTTAGTATTACCTGCATTGCTTTGAAAAAACTAACCCAAATTACCATTAAATCAAATACTTTAAATAAATTTATATTTTCATCTCATTGAATATATTTGGTATTAAAATATGCAAATTACTAATTTTTAAGCAATGTAATTCTATTTTCGATTTCGTGAACGCGTTATTAGCGTGAATTTTTAATAGAAAAGCTCGCCAATTAAATAAAATTAATTTAATGGAGCAACAATAATATTTTTCAAATGAAAAAAACTTTAATATTTTTAAGAATTAATTTTGCGCAACCTAAAAATCTTACTCTTGAGTATGAAATTAAGTAGTTTTAATAGAAAAAACCATATAATTGAAGAAAAAAATTAATTGAAAAACTGAAATTTAAAAGTGTCACTTTCAGAAAATTCACTCATATAGTGGAAGTTACTCTTTACTTTTCTCAGAATTGAAATGATAATTTTAAACCTTTCTATTTATTGAGGCGCAGGAATTCTTCCCGAAAGACATTTGATCGAACGGCATTTCGATCAAATGACTATTCGATCGAATGTCTTTTCGATCAAATGTCTATTCGATCAAATGTCCTTTCGAACAAATGTCTATTCGATCAAATGTCTTTCGGGAAGAATTCCTGCGCCTCTATTTATTACGACCTTTTGAAAAAACGTTTAAAGTCAATATTTATGTAATGATGGATATTCTTTAAAAAAGGCTTATTTTAAGACAATAATAATTAATTAAGGTTTTTTGACTCTATTATATTAATGTGAAATGAAAATATTTACCGCTTGTAGTAAATTTTCTATTTACGATTCCATTGCATTCTGTCTTTCTGCAAGCAAGTTCTGGAAAAGATGGAAAAAGTATCTCCTGGAAGTTTGTGCTTCCTAAAGTATTGCACTCGCAGAGTAAAACTTTCCATTGCCTAGTGAATGTGGAACAATGGCTAGTGCATGTTGTCGAAACTTCAAAGGCAGGTAAATGTTGCAATAAATAATTTGCAAGAACTTTGACGCTCATTTCACATTTTACTGTGAAGTTGGTAGGTGCCGTTTGCTCTATCTGTTCTGCATCTAAATTTTCTACCAACGATTTTAAAATGTCTCCTCTTTTGCGATACAAAGAAGTTTGAAGGCCTTTTTTTAAAATGGTTAATACTATTCCAAACAAGGGAATTGTACTTTTCAATCTCATCAAAATATTTTTTGCTGTCGGATTATCAGCAGCTGCTACCAAAAATATTTGCAGAAGTGAGTCAAATGGACAAGTATTCGTAAAAGAATAGCTTTTTCCTTTGATGTTAATCGCCTATAATTTTTTTAAATATGCGTTAATTTACACATGTATTTTGCCGTGTAATAAAAAAAATTCTACAAAAGTTTAAACTTTTGAACTTATTCAAATAAACGAGATCTATTTCTGTTTAAATATAAAATACTTAAACAGAAAAATATGGAGTATCCAAAAAATATTATTAATTAATTAAATTAATTATTATTATTTTATTTTTTTAATTCAATTTTATTTATTATTATCGCAGGGTTGCCACAAAAATCAATTTTGATTTTCCTTGACTTTTCCCTGAAAAACTTCTGAGTTTTCCCTAACCCTAAAAAATATTCTGATTCACTCTAAAAATTTAGTATATCTGCTCAAAACTACTACTACTACTACTCTTACGAATTTATTTAATATTGTAAAATTATTCTACAATGAATTCGAATTTTTATGTAATATTTAAGATTTCCTACCAATTATTCTAATTTTTGATTCCTAATTTCAAAATTTCCTAAAAACAGATTTAATAAAATTGAAATTCTTAAAACTATTTTCCTAATTTCCTAAAAATTGCAATTAAAAAATTAAGTGGAAGTAATTTAAAAATAATTATTGAAGTTTGTAGAACAATAATGGACCCTGGTTTTGTGATACATAAAACCATCATTTGATCGAAATATTCTTTTTTTAAGAAGAAATGCGCATTTTTAGTCAGACAAGCTAATTTTTCAGATGCTAAATTATTCGTTTAAAAACAAAAATCAAAAAGAATTTTTTCTGGAAAAAATAATTATCGCTTTTAGAAAACATTCTTAGTTTTATACAAATATTTTACTTTTAAGTAAAAAAGGTAGTATTCGTTCAGATAAGATAATTTTTTCAGCTTAATATATTTACGTCAATGGTAAAGAACATTAATTACTTTTCTCTTGCAAAAAGTAATTTGAACTTATAGACAAAGTTTATTTGAATATACAAATTTTTTATTTAAAGTAGAAAAGCATTTTTTAGTCTGACAATCTTGTTTTTTCTATTTATTTATTTTTTTCAATGAAAACCTTAAATAAAAATTCTTTTTTAGGAAAAATTTATTTCGATTTAGACAAATATACTTTTTAGATAAATACTTTTAACATTTTTTCGATTTTTAAGTAGAAACGATAGTTTTTGATCAGACAAACCAAAGAACAATTACAGATTGTGGGTATATCGTCATGAAAAAGAATATATTAGAAAAAATCATTTTCCTTGGAAAAAATAGCTTTAAAAATAATGAGTTAGGAAAAATGAATTGGAAAAATATTTTTAGAAAAAAGTAACTATTAAGAAAAATAGTTGTAAGGAAAATACGTTTAGGAATCTAAAATTAGGACATTTGTCGGGGAACGAATATTTAATCGTATAATTATATCATAAGAATTAAGATTTTCAAAAAATTATAAATTCAAACCTTTATGAAATTCAACTACTTTTTTTAAAGTAAAATCATCGAAAAATGCTATTATTTTCAAAAACGTTATTAAAATTTCTCGAAAGAATTCAATTAGCAACTATTTTTAAAAATTCATATTATAATTTTTTAAATATGCAATTATTAGTATTATCTTAAATTTTTAATAAAATTCTATTTTAAATCAGTTTTTTTTAAATTCTACGAGAAATCAACTATTTAAATACAAAAATATAATTTCTTAAATAAATCAATGTTTCTCAAAATTAAATTCTTATAATGAATTTTATAAAAAAAATATTTGCATTTTTTGACCAGTTTTAATAAAATTTTCAAGAATAATTACATTTCTCGAGAAAATTCAAGTTTTTCTAGTACTTTAATAAAAATCACTGACTTTTTCCTGAATTTCCTGACATGTGGCAACCCTGTTATTACATAAATATAATTATTAATAATTAATAAATTAATTAAATGAAAATATATTATCTTTAACAACTTAAATACATTAAATATTGTTTTCAATTAACTTTATCAATACACAAAAATGATTTTTTTATAATATTAATATTGAGAATAATAAGAAATTCTGGTTTATTTGAACGTTTAAAGGTTTAGAGACAGTAAACAAATCAAGTGATATTTAGAACATCAAAAAATTCTCTAAATTTGAAGTAGTAAAAATGTTTTGCTAATTTGAATTAGTGACTGGCTTTTGAATTAGTAAGTTTTAATAATAAATAGTAATTTTTATTAATTTTAGAAGAATTAACAAAGTGTTTATTAATTTCAATTATTGACTGACTTTTTGCTTTTGAATTAGTAAATTTCTCTAATAAATTACTATTTATTAGTAAAATTTACTAATTCAAAAACAGACATTCATGAATTGAAATTAGAAAAATTTAATTACTAATTACATCACAATTAATCACAACGTTTATAATCAACGATTGAAAAAAATCAATTTCTTCTTTGTCAGATATTTTAACATCATAGAAAATTAATAAATTAAGAATATACCTTCCGAGAAATGTGATTGCCATTTAACATTGTTGGTATCTTCTTTAAGTTTTCGAAGTTCAGAGAATCGAATGTTTCTTGATTTTTATCAAAATATTTACTTTCCTTTTTAGGATTTCGATTTATTTCTTTCAATACTCTGTGTTCCTTTTCTACGTCGATTAGAGGTAAACCTCTCCAGTTCTCAATCTCTCTGGAAGCTAGAATTGCAGGTGCACTGTCAATTTTATTGCAGGAAGGACAAAGTTTTTCATAACATGGAGCGGAACACAAGGAACATTTATCTGATTTGGATTTCTTCTTGTCGTGTTCTGCAATAGGAACATTTTAATTAATAAGGGTTTATAATTGAAAATTTGCTCTTTTTTAAACTCGCTAAAAGTTGAAATAAAAAAATTATTCTCAAAAATCGAAATAAAATTATTAGAAAAAATTCAACAAATTATATTAAATTTTTTAAACGATTCAATTATTTCCAATATCTATTTCTATAAAAAAAATTTCAAAAGTATTCCATTATTTAAAAAAATTGCTTATAATATTTTTTTCAATCGTTCAACTATTTTTACAAATAATAACATAGGAATTCAATTATTTAAAACAATTTTCATAAAATTTTTCGCAAAAAACCAACTAATTAAAAATATTTTTATAAAGTTATTCGTATAAATTAAATTATTAAAAAAATTAATATAATTAATATAATTACTTGAATTTCAATTAATTTTAATTATTTAATTTAATTTTAATCATTTTTCATACTCTTTTTAATGAATTCTTTCAAAAAATTCAATTATTTTTGAAAATTTCATTAAAATTCTTTGAAAGAATTAAATTATTTAAACGAATTTTGATAAAGTTTTCTATAAGGATTCAATTTTAAGAAATATTCAATTATATAAGAAATTATTTATTTTTGTATTTAAATAATTGAATTCTCTTAGAACTTTCTAATAAAAATTAATTTAAAATATAATTTCAGTTGAAATTTTATGCAATAATTAATTATTACAAAAAAGTATTTAAATATTTATTTTAAAATATCATTCTATTTTTGAACGTAATTTAACTTAGAAATTATGAAAAAATTGAGCCGTTAAACTTAATTTTTCATTCGGTACTTTTTCACCATTTTTTGAGTTTTAAAGATACGTTTTTAAAATAATTATCGAGTATGAAACCAGATTATTTAATTATTTTGACATAAATAAAAGTCAAATTTAAGTAAAAATAAGTCACTATTAACTATTTATTTATAAAATATTACTATTTAAATTAGAGATTGACATTTTTCTGCTAAACTTTTTATTTTAAAGTCTTAACTTATTTCAACTAATTTTCTTTTGAATAATATTTTAATAATATTTGAAATATAAATTGTAAATATTTGAATATTCTATTATTTTGATTTAGAAAAATAATCCTCGTTATTATATAATTGTGATTTACTTACTAGATCGAGTAATTTCACATTTGTTTTCTTTATTATTTTCAACAGCAATTTTCACCTCCTTCGATATATATAAATTTGAACGGCCGGATAGATATTTCGTGACAAAGCGTTGTACAAAATCATCAACCCTTAAAGTTTGGACTTCATCGTTCAAAAATTTCGTTTTTATGTTTTTGAATTCGCATTCGACTCCTGCACTTGAAGCTGGAATTTTTCCATATCCAAACCGTTTTAAGTAGACGCAGGACCATAAGGGAAACCAACGAAAATCTTTCAGCAATTTGTCTGCTAACTCTGGCAAATAGTATGCGCTGTCGTGATCCCCTGTTTCAGCCTCAATTATTCGCCATACTTCTTTCTGGACATTGCTCCCAATTTTGACCCATTTGTTGGATAAATTAGAGCCACTCTCATTCGAATCAGTTTCGAGCAAATTTTCAAAATGATTATTTTCATCTTCTGATGAATTTTCCTCTTCTTCCTCATTTAATTCCTTCGGGTTTAAAAGACTGAGGAGGAAATTCTTTTCAATTTCGCATTGAGTTTTCTCTTCTTTTTTTCCAATGATATTGCCATCTGTTTCAGAGAAAGCAAGTATTAATATTGCTTTTAGCAACTTTGTTGCAAACTCTTCATCAGTGGCAATAATTAACTGCCCAATTACTGCTTTATAGAAGGTTCGAATTCTTTTTGATTTTTTAGAATCTTTCAAAAAATTTACATATATTTTCAGAAAATGGGCAGCATCAATTCGGACGAAACACGAAGGAAGCTTTTCTTCATAAGAGTCGACATAATCGTTTATTGTAAAATCGCCCGCAAAAGCTCTAATCACTGCAATTAAAAGAGCTTTCGAAGCATCGGTCGTCACGACTTTTGGGTGAGGAGCACCTAAATGTGACCATAGCAGAAGAAATCGAAGGATGGATAATGCAGAATGGTCTTCGGTAAGCATTTGAGCAACGCTAGTTTGACCAAATCCTGTGTTTATAACAATCAAATACATAAGGATTGTTTTTGATTTTAATCCATTCTTTAAAACAATTTGTTTAGCCATTCCACCTGAGGCATCTATCGCAACTTCAGCGTCATCAGTTTTTGAGTAATTTTGATAAATATGGTTCTGCTCATTTGACCAAAAACATATTCTGAATGGCTTTAATCCAATTTCGTGGATGGTGTTTCGAAAACTGGTCTCCTGCATTTTTTCGAGAGCTAATCTCGGATCTTCGTGGAGATGCTCTTTCTTAATCAATTCGCATTTTGCGTTTTTTAAAACATTTAAATTTGGTAGAAAAGGTGGTTCCGGATCTCCAGGTTTCATCAATTTTGCAGCTTCCTCAATTCGAAAAATCTCGGCTGGTTTCGAACATAAAAGTTTTGCAATTTTTTCCCTTCTCGGCTGCCTTAAGTAACGCTTTCCACATTTTCCTGAACCCTTTTTGACTACACAATCAAGTTTTACCACATTAGCAAAACTTGAATTGTCTATTGTCGATTTCAAACTGCTTCCACAATGACAACGACCTAAACGAAATATAAAAATTACTTAATTTATTTTATATTTATTCCATTTTATTCAGTTATATATTTATTTATTTAGTCATTTAGTTAAGTATTAAGATATTTGTTTATTTAGTTATTTAATTATTTAGTTTCATAATTTATTTATATTTTTAAATTAAATTTTATTTACACGACTATTGTAACTCTTTTTATTTATTCATTTCTTGAATTATTTATTTATTTAGTCATTTAATTATTAATTTTGTTATTTATTTTTTTAATCTTTTTGTAGTTATTTAATTCTTTAGTTGTTAATTTTGATATTAATTTTTTAGAACGCAATTGTTTATAAGAAGATAAAATTTTTTAATGTAATCTCGCTTTCATTTTATTTAGTTACATATTTATTTATTTTGTTATATAGTTGTTTATTTAGTCATTTAGCTAAGTATTTACCCGTGTGGAAATAGCCCGAGTTAGCCACGACAAAGTTAAGTTTCTGGTCAGGGGCTAGCTTGTAGTGGGGCTCCCTGGACATAACATGGCTAGCGCCCAGATTCAATTTACACACGGGTAATTATTTAATAATTTATTTTATATTTTTAAATTAAATTTTATTTAAACCACTATTATAACTCTTTTTATTTACTTATTTATTAAATTATTTATTTATTTAGTAACTTAATTATTAATTTTGGTTTTTTTTAGTTTTTTTCAGTTATTTAATAGTTTAGTTGTTAATTTTGATATCATTTTTTAGAACGCAATTATTTATAAGGAAAACAAAGTTTTAGATGTTATTTCGCTTCTTTTTTATTTAGTTATATAATTATTTATTTATTCACTTACTTAGTTATATATTTGTTCATTTAGTCAAGTATTTAATTAGAGAATTTTAGTCTGAATCCTGGTAAATTATTTTTTTCTAAAGTTATTGTACAGTGTCGCAACGGGTTAATTAGAAATTTTTAAGAAATTATATATTTGAAAAATTTTATAATTCGAATTA
Organism: Leptopilina drosophilae; assembly: GCA_032873175.1. Lineage (NCBI taxonomy): Eukaryota > Metazoa > Arthropoda > Insecta > Hymenoptera > Figitidae > Leptopilina > Leptopilina drosophilae. The sequence continues at coordinate 23,490,896 of CM065487.1, forward strand.
TTTTAAAACCATCTAAATCATATAATACATATTTAATTAATTATTAATAATAATGGATTTATAGAAGAATTTTAGTGAAAAAGAGTAAAAGAAATTGAATTTTGGTAGTTATTTTTTGGAGCATTTTTAATAGGCAGCGTCTCCACCCGCCCGTTTCAGAAAATCCAAAAATTTGAAAAATATGAAAATGGTAATAAATAAAAATTCATAACTTTCTAAATTTTTTATCAAAATTATTTCCCTTGGTTAGGAATTAAACAGAAAAAGTGAGCTTTAATTTGAGTACAATAACAATTTTTTTGGAGCATTTTTAATAGGCAGCGTTCCCACCCGCCCGTATCAGAAAATCAAAAAATTTGAAATTATTATGGAATTTCCAATTTTTTTATCAATTTCCCTTTCTTTCCGGGTTTCCAGATCTGTGGCAACCCTGAAAGTAGTGCAATTCTTCTCAGAAATGCATTTATTTTCCAAAATTGCAATAATAAAATTCTTGTCAAAGCATAAATTATTTTTATAAATAATAAAATCATTGTATAAAATTCAATTATTTTCATAAATTTTAATTAAATTATTGTCAAAACTTAAATTATTTCGAAAAATGTTCCTCTATTCAGAGATTTTCAATATCTACTATTTTAACCAAATTTAAAAAAAAATTCAATTATTAAAATAAATATTTGATAAAATTCAACAATTCAAATAAAATTTAATATTAAAAAAATTTCTTAAGAAAAAAAATTTTTTTTTGCCAATTGGCAATAATTCAATTATTTTAATAAATAATTTAATGTATTTATTAAATTATTTTTAAAAAATTTTCTCAATTTAATAATTTTTATTATCTATTACTTTAACAAAAATTTACTAAAAGAATTCAATTATTAAAAAAATTAATATAATTCATCACAAATATTTAATTATTTTCATAAATAATAAAAATTTCATAAGAATTCAATTATTTACAATTTTTTTTTATAAATTTCTCCACAATAATTGTATTATTTTCATAAATATTGCAATTTTTTAGGCAGATTCAATTATTTTTAATATATTTAAATTAAATTTCTTGAAAAATGTAATTATTCTTAAAATTTTCATTAAAATTCGTCAAAGAATTTTAATTACTAAACAATTTGTTGACAACATTTTTTATGAGAAATCGTTTTTAAGTAACATTCAATTACTCCATAAATTATTAATTTATATATAATTGATTTTAAAATCAGGGTGGTCGCTAGACTTGGAAATGACAGGCAATTTTTTTGGACCTGGAAATGACAGTGAATTTTTATCTTGACCGGGAGTTTTGAAATTTTCTATCAAAAACACTGATTATTTTGTAAAAAAAATAGAAATATTTATTTTAAGACTTATTAATTATATTTCATTAAAAAAAGATTAAATTAAATTTTATAAAATAGTTTTATTTTGTAAGGGAATTTTATTAAAAGTATCGTAAAAATATCCAATTTCTGGAATTTATAAGAAAATTATGAATTTTGTTGACAACGTAAAAAAATTAAAAAAAGAAAAGTTTAAATTGAATTTTAAAATCTTTAGCTATTTCTAACAATAATTTTAAAAAATACATAGAATTTTTCAATTAAATTCGTTTTAAAAATTTGATAGTATTTTAATATTATAAGTAAGTATAACTACTATTATATATACAGTAGCAATTCTAATAAATTATTCAATTTTAATGAATTTAAAATTTATTGAAATTTTAATACCTGAGGGAAAGTAATTGATAAGAATTATATATTTATTAAAAACCCCAATTTACGTTTCAAATAATTTTACAATTGTTTAAAAGAATTGTTAATAACAATTATAAATTTTCATTTTTTAGCAATCGCTTTATTCAATCCTTAAAGTATAGACTTTGAGCTTTAATTTAAAAAAAAATTCACTTAATTATCTTTATTTGTTTCAAAGTAATAATAAAATGAAAATAAAATGACGTAAAACTTCAACACCTGATTACTTCAAAAATAAATTTTTTTTTAATATTTTAGGGGCAAAAAGTGTACTCATATATCTACCAAAAATCAGAGATAACTTAAAAATTAAGTATTTTCTTGAATCAATTGAATTAAATATAATTTTACAGGGAAAACCGAGAATAAGCCAGTAATTTTATGCTAAACCGGAAATTTTTTTAATAGATTAAAGAAATTTTTATTATTTTAATTTGTTTTTAAAAAATTGTTTTTTATTTCAATTTGTATACATATTTATAAACTGTTCTCTAAATGTGAATATATATAATAATTATTGAATTAATAAACATTTTGTGAAATTCAATTGAAAATAACTATATTATTATATTATTATTGAATAATTATAATTATTAAACTTCTCTTAAATTTCTGAATATTCTAATAAGTTATATTTATTTATTTCTTGAATATATTAAAAAATGTTCATTACTTATTAAGTAAAAATTCATTATTACTTCTTATTTTCAAGAATGATAAATATTCTTCGCAAGAGTTAAATTATTTTTATAAATAATAACTTTCTTAGAAAGGATTCAATTATTTTTATAAATAGTAAAAATCTTTGCAAAAATTCAGTTATTATGAATATAATTTTAATAAAATTTACAAATCAAATTTTGAATTACAATTATAAACAGACAAGATTATTTTTAAAAAATTTAAAGAAACTTTAATTATTCATAAAAACTATAATAAAAATTTTTGAAATTGGTAGATTTATTTATGTTTGTATCTAAATAAATTTGAATTTGATGTGGAAAAAACCGAGAAATATTACAACAAAGCCGGTAAAAAAACGGGAATTTTGTTGAATGAAAATAGTAGACACCCTGAATAAATAATTTATTTAGTCATTTAATTAATAATTTATTTATTCATTTCTTTAGTTATTTTGTTTTTTAAATATTTATTTGTTTAGTTATTTTATTATATATATCGATATTCATTTATATTTTTCTTAATTTATTTAGTTATTATTTTTGTTATTTATTTATTCCTTTATATAGTTATTTAATAATTTATTTATTTCTCTAGTTAATTATTTTTCTGAGAAAGCAATGTTTTACTTACCGTTTATTACTCCACTGTTTCTGTCCTTCGTTAGATAGTGATTTGTGAAATTAAAACCACATTCTAATTTGGTTTTTGTATAAATTTCTTCACTAATCAAATCCTCCCATAACCCTGGTCGAAGACGATTCAAAACCCGTACGTAATTATGATTTCCTGCCTTTCGATTGTACTCGACTTCAACAATTAATTTTTCAAATTCGTCCTTATTGACGAATATATCGAACGCCCATTCATTTTCATCGAAAGATGAATCACTTTCCGCGACGTTAAAAGAAGACAAATTAAGAGAAGAATTTTCCTCAGAGTCACTCATTTTTTTATTGTCATTGTTCACTTTATCCCGAAACGAATTTTCGCACAGTTTTGAGTAAAGCGATCTTCCTGTTAAGCGATTATCTAATTCTTGTGATAAATTGTCCCACACTTTATTTGTTTTGCTAATTAATTTCCCATTTTCTAAAAATATTTCGCTCTTCCTTTTTTTAAATAAGTTAATTAAATCTTCTTCATTAACTCTTGGCCTCCTCCCCGGTCTATTAGACATTTTTTCGCGCGATACAATGCATTAGTCAATGACCAGATTTCTTTAAAAACTGATATTTTTGACAGTAGATATTGTCAACCAGCTATGCATGGGAAGGGTGAAAGTGGGAGGTAGGCCAATAGAGTCATAGTTTGAGACGATTTTCGCGGAATTGAGCGTCGCTCAATTTTTCTGTAGTTTCCCGGAATCAGACTTCCCTGAATTATGGAAGTAATACCAAAAGACATTTAGATCAAAATTTCTTTTGATTTTAAATCAAATTTCTGTTTAAAAAAAAGGAAAAACGAAATATTTTTAGAAAATGGGAAATTAATTAGCAAAACAAATAAAGTATAGGACAATTTCTCACTATAATATTAGATAATTTCTTAATAATAAACAAAAAATTTTTGAAATATCAGCATAGCATAGGCAGAGGAACAAATTTTTTACTTATAGATTTTTCAGCTAAAAAATGTACAATTAATTAAATAATTTTTAAAAGCTACGATTTTTTAAATCAACTAATTTAAAAACCAAGTTATTCATTTCATGACCATTTCGCTTCGTCAATATAATATAAACCAGTTGCTTGATTTTTTTTATAGAATTATTATTTTACTGTGTTAAGGTAATAATTCAAAATTTGGATTTTTTGTGAAAAAGAAAAACATCGATTTATTTTTTAAATTTTGATAAAAAGGACGCTTTTTTTATATCAATCGATTCGTTTTCTTGTCAGGAATGTAATTTTAAGAAAAATTAATGAAGATATTAGGAAATAAAAAAGTTATTTCAAAAAATACAAAAAAAATTTTTTTCAAATTTTGAAAAAATTGTATTAAAAAAATTTTGTAGATTTCTGTGACACACACACATACGTCTGGACATTTTCTCAGGATTTAATATACATATATATATCTTTAGATGAAAATGAGTCTATATAACCTTCTTCCACATGAGGAAGCAAAATTGAACTAAAATATTAAAAAAAAATTAAGTAATCAAAATTTTAACTAAAATTACTCAAAATACAAACTATTAAAAATTTAAACTAAAAACCTTTTAATTATTTAAAAAGAAAAATTTCACTATAACTCTTTTAATATTCAATTATTTTCTAAAATTTTCAATTAAAAATTTTTTTTAGAAAATTGATATTTTGATTATTTAAAAAACAAAAATTTTCCATATAATTGAATGTTAGTAAAATTATTTAAAAATCAATAAACTTTTAAAATTATCAGGCTTCGGATCGACTTTAAGGGAAAAAAGTCGCTTTAGTCGATTAAAGATACAAAAAAACGTCGAAAAATTCGTTCATTTAATTCATATGCATTAATGTCACAAAAATTTTATTTTTTAAATAATTTTTGATAGTTAATAGGTTTTTTATTTAAGCAATTGAAAAGTTAAAAAATAATTAAATTTTTGAAAAATATAAAAGGAAATAATCAGCCTAGCACTATAGAGTGTTTTTCAAATTTATTAATTAATATTAGTACACTAATGTACAAAAGGGCATTTATTTTTGTAAGTTCGTTTACTACTTTAAAAAAAAATTTTATGATCAATTTCAATTTGAAAAATGAACATGACTTTTCCAAAACTTTAATAAGTCAACAAAAAAATAATAATCTAAAAATCGTTAATATTATTATTTTTAGTAGGGGAGAGTGGGGCAAACTGGACCGGTGGGTAAACCGGACCCCCCTCAATATTTCCGAAATGGCGAAATTGTCAAAAGTGCTATTTAGAAATTTGAAACAACCATGTGTAGTATACCTTATCTCTTCAATTTGACATTTTTTACTTTTGTTTGTCCAACGCTGGGAGCAAAAGTTTTTTTTTAGTTTTTTTCTACACTTTTACGAATTTTTTCTTAAGGAAATTCTGAAGAAATCGTGTAATATTTCCAAATATTAGGTTTTGGGTTTTGAAGGTACACACCTCAGGAATATTTACCACCAAAAACTTTGATGAATTTGCAAAGCGTTTCTTTTTGACAAACATTTATTCTCAAAATGAGCCTGTGGGGCAAACCGGCCATAGGATATTTCCATTGAATTAAAGTTTCATAAATATTATTTTTTAATAAAATGTTTCTTTCATTAAAATATTTACTTACAATGAAAAATATTTGTCTTCCAATGAGAATTGGACCCTTTAATATTGTTTCTTTGATAATGACAAACATTTTTATTTTTTTATTTAAAAAAATCTTTATTTAATTAAAATTCAATCCCGAATTATTATTTTCATTACTACAACCATTGTTTACATGATTCTTTATGTTTTTTATTATTATAGATTATGTAAATGCAATATTATAAATAAAAAACCAAACGGTTCGGTTTTCCCCAGGGGGTGGGGCAAACCGGCCAGTTTGCAAATTTTTTTAAAGTTAACACACACCCCGTTAGGGGGTCCGGTTTGCCCCACTCTCCCCTAGGTATTTGAATTTTTGGAAATGTGTAATTAAAATTATTAAAAATAATTGAATTTTCAAAAATTGGAAGGAAAAATTCCGATTAGTATTACTGTTTTCAAAAATATTTTAATATAATTTTTAGAAGCAAATTTTAATTACTTTAAGTAATTTTTTATAATTAAATTATTTTAAAATTTTTCAATTAAAACTCCTCAAAAGTTGATTTTCAAAAATAGGAATAAAATACTTAAAAAAATCAATTGTTTTTAGTTAAATTTAAAAAATTTCAATTATTAAAAATTTATTAGTTGTATATATTTTACAAATTTAATTAGAAAAATCATTCAATAATAATTTTTGAAAGATCTGTCCAAATCTTATAGAAGAAAAATCGATAAAAAATTTTTTGAAAATATTAAACAATAATCAATAAGTGCTTTAAAAATTTATATTACAAATAAATCTCACATTGTATTGTATGTAAATAAACGAAACTTTTTATAATTTTTATAATTATAGAAATAATAAAAATTGAAATTTTGCACTCTCGATTCAATTTTCTAAGAGACTCAAAGCTTGAAAGTATTAGGCACCACATTTTTTTTAAACTAATTTAAAATCTGATTGCACAGCCTTAAAGACATCGACAACCTAAGCGACTTGGAAAAATATATTCGATATGTCTATATAAATATCAGTGTAAAAATGTCAAGATTTCTTAATATTTTTATAAAATTATTTTAAATTAATATGAACCTTACTAAAATTATTATATTTAATATATTTAACACATATTTATTATTCATATAATATATTTTTAGATTGTTAAAATAAAAGTACCTAAAATGAATTAAGAAAAATAATTTTTATTTATATCTAACATCCATTGAATGAATTAAATAAATAGTTTCAAATATTTTTTTTTTATTAAAAACTTTATTATCATTAAATATTCAGGGCTCGGATTATGCGACTTTTTCGACTTTTTTCGACTTTTTTGTAAAAAGATGCGACTAATATTCATATAATATATTTTTAGATTGTTAAAATAAAAGTACCTAAAATGAATTAAGAAAAATAATTTTTATTTATATCTAACATCCATTGAATGAATTAAATAAATAGTTTCAAATATTTTTTTTTTTATTAAAAACTTTATTATCATTAAATATTCAGGGCTCGGATTATGCGACTTTTTCGACTTTTTTCGACTTTTTTGTAAAAAGATGCGACTAATATTCATATAATATATTTTTAGATTGTTAAAATAAAAGTACCTAAAATGAATTAAGAAAAATAATTTTTATTTATATCTAACATCCATTGAATGAATTAAATAAATAGTTTCAAATATTTTTTTTTTTTATTAAAAACTTTATTATCATTAAATATTCAGGGCTCGGATTATGCGACTTTTTCGACTTTTTTCGACTTTTTTGTAAAAAGATGCGACTAATATTCATATAATATATTTTTAGATTGTTAAAATAAAAGTACCTAAAATGAATTAAGAAAAATAATTTTTATTTATATCTAACATCCATTGAATGAATTAAATAAATAGTTTCAAATATTTTTTTTTTTTATTAAAAACTTTATTATCATTAAATATTCAGGGCTCGGATTATGCGACTTTTTCGACTTTTTTCGACTTTTTTGTCGAAAAAAGAAAAAAAATAAAAGTACTCGACTTTTTCAAAATGTTTTTTTAGTAAAATGGGACTGAAATTTTTAAAATTTTCAGAACATTAAAGTTAAAGGAAAAAGTTTTAGTCAAAAAAATGTTCTGTTAAGTTTATTTGCAGATTTCTTTCAAATTTTTCAAAAAAATATCAATAACTTCTTTTTTAAATAAATATTCAATTATGATTTTTCCATAAGAATTAAAATTCTTCAAAAAATTCAAATTCAAACCTTTTTGAAATTAAACTACTTATAAAAAATTGTTGTAAAACATGAAGAAATCGATCACTTCGACTTGGAGCAATCGATGTCTTCATGTTTTATAATAATTAAAGATGACCAAGTGATAAAATCATTATTTTATATTATAAGATTTTATAAAAAAAAGAATTTGAAAATAATTAAATTTCTAGGATGAATTTTTTTATTTATAAAGATAATTAAAATTTCCACAATAATTTTATCAAAATTCTTTGCAAATAATTTAATTTCAGAGAAGAATTTTATTATTTTTAAGGATAATTGAAATTTTGAACAGATTTTTTTTAAATGTTAAAAAGTAATTGAATTTTGAAGAATTTGGATATTTTTAAAAATAGTTGAAATTGTGGGGAGAATTTAAAAAAATTTTTGTAAATAATTGAATTTCTGCGAAGAATTTTATTACTTTTGATAATAAATGAATTTCTCGGATAAATTTTATTATTTATAAAGATAATAACAAATGTATAGAAATAAATAAATAATTGAAATTTTGACAAGAATTTTATTAAAATTCTTTGAAAATAATTCAATTATAGAAAAGAATTTTATTATTCATAAAGATAATTGAATTTTTGAACAGATTTTTTTTAAAAATGTTTAAAAGTAATTGAATTTTGAAGAAGAATTTTATTATTTATAAAAATAATTGAAATTTTGAATCGAATTTTTAAAAAAATGTTAACAATACCTAATTAAAATTTTGACATGCATTTTATTAAATTTTATTAAATATTATTCCAGATTGTTTGATGTTAAAGTATGTGTTGGCGAGAAATGTGATTTTTTTACAATTTTTACAATTTCGTGTTTCCTTTTTGGCGTTTTTTTCCTAAAGTTTCATTCGACTTTTTTCCGACTTTTTCGGAAATTTTATGCGACTTTTCGTTGCTTTTGTTGTGATTTATGCGACTAAAGCGACTTTTTTTGAGTCTTAAAAATGATCCGAGCCCTGAATATTGCATTATTTGCATTAAATAATTTAGTTTACTTAAAGCCATAAAATTAATTAATTTCTTATTAATATCAAATATCCAATTAATTGAGTGAAATAAATAAATTAATTATTGTTTCAAATAACTCATTATTTCCACATTCTAAAAAAAGTACTACTAAATTAGAGAGAAAACACCAAGAGAAAATTACTATTTAAACCACATATATTTTATTTAAGTTAAATAAATGTATATTTGTTTCAGAACCAACTGGACTTTTTATTTGTTTTAAATAAAAATTTTATTCGGTATAAATAAAATATATATTTGAGTCAAATAAAATTTCATTCAAACCAAATAACATTTATTTGAATCGAATAAAAAGTCTAGTTGGTTCTAAAGGCGAATATACCATTTCTCTGGGTGTATGTCTCAAAAATAATCCTCTTATTTGAAGAGAATTATTCTCCACTTAACCCTTTAACACCCGAGCAAAATTGAGAGTAGGTATGGAAACATGCAACACCAGTTTAGGGGTTTTCGGGGTCGCTGATTACGAATTTGATGTCAAATTGACAATTTGCCAATTGACAGCTGTCAATTCAGTTGTCAACTTCTCTAAAACGTGCTTATTGTTGATAAAAACTTCCTCTCGCGGGTTTTCGGGGACGCTGATTACGAATATGATGTCAAATTGACAATTTTACAATTGACAGCTGTCAATTCAGATGTGAACTTTACTAAAAAGTGATTATTTTTGACGAAAATTACAGTATAAGGGTTTTTGGGTCGCTGATTACGAATATGATGTCAAATTGACAATTTTACAATTGACAGCTGTCAATTCAGATGTGAACTTTACTAAAAAGTGATTATTTTTGACGAAGATGACAGTAATATCGATTTCGGTGATGCTGAATACAAATATGATGTCAATTTGGCCTCATATTCGTAATCAGCGACCCCTAAAATCCTTATAATGTCATTTTTGTCAAAAACAATCACTTCTTAGAAAGAATTACGACTGAATTGACAGCTGTCAATTTGACATCATGTCATTTTTGTCAAAAATAATCACTTTTTAGACAAATTGACATCTGAATTGACAGCTGTCAATTGTCAAATTTTGAATTTGACATCATATTCGTAATCAGCGACCCCTAAAATCCTTATAATATCATTTTCGTCAAAAATAACCACTTTTTAGACAAATTGACATCTGAATTGACAGCTGTCAATTGTCAAATTTTGAATTTGACATCATATTCCAAATCAGCGACACCGAAAATCCTTATACTGTCATTTTTGTCAAAAATAATCACTTTTTAGAAAAATTGACATCTGAATTGACAGCTGTCAATTGTCAAATTGGCAATTTGACATCATATTCGTAATCAGCGATCCCATAAACCCTTATAAACATGTGTCACTTATTTATAATTATTGTTACTACTTGGGAAACACAAGTTATTTCTTCTATGTTTGAGGCGCCATCTAGGATTCGCCATTTTGAATTTTTTAATTTTGGGACCAGATTCGTATTCAGTGGTTCAAAAACTTTTAAATTCTGTTTTCCAACATTTTTTTTTGACTTTGATGTCCGTATGGGAGCTAACTGATTTTTTTCACGATTTTTGCGATTTGCATAAACTTTTGGTTATTTATTTATAAAAAAAAATTTTTTTTACATTACTTGTATTTTTTTCTAGATACTGGCATCCATACTGAAGAAAATAAGCTAAACCGCATTAAAAAATATTGATATTCTTGAAATTTACAGGCGTTTTTGCAAGTGGGACATATACGTCCCGCAGGCGTTAAGGGGTTAAGAATATTCCTCTTAGAATAAAAGGAAAATACTCTTCGTTTAGGAATATTCCTCTTGATTAAGAGGATTTTTGCAACAGGAATTTTCTTCTCTAAACTAGAATATTTTTTTCAGTGTGGATCCCACATTTTCAATTTTGAAATTTTTACTTTTGATTCATCATCAGAAACCCTGAAAACTTCGCAGTACAAAGTTTCAATTAAATTTTGTTGATTTTTAATTTGTTTTGTCCGCCATTTTAAATTTTGATTTTAGATTCGTAATCATAAAACCTTGAAAAAACCTTTACATACCAAGTGTGGTAGAAATTGAATTAATGAAAGTAATTCAGACTATAAATAGTTAATGAAAAACAAGGAAAAGGGGATAAATTGTCTGTCAGCCCTTTTTAGTTTTTTTGTTAAATTATAATATTAATCAATTTTTATTGTGGAAACTTGAAGCCGAAATTGAGCCGAAATTTGTCGTATATTGAAAAATTGTTAAAACGCCATTTTAAGCATTTTTGAAGGTGGTTCTGCCAGCTTGAAGTAAGGGTGACAAAACCATGGGTTTTTTTAAAAATATAAAGGGCCGGAAATTTGGCAATGGGGCATTAAATTAGCCCTAAATGAGCCCTTAATTATGCAATAGGTCCCATCATGATCCGACAATATGGTTCTGTCAGGTTTACGTAGCTATATAATTGAAATGACCAGAATTTTAAAAAATTTTTTAATATAATTGAATTTCTTCGAAAAATTTTATTACTTTTGAAAATAATTTAATTAATCCAACGAATTTTATTCAAGTTTATAAAAATAATTGAATTTCGGCGAAAAATTTTACTATTTACAAAAATAATTGAATTCTTGAAAAGAACTTTGTTAAATTTTTTTCAATAACTGAACTCTTGCGACGAAATTTATAAAATTCTTTTTAAATAATTGATATTTTTCGTAAAATTATTTGAAATTTTTTATATTAAATAATTGAATTCCTGTGAAAATTTTATTATTTATGAAAATAATTGGTTATTTTATAATAAATTCATCAAAAATTTTTGTAAATTATTCAATTCCTGTGGATTTTTCCCAAGAATTTTATTAAAGATTTTTAAAAATAATTGAATTCAAAGAAGAATTGTATTATTTATAAAGATAATTAAAATTTTGACGAGAATTTTTAAAAAAATGTTGAACATAATTGAATTTTGGTGAAGAATTTTTTTATTTTTAAAGATATAATTGAAATGAGCAGAATTTTTTTTAATTTTTGAATGTAATTGAATTTCAGCGAAAAATGTTATTACTTTTGAAAATAATTGAATTTCCGTAATTATTCGTAACTTTTCCAAAATTAAAGTTTTCTAGTATTTTTAATTAAAATTCTTTTATCAATTTAGTATTTATGTAAATTGTAAAAATTATTTATTACATAATTTATGAGTCATAATTTTATGATAATTCTTTAAAAATTAAATTATTTAAAAAGAAATTATTGTCTGAAATAGAAAAAATTCAGGGTTTTATATTAAAGTTCGTGGTTATTATTATAGTTTACAAGTCAAACAAAAAAACATCAAAATTTAGAATTTTTTCATGAATTTTTGAAATTCGATTTTTTCCAGTACTTTTACTAAAAATTCCTGACTTTTCCCTGACTTCCCTGACCAATTATATTTTCCCTCACTTTTTCCTGAATTCCCTGGCTTCCCTGACCTATGGCAACCCTGTTCAGTCTCTTTTCCTTCATAATTGATTGAAAATCGAAGAATTAAAAATGATACATCATCCGCTATTAGGTTCAACTAACAAATACGTCAAAAAAGTATCAGAGAACAATATTTTAAGTGTGTTTTCCACAATATTTTGTTATTGACAATAAAGAATGCTAGAAACTTGCAAAGTGCATATACTTCTGGATCCGACAAGTTGTGAAATATTCACATTTTTCGAAGAATGAGTAAAGTCCCCAGGATATGGTTTATATGTATACATCAAAGAGAGCATAGCACAATGCTTGCCATGCAAGTAGTATACAAGAGTTTCTTTTGAATTAGAATTTTGGTATAAAAGATATATATACATTTCGAACTCTTAACACTAAATCACACAAACATGTTGCCGCAGGGTTAAAAAATATGACGCTGCTGTTGCTGCTGCTTTTCTTTCTATACATAAAAATTGTTGATCGTAAAGAAACTTTTTATAATTCAAAACAAAAATTCCTTTTTGTTATAACCCGTAACATGAAACATAATCTTAAAGGAAAAAAATTTTATATTTCGTGTAAAAAAAAAGGAAAAAGAAAAATATGTAGTATCATCTTGAGTGAAATACTTTTAAAGCATATTCTTGTACAGTTGGTTCGTGTCACCTTCCGACAACGACGATAGCCGGGGAATCTCTTAATCCCACGCGAAACCCTCGCGACAAGCGATTCAAGATCGGAAGCCATAATTTTCGCACGCAGCCAGCATGTGTATATATGCATTACATGAATATTTCTCGCGAGTAAGCTTTTCCCTTCTTGGGATTAACTTCTTGCTTTATTGCGCCTTTAACACGAGTCCTACGATTACCTTATAATCGGAACGCTAATTAAGTGAACATTAATTTAAAAATTCCCTTTGCTTTTTTTAAATTAAAAACCATTTTTGCCTCAAGTTATTTTTTTCCGGCAAGAAAAATATTTTTCACTCTCCATTAATTTAAGTGTCACGCTTTAATTTTCATCATTAATGAAGTTTCTTGTCAAAGAGGATTCAATGAGTGCTAATCTCAAGCGGCTTGATTACTGAATAAGTTCTCGAGTCTCATTCCTTCTTTGTCACTCCTCAATAATGTAATATCTCCTCTTTATCTTATCTTGAGTGATTTTCTTTATACTTTTTTCTTCTTCTTCTTCTTCTTTTTTTTTAATTCAAGTGCCACTCACACAAAAAGTACTCGAGACTAATAGTTACGAAAGGGAAGTTCTCAGTGAGATTCAATTTCGCCAGTTGGTATCTTATCGTTGATTGGACATAAAGCAATGCTTCTGCCAACCACTTGTAACTCGCGTACACGAGACAGGATAAAAAGTATATATGTTGATAGCAAACTTTAGTAAAGATTGACAAAGTATAAAATTGATTTCAATCGGTTCGAATTTTTTCTAACTTTTATGGAAAATTATTAAAATATTTCTTGTGTTTTTAAACTTTAGAAAATGGAATGTTCTTAAAATTCTGGTTATATTAGTGGAAGTTAATGGAACTGTGATTTTGGGGAGATTTATGGTTTAGAGCAGCAGTATGCTTAAAGATTTCAAGAGCTTTTGTGTGAGCTCAAGAGAATTGTGGTAAATGAGACTTTGTAGAGATTTGGTAGGATTCCAGGGACATTTTTAATGTGCCACTGAGACACATTTTAACTGTGAAAATTGTACGGATGACTTTAGACTTTAGTGTGATAATTATACACGAAAAGCTTTTCTCTTATGGTGCTTTTAATATTTCCCGACAGTGGAATATGTTCTATTTCTGGTTCCTTGGTTTTGAATTATTTAAAAGGATTTTGCAAATACTTTTGTTTCTGTAGAAGTAACTTCTGCTTTTTCTCTATCTGATGTTTCTGCATCTGCAGTTTTAATGGCTTTTGGATTTTGGCGTTTTTTGATAATGTTAATTTTTTGTAGCAGCATTAGTATTGGAGTCGGGTTTGTTTTTAATACCACCATTATTTAAAGAAAGCAGCGCATCATATTAGGATAATTCCAGCTTTTGATGATATCCTGTAATAATACCACAATTATGCTTTAATGAAACCATCACTTAGTGGAACCATCTTTTAATAATCATGTTTCTAATGCTACCATCCGTAAGTGCTAGGTACTATCTTTAAATGTTTCCCTCTTGATTATGTACCATCTTCTTTAATACTACCACCTATAATAATACTTTTAATGCCAGAACCTTCTAATGATATATACTACCTTTTAATACTACCAGCATACCATTCCCTAATCACATCATCAGCTATTTTCTTCTACTAAAGCTATCTTTAATTCCATAATTATCGAAAACTTTTTCAATACCCCCTTCTAATACTCCCTAATACTGTCTAATAATATACCATTAAAGATGATACACTATTCTGTATATACTACAACATTTCTCTTTTCTATATTTTCAAATATTTTTATCGAAACAATATTGTTATTGTATAAAAATTCGTAGAAATTTATGCCATTGGATTGATTTGCCCGAGGGTTTGTTCGATAATACACAATAGCCGCACATCATGGTCAATATATTTTATTGTGAAATGTTTTTTTTTACATATTATTCCTACTTTTGCAATTTGAGGTTTCGCATCGAAATTCTGAAAAGGCATTGTGTTTAATAAAATGAAACGAAATGGAACGAAACGCGATGAGTGTATCGCAATTATTCACGGCCAATTAAATATAACAGTGTCTGGTCCATTCATGAAATCCTTTCTTTCTCTTTTGCATTTTGTTGGTCATTTATATATATAAATGTTCCCACGTTTTTCCAATTTCGCCACAAGATGATCTCTCGTTCCGCTCACGATTTTATCTATACACATTTCCCGCGGGGCCTGTAAGGGCCCCCCCTCTTCTTTCCTCTAAAAAGCGAGACTCGTTATCGAGAGGTGTGATGCTTTTGCGAGCGTTATAACCCAGCCAGAGAATTCCAAGTGTGAAAGAATGAGAGAGGGGAAGAAGAATGAAAAATAGAGAGAGAGAGAAAGGAGAAAGGAGGAGAGAAGAATTATGCCTTTCGCGATCGATTCGACCGCCTTAAAATACCCCGTGGTTTATCTCGTTTGCCACTTTATTCCATACTTGATTTCTATCTTATCGCTTTTATATTCGCCTTTCTTTTTTCTTTATGCAATTTTTAGTAATAAAAAGAAAGTAAAAAAATTGTGAAACAATCGGTTGTTAAGTTTTAATAAAGTTAACTGTTTTTTTTTTTTTTTTTTTTTTGAATGAATGCTTGGAATTTTTTTTGCTGAACAAGTCGAGTATTGTGCTAAAGATTATTGGAGACCGGGAAGTAAAGTTCTGATTAAAGAGATTAAATTTTTAATTATTCAATTCCCGGTGGATTGGAATAGATATTGTATTATTCGTTTGCTGCTGTTTTATCTTGTGCTTGTACTTTTCCTTCTTTTAGTGCTTTTTCGGCTTTTAATTTTTCTTTATGTTCTGCTTCGACTTTTGTTTTTAGATTTACTTCTGGATGTTGTGCTTTTGCTTGTAGTTCACGTTCTGTTTTAGCTTTTTGTAAAACTTTTGATGGTGGTTCGTTTTCTGCTTTGGTTTCATCTGCAACGTTTGCTTTTAGTTTTGTTTCGGCTTCGTCTTCATCGGGAAGATTTGCTTCTTCTATTTTCGTTTTTTACTGTCGCATTTAGTCTTGCTTATGTTTCTAGCTTTAATTATGATGATTCTAATGTTTCTAGTACAACATCTTTTGTATTTAGTGCTACTTTTGATGCTTCATAAACTGTTGTTTCTAGTTGTGCTTCTTTTTTTGTTTCCACTTTTGCTACAACTTCTATTTTTGCCTGTAATGCTATTTTTAGTTCTGATTTTTCTTTGGATTCTTAATTTTGTTTTTACTGTTAATGCTGCTATTATTTTTGCTTCTATTTCTGCCTTTAATACTGATGATTCTAATGTTTCTACTGCAACATCTTCTGTATTTAGTATTTTTTCATCAACTGTTGTTTCTAATTTTTTAAATTCTATTATTGTTTCTACCTTTAAAGATGATGATTCTAATGTTTCTACTACAAAATCTTTTGAATTTAGTGCTACTTTTGATGCTTCAGCAACTGTTGCATCTTTATTGTTTCTACTTTTGCTACAACTTCTAATTCTGATTTTTCTTTGCTTTCCTTATTTGTTTGTACTATTAATGTTAGTACTATTTATGTTTTTGTTGTAGCATCTATTTTTGCTTCTATTTATACCTTTAATACTAATTATGCTACAAGATCATTATTAGTTAATGTTTGTACTAAAACATCTTCTGTATTGTTCATCAACTGTTGTTTCTAATTTTTTTAATTCTATTATTCCTTCTGTTTCTACCTTTAATACTGATGATTCTAATGTTTCTCTTACAACATCTTCTGTATTTAGTGCTACTTTTGGTGCTTCATCAATTGTTGCTTCTTCTATTGTTTCTGCTTTTGCTACAACTTTTGTTTCTAATGCTATTTTTGATGCTGCTTCCTTCTTATTAGAAACATTTGTTTCTTGTTCTGATGCTGCTTCATTCTTATTAGAAACATTTGTTTCTTGTTCTGATGCTGCTTCATTCTTATTAGAAACATTTGTTTCTTGTTCTGATGCTGCTTCATTCTTATTAGAAACATTTGTTTCTTGTTCTGTTTCTGCTTCGGGTTCATCAGAAACATTTGCATTTGTGTTTTTGCTTCATAACTGTTTGGATCTGTTGCTTATGGTTCTGTTTTTACATCATCATCATCATCATCTGTAACATTTGCTTCTAATTCTGTTTCTGATTCAGCGTCATCTGGAACTGTTGCATCTTGTATTTTTGTTTCTACTTCTTCTGTGCCTTAAACTTCCACTAATTTCTGCTTTACCTTAAGCGGTAGGAGCAAAGCAGGAATTAGTAGCAAAAGAATACGTGTTTCTCTTGCGTCAAGATAAAAAATTCCAATTAGCGATATTGAAAAGCGATTTTCTACCATTTGCGTCTCGTTTCTTGTTGCATCAGGTTGAAAATTTCAATAAGCAATTCATTAAGTTGTGGAAAATTTTCCATAGTACTATTTTGGAGAAATGAAAATCTTCATTGAAGTGAAAATAAATGCACAAGTGGTCTCTTTTAATTAGTCCCTTGGTCCCTTTCCTAAGGGGCCGAATACCAATCTCTGGTTACAGCATCGTTTCTCGCCCCTTTTATATTCTTTCTCTCTCTCTCTTGGTGTGTATCTCTTCTTATTCTCGTGTCGGTATTCTTTCACAGGTTGTCCTCGTCGGGTTTCCCTTTCTCTTTTTCTCGCTCTTGTTGAACCATCTTCTTGGCCCAGGCAGGCAGGCGGGACCATGGAGAGCTTCGGCATTCCACGTTGGTCATTTTATTTTAGCGCCACCGTGTGTGGGAGAGAATCGCGCGAGAGTTGTTCCTCTTCTGATGCTGTTGCTGCTTCTGCCGTTGCCAATGTATAATGCACATTCGTGAATCTTCCACTCTGTGTTTGTATACGACCAATTCGTTGTGTTGGTCAAACAGGGCCTAGGGAGGGGTGTAAAAGGTACGTGGGAACTGTACCACGCTGGGTCTGGAGACCGCAACAGAGAGATGCTGCCGAAGGTTTCGCGTTCTTTTTCGTTATGACGACCAAAATCTCTTTTAAAGAACGATATCGAATTTTTAGTTTTTTACATTACTGTATTCTTTTGTTTTTCCTTTTTTCCATCTTCTACTACAACATTACTTCTTCTAATACTTTTTTACTATAATTTTCGGTTCAAAAATCGAATCTAGAAGGTTTAGCAGAGAGAAGTTTGCGATTAAATAAGTCGAGGTGGAATTATTTTAGTGAGGAGAAATCTGGTCCTTGGATTTTAAGAAGTTGGAGCAAGAGAGGAATGCGGGATCTTCCCCACACACAAGTGTAATCTTCTGGTTTAGTTTTATGTGATCGGTAGCGACAAATGAAGCAATAAAAATCCCACGTAAGAATCTTGCTCTCGACCTTTCCTTTTCTTGTCCACTTTTTCCCCACCCAGAGACCCTTGGCTCTCTGACTCTGTCTCTCTTTCTCTCTGTTTCTCTCACCGAAAGTCCGACTTGTCCACAGCAAGTTGTTTCAAGATTCAAGATCATGGAAGAGGTTCCAGAAGTGGAAGTATATACAAGTGGACGCGCTGGTTTAAAGGAGGAGAGAGATTCCGAGGATGAATCGCGATCTCAGGATCTGAAGATTGAAGCACATGAAACGTGTGCGCGCGTGTGCTTACGCATTTTATATATGCGCCGCTTATATACCTTTTGCTGTAGCACGAAATTCTTCCCCCTTCGACAATGGCCTATTCAGAATCGCAGACTCAAGAATGCGGTTGACTTTCCTCTTTATTGTACTTTATTCTTGTATTTTCGAGCAACTCTCTCGAGTAGGTGGTTATGTCGATAATCTGCCCGAGTGCAACACTCGAAAAGGCGGATCACAGCATCCGAGGAGGCGAAGCAAAATTTACTGAGAAAATAATGTCATACTGATCTCTTGACATTTCACAATTATCCGTTTTATTTTGTTTGTATGATCTTTCGACGCAATTTGCATCTGTATTTTTTGCTGAAACTTCTCCATTTTTTGACAATTTTTTTTTGTTTCTTGATCCAATCCGTAAAAAAGCCGAACATGAAAATATTTCTTGCGGATTTACAGATTACGTCAAGAACGCTATTTTAGAAAAAGCCTGAACATGAACCGTTTGAGAGTTGAGACAAAAAGAATGCAGTTTTTGATTCATTTTTTGTCGCAACTTAGGTTTAACATAACATCTACATTGTTAGGGTTAGCATTTCTAATTTTGTTACATTGTTTCCAGAACTAAATTCTTTTTAAAAAGCAAAAACAAAAAAACTAAATGTTATCTTTTTTATGTTACAGAAACCGTGACGGCATTGGCTCGACAATCGGAGAATAAAACATTAATTCTCTTTGACCAGGTGTACCGATCAATAGCCGTATTGAGTAGACCGTCGATCAAAGCTCTCTATCAAGCAATGGTGGATTATGTCTCACCGAGAAATACACCTGACACCCTTCAGCAACCGCTTTCACGTGACATGCTGCAGGAGCGATTCGCCGAGTTCTTTATGCAACTCTTTCCAATTGCCTACCATCGTACCGTAAATCCAAGTCAACAGGATTTCACGGATAAATTTAAGGATTGCCTTTATAAAACGATGGACGATATACAGCCATTCGGCGACATCCCAAAGCAAATTTCACGTTCAGTTGCAAAGAGTCTTGAAGCAACGCGCGTTCTTGTTCAGGCATTGACTTTGGGCAAAACGGTTTTGGATAAAACTGACAGTGTTCTGTTCTCGGGAGCGAGTCATCATCAATCAAATTGCTATAGAGCTTTATTGAGAATGACGCATTGTCCAAAATGCAAGGGAATATCGTCGTCGGTGAAAACGTGCAAGGGCTTTTGTACGAATGTCGTCAGGTGAGGATTTGAGAATATTTATTTTCTTTTTGATGTGTTTTTTCTTTTGGAGTTTTTTTGATTATGCTTGAGTTTCTATTTCCGTTTTTAGTTCTACTTCTGGTTTTACTTCTTCTAGTTCCAGTTTTATTTCTACTTCAAGTTTTACTTCTACTCTTAGTTTTACTTCTAGTTTTAGTTCTACTTCTGTTTCAACTTCTCTTTCTACTTCCACTTTTACCTTTATTTCTTCTATTAGCATTTCTATTCTCGTTCTGTTTTCTATTGCTTCAAATTCTGTTTCTCCTACTACTCTTGCTACTATTTTTAATACGGTTTCTAAACTTAATGCTTATGTTACTAATGTTTCTACTACTTCTTCTGTACTTAATACTTCTACTGCTTCTTCATCAACTGTTGTTTCTAATTTTTTTTAATTCTATTATTGTATAAAGTAGAGATGAAATACTATCAATCTATCCAAGTCAGGTTAAAATAAAAAACACTCCGTTTTACGTTTCGACGATACAATCGTCCTCTTCAGAAACTAAAATTTATTATATCAATAAGATAAAAAAAATTTTATATTTGTACATTAAAAAAAATTATAATTAATATTTACCGAAAAAAAATTGATATAAAATTTTTTGTTCAATCAAATGAACGTGTACATTGCCGGACGAAGACTAATTAAACAATACAAAATCCATCAATACAAATATATAGAAATAAATATGTTATTGAAAAAAGGTCGATGAACCTATGACAAGTGTAATTATTGTGTTTATATATTAATGAGTATGAATCTAAATTATAAATTGTATGAATCTAAATTATAAATTGTATAAATTTTCTAAATTAAATTAAATTCCTATAAAATAATTTTGAAGAAAAAAAGTTTTTATAAATTTGACTTCGATTTTTTGTATCCTCTTTTTTATTGAGGATACTGCTTCTATACCTGTAATTCTGTTATTACTTCTGTTTCTGCCTTTAATACTAATGATTCTAATGTTTCTACTACAAAATTATATTATAATTTTTTTTTAATTTCTTTTTCTGGTTTTAATGCTATTTTTGTTTTTTCTTTGGTTTCTTTATTCGTTTTTACTGGTAATGCTGATACTATTTATGTTTTTGTTTCTTCCTTTAATATTGATGATTCTAATGTTTCTACTACAACATTTTCTGTATTTAGTGCCACTTCTGATGCTTCATCAACTATTGCTTCTTCTTTTGTTTCTGCTTTTTCTGCAAGTTCTGTTTCTCTTTCTATTGCTATTTCTGTTTCTCGTTCTGCTTTATCTTTATCTAAAACATTTGTTTCTTGCTTTGTTTCTGCATCGTCTTCATCGGGAACATTTGCTTCTTTATTTGTTTTTACTGGTAATGCTGCTTCTATTTTTGTTTTTATTTTTGCATTTAGCCTTGCTTCTGTTTTTAACTTTAATGAAGATGCTACTAATGTTTCTAGTACAACATCTTTTGTATTTAGTGATACTTTTGCTGCGTAATCAATTGTTACTTCTAGTAGTGCTTCTTCATTTGTTTCCACTTTTGGTACAACTTCTATTTTTGCCTGTAATGCTATTTTTTGTTTTGATTTTTCTTTGGATTCTCTATTTGTTTTTACTGTGAATGCTGCTACTATTTTTGCTTCTGTTTCTACCTTTAATACTGATGATTCTAATGTCTCTATTGCAACATCTTCTGTATTTAGTGCTTCTTCTGCTTGTTCATCAACTGTTGTTTCTAATTTTTTTAATTCTATTATTGCTTCTGTTTCTACCTTTAATACTGATGATTCTAATGTTTCTCTTACAACATCTTCTGTATTTTGGGCTACTTTTGATGCTTTATCAACAATTGCTTCTTTTTTTGTTTCTGCTCTTGTTACAACTACTGCTGTTTCTGATTCTGCTTTATTCTTATTAGAAACATTTGTTTCTTGTTCTGTTTCAGCTTTATTCTTATTAGAAACATTTGTTTCTTGTTCTGTTTCTGCTTTGGGTTCGTCAGAAACATTTGCTTTTGTGTTTTTTGCTTCATAACTGTTTGGATCTGTTGCATATGGTTCTGTTTTTACATCATTATCATCTGTAACATTTGCTTCTAATTCTGTTTCTACTCCATCGTTATCTGGAACTGTTGTTTCTATTTTTGTGCTTCTTCTTTTGTTTCCACTTTTGCTACAACTTTTATTTTTGCCTGTAATGCTATTTCTAGTTCTGATTTTGCTTTTTGTGCTTTTACTTCTGCTACAACTTCTGTTTCTATGTCTAATGCTGTTTCTATTTTTGGATTTTTATTGTTTCTTTGTTTTTGTTTTTACTTTTGCTTTTATTTTTGCTTTTGTTTCTACCTTTATTACTGATGATTCTAATGTTTCTATTGCAACATCTTCTGTATTTAGTGCTACTTTTGCTTCTTCGTCAACTGTTGCTTGTGTACTAGCTTCATTTTCTGATTCATCTTGTGCTACAACTTCTGTTTTTGTTTCTAATGCTACTTTTTCTTCTGCTTCTTATTCTTCTACTACTTTTTCTTCTTGTTCTTCTTTTTCTTCTGCTTCTTATTCTTCTTCTTTTCCTTCTTCTTTTTCTACTACTTTTTCTTCTTGTTCTTCTTTTTCTACTACTTTTTTTTCTTGTTCTTCTTTTTCTTCCAGTTTTTCTTCTACTTTTTCTTCTTCTTCTTTATATCCTTTATTTGCTTTCCCTTCTATTGCAACATCCTTGTTCTGCTTCCAATTTCGCCTCCACTATATTCATTTGCCTCAAATTTGGTAGTTTGGGTATTTTTTGAGTCACAATATATTTTGTTTTTGGAGTGAAGTGGAACTAAAGAAGAAACCTTAATTTTTTCTTTCTTTTGACAGGGGTTGTCTGACGGAACCAGCATCGGAGCTCGATTTAGCGTGGTCTGGTTACGTGGAAACGGTTGAAAGACTGGTTATTGCTGTCGACGGTGTTAGCGATACTCTCGGCTTGAACGCCGAAAAGGCGGTCAGACAGCTGGACACCCGCATTTCGGATGCCATTATGCACGCAATGGAGAATGGGCCCGCACTCGAGGAAAAGGTCAGTCGAAAAACAAACAAAAAAACAATCTCTATTTCTCTCTCTTTGTTGCTTTGAATCGCGGCTAAAAATTATTGGCCAAGCCTAAATTACATTGTGTCTATACAAAATGCTCATTCTTTCCTCTCACTTTTATATCTCCGCTCTGTTTTGAATAGTATTTCGCTGGGAAATTTTACAATTGATTAAATAATTAATTAACAATTATCGAACGAATATTGTCGTTCTCTTTCGTATCGAGCTTGGAGAGAAAATTTCTAGTTTAGTTTTTCAGTTAATTTATAATTAATTGGTTTTGGAAAAAATTATAAAGGATTACTTTCGAATAAACGAAATTGGGTCTAAGTAAACTACAATAATGCAGTAAACCAAATTCGTAACAAGTAACAGTAAAACAATTCGTTTCAAGTAAACCAAATTTTGAGAAATTTTGAATATTCCTTTCAAGTAAAATATTAAGTTCAAAAAAAGGATCAAGTAAAATGTTAAGTTCAAAAAACGATCGAGTAAAATATTAAATTTGAAAAAGGATCAAGTCAAAATATTAAGTTCCAAAAAGGTTCGAGTAAAATACTAAATTTGAAAAAGGATCAAGTGAAAATATAAAAGTTTAAGAAAGGAGAAAAAAATTTAATTCTCTTTTCCGGATCGAAATTGTAACATTCGGGTATATGAATGAAGAGAGAGAGAGAGAGAGAGGAAACGGGGAAGTCTTCATCATCAGGTTCATATATTTTTAGTGTATGAAGTTTGGATATAATTGAAGAGGAAAATGAGCTTTTGGAAGACGAGTGATATTGAATAATTTTCTCACGATGGTTATTATCGCAAATTGGTTCCGTGCTCAGTGACGCTGCCAGATTATTGAACCGGAAGCTTGACAACGCGTATTTTCCGTCATTCCACTTCGTTCCCGATATATAAATAGTGGAAAAGGAAGAGGTTTCATCTCCCGTATTTCATTTCGATTTTTTTTTTTTTTTTTTTTTGCAGGTAGAGTTATTAAAAGTTACCTGTAATCTGACCATAAAAATGAAACCTATTCGTCCTCCCGTTCCATTATTTTTTTGCCATTGAATCTATATAGTTATCAGTTTGGAATTGATAAAATATTTTATTATTATTATTTGCATTTCTGTTCTATTTTATCGATGTTTTTTTTAACTTTTTTATTTTATTATTGTCACTAGCAAATGTTACGCGCGATAGAGCGTGGAATGTGGTGTTCAATTTATTATAATGGAAATTGAGAAATTTTTTGTTTTCGAATTTAAATTTTTTGGTGAATGCATAATCGAAATTTGGAAAAATCACTTATTAATTAAACATTTTATTATTTTTTATATTTTCAAAAATTTTAGAATAACTCTTTGCAGGTATTTAATTATTTATATAGATAATAACATTCTTCGGAGGAATTTAATTATTTTTATAAATAGTAAAATTGATCGCAGAAATTAAATTATTCTCAATACAATTTTAATTAAATTTCACGAAAGAATTCAATTATTTTCTGAAATTTGCAAAAATCTATTGAAACAATTCAATTATTTAGTAAAGTCTTTGCAAACAGTCAATTTTCTTAAAAATAATTCTAAAACTGATTTAATCTTAAAAAATCAATTATTTCTACAATTGTCTGTAAAATTTATTTTTAAAATTCAATTATTTTACAAATTTTTAAGAAAATTCTTGTTAAATATTAAATTATTAATAATTATTAATAAATTTTTTTCTAATTCAACAAATGACAAAATTTGTTTCTAAAAATTATATTATGTCAATATTTTAATAAAATTTCACTGTAAGGATTCAGTAAAATTTCTTCCAATTTTAAATAAAATTTTTCGAAAAAATTTATTTATTTTACAAACTTGCATTAAATTTTTGGGGACAATTTAATTTTTTTTAAATTCGTAAAATTCTTCGCTAGAATTACATAATTTATAAATAATAATAAAATTCTCCACAGAAATTCAATTGTATTGAGAACAATTTTAATAAACTTGAACAATAAAGTATTTAATTATAATTTTTAACAGAAGCGATTATTCTAAAAACTTGAAAGAAATTCTTTATAAAATTCAATTACTTTTAAAATTTTCAATTAAAATTATTATAAGAAATTATTTTTTAAAAAAATGCGAATAAATTCTTCGCAAAAGAAGTTAATTAGGATTTTGAAAATTTTTAATAAAATTCTTCCCAAGAATTCAATTATTTTTATAAATAGTAAAATTCTTGGCAGGAATTAAATTATTTTTAATACAATTGAAATAAAATTTTCCGAAACAATTCAATTATTTTCTGAAATTTGCATAAATTCATTGAGACAATTCAATTATTTAGTAAAGTCTTTGTAAACATTCAATTGTTTTAAAAATAATTCTAAAAGTGATTTAATCTCGAAAATTCAATTATTTCTAAAATTGTCTGTAAAATTTATTTTTTAAAATTCAATTATTTTCCCAAAATTTTAAGAAAATTTTTGTAAAATACAAAATAATTTTTTTTAAAATTAAAAAATGACACTATTAGTTTGTAAAAGTTTTATTATGTCAATTTTTTAATAAAATTTCACTGGAAGGATTCTGTAAAATTTTTTCCAAGTTTTAATAAAAATTTTTGAAATTTACTTTCCAAACTTCTAATAAATTTTTGGAAACAGCTCAATTTTTTTATATAAAATAGTAAAATTCTTTGCAAGAATTAAATTTTTTCTATAAATAATAAAATTTTTCGCAGAATTCAATTATATTGAAAAATATTTAATAAACCCAAACAATAAAGTATTTAATTGTAATTTTTAACAGAAGCGATTATTTTAAAAACTTGAAAGAAATTCTTCATAAAATTCAATTACGTTAAAAACTTTTAATTAAAACGTTTAAGGAAAGTAGATTATTTTACAAATTATTTTTAAAAAATTCAAAGAAATTCTTCATAAGAATTTAATCCGGATTTTGAAAATTTTTAATAAAATTCTTTGCAAAAATTCAATTATTTTTACAAATAGTAAAATTTGTTGCAGGATTTTAATGATTTTCATTGATAATAAAATTCATCGAAGAAACGCAATTATTTTTAATTTAATTGTAGTGAAACTTCTCGAAGGAGTAAAATTTTTTTAAAAATGTTAATTAAATTTAATTATTTAACAAAAATACATAAAAAATTCTTCGGGAAAACTGAATATTATTTTTTTAAATAGTAAAATTCATTACAGGAATTTAATTATTTTTAATAGTATTTTAATAAAATCTCTCAACAGAATATATTTATTTTTTAAAAATATTTAATACACTTTTTCGATTGAATACAATTATTTTGAAAATTTTTCGAAAATTCTTTCAAAAATTGAATTATTTTGAAAATTTTTTGAAAATTCTTTCAAAAATTGAATTATTTTGTAAATATTATGTTAAAAATCTGTAAATCAGTTTAACTATTTTTTATGAATTACAAGATTGTTCGCTAGAATTTTAATGATTTTTATGACATTAGTTATGTATAAAATTGAAAAATAATTAAAAAGAACAATTTTTAAAAAAGTTAGGAATCAAAAAAGCGAACAACTAACTTCAAACTGCGAACAGATTACAGGAACATAACAATTATTGATATAGATTTTGTATACATTTTATTATTTATACGATTAAAGGCAAAATTTCAGTTATTAATTATTTTAATTATTATTAGATTTGAAAAAAATACAAAAATGTTTAGAAATTTTAAAGAAATGTTTAATGTTTGAAATACTAACGTATTTGCCTAAAAAAATTATATATAATAATCGTCGTGATTCCAGATTTTCGGATCTCTGTCCACACTTGAAGTTAGTTATAGTTATTCTTATGTTTTTTATACGCTTTGATAGAAAATAGAAATATACAGATATACATAATAATCGTAAGTTTTCTTACCGTTAGCAAATTATTTGTATTCATTTGTGTTTTTTTTTTTTTTTTTGAAAATTCATTTTTGTGGGTTATTGTCATTTTTTTAATGTCAAAAAGAAACCAAAAAAACTCGTTTTATTCGCTTCACAAAATTGACAAAAATTCCATTCCATATTTTTATTTTCCTAGCATTTTCCTAATTTTCATCAAAAATATTTACTTTTTTCTTATCCTGCTAATAAATTGAATTTATGCTACGAATTTTATTACTTATGAAACAATTTAAAATATTTTAATTCTTGCGAAGAATTAAAAAAAAAATTGAAAATAATTGAATTTTTCAGAAGAATTTTATTATTTACAAAAATAATTCATTTTTTTAAGGCAAATTTTGTTATTTATGAAAATAATTGAATTTTCTTAAAATATTTTATTATTTATTAAAATAATTAAATTCTTGCGAAGAATTTTTTTTTAATTTGGAAAATAATTGAATTCTTGGAAAGAATTTTTAAAAAATTTTGAAAAATAATTGAATTTTATAAATTTTGAGAAAAATTGAATTTTTTGAAGAATTACGTTTTTTCAAAGGATTTTGTAATTTATGAAAATAATTGAATTCTTTCGAGAAATTTTATTAATAATTGTTGAAAAAATAATTTAATTACTTTCGAAAAATTTTATTATTTATAAAAATAATTTAATTCTTTCAAAGAATTTTATTAATTACGTAGATGATTAAATTCTTGCGGCGATTTTTATTAAAATTGATGAAAATAATTGAATTTTTTCCTAGAATTTTATCATAAATTTTTTTGAATAATAGAATTCTGTTTGGTTATTTTATAAAAATAGTAGATATTGAAAATCATTGAAATGTGAAAAATTTTTAAAGATAATTAAATTTTACAAAGAATTCTATTAAAAAATTTGGCAATAATTGAATGTTGGTTGGAAATTTTATTAAATTTTTTTGAAAATAATTGGATTTTCCAAAAAAACATTTTATTATTTATGAAAATAATTGAATTTTGAAAAGAATTTTTTTGAAATACCTCAAAATAATTGAATTTTCGGGAGCAATTTTTTTTATTATTTAAAAACAAATTTTTATTAAAATTATATTAAAACAATTAATTTCTTTCGAATAATTTTATTAAATTTTTGAAAATCATTGAATTATTGCGGTAAAGTTTATTAAAATGTTTAAAAAGAATTGAATTTCTGTTGAAAATTTTATTACTTTTGAAAGGAATTGAAATCTTCATATGAATTTTATGAACATTGGTTTAAATAATGAATTTTTAAATGTTATGAAAATTTTATTATTTTAAATAATTGAATTCTTGTTCCAAACTTTATTTGTGAAAGTAACTGAATTTTACGATTATGAAAATAATTAAATTCATGCTTAGAATGTAATCAAAAATTTTTTTGAAAAAATGGAATTTACATGAAAAATTTTATAATTATTAAAAGTAATTGAATTATTGGAAAAAATAAATTCCATAAAATTTTGTTAAATAAAATTGATTTTTTTCAATATTAGCGAATTAAAAGTAGTGGATATTCTCTAAAAAAATATTGTTTATATTCTTTGTTCGGAAAGTTATATACTTATATATAGCTAATAATTATTTTTACCTTCTCTAGTCTTTAAAATAATTAAAATTTTCGTAATGAAGTTTTTTTTAATTTAGGTATCAGATAACAATTTTTGTGAAATTCAATTTTCCTCGTACAAGAAAGTTTAATTATTTTCAATTGTGAAAATCTGATGACAAATTTGAAATTAGTATCGAAATTTGTTAAAGTTTTTTTATATACTTTAAAGTTGAAGAATATAATATAGTTTGAAAATTTAATTCTAATTAGTTTTTTAGTTATGTGTCATAATAAATATTTCCTTAAAAATTACTTAAATTAAAATGACTTGAAATTGTTTATAATAAACATTGTAGCACAATATTCTCGCGCGCTTGCGCGCGGATAGTTTGGCTAGTAAATAAAAAATTTGCTACCAACAATTTTTTTGTGTTTTTTCCAATCCTAATAATAATTTAGGAAAAAAAAAATTTTTTCGGGGTCATTCGTGACTTGATTATTCAGGTATATTTGGTGCACTGTATATATAGAGTTGAATGTTGGAATGCCAATATTGAGTGACGAAGCGAAAAACGTTGTGGGCGAGGAGGCAAAAGACTTCCACTTAATCCTTACATCCTCCTGCTCCTCCTCTCTTTCTCTCTCGTACCATCTCTCAAAACGATATATGTCGGTATAAAACTGTCATACTATATGATTTGACGTTGGAC
Organism: Leptopilina drosophilae; assembly: GCA_032873175.1. Lineage (NCBI taxonomy): Eukaryota > Metazoa > Arthropoda > Insecta > Hymenoptera > Figitidae > Leptopilina > Leptopilina drosophilae. The sequence goes on from CM065487.1 coordinate 23,520,123, forward strand.
CTCATTATACTCACGGCGATTTAACTTTACCTGAAAAAAAAAATTCTTCTCGCCTTATTTGGCCACTTAGTTAAATAACATTTTTTATTAGTATTCCACTCTTTTATGAAATTCTCTCTACCTGCTTTCTTTTTTTCTCTTTTTTCTTATTTTTTTTTGATAATTTATTGATCTTTAAATTTCTTTTACATAAAAAAATTGATTTTTTCTCTTTAGATCGAAGAGGAAGGAATAGTAGTTTTTGGATAAATATTTTTTATTTTATTTTATTTTTTTCAGGAAAATTTATTTCGTTTTTTTTTAAATAAATAAATAAAAATGCGGTTTTAGGTGTAAGTGGAGAATTTATTTTTGCTCTTTTTTTTTAGTTTGGAAATATTTTATTTTTCTGTTTAAATGGAAATTGTTTGACAAAGGGATAGACGATAGTGATAATTGTTGGCGCGTTTTCCAAGAACAGTAGATAAAGTTGTTAATAGTCAGACATCTAGACTGTCGTGAAGAATCGTGATAAATGGAAATTTCTTGTCAAAGTGTAATGAGCCAAATGACGTATTGTAACCTTTTGGTCAAAGAAACTTTACTCGAATATTTTCAATTTTTTTGCACAATAATTTATTTGCGTACGTAATGCAATATAATAAAATAATTTTTGGTTCTCTAATATTTTTAAATATTAGTAAATAGTGTACTATTATTTTTAATTTTATTTTGACTCATAAATAGTATAATTTCTGCTAATTTATTAGTAAAAATTGCTATTTGTTAGTCATTTTTATTAATAAATAGTATTTCTACTAATTTACAAGAAAAAGTGCTATTTATTTGTAAATTCTTTTAGGAAGTAAAAAACTAATGATCCAACTAGGAAATTTGACTAATAAATAATATTTCCGCTTTGTTAGTAAAAATTGCTATTAAATAGTAAAGTTTATTATTAGTAAATTCATACTTACTAGTATGATTTTTACTATTTTATTATTAATAATTGCTATTTATTGAGAAATTTTATTTGAAAGTAAAATATTAAAATTTTATTTAGGAAAATTTACTTGTAAAATATATTTCTATTAATTTATTAGTAAAAATTGTAATTTATTAGTAATTTTATTAGCAAATTTAACTAATAAATAGTGTAATTTCTACTTATATTTAGTTGTAAAAATTGCTAATAGTTCATAAGTTTTTTTAGGAACTTTGACTAGTACATAATATTTCTACTAATTTATTAGTAAAAAAAGCAAGCTATTAGTAAATTTTATTAACAAATTTATCTATTAAATAATATTTTTAGTTTTCTACTAATTTACTAGTAAAAATACTATTTCTGCGAGTAAATTTTAATAGAAAGTAAAGAACTATGGTTTTAATTAGGAAATTTGACTTATTAATTTTTTTATGCTAATTTATTACTAAAATTGCTATTTATTAGTAAATTTAACTATAAATAGTATAATTTTTACTATTTTATTATTAAAAATTGTTATTTATTAGGAAAGTCGATTAATAAATAGTATTTCTATTAATTTATTTATAAGAAATGCTATTTTTTGATCAATTTTACTAGTCAATTTATTGTTGTTATGCAAATTACAAAATTTTTTATTTTCAAACAAAATACAATATTAATAATAATAATATAATAATTTTTAAATAATTTCATAAGTGAAAAATTTTTAAAAATCACTTATTAAGTATACAAAAATAATTATTACTGTTCATATTTTGAAAATTTCAATAAAATTTCACGAAGGAATTCAATAATTTTCTAAAATTTTAATAATTCTTTCTAAACAATTCAATTCTTTTTTTAAGTAGTAAAACCTTTACAAAAATTCAATTATTTTTAAAACAATTTTAATTGAATTCCTCGGAAGAGATCAATTTTTAAATAAATTTTTAACGCACTTCGAAAAAATTCATTTTTTTCCTAAAATTTTAATAAATCCTTCGAAATAATTAAATTAGTCTTACAAATATATAGTAAAATTCTTCGCAAAAATTCAATTAATTTTATAAATAGTTATAGTAAAATTCTTTGCAGTAATTTAATTATTTTCAAAACAACTTTAATTAAATTCCTCGAATGAATTCAAATGTTTTAAAATATTTTCATAAAATTTATTTATTTCCTATAATTTTAATAAATTCTTCGAAAGAATTCAATTATTTTTAAAAATACTTCTAATTCGCATTGAAGAAATTAAATTATTTTTAATACAATTTAAATAAAATTACATTAATTAATAATTATTAATAATTATTTTTAATTACTTTCAAAAATTTCCATAAAATTATATTTCAACAAGAATTTCAAATTCTTTAAATATAATTTAATTATTGTCAAAATATTTATAAAAAGAAGGAAAAAATTTAATTATTTTCAATTATTTCTCTAAAATCCTTCATAACAATTTAATTATTTCTCAAAATTTTAATAATATCTTCGAAACATTTCAATTATTTTTATAAATAGTAAAATTCTTTGCAATAATTCATTTATGTTTATAAATAGTAAAACCCTTTACAGAATTATTTTCAAAAAGAATTTTAATAGAATTTTTTGAAAAAATTTTAATCTTTAAATATTAACATAAAATTCATTTATTTTCGAAAATTTTAATAAATTCTTCGGAACAATTCAATTATTTTTATAAATAGTAATAAAATTCTTCGCAAGAATTCAAATATTTTTAATACAATATTTTAATAAAATTCTTCTTTATGAAATTAAATTGCTTTCTAAATTTACAATTAAAATTTTTAAAGAAACTCCACTAGTTTAAAAAAAATTCAAAGAAATTCTTCAAAAGAATTTAATTAGGATTTTTATAAATTTTTCAAAATTATTATAATTAATTATATAATTATTATAATAAAATTCTTCACGTGAATTTAATAGCATTTTTAGAAGAAATTCTGTTATTATTAAATTTTTTGATTAAATTCTTCCTGATATGTCGATGATTTTCGGTACATTAATTAATTAATTAATTAATAATTAATTATTAATTAATTAATATAAGATAATAATTATAAAATAATAATTAATAATTATTAATTATTAATTATTAATGAAATAACACTATTTGTTGTTATTTATCTACCTTCCATTGGATCAAATTTTCCATTTTACAAATAAATAATTCGGAAGGAAATTTTCTACTATTTCTAATAATAATTATTTAATTATTATAATTATTATTAATATTTGATTATATAATTCATTAATTTTTAAAATTGAAAACATTTGAAAAGGGGAATTATAAAAAAAAGTTTAGAAACAAAAAAAGCAAACAACGAGTAATGTTATTTATTAATCAAATTTACTATATTTCGAAAGCAAAAAGCAAGTTACTATAATTGTCTCATTCGAATTAAATTTTGTTACAAATTCAATTGCAATTAGAATTAAAAATTCAAATTTAGAATTTAAGGTATAGTTCAAAAAAATAATTAGTTTTGCAATATTTCTTTTCCTCTTTGCAACAACTGGCTTTTGTTTGAGTTTACAATTTTTAATTAGGTTTACATTAACTGCTTTTTGAATCTCTCTCTCTCTCTCTCTCTCTTGCTGTCTCTTTCGCACTTGTTTCTTTAGAAAAACATTTGAAACGTCTTGAGACGTATTCCAGATGTGAAAGAGATTATAATCTCGAGTTGGAGATAACGCCGAAAGTTGTAAACTTGAAGCAAATGGCTTCCCTTGTTCGAAAGTGACAAAATGAGATTAATTAGGTGATGTCGCACTGTGCCACGTTTTTGGTATTTCAAACACGAATCCATGCTGCAGGTGCGAGAAAACTGTTTCGTGGTCATTTTATCAAAATTTTCTTCCACATCATTTTGGGTAAAAATAATTTCTCAACAAGTAAATAAATTTAGCCCCAATTTCGGCTCAAATGAATCAATTTTTAAGTTTCGGTTCAACTGTATTTTTTAAGTTTCGGCTCAACTGTATTAATTTTTAAGTTTTGGCTCAACTGTATTAATTTTTAAGTTTTGGCTCAACTGAATCAATTTTTAACTTTCGGCTCAACTGTATTAATTTTTAAGTTTCGGCTCAACTTGTATTAATTTTTAAGTTTCACCTCAAGTGATTAAAATTGACTTGTCACTTGAGCCAAAACCTGAAAGAACTAATTAATACACTGAAAAAAAATTTATTTGATTCAAATAATTCAAATTATTTGAAAAATATTTAATTGATTCAAATACTTTTTAGTTGGATCAAAAAAATATGTATTTGATTCAAATAACTTGAATTATTTGAATCACACTTATTTGAACCAAATAAATCGTATTTGATTCAATTAAATAATTATTTGAATTGAATAAATGAATTTATTTAATACTAATAGTGACTTACTTGAAACTAATCTTTTATTTATTTCATTCAAATACTTCGTATATTTGATGCAAATAAAAATTATTTGACACAATAAATTTATTTTATTGATTCTAATAAACTTAATTATTTAATCCGAATAATTCATTATTCAAAGCAAATACACTATTTTATCAAGACAAATAAAAAAATATTTCAATCAATTAAATAATTATTTGAAACGAAAATAATGAAATACTTGAAACTGTTCATTTATTTATTTCACTTAAATATTTCATTTATTTAATACAAATAAAATTGTGTGTTGTGTTGTGAATAAAAACTGTGTGAACATGTTTATAAATAATGTTAAAAGTCTGTTAAAAAATCAGTTAATATATATTATATAATATATACATATAATATAATAATATATTAATGAATTAAAAAAATACGAAATATTAAAAAAAAAAATTTTATTAAATATAAAATGAAAGAACTTTGGTAATTGATTCAAATAATTATTTATTTATAATTTATAATTTATAATTTATAATTTATAATTTATATAATTTTAATTTTTTAATTTTATATAATTTATAATTTATTTATTATTTATAATTTATAATTATTTAGTTTCAAATATTCCATTTATTTGATTTGAATATTTTAAATAATTGATTCAATTAATTATTTATTAGTTTGAAATAGTCCATTTATTTGAATTGAATAATTTGTATTTGATTCAAATAAATAGTTATTTGATGCGATAAAATCAAATATTTAGGTCAAATAAATATGTATTTGGTTCAAATACACATTTATTGGATTATAACCAAATAAATGATTTATTTGGATCAAATAATTTTTATTTGATTCAAATAAATTTTTTTTTCAGTGTAATCATAAAGTAAAAAAGGTGTAAAAAGAAAAGAATTTTTGTTTCAAAGTAAAAACGGTGTAAAAAGGAAAGAATTTTTTACTTTTTTTTACTTTGAAACAAAAATTCTTTTCTTTTTACACCGTTTTTACTTTTTTTTCGCGATATATAGAGAGAGAGAGAGAGAGGAAGAAGAAAAGAAGAGAGTAGAGAGGAAAAGAAGAGAAAGGGAGATGAAAAAAAGGAAGGAAGAATTTTGAATGATAATTTATAAGAGAATAGGAACTATAAAGTTGGAAATCGAATCATCGAGAAATGAAATAGACACACAAGACCGGATGGGGGTGGAGACAATTTCGGAAAGTTCAGAAGACTTTGAGGGCCACAGTGAAATAGTTTTTTTTAGCAGGCACCTTTCTTTCTCTCTTTGGCCATCCTCTTTTTCTTCTTCTTCTTCTTCTTTTGCTCGTGGTACTTAATTCCTTACCTGTTAGGACCTGGTTGGACCTGTCGGATCCTGTGAGAGCATTGATGGTGGGCCCGCCAGGGGGTCTCGGGACCCACGATTCCTCTAATAACTCCTCGCGGTCGGACAACATTCTGCGTGCATTACGTGTCTGCATTCCTCTTGGCCTTTGCTCCTTTGGGCAACAACGATTGAGGTAGATCGTTAACGACGTTAAGGTAGCCTGAACTCTTCTTCTCTCTGCGTTTCTCACTCTCGAGATCTGCTTTCTCTCTTTTCTCCCTCTCTCTCGATTTTTTTCTCTCTCACTATTTTGCCCTTTTACTCTTTTTTCTCTCTCTCACTATTTTGCCCTTTTACTCTTTTTTCTCTCTCTCACTATTTTGCCCTTTTACTCTTTTTTCTCTCTCACTATTTTGCCCTTTTACTCTTTTTTCTCTCTCACTATTTTGCCCTTTTACTCTTTTTTCTCTCTCTCACTATTTTTCCCTTTTACTCTTTTTTCTCTCTCTCTCTCACTATTTTGCCCTTTTACTCTTTTTTTTCTCTCTCACTATTTTACCCTCTTAATCTTTTTGTTCTCCTTCTCCTTTTTCTCTCGTCCTTCTTTTGACTTCCACTATTTTTCTATTTTCTTTTCTTTCTTCTATCTTTTTTTCTTCTTCCTTTATTTTTTTCTACACTCTCTTGTTTTTTTTCTATATTTTTTTTATTTTTCCCTTTTTTCTCTCACTTTTCTCTATTTTTACTCTCCTTTCTCTTTTTCTTCCCTTTTCTCCTACTTCTCTCTATTTCTTGACATTTTTTTTTGTTTTCACACCCTTCTACTTTTTAATCTTCTTTTTCTTTTCTTTCACTTTTCTCTATTTTACACCATCTGTTTCTTCGTCTCTCACTTCTCCCTATTTTTTACCCTCCTTTTTCTTTCAAATGCCAAAAGAAAAAGAGAAGAAAGATGGAAGGAAAAAGGGTGAAGAATAGAGAAAAAGGGAAAGAAGGAGAAAAAGAGAAGAGTGGAAGAAAGAGAAAAAGAGAAAATAGGAAGAAAGAAAAAAGGGGAAGGAAGAGAAAAGAGGAAAAAAAGAGAAAAGGGGAAGAAGGAGAAAAGAGAGGGTTGCCACAAGTCAGGGAATTCAGGGAAAAGTCAGGAAAAAGTAAAATTGGTCAGGGAAAAGTCAGGGATTTTTAGTAAAAGTACGGGAAAAAATCAAATTTCAAAAATTCATGAAAAAAACTCTAAATTTTGATGTTTTTTTGTCTGCCTTGTGAACTATAAAAATAACCACGAATTTTAATACAAAACCTTGAATTTTTTCTATTTCAGACAATAATTTCTTTTTTAATTACTTAATTTTTAAAGAACTATCATAAAATTATGACTTATAAATTATGTGATGAATAATTTTTACAATTTTCATAAATACTAGATTGATAAAAGAATTTTAATTAAAAATACTAAAAAAATTTTAATTTTGGAAAAGTTACGAATAATTACGGAAATTCAATTATTTTCAAAAGTAATAACATTTTTCGCAGAAATTCAATTATATTCAAAAATTTAAAAAAATTCTGGTCATTTTAATTATATGTTTAAAAATAAAAAAAATTCTTCTCCAAAATTCAATTATGTTCAAAAATTTTTTTAAAATTCTCGTCAATATTTCAATTATCTTTATAAATAATACAATTTTTCCTCAAAATTGAATTATTTTTAAAAACTTTAATAAAATTCTTGTCCAAATTTCACAGGAATTAAATAATAATTTACAAAATTTTTGATAAATTTCTTCTAAATAAACCAATTATTTTCATAAATAATAAAATTTTCACAGGAATTCAATTATTTAATATAAAAAATTTCAAATAATTTCACGAAAAATATCAATTATTTAAAAAGAATTTTATAAAATTCGTCGCAAGAGTTCATTTATTGAAAAAAAATTTAACAAAGTTCTTTTCATGAATTCAAATATTTTTAGAAATAGTAAAATTCTTCACCGACATTCAATTATTTTTATAAACTTGAATAAAATTCGTCGGAAAAATTAAATTATTTTCAAAAGTAATAAAATTCTTTGCAGAAATTCAATTATGTTCAAAAATTTTTGTCAAAATTTCAAATACCTTTATACATAATAAAATTCATCAATATTAAATTATTAAAAAAAAAAATGTTTTAATTCTCGTCAAAATTTTAATTATTGTTATAAATAATACAATTCTTTTTCAAAATTAAAATATATTTAAAAACTTGAATGAAATTCTTGTTAAAATTTCACAGAAATTTAATAATTTATGAAATTTTTAATAAACTTCTTTGAAATAATTCAATTACTTTCATAAATAATAAAATTTCCACAGGAATTCAATTATTTAATATACAAAATTTTATAAAATTTTTTGATAAATATCAATTATTTAAAAAGATTTTTATAAAATTCGTCGCATGAATCATTATTTAAAAAAAATTTAACAATGTTCTTTACAAGAATTGAATTATTTTTATAAATATAATAAAATTCTTTATCGAAATTCAATTATTTTAGAAAAATTTTAATAATATTTTTGGAAATTTTTTAAAATTATTTTCTTGAAGAATAAAACTCATTGCAGGATTTTAATTAATTTTGGATACAATTATTTTAATCAAATTCCTCGAAAAATGTAGTTATTCTTAAAAATTTTATTAAAATTTGTCAAAAGAATTCAATTATCTTTATAAATAATAAAATTCATCAATATTCAATTATTTAAAAATTTTTTTTTATATTCTTGTCAAACTTACAATTATTATTATAAATAATACAATTCTTCTTCAAAATTAAAATATATTTAAAAACTTGAATAAAATTTTGGTTAAAATTTCACAGAAATTCAATAATTTATGAAATTTTAAATAAATTTGTTTGAAATAATTCAATTATTTTCATAAATAATAAAATTTTCACGTGAATTCAATTATTTAATATACAAAATTTTATAAAATTTTTTCAAAAATATCAATTATTTAAAAAGATTTTTATAAAATTCGTCCCATGAATCAATTATTTAAAAAAAAATTAACAAAATTCTTTACAAGAATTCAATTATTTTTATAAATAATAAAATTCTTTAACGAAATTCAATTATTTTAGAAAAATTTTAATAATATTTTTGGAATTTTTAAAAAATTATTTTTATGAATAATAAAACTAATCGCAGGATTTTAATTAATTTTTGATACAATATTTTAATCAAATTCCTCGAAAAATGTAATTATTCTTAAAAATTTTATTAAAATTTGTCAAAAGAATTTAATTATTTAAAAATTTGTTGATAAAATTCTTTATGAGAATTCAATTTTAACAAACATTCAATTATTCAATAAATAATTTATTTTTCAATTTAAATAATTGAATTTTTTCTAGAATTTTCTATTAAAAATTGATTAAAAAATGAAATCACCGAAAAATCGATTTATTGTTTATGCAAATAATTGAATTATTGCAACGAATTTTATTACAATTTTTTCAAATAATTGAATTTTTTTTTGCGAAAATTTACTACTTTTAAAAATAATTGAATTCTTGCGAAGTATTTTATTTGGATTTTTGTAAATAATTAAATTTTTGTTGAAAAATTTTATGGTTATTTAAATTATAACAAAATATGATCGCCTTCATTATGTTTTGTAATAATATTCTTATAAATTGTTGAGTTTCAAAAAGTGTTTGAATTTGAATGTTCTGAAGAATTTTAATTCCTGTGGAAAAGTAATAAGTAAATACTTATTTAAAAATTTAGTTATTGAAGTTTTTGAATAATTTTGCAATTAATGAAATTTGTAAATAAATTTAATAGAACATTTTTTTGAGTATCTAATAATTTTTAGAGTGAATCAGAATATTTTTTATGGTCTCAGGAAAAAAGTGAGAATTTTGTCTGGAAATCCGGGAAAAGTCAGGGAAAAATAAAATGAAATATTTGTGGCAACCCTGAAAGTGGAAGAAAGAGAAAAGGAAAAAAAGAGAAAAGGGGAAGAAAGAGAAAAGGGTAAGAAAGAGAAAAAGGGAAGAAATAGTAAAGGAGAAAAGGGGAAGGAAGAGAAAAAGAGAAAAGAGGAAAAAAGAGAAAAGGGGAAGAAGGAGAAAAAGGGATGAAACTGAAAAGGAGAAAAGGGGAAAAGGGGAAGGAAGAGAAAAAGGGAAAAGAGGAAAAAAGAGAAAAGGGGAAGAAGGAGAAAAAGGGATGAAAAAGAAAAGGAGAAAAGGGGAAGGAAGAGAAAAAAAGAGAAAAGGGGAAGAAAGAGAAAAGGTGAAAAAAGAGAAACAGTAAAGAAAGAGAAAAAGAGAAAATGGAAAAAAATTGAAAAAGAGGAAAAAATAGAAAAAGAGAAAAAGATAGAGATAGAGGGGGGATGAAAAAAATATTTGCCGCGCCCAGAGTGTAGCACTCGACCTGTTACAAGGTCAATATTTATTTCGTTTATATATACATATAATTGGCGTGTTTCTTTTTTTCCTGTGAATGGTGTGTGGTCCCCAGAGGACAATACCTGGATCCTTCGGCCTGAGAGCCAATATATATATATATATATACTACCTGTGTGGAGTAACGGGGTCCAGGCGCCAGATGTGGGGTCGTACATACCGTGAAATTCTCTCCTGAGAAGAAATGTCAATGGGCGCTTGCTCTCCATTGATACTCGAATAAGAGAGAGAGGAGAGTCCTCTCTCACCTGCGTGCCTCCTTTCTAGTCTCATGCGGTCATCACTATGTTGTATAGGTTTATTCAATTTTTTAAAATGGTGTGTGATTTCCTTTATACAAAAAGAAAGAATAACAGGCGCCATTATTATTGCGAGAATTTATGGCGAAGAATCATTTATTTTCAAGGAAGAAAAAAAGAAAGAAAGAGAGAGAGAAACATTTTGTAAATACCAATGTGAGACACTTGTGATGAGGATTTAGAATTTTGCGGATTAGGCTTTATAAAGCTGACACATTCAATTCGTTGCAGCATCCCAAAACCATAATCTCTTGTCTTTCATTTAGATCGAGAAGATCGATTGATCTAGCGGCGTCTTTAAATCTGATACTCGATATAGTGTCTTGATTGTTCCCTGGAATTCACTGACCCAATATTTTTTGTTTCTGAAAAAGAAGAAGAAGAAGAAATAACCGAACTTCTTGAGATTGATAAATTTATTGCTTTTGATTTTCTAGTAATTATTATTAATTGTAAAGCCGGGTGTCTACTAACTGGGAAATCTGGAAAAATCGGAAAATAATCGAGAATTTAATTTTGACCGGGATTTTTTTCAGCAAAATTAAAAAAAGTTTTATTATTTTAATTTGCTTTTAATAAGTCACTTTTTATTTCAATTTTAATAGATATTTATAATATTTTTCAACTTATTCTTTAGAGAATACGCTAAAGAATAAGTTGAAAAAAATTAATTTGATAGTAAAAAATAAGTCATGGATTCAAACATTGTATGTAAATAAATAATTACTATATTAATAGAAATAGAAATATAGTAATTAGTCACTAAAAAACACTGCGAGAAAGTAAAAGACAGCGAATTTTTTCAATTTAAATTTTCTTTTTAGAAAAAAAAAATTTCCCAATTTACTTACTGTTTTCTATATACTTTACTTATAGATTAACAAGCAATCTTCTCATTTTCGATGAGAGAGAAAATAAAACTGGATCAAGTTAACGATCATCTAAAAATCCGTGTTTACAAATTGCAACACTGAATCTATTTCGGCCAGTGCTGTAAAAATAGAAGGAGAAAAATGCATAATCCTGTTATAAAAAGAAATAAGGTTAGCTATCTCGATAGTACTTTGAATATTATTCACAAAACAAATATAGTCATAAAGACAGAGACTTTGAGAAGTAAGAAAAAATTCGAGAGGGGATAAGACGTTAAAAGTGTATACTGAAAAGCTCATTGACGTTAAATCCATAGATTAAGAGGCTCCTTCACTTCCGTTCGAATATATACTTTGTGAAATCGTCTTTAGGTTTTTTTTATTTATATAAAGAAATAGAGAAAAGCTACTCTTTGTATAGCGAATCCACAATGAATCCAATGTAGAAAAGATGCAAGTGCGCTAGGCTCGAGAACTGGCACGACGAATAATAATAAGACATTATTATCATTCTCACGCGAAGAGGTCGAGGAGAAAGAGAAAGAAAGAGAGAGAAACGCAAATAAAAATGAGAGAAAAAAGAAAATAGTTGACAATTTTGGCAAATTTGGAAAATACAACAAAATTACAGACTAAATAAATAAATATGGAAATTAAGAAATTAAAGAAAAAAATAAATAATAATAATAAAAAATAAAAAGAAAATTTTGAATAATACTCTGAAGAAAAATTTATTTGATTCAAATTACCGATTATTTGACTATTATCAAATAAATATTTACTTGAATCAAATAAATTGTATTTGATTCAAATATTTCAGTATTTGAATAAAATATTTCAGTATTTGAAGCAAATACTATTTAATTGATTCAAATAAAAATTATTTAATTCATGTAAACAGGGCTGCAATGATTTAAATCAAGTTGATTTAAATCATGATTTTAATCTTGATTTAAATCTTGACATTTAAATCATGATTTAAATCAAACTGCGAAATGCATTAGAAACCGAAAAGGATACAAAATTAGAATTTATGTTAAAAGTTTTTAATTAAATAAAAGTAAAAAAGAATATCTTATAAAGATAATATAATGAATATCAGAAAATAATAATTATTATTTTTTGTTTATTTGGCGAAAGTTATTGAAAGATAAAAAATCTGTATTTTATATTTGAGTCAAAGAAGCATTAAATATCAGTATTTTGTTAAGATTTCCTAAACTTTTTCAAAAAAAATTTTATTGTAACAAGAATTTATATATGAATTTTTTATTAAGGGTAGCCACAAATTATAAAAACAATTATAAATCAGAGATTTAGTTGGTCAGAAAAATACGGGGAATTTTTAAAAATTCTTTAAAAGTCAGGGAATTTTAATAGAAAGAAACCACAAATTAAAAAACTTTGATAAACTTAGTTTTTGTATTTAGACTTTTTTTTGTATAATATTTAATAATTAAACAAACATTTTTTAAATGTCTTATGTTTTTTTTATAAATAAAATTGTTACTTAAAAAGCATTAATAAATTTTTATAAGATTTTCTTTTAAGTGTAAAGTTAAGCGGAACTCTTCTGCCACAAAAATGTATTTTTATATGCAGAATAAACATGAATTGAATTGAATATTGCATTATTAAAATTTTAATAAGTAATGCAGAGTATTAAATAATAGTTTAAAAATTTGTTAATCAGGAAAAATGAAAAATTAGTCAGGAAAAATCAGGAAATTCTAAAAATGAAATTTTGCATGCACCCTATTATTAATTTTTTAATTCCTAATATTAAAAAAATAAATATTTAAAAAATAGTATTAAAAAATGATTTAAATCAAAAAAATCCGATTTAAATCAAAAAAATCTGATTTTTTTGATTTTTTTAAAAAAATCATGATTTTTATCAGCCCTGCATGTAAATATTTATTTGATAATAGTCAAATAATCGGTTATTTGAATCAAATAAATTTTCCTTTCAGTGTATTCTTCAAAAATTCTAGAAAATTAATTGAATTTTGGAAGACTTGCAGTTCAAATTTTTAAGTATTTCGAAATTTTAAGCAAATAAAGAGCAATAATTAGTTAAATATTTATTTTACAAAAGTTATTAAAATTTGAAAAATTTAATTTGGAAATTTTGGAAAAATTAGGTTTTTGAAAAATAGTAATTAAAATTTTTTAAAGAAAAAAGTACTTGAATTAGAAAATAATAATTTTAACAAAATGAAACAATTGGAAATTTTCTACAATTTTATATTTTAAAGAATTTTATTTTTTCCTCTTTAAAAATTGTCTATAAATATAATTATATTTCTGAAATTATATTATTTTATGAATTTAGAAAAATACTATTTAAATAATTCAATGCTCGTAGTTGAATTCTGATAGAAATTGATTTATCAGAAATTTCAGTTAAAATTTTACAAAATAATTAAATATTTAAACCGTTCTAACAGGAATTTTAGGAATTAATTAAATTTTCAAATTTTTTTCAATTAAATTAATTTAATTCATTTAATTTATTCAATTCATTCATTCTTTTTTTAAAATTAAATTCAAAATTTAACGGAAGCAGAAGTTTAAAAATCTTAAAATTTTAGTTTTAAAAGATTTTTAATAAAATTATTTTTCTTTAAAAATTATTAAAGTTTTTCAATAATTTTATTCCGAAATTCTAAAAAAAATAATTGAATTTTGGATGAATTACATTTGCTAATTTTGGAAATAATTCTATTTCATCAGGTTTTTTATTGAAATTATTTGAAATTTTAATTTTTTGGGAATAATAAATATGAATTAGTTTTTAAATTTTTGTTTAACGAAAAGTATTAAAGTTTGGAAAAATTTAATTCAGAAATTTCGTAAAATTGTTTCTTGGAAAAATGAAACTAAAATTTTTTGAAAAATACTTCTATTTCCGAAAATAATTTTAAAAAATTTAAACAATTGAAAATTTTGCTAACTTTTATTGAAATAAATTTTGAATTTTAATTCAAGTTGCTGTTAGAAATATTTTGACCACCGCTAGATGGCAATTCAGTTCCTTCTTGGAATTTTTCCTGCCATCTGGTGGTGACCTTGGCGTTCTCAAGTGGAGAAATTCCACCACCATTTTAACCTATGAAAACTAAAACCCAAAAAAAAACTCGAAAAATATAAAAAATAAATAATTAAAACAGTGGGAATAATTAAAATTGTGTTAAATATAATTTCATTAAATTTGGAAAAGCAAATTTTGAAAGTAACAATGAAAAAGAAAATTTCAACTTTGAAAAAAGAAAATTTGTAGTTTTGCTAGTTTAGACATAAATTAAAAATAGAAGTAATAATATTGTTATTAAAATATAAGTAATAATATTGTTATTAACTATATAAGTAATAATATTGTTACTAAATTAATAATAAAACATAAATGTTAAATTAATAATAATAATAATAGTTGAATATAAATAATAATTAAAAATACATAATGTAAATAAAATAGAGCCAAAATTTAAACAATGTTTTTTGTTAGAGAGAAAAAAAAGAAAAAGAACAGAACAATAGAAACAAGTTAAACTTGTCTCGTAGATCTATAAAATACAAATAATGTTCGCACTTTGAAAACTCCATTTTGATTGTATTGAAATTGTTCGCAAAATTAAACTATACACACAGTAGATAACACAATACCGTATAAATTCGAGAAACAAAACACACGTATGTGATTTATAAATATATATACATCACATTCGTGTGTTTTGTTTCTGAAATGCAGTGAGGGAGAGACAGTACATTATTCGAGAATAATGACTTAACAGACCGAGAGTGTGCCGCCGACACGTGAGAAACTTGTTGCGAAATTCAATACTCAAACGCTTGATTCGAATTTTTTTTTTTCACTTTACTTTTTTTTCTTTTCTTTTTCTTATTTCTTTGCATCTGATTCCGTCTCATTCTGTCTGGAATTTTTTTTATATATTCAAAGCGTCGCGGCACAAGAAATCTGCGATTAAAATCTCCAAACAAGATAATATTCGAGTTAATCAAACTCAGACGATAAGGAGCAAGAAAAAAAATTCTGCCAAAATTTTTAAGGAGAATTTTTATAGAATATTTGACAACTATTTTTATTTATTTTTATGTATTTTTATTTATTTTTATTTATTCATTATAACAGTTTTTGTTCTTGATAATTTTAAAAAAGTAGCTGAAAGACAGAAAAAAAGGTATTAAAAATGTAACATCAGAAAAATTAACTAAAAATAAAAATTAAAGTGACTTAATTTTTTTAAAACCATTTCAATTAGATTCTAAAATAGAATAATTTTTTTCTAATATTTAAATACTTCTTTTTTTGAATTGAAATATTTTTTCAATTCAATTTTTGATTGAAATATTTCAAATAGATTTGAATGTGTCGCATATTTTTGAAATTTTAAACTATTTCTAAAAATTACAAAAGTAATTCTATCAAAAATTCAATCAATCTTTTTGTTGAAATTTTTAAATAAAATTATATTCAATATTTAATTTTAATAATAATATTTAATTTTTTATTTATTTATTATAAATAATAAAATTTATTAATATTCAATTATTTAAAAAAAATTTTTTTAATTCTCGTCAAAATTAAAATATATTTGAAAACTTGAATAAAATTCTTTGTAAAATTTCACAGAAATTCAATAATTTATGAAATTGTTAAAAAATTTCTTTGAAATAATTCAATTATTTTCTTAAACAATAAAATTTTCACGTGAGTTCAATTATTTAATATACAAAATTTTATAAAATTTTTTGAAAAATATAAATTATTTATAAAGATTTTTATAAAATTCGTCGCATGAATCAATTATTTAAAAAAAAAATTAACAAAGTTCTTTACAAAAATTGAATTATTTTTATAAATAGTAAAATTCTTCATCGAAATTGAATTATCTTTATAAACATATAAACTTGAATAAAATTCGTTGGAAGAATTAAATTATTTTCAAAAGTAATAAAATTCTTCGCAGAAATTCAATTATGTTAAAAAATTTTTGTCAAAATTTCAATTATCTTTATAAATAATAAAATTCTTCTTCGAAATTCAATTATTTTTAAAAACTAATAAAATTCTTGGAAAAATTTCACAGGAATTCAATAATTTCCAAAATTTTTAATGAATTTCTTCTAAATAAACCAATTATTTTCATAAATAATAAAATTTTCAAAAGAATTCAATTATTTAATATAAAAATTTTTCAAATAATTTTACAAATATATCAATTATTTGAAAAAAATTATAAAATTCGTCCCAAGAGTTCAGTTATTGAAAAAAATTTAACAAAGTTCTTTTCAAGAATTCAATTATTTTTATAAATAGTAAAATTCTTCACCGAAATTCAATTATTTTTATAAACTTGAATAAAATTCGTTGGAAGAATTAAATTATTTTCAAAAGTAATAAAATTCTTCGCAGAAATTCAATTACGTTTAAAAATTTCTGTCAAAATTTAAATTATCTTTATAAATAATAAAATTCATCAATATGCAATTATTTAAAAGAAATTTTTTAAATTCTCGTTAAAATTTCAATTATTGTTATAAATAATACAATTCTTATTCAAAATAAAAATATATTTAAAAACTTGAATAAAATTCTTGTTAAAATTTCACAGATAAATTCAATAATTTATGAAATTTTTAATAAATTTCTTTTAAATAATTCAATTATTTTTATAAATAATAAAATTTTCACGTGAGTTCAATTATTTAATATACAAAATTTTATAAAATTTTTTGAAAAATATAAATTATTTATAAAGATTTTTATAAAATTCGTCGCATGAATCAATTATTTAAAAAAAAAATTAACAAAGTTCTTTACAAAAATTGAATTATTTTTATAAATAGTAAAATTCTTCATCGAAATTGAATTATCTTTATAAACATATAAACTTGAATAAAATTCGTTGGAAGAATTAAATTATTTTCAAAAGTAATAAAATTCTTCGCAGAAATTCAATTATGTTAAAAAATTTTTGTCAAAATTTCAATTATCTTTATAAATAATAAAATTCATCAATATGCAATTATTTAAAAGAAATTTTTTAAATTCTCGTTAAAATTTCAATTATTGTTATAAATAATACAATTCTTATTCAAAATAAAAATATATTTAAAAACTTGAATAAAATTCTTGTTAAAATTTCACAGATAAATTCAATAATTTATGAAATTTTTAATAAATTTCTTTTAAATAATTCAATTATTTTCATAAATAATAAAATTTTCACGTGAGTTCAATTATTTAATATACAAAATTTTATAAAATTTTTTCAAAAATATCAATTATTTAAAAAGATTTTTATAAAATTCGTCCCATGAATCAAGTATTTAAAAAAAATTTAACAAAATTCTTTACAAGAATTTAATTATTTTTATAAATAATAAAATTCTTTAACGAAATTTAATTATTTTAGAAAAATTTTAATAATATTTTTGGAATTTTTTAAAAATTATTTTTATGAATAATAAAACTGATCGCAGGATTTTAATTAATTTTTGATACAATATTTTAATCAAATTCCTCGAAAAATGTAACTATTCTTAAAAATTTTATTAAAATTTGTCAAAAGAATTTAATTATTGAAAAATTTGTTGATAAAATTCTTTATGAGAATTCAATTTTAACAAACATTCAATTATTCAATAAATTATTTATTTTTCAATTTAAAGAATTCAATTTTTCTAGAATTTTCTAATAAAAATTGAATAAAAAATGAAATTACCGACTAATCGATTTATTGTTTACGAAAATAATTGAATTATTGCAACGAGTTTTATTACAATTTTTTCAAATATAATTGAATTTTTTTGTGAAAATTTCCAACTTTTAAAAATAATTGAATTCTTGCAAAGGATTTTATTAGGATTTTTGTAAATAATGAAATTTTTGTTGAAAAATTTCATGGTTATTTAAATTATAACAAAACATGAAGAAGGTGATCGTCTTCTTTATGTTTTGTTATAATATTTTTTAAATTGTTGAGTTTCAAAAAGGTTTGAATTTTAATGTTCTGAAGAATTTTAATTCCTGTGGAAAAGTAATAAGTAAATACTTATTTAAAAATTTGGTTATTGATGTTTTTGAATAATTTTACAATTCATGAAATTTGTAAATAAATTTAATAGAACATTTTTTTGAGTATCTAATAATTTTTAGAGTGAATCAGAATATTTTTTATACACTGAAAAAAAAATTTATTTGATTCAAATAACTAATTATTTGTCTATAATCAAATAAATATTTACTTGAATCAAATAAATATTTACTTGAATCAAATAATTTTTATTTGAATCAATTAATTAGTATTTGCTTCAAATACTGAAATATTTGATTCAAATACAAATTATTTGATGCAAATAAAAATTATTTGATTTAAGTAAATATTTATTTGATGCAAATAAAAATTATATGATTCAAGTAAATATTTATTTGATTATAGACAAATAATCGGTTATTTGAATCAAATAAATTTTTTTTTTCAGTGTAGTCAAGGAAAAAAGTGAGAATTTTGTCTGGAAATCAGGGAAAAGTCAGGGAAAAATAAAATTAAATATTTGCGGCAATCCTTATTTACTTAATATTCGAATGCCCCTTTGTTGGAGAAGTTTTAAATTTTGCTAATACACGGGAGTTTATATAGCGAGTGGAAGAATATAGATGAATGAGAATGGGAAAAACAGAGGGAGAGAGAGAGAGAGAGAGAGAGATAATAATTTTCGAGCGCGGTGAGAGAACGCGAGAGATAACGGCTTATTCGTCGTTCGTTTATACAATTATCACTCTCGTAATATAGGTGTTCGTGTGTGTTTGTGAGTGCTCACCCTCAGGCTCACGGAAGTACAACTGGGAATACAGGAAGTGAAACTTATGTCTCTAGTTACACGTTAGCCACCCTCTCTCTCTCTCTCTGTCTTTCTCTTCTTTCCTCTATGTTCACGTTTCGTTTATAAGCGAATACACTGTCTTCCCATTGGATAAACTTTTGTCGCGCTTCACTTTTCGTATGGCGAAACGAGCGCGTGGGACGTGTGAAATTGCGCTAAAGCACGCTAAAGCAAGCTAAAGTTTCACATACACCAGGCGCGTTGGAATGTTTAAGAGGCTCTCGAAAAACAACTATCAAGTCGTAGGGAGCATTAGTTTATTAACTCTTTGGAATAATAGAGGAAGAAATTTGCAAATTCAATTGACAGTTTTTGGCAAAATTCTCAATATTCTCTGAAAAGCATCAGTTTTACCAGTTTTAATCTGGAAAATTCAGCGAATTTCATAAAAATTAAAAAAACCGAGGAAAAGTCAGGGAATTTTGCTATAAGCAAAAATAATTTGATTCAATTTATGCAAAATAAAGTTCAAAAATTTGCACTACAATTAGAAATTCACGTAAAACAATTCTACGGAAAGCGCTCTACGGAAGTTTCATACGGAATTCCGTAAAAATTTCCGTACGTAAATTTTGCAAATATTCCACATTGTATATTTTTGTTGAATTTTCGATAACTTTTAAAAAACTGCTACTAACTTCAATTGGATTTGGTAACAGTTTAACATTTTTTTTATCACAAGAATTGTTTTTCGTCTGAAATTAATAAGAAAAAAATGTAATAAGGAAATATTAAAAAGTATAAAAACTGCACTGAAGAAAAAATTTATTTGATTCAAATAACCGATTATTTGTCTATAATCAAATAAATCAGGGCTGATAAAAATCATGATTTTTTAAAAAAAATAAAAAAAATC
Source organism: Leptopilina drosophilae (assembly GCA_032873175.1). Classification (NCBI taxonomy): domain Eukaryota; kingdom Metazoa; phylum Arthropoda; class Insecta; order Hymenoptera; family Figitidae; genus Leptopilina; species Leptopilina drosophilae. The sequence goes on from CM065487.1 coordinate 23,540,203, forward strand.
ATATTTTTTTGATTTAAATCGGATTTTTTTGATTTAAATCATTTTTTAATACTATTTTTTAAATATTTATTTATTTAATATTAGGAATTAAAAAATTAATAATAGGGTGCATGCAAAATTTCATTTTTAGAATTTCCTGATTTTTCCTGACTAATTTTTCATTTTTCCTGATTAACAAATTTTTAAACTATTATTTAATACTTTGCATTACTAATTAAAATTTTAATAATGCAATTCAATTCAATTCGTGTTTATTCTGCATATAAAAATACATTTTTGTGGCAGAAGAGTTCCGCTTAACTTTACACTTAAAAAAAAATCTTATAAAAATTTATTAAAGCTTTTTAAGTAACAATTTTATTTATAAAAAAAACATAAGACATTTAAAAAATGTTTGTTTAATTATTAAATATTATACAAAAAAAATCTAAATACAAAAACTAAGTTTATCAAAGTTTTTTAATTTGTGGTTTCTTTCGATTAAAATTCCCTGACTTTTAAAGAATTTTTAAAAATTCCCTGTATTTTTCTGACCAACTAAATCTCTGATTTATAATTGTTTTTATAATTTGTGGCTACCCTTAATAAAAAATACATACATAAATTCTTGTTACAATAAAATTTGTTTTAAAAAAGTTTAGGAAATCTTAACAAAATACTGATATTTAATGCTTCTTTGACTCAAATATAAAATACAGATTTTTTATCTTTCAATAACTTTCGCCAAATAAACAAAAAATAATAATTATTATTTTCTGATATTCATTATATTATCTTTATAAGATATTCTTTTTTTTTATTCAATTAAAAACTTTTAACATAAATTCTAATTTTGTATCCTTTTCGGTTTCTAATGCATTTCGCAGTTTGATTTAAATCATGATTTAAATGTCAAGATTTAAATCAAGATTAAAATCATGATTTAAATCAACTTGATTTAAATCATTGCAACCCTGAAATAAATATTTACTTGAATCGAATAATTTTTATTTGAATCAATTAATTAGTATTTGCTTCAAATACTGAAATATTTGATTCAAATACAATTTATTTGATTCAAATAAAAATTATTTGATTCAAGTAAATATTTATTTGATTATAGACAAATAATCGGTTATTTGAATCAAATAAATTTTTTTTTCAGTGTGATACAGTGTTTTAACATCTAAGGATTCTTTTTCGTGTAAAATTGATAAAAAAATTGAAAATTAAAAAAATATAATAACAATTAAAAGAGTAGATTTATCAAAATGATTTTTGCTCTTTGAATTGAAGATTTAAATTTTACTTATTGTTTTAAAATAAAAATTAACTATTTATTTGTTTTGTTACAGGTGAGTCTGCACAGAATATACGTAAATCATTATTCAACCGGAATAACAATAAAGTGAGTAGTAATTTTTAAAGAGATAAACTTGGAAATGTCTGGGAATTTTATAAAAATTGAAGAAAAAAAACCTGAAAAAGTCAGGAAATTTTGATCGAAATCCTGGAAAATTATTGTTTTCTAACTGTATTTATACTCTTGAAATCTAATTTTACTTAAACAATTTCTAAAGTAATTTAAATTTAAAAGATGTTGCATTTACTATTTTCATAAGTAGATGAACTTGAAAAGATTTTCTTTTGACATCTTGTAAAATTTCACTATTTTAAAATGAATTTGATTTGAAAAATTTTAAAAAAACCTAGATTTAAAATAACAATTTTACAAACTAAACTTGTTCTGAAATTAGTTAAATATTTCAATATACATTTAATTGATTTTTTTAAATAATGAATAATGATACTGCTGCAGAATTTCAATTATTTTTAAATATATATAGTAAAATTCTTTCCAGAAAATCGATTATTTTTGTTTTATTTATTCTTCAAAAGAATTAAATTATTTTCAAAAATTTGAATGAAATTCTTTTCTAACAATTCGATTTTCTTCAAAATAATGTTAATAAAATTCTTTGTAGAAATTCAATTTTCTTCAAAATAATGTTAATAAAATTCTTTGTAGAAATTCAGTTTTCTTCAAAATATTTTTAATAAAATTCTTTGTAGAAATGTAATTGTGACGCGATCTGAAGAAAGGGACCTTAGAAGCAAAAAATTATAGGTTATGTTTGCAATTTTCGAAATGAAAATACAAAAAAATGATTAACTGTTAATGTTAATCATTAATGTTTAAGTTTTCATTATAACTGAAATATTTAATAAATACTTATTTTAATTTGCAAAAAGTAAAAAGAAACTTTTAATCAACAAAAAAGTAGCACTAACATAACCTTAAAGTAATTTGCTTCTAAGGTCCCTTTCTTCAGATCGCGTCACAATTAACTTCAAAACATTATCAAAAAAAAAAAAAATTCCGTTTTTTAACCTACGGAAAACTTGGAAAAGTCAGGGAATTTGAAAAGAGTAAAAGTATATGGCAATCCTGCAAAGATAATGAAAATCAACTGTTTTGAGATGAGTAAACAAAAAGTACCGTGACAGAAAAAGGACTGAAATTTTTATACTAAAAATTTAATTAAAAATGATTTATAAAAATATTGACTATTTACATATAGTCTTTCTGTAGAATTATAACTTTCTAGTATCTTTAATATTTAAGTACCAATTTCCCAAAGGCGGGGGGAGGGGGGAATTTATAGCCACGTTGAAAAAATTGATAAGAATAGGATTTTCTCTTGCTCTATGAGGTGTCTTATGTTTTTTTTATCCCTTTTCTCTCTCTCTATTTTTTTTCTTTCTCTCTCTTTTCTTCTCGAACTGCAACGTTCCGAGAATGGTAAATGCCGAACATCCAATTTACAGAGATTCAGCAGTCGATCTATAGAGATTACGACCAGACGGGCTACATAAAAGCCAATGAGAAGAAGAATAGACGGCAAAGTAGGAGCGCGCGTGCTATAGTATATATAGAAGAAGAATAAGAATCGAGAATCAAAATGAGGGAAAAAATATAAAAATAAGTAAAGTACCAAGTCCAAGAACCATTCGCTAGTTTCTTCAAACGTGGTATTTGATTTTTCTCTGTGTATTTTTTTTTTAATACCAAAAATTATTAACGCACAACGTCTGGAATTTTTTTTTTGCTTCTTATAGGTATACCTTGACAGTAAAAAGTAAATCTTAATTTGAGACTAGTTTTAAATTCAGTACTGACTGCTCTAATGTTAAATGTTACAAAATTCGTTTCTTTTAATCATGTGACTAAAGTTTCGAACATTTAAATAAACGAATTTTTTTTCAGCTTCAGTGTTTTTGAAAATTACTACCCAGAAATGAAAAATAATTGAAATTAAACATAATTAAGTTTAGAATTAGTTTGTTTCTATCTGAGAATAATTTTTTTTTGTAAAGAAATACAAATTGGAAGAAGTAAAAAAAATATTGTCGTTCATTTGAACGTTCGAAACTTTTAGGAAGATTTAAATTCAGCATTGACTGCTTTAAAAATGTTGCGCCTTAATGTTGCGCCTTTACTGAAAAAAGAAGGCATCTAGGGCTCGGATTGTGCGACTTTTTCGACTTTTTTCGACTTTTCTAAGGAAATGTGACTTTTCTCGACTTTTTTGTGGAAAGACGCGACTAATCGACTTTTGCGAGGTTTTTTTTAGTAAAATGCGACTGAAATTTATAAAATTTTCAGAAAATTAAAGTTAAAGGAAAAAGTTTTAGTCAAAAAAATGTTCTGCTAAGTTTATTTACAGATTTCTTTCAAATTTTTCAAACAAACATCAATAACTTCTTTTTTAAATAAATATTTAATTATTATTTTTCCATAAGAATTAAAATTTTTCAAAAGATTCAAATTCAAACCTTTTTGAAATTAAACTACTTATAAAAAAATTGTTATAAAACATGAAGAAATCGATCAGTCCGAGTCTTCGATTCGGAGCAATCGGTGTCTTCATGTTTTATAATAATTAATGATGACCGAGTGATAAAATCATTATTTTATATTATGAGATTTTATAAAAAATAAAGTTTTGAAAATAATTGAATTTCTAGGATAATTTTTTTTATTTATAAAGATAATTAAAATTTTGACAACAATTTTATTAAAATTCTTTGCAAATAATTGAATTTCAGAAAAGAATTTTATTATTTATAAGGATAATTAAAGTTTTGAACAGATTTTTTTTGAAATGTTTAAAAGTAATTGAATTTTGAAGAAGAATTTTGATATTTTTAAAAATAGTTGAAATTGTGAGGGGAATTTAAAAAAATCTGAAAATAATTGATTTTCTGCGATGAATTTTCTTATTTTTTAAGATAATTGAATTTTGCAAAGAATTTTATCAGAACTTTTGAAAATAGTTAAATTTCCATGATAAATTTTATTATTTATGACGATAAGGATAATTTTGACGAGAAATTAAGAAAAAAATTTTGAAAATAATTGAATTTCTGCGAAGAATTTTATTAATTTTGAAAACAAATGAATTTCTAGGATGAATCTTATTTTTTATAAAGATAATTACAAATGTACTGAAATAAATAAATAATTGAAATTCTGACAAGAATTTTATTAAAATTCTTTAAAAATAATTGAATTAGAGAGAAGAATTTTATTATTCAAGGATAATTGAATTTTTGAACAGATTTTTTTAAAACATGTTTTAAAGTAATTGAATTTTGAAGAAGAATTTTGATATTTTTGAAGATAATTGAAATTTTCAGAATTAAAAAAAAAAATTGGAAAATAATTAAATTTTTGCCATGAATTTTCTTATTTTTTAAGATAATTGAATTTTGCTAAGAAGTTTATAAGAACTTTTGAAAATAATTGAATTTCTGCGAAGAATTTTATTACTTTTGAAAATAAATGAATTTCTAGGATGAATTTTATTATTTATGAATATAATTACAAATGTACAGAAATAAATAAATAATTGAAATTCTGACGAGAATTTTATTAAAGTTTTTAAAAATAATTGAATTTTGGAGAAGAATTTTTATATTTATAAAGATAATTGAAACTTTGAGAATTAAAAAAAAATTTGGAAAATAATTGAATTTCTGCCATGAATTTTCTTATTTTTCAAGATAATTGAATTTTTCTAAGAAGTTTATTAGAAATTTTGTTGAAAATAATTGAATTTCTGCGAAGAATTTATTACTTTTGAAAATAAATGAATTTCTAGGATGAATTTTATTATTTATGAATATAATTACAAATGTACAGAAATAAATAAATTATTGAAATTCTGACAAGAAATTTATTAAAATTCTTTGAAAATAATTGAATTACAGAGAAGAATTTTATCATTAATAAAGATAATTTAATTTGTAAAAAGATTTTTTTTAATTGTTTAAAAGTAATGGAATTTTGAAGAAGAATTTTGATATTTATAAAGATAATTGAAATTTTGAGAATTTAAAAAAAATTTGAAAATAATTGAATTTCTGCAAAGAATTTTTGTAAAACTTTTGAGAATTATTAAATTTCCTTGATGAATTTTGTTATTTATGAAAATAATAATAATTTTCACGAGAAATTAAAAATTTTTTTTGAAAATAATTGAATTTCTGCGAAGAATTTTATTACTTTTGAAAATAAATAAATTTCTAGGACGAATTTTATTATTTATAAAGATAATTTCAAATTTATAGAAATAAATAAATAATTGAAATTCTGACAAGAATTTTATTAAAATTTTTTGAAAATAATTGAATTTCTGCGAAGAATTTTATTACTTTTGAAAATAAATGAATTTCTAGCATGAATTTTATTAGTTATAAAAATAATTACAAATGTACAGAAATAAATAAATAAATAATTGAAATTCCGACAAGAATTGTATTAAAATTCTTTGAAAATAATTGAATTTCTGAGATGAATTTTCATATTTTTAAAGATAATTGAATTTGCAAAGAATTTTATTAGAATGTTTAAAAATAAATAATTTTCCATGATAAATTTTATTATTTATGAAGATATTGATAATTTTGACGAAAAATTTTAAAAAAATTTTGGATAATAATTGATATTCTGCGAAGAATTTTATTACTTTTAAAAATAAATGAATTTCTAGTATCAATTTTATTATTTATAAAGATAATTACAAATGTACAGAAATAAATAAATAATTGAAATTCTGACAAGAATTTTATTAAAATTCTTTGAAAATAATTGAATTACACAGAAGAATTTTATTATTTATAAAAATAATTGAATTTTTTAACAGATTTTTTTTTAAATGTTTAAAAGTAAGTGAATTTTGAAGAAGAATTTTGATATTTATAAAGATAATAGAAATTCTGAGAATTAAAAAAAAATTTTTTGAAAATAATTGAATTTCTGCGAAGAATTTTCTTACTTTTGAAGATAATTGAATTTTTCAAAGAATTGTATCAGAACTTTTGAAAATAATTAAATTTCCGTGATGAATGTTTTTATTCACGAAGATAATGATAATTTGACGAAAAATTAAAAAAAAATTTAAATAATTGAAATTCTGCGGAGAATTTTATTACTTTTGAAAATAATTGAATTTCCATGATGAATTTTATTGTTTATAAAATTTTGACGAGATATTTAAAAAAAATTTTTTGAATGTAATTGAATTTTTGCGAAGAATTTCATTATTATTTTGAAAATAAATGAATTTTAGAGAAGAATTTTATTATTTATAAAGATAATTGAAATTATGGCAGGCACTTTATTACATTTTTTTAAATAATCGAATTTTGGAAAATAATTTTATTATTTATAGAAATAATTGAAATTTTGAACAGATTTAAAAAAAAATGTTAAAAATACCTAATTAAAATTTTGCCATGCATTTTATTAAATTTTATTAAATATTATTCCAGATTGTTTGATGTGAAAGTATGTGTTGGCGAGAAATGTGATTTTTTTGTACAATTTTGACAATTTCGTGTTTCCTTTTCGGTGTTTTTTCCCCTAAAATTTCAATCGACTTTTTTCCGACTTTTTCGGAAATTTTATGCGACTTTTCGTGACTTTTGTTGTGAATTTATGCGACTAAAGCGACTTTTTTTTGAGTCTTAAAGACAATCCGAGTCCTGGGCATCTTATTTTTAGATACTTTGGTAGTCGCACTTTTAAGTTGTTTCCAAAAACTTATCCAAAGCATCTTGAAATGCATTAGTTTCTAAGATAGAAGATGGAAAAATAAGATGTTTTAATCGTTTTGAAAGTGATTATAATGTATTTTAAGATGCTTGTTTTTGCAGCGTTTCTGCCTTAAAATAAGACTTTATTTTTACTGTATTTCTTTGGAGTATTTTTATGAACGATGGGCCAAAAAACAGTTAAACAGGTTTGAACGATGTTAATTATTTAACTATTTATTAAACACTTCAAATATTGTTGTCTATTGAACCTAAAATTAAACACTTCAAATATTGTTGTCTATTGGACCTAAAATTAAACACTTCAAGTATTGTTGTCTATTGAACCTAAAATTAAACACTTCAAATATTGTTGTCTATTGAACCTAAAATTAAACACTTCAAATATTGTTGTCTATTGGACCTAAAATTTAGGGTCGTGTTTCCCTTTTGCTCCGTATGAATCTCGTCCTCTTGAGTATTTCTTCATTTTCCACTTCTTCCTTGCTCTAAAAATGTTTGACCCATTTTGTCAAGTTTTGGTCTGCAACTCTTGACCTTAATTTTCGGGTCATTTCGGTTATTCTCTTATTCACTTGTGTCAGGATTTTGTTTTGCCGAAATTCTCCAAACTGTGGCTTCATTTCTTCTTTTTGTTTTGATTTGGCTTCTACTTCAAAAAGATGGAACAAGTGGCAAATACAAAAAACATCTTTTAATGAATAGTTGCCCTTTTCTAGCGTCAGTTTTATATCGAAACAAATTTTTTCCCAGAGAACAGTTTTGAAATTGAGTCCTAAAAACGTTGCTTCACGATTGAAATTCGGAGAAGAAACTATATAATACGGTTTAATTTTAAACAACTATTTTCAGGGAAAATGCATGTGTGCGGGACAAAATAATTCATAGTCTGATTTGAGTGTTGGCTGCTTAATTTAGAAAATTAGAGAGACCGAACCTGGCAGACTGTGAGGCGTGTGTTCTTCACCTTTTGGTGGGGTTTTTTCTTTTCTTTTTGGGTTGGTGAGCGCGGTAGGTACCGTCAGTGATTCCTAAGTGGGTACCAAAAATACCAATGGCGCGGGTCATTGATTCTAGAACGGCACTGTGCCAATATTCTCTAAATTGCCAGTGGTGATGGTGGTGGTGGTGGTGGTGGTTGAGATGGGCAAACTAACACTGCACCCAGTCGTCGTGGTGCAGTTGCTTGGCGATGTTGGACGATGATTATATCGACCGCGCGTAGGAGGCTGGAGTACCGCCAGAAAAGCCTGAGAGCCACACATAGCACACGAGTTTATACCGAGAAGTATCCGGTGAGGGTGGCAAAGTCGACGATGCGAATCGAGGTTTCCTCATACTGACACTTATTCATACCTTTTGCGCCTTCGAGCTCAATTCTGAAGCGCACTTTTTCCATGTTGTCTGTAATTATTCATCGATTTCTAGTTGGATGTTTTCTTTTGGATGACTTTCTCTTGGTGGTTGTAGTCTTTAGTTTCTTTACTATCTTACTGACTTTAGTGTTTTTACTGTCTTTACTATCTTTACTACACTGTAAGAAAAATTTTGGAAATTTTCCCAAAAAAATTTAGGAAGCAAATTCCACTAATCTTTTTAGAAAAATTTCCTAATATAAATAAGGGAATTTTTCTAAAAAATTTAGAAAAATTCCTTTAAAAATTTAAAAAAATTCCCATGAAATAGTATAGAAAAAATCCCAAAAGTTTGGGAAAATTTCTGAGCATTTGGAAAAATTCCCATGTAATAGTATAAAAAAAATCCCAAAAGTTTGGTAAAATTTCGGAGAATTTAGAAAAATTCTCATGTAATAGTATAGAAAAAATCCAAAAAATTTAGAAATTCTCTTAAAATAATATAGAAAAATTCCTAAAAATTTGTAAATATTCCCTCTAACGTTTGGAAAAATCCCCTTTTAATGTTATAAAAAGGTTTCAAAAATTTAGAAAAATCCTATTAAACAGGTACAAAAATTCTCTTATTTAGAATAGGAAAATTTTTTGGATTTTTTGAATAAAACAACTTTTGTCATATTTGAAATTAAAAATAGTTTATTTATACATTTATAAAAAAAATAAGTATTTTGTAAAAAAACTCGTTGACGTTGTTGTCCTATTTTTGGTGTCCTTAAAACGGCTTACTTACAACAAACGGCATACTGAAAAATATAAAAACAACAAATTTTTATTAATTTTCTATTACCAGTTATTGGTTATTAAAAAAGAATTAGTAAAGTCTTATTTTATTAGTTAAAAGTGACTAATTTAGATTTAAAGAAATGATCCTTTTTATTTATAAATATTAGTAATGAGAGTTAATTATTTAAAAATTGTCTGACTTAGAATTAAATTATGTAAATTTAATTGAAATTGTTGATATATCTGTATAATTAGAAACTACATTGAATACTCAAAAACAAAAAGACAATCACTTTTAAATTAAATGTTTTAATAAATTAATAAAAATATAATTAATATTTACCTTATGTACGCTTTTTAAATAACACTATTTTTCACTATTAAAATTTTTCACATTCACTTTTAAAGAGATTTATAAGTTTTTTACTGGCGTTTTCAAACTGATCTCAGTAAATGCTTGAGAGCAACTGACGCTGAAAATGCTATCCTTGTGAAATTTCTTTGAAAAATAAAAAAATTTCCAAACACTTTTTGAGAATATTTCTTTACAAGAAATTTCACAAATTTTAAAGTTAGATAAATCTATAAGAAAAAAACGGGTATAGAAAAACTCATAAAATAGACTTTCTATAGTAACGAGAAACCCTTAGCTGGTCATCCCAAGACAAACCAGATGTAACTAACCTTTCAAACCGAAACAATATTCTAAACATCTTCTTTTTGCTTTAAAAACGGTTTTACGGACTGTATTATAAATTTTTTAAAAACTTATATATTCTTTACAAAGATTATTTATTAAATTAATTTTTCAAAGTGTAAAATTTAATATTTACTAGTATCTTTGATTTTTTACCCATACTTAATTATTATTATTATTATAAACAAATATTTACAGATAACAAATCATCATTGTATTTTACATTTGAAATAATTTTATAATATAAAAAAATCTCTATTTAGTAATTGACAAGTAATTGGATATTTGAATCTGTTAAAATAATTTCCAGTTTTTTATAAATATTTTTCGAAAATTCAATAATTTCTTACTTTTAATTAGAATCTGATTAAATATTTTGTTAAACATTGAAATTGAAGCATGAAATTTTTGTAATTATCAAAAAATTCCAATATCTCTGAAAAAAATATTTCTGCATCTTATCGAAAAAATTCTTAAAAATAAGAAAAAGTACCATTTCTATTAAGAAAAATGTCATTCCCAACAGAATTTAGAAAAATTTCAATTCGTATATAAAAATTTCCAAACGCTCAGGAAAATTACCATTTTTTTGGGAAAAAAATTTTTCTAAACACGTTTTAGGAAAATTCCCATGCAAAAGTTTGGAAAAATTCCCAAAATTTTTAACAGTGTACATTTACTCTTTTTACCATCTTATTGTCTTTACTATCTTTACTACATTTACTCTTTTTACCATCTTATTGTCTTTACTGTCTTTACTATCTTTACTACATTTACTCTTTTTACAATCTTACTATCTTTGCTGTCTTTACTACCTTTACTATCTTTGCTGTCTTTACTACCTTTACTACCTTTACTACATTTACTACCTTTACTACATTTACTACCTTTACTACCTTTCCCACCTTTCCTACCTTTACTACCTTTACTACCTTTACTACCTTTACTACCTTTACAACCTTTTCTACCTTTATTACCTTTACCATCTTGTCCTTACTGTCTTTCCTATCATCACTTTTTTCTTACTTTCCTGATAATTAAAAGAGAGAAAAAGTATTTTACTAGGACATAATTTTGGTACCAAAACAATTCAACTATACTAAACCATTTGGGTACCAAAGAAATAAGGCATTGAAGAATTTTTTTAAGAATTGATTGGCAAACAATTTAGCAACCAAACCAATTAGGTATACCAAATTCTTCAGCTACCGAACAATTTAGAATAGAGATAATTTTGGTAAAAATTTAGCAACGAAACCATTTTGGTACCAAAGAAATAATTAAAGAAACCATTGAAGAATTTAATTGACAAATAATTAAGCAACGGAACCATTTTGGTACCGAAGAAATAAATCGTTGAAGAATTTTTTAAAGAATTGTTTGTCAAACAATTTAGCAACCAAACCAATTAGGTATACCAAATTTTTCAGCTACCGAACAATTTAGAATAGAGATAATTTTGGTAACAATTTAGCAACGAAACCGATTTCGTACCAAAGAAATAAATCATTAAAGAATTTAATTGACAAATAATTTAGCAACGGAACCATTTTGGTACCGAAGAAATAAATCGTTGAAGAATTTTTTAAAGAATTGTTTGGCAAACAATTTAGCAACCAAACTAAATTCTTCAGATACCGAACAATTTAGAATAGAGATAATTTTGGTAACAATTTAGCAACGAAACCATTTTGGTACCAAGGAAATAATTAAACAAACCATTGAAGAATTTAATTGGCAAACAATTTAGCAACTAAACGATTTTGGTATCAGAAAAATAATCCATTGAAGAATTTAATTGGCAAAGAATTTAGCAACCAACCCATTTTGGTACCAAAGAAATAATTAAAGAAACCATTGAAGAATTTAATTGGCAAACAATTTAGTAACTAAACGATTTTGGTATATCAAAGAAATACATTATTATTATTGAAGGATTTAATTGGCAAACAATTTAGTAACCGAAAAAACTAGGTACCAAATACTTCAGCTACCGAACAATTTAGCTCACAGATAATTTTGATTTTTGATACCAAACAATCCATTCTTATTAAACTAAACAATTATTTTAGGGGAAAAAAATTATTTGTTGAAAACATTCATCATAAAACAAAGTAGTAACTACACTGAAAAAAATTTATTTGATTCAAATAACCGATTATTTGACTATTATTAAATAAATATTTACTTTAATCAAATAATTTTTATTTGAATCAATTAAATAGTATTTGCTTTAAATACGGAAATATTTTATTCAAATACAATTTATTTGTATTTGAAAGTAAATATTTAAAGTAAATATTTATTTGATAATAGTCAAATAATCGGTTATTTGAATCAAATAAATTTTTTTTCAGTGTTTTAAAAAATAAAATAGCAATCTAGCTACAAAACAAATTAATTATTGAAAAAAAACCTGGAAAAGTCAGGGAATTTTTATCGAAATCCTGGAAAATTGTTGTTTTCTAATTTTATTTATTCTTGAAACCCAAATTTAACATAAATATTTCAAAATTGAGTCAATTTTAAAAGAGTTGCATTTGCGGATTTCATAATTACATGAACTTGAAAAGATTTTCTGATTTAAAATTTTGTAAAATATTTCAATTTTAAATGAATTTGTTTAGAAATTTTAAAAAACCTAAATTCAAAACAAAAATATAAAACTAATATTTTTCTGAAATATAAATAATGGATTTATAGAAGAATTTTAGTTAAAAATAAAATATCTGATTACTGCAGAAGTTCAATTATTTTTAAATGTAGTAAAATTCTTCTTAGAAATTCAATTATTTTTTTTTTTATTTATTCTTCAAAGTATTGAATTATTTTCAAAAAATTTTAATGAAATTCTATTGTAACAATTTAATTTTTTTTAAAAATAATTTTTCTAAAATTTTTCGTTGAAATTTTATTAGCTTTAAAATATTTAAAATTTTTTAAATTTAATTATTTTTATGTTTACTATTTTAATAAAATTTCATACAAGAATTCAACTATTTAAAACGAATTTTCATATAATTAGTCTCAGGAATTCAGTTATTTTCAAAAGTTATAAATTCTTTGCAAAAATCAAACTATGTTGAAAAATTTACAAACATTTTAGTCAAAATTTCAATTATCTTTAAAAATAATACAATTTTTCGCCGAAATTCAATTATTTAGAAAAATTTTAATAAAATCCTTGGCAGAATTTCAATTATTTTTTAATATATTTTATAAAATTCGTTTCATCGAATTTCTCGAATACTGAAATTAATCTTTAAAATTTTATTAAAATTTTTTAAGAAAATTCAATTGTTATTAAAATTTTTAAAAAGTTTCAAGTGAATTCAATTATTATTAAAAATTTTAAAAGATTGTAATTTAAAATCTTTGAAAATTTTTATTTTTATACTTTTAAGGAACTATTATGTAGAATTATTTTTTTAAAAAAAGTTTACCTGATAATTTTTTACTGTAGTTACTTCAATAATTGTTTTCGTCATAACAATTATTATTTTTCGAATTTTTAACTAAAATTCTTTTTTAAATCAATTAATTTTAATAATTTTCCAAAAAGTTCTTTGACAATTTTCAAATCCATTTGTTTACAATATTCAATTTTATGAAATTTTAATTATTCGAAAATTCTTCAATTGAATATATTTAAGGAAATAAAAACATTAAATTTTATCTAAAATTTTGACTGAAATTTATTTTAAAATTCAATTATTGCCAGAAAATTCTACGAAAATTCAATTATTTAAATACAAACAAGGATAATTTATAGAATAATTCAATTTTTCTCAAAATTCAAATCTGGTAAAAAATTTTATCATCAAATTTAAAAAAAAATAGAATTCTTTCGACGAATTTAAATAAAATTCTAAAGAAGAATAATTACATTTTTTAAGAAAATCAATTAAAATATTGTATTAAAAATAATTGAAATTTTGCAATGAATTTTTGAAATTTGGAATTTTTATTTTTTGGAAAAATAATTTAATGTTCGTGTACAATATTATAAAAAATTTTGTTTAACATTTGAATTGTTTAACTATAAAAATAAATATATTTCATTAAATATATTTGAACGTTTCTTAAAATTGAATTTTTATAGAGAATTTTGTCAACAAATTTTTAAATAATTGAAATCCCTTGACAAATTTCAATAAAATTTTTAGGAATAATTTATTATTATTTTATTTATTATTTATTATTATTTATTATTAAAAATAATTGAAATTCTGCCAAGAATTTTATTAAAATTTTTCAGAAATATTTGAATGTCGGAGAAAAATTTTATTATTTACAAAAGTAATTGAAAATTGATGAGAATTTTTGTGAATTTTTCAACATAAGTGGATTTTTGCTTAGAATTATATTACTTTTGAAAATAAATTGAATTCTTGAATCGAATTTTATTAAAATTAATTTTTAAATAATTGAATTCTTTTTTTAAAAAAATTTTTGCAAAATTGGACATTGTAAATAATTGAATTTTGACAAATTATTTTGAGAAAAATTAGAAAAAAATGTGAATCTTTTGAAAATAATTTAATGTTTTGAAGAATAAATAGAAACAATAATTGAATTTTCGAAAATCCTAATTTCTATACGAAAAAAATAGTAATGATTAAATATTTATTAAAAAATGAAGTTATTGATGTTTTCGAATAAATTTCTAATTAATAATAAATGTTGTTTTAAAAACATGAAAAAATTCCAATTTTAACCTGGATAACCTGGAAAAGTTATAAGGAATTTGAAAAGAGCAAAAGTGTGGCAACTGGGAAAATATATTTAATGAATAATTTAGCTTGTTTTGGTTTAATTTTGAAAAAGTTTGTTACACTTCAACCACAATTGAAATTAGCCAAACACTTCGTAAATGTTTACCTTCTAATTTAAAAAATTAAAAAAAAAATGTTGCCAAGGTCTCCAGTACTGGAATTATTAAAAAATTTTCCCTCCCTACAATTTTTTTTTGTCCAAGGAATTTCGCATGAAACGTCGTGTGTATTATTCATGTAGAAAGAGCAACAGACCAATTAATTTAGGCGAGCGAAAAAGAGTAAAGAAAAACTGAAAATTATGAAACACTGGTGAAGAAGTGGTCGAGCTTAAAGTTAAAATTGTGCAAAAGTAATTCGCCTTCTGCTGGTGTCAGACTGGCAGGCGCACGAGAGTATTATAACAACGACGTTATTTCTCGCCCAGTCATGCCAAAAAAAAAAAAAAAAAGCAGCTGCTCCATATTAACCTCTTAAATAAAAAAAAATTTTTTTCCCTTTAAAATTATAAATTGAACATTTAAAAAAAAGACAAAGAACAATTTTTATTCCTCTATTCTTCAATTAACGAGAGAAAAAAAATTTCCAATTAACACTATCTCGTAGAAAAGGATGAAAAATTATTAGAGAAGAAAAAGAATATTGAGATATAGAGAAAATTGAAAGTAAGCGCATTATTAAACTTTTTTTTTCTCATATAAAACCGTTGTTGAGCGAACTAAGAGAGACTTTCCTTCGTGGCTTTTAAAAAAAATATGAAAAAGTTATCAAGATAGTTTGCCCCGAGCCCTTCAATTACACTAAATCATGAAAACGTCAAGAATTTTTGCTCAAGTTACGTTCTATTGTCGATAAGGTAGAAGCAGAAGCAGAAAAAGAAGAAGTTGCAATATTCCTCAAAAAAAAAAAAAAAAAAAAAAATATCCCCTCAACTCAATATTCTCATTTCACTGTAAAAAGAAAGGTACTAATTTAGTACCAATTTTGGTATTAAATCGTAATTTTGTTCTATTTTAATACCGAAATCTAATTTAGAAACTTTTATTTACAGTGTTTAAAAACTTGTCTCTTCCACCAAAAAAAAACTTAATAAATAAAATCTCCTTTTTAAAGACAAATTGCATTTAATTTGAATTTAAAATTATTTCTGAAAAATAGAAATACGACGCAATATGTTTATTTAAGGAAGAAAAAAACTCGTCTTTGGAGAAATATTATCGTCACCGACTATTTTTACGCAAAAATTTTTTTTTTTTTTTACAATAAATTATTATTGTTTTTTTTTCAAACCATAGAGAAAATACCGAGAAATATGACATAAATCCAACCACACAGTAATAAGTATGAGTAATTTAAAACAAGTTTCTTTTCTTTTTTTTTCTTTAATTTTATCATCAGAAAGATTTATCAATTGTCTGAAAGATTAATAAATCCTTTGGACAGTTGATAAATCGAGAAATATCGGGAAGAAAAAAAAAGTGTTTGGATCAAAGTTTCTCACTGAGCAAAAATATAGAGGTTTTGAAAAAAATTCTCGTTGATCGAAAGAATTTTTTTTTTGTTCAAAAACTAGTATTAAAAAAATCCCTTTTTTCATGGTTGAAAGAATTTTTTTTTCAAAAACTAGTCTTAAAAAATCCCTTTTTTCATAATTGAAAGAATTTTTTTTCGAAAACTAGTCTTAAAAAAATCCCTCTTTTCATGATTGAAAGAATTTTTTTTTCGAAAACTAGTCTTAAAAAAATCCCTTTTTTCATGATTGAAAGAATTTTTTTTTCGAAAACTAGTGTTAAAAAAATCCCTCTTTTTATTTTTGCCAACTCCATCTTCTCCACCCGAAAAATAGAAGAATAAGAAAGAAATTAACGTTACAAGTAAATGGAGGTAATTAAGGAGCGGACGAGAGGGGGATTTTTTTCACCAAAAAAAAAAGAACCTATTCGTGCGCGGTATTTATATCAATGAAAAGAATTGGTTCAAGATTTCAAAAGCATTCAAATTCAAATCAAGTCCTTTGAGATTCTTTTTTTTTATATATTTTTTTTAAGAAGCTTTTGAACAAGGTCAGTAGGAAAAAAAGAGAGGAGCAAAAAAAAAAAAAAATTCGGTCCAAGAGCGGCGCAAGAGGCAATTATTATTATTTCTCTTTTCAAATAGAAACGTGGGAATTTATTTTACACAAATTCTTGCGACGCTTTTTAAATTCCATTCTGACTTGTGTAATGTGTGTTGGAAAAAAATCATATTTTTCAATATTATCATAGGAGGAGAAAAAAATGAAAAGTGAGAACATTTTCTTAAATGAAGATATTGCGACACTTGGAATTAGAATATTGGCAAATTTAAAATTTTTTTAATAGTTGTTTTTGACTGGTACCAGTATTTGTTCTAGACTGGTACTAATATTGATTGTAGACTGGTGTTAATATTGTTTATATGCCAAGATTGGTTTGATATTGGTAAACAAAATTTTTCGACTGGTATTAATATTGTTCCTCTGCTAAGATTGGTTTCGTTTTGGTAACACTATTTTTCTAGACTGGTATCAATATTATTCTTATGCCAAGATTGGTTTTCAGATGGTAACAATATTTTTTCTAGACTGGTATCAATGTTATTTCTGTGCCAAGATTGGTTTTTAGATGGTAACAATATTTTTTCTAGACTGGTATCAATATTCTTCTTATGCCAAGATTGGTTTTTAGATGGTAACAATATTTTTTCTAGACTGGTATTAATATTGTTCCTCTGCTGAGATTGGTTTCATTTTGGTAACAATATTTTTTCTAGACTGGTATCAAAATTTTTCTTATGCCAAAATTGGTTTTTAGATGGTAACAACATTTTTTCTAGACTGGTATTAATGTTATTTCTGTGCCAAGATTGGTTTTATATTGTTAACGATATTTACTTAGACTGATACCAGTAGTGATTCTAAAATGGTAACAAAATAATTCTAGACTGGTATCAATATTTTTTCTACTGTTAATATTGGTTTTATACTGGTAATAATATTTTTTCTTAACTTGTTTTAATATTCTTTAATATTTTTTATTTTCAATGCCAAGATTGATTTTATATTGGTAACAATATTTTTTCTAGACTGGTATTAATAGTTTCTTTGCCAATATTGGTCTTTGTTGTCAACAATATTTTTTCTAGACTGGTACCAACATTGATTCTATTTAAAAATTTATTTTTGCTGATAAACATATTTTTTCTAGACAGATACCAGTATTTATTCTTGACTGGCACAAATATCAATTCTAGACTGGTATTAACATTATTTCAATGCCAAGATTGATTTTATATTGTTAACAATATTTTTTGTAGACCGAGAAGTATTCATATTGTTTTTATACCAAAATTGGTTTTACATTGGTAACAATATTTAATAAACATATTTTTTCTAGACAGGTACCAGTATTTATTCCAGACTGGCACCATCATCAATTCTAAACTGGTATTAATATTGTTTCTATACCAAGATTGGTTTTATATTGGTAACAATATTTTTTGTAGACCGAGGAGTATTGATATTGTTTTTATACAAAAATTGGTTTTACATTGTTAACAATATTTTTTCTAGACTGGTTAATATTCTTTTGTATGCTAATAATGATTTTATACTGGTAATAATATTTTCCCTAGACTGGTATTAATATTGTTCCTATGGCAAGATTGGTTTTATATTGGTAACGATATTTCTTAAAACTTGTATTAATATTGTTCCTCTGCTAAGATTGCGGTTTCATTTTGGTAACAATATTTTTTCTAGACTGGTATCAATATTCTTCTTATGCCAAGATTGGTTTTTAGATGGTAACAATATCCTATGCCAAGATTAATTTTTGTTAGTAAACAAATTTTTTTTAGACAGGTACCAGTATTTATTCTTGACTGGCACAAATATTAATTCTAGACTGGTATTAATATTGTTTCAATACCAAGATTGATTTTATATTGGTAACAATATTTTTTCTAGACAGGTATTAATATTGTTTCTATGCCAAGATTGGTTTTACATTTGTAACAATATTTCTTTAGACTGGTATAAATATTGTTTCTATGACAAAATTGGTTTTATACTGGTCACAATATTTTCCTCTAGACTGGTATTAATATTCATTCTATGCCAAGATTGGTCTTTGTTGCCAACAATATTTTTTCTAGACTGGTACCAATAGGGATTCTATACTGGCATCAATATTGCGTCTATGCCAATACTGGTTTAACGCTGGTACCCATAGTTTCCCTAGACTGGTACCAGTATTAGTTCCATTCTAGTTTAGTACTGGCTCAAAACTGGTTACATACTGGTACTAATATTACTTAACTATACTGTTTTACCCAAACTAGTTCCAAACTAGTTACATTCTAAAACTAGTATTTTAGCATTCTCTTAAATGAATATTAAAACATTTAATTAATTAATTAATTATTAATTATACTATTATAGTTTAATTATCTTTTGTTAATTAGTAATTAATAACACTGAATTGAAACTTTGAACTTTTTTAAGTATATTTAAAGTAAATAGTTGTAAATAGTTGTAAATGGTTGTAAATAGTTATAAATAGTTGTAAATGGTTGTAAGTGGTTGTTAATGGTTGTAAATAGTTGTAAATAGTTATAAATAGTTGTAAATGGTTGTAAATAGTTGTTAATGGTTGTAAATGGTTGTTAATGGTTGTAAATAGTTATAAATAGTTGTAAATGGTTGTAAATAGTTGTTAATGGTTGTAAATAGTTGTTAATGGTTGTAAATAGTTATAAATAGTTGTTAATGGTTGTAAATAGTTGTTAATGGTTGTAAATAGTTATAAATAGTTTCTAAATAGTTGTCTGACAAAAAAAAGAGCAAGGAAAAATGTTTAGCATTGAAATATAGAGGGAAACAAAGGAACTACAACAAAGTCGAAGGTTACTATACAGATATATACATATACCCGGAATTTATTTCTTCCCCTTTCTTTGTTAAATCGATTTTCATGTTCTGATGGCTAATCGCGAATGAGACGAAATTATGAAAGAGTAATTTCCGGTGGAGGATCCTAGTTCTAATATAACGCCTCTCTTACTCTCTCTCTCTCTCTCTTTCTTTCATTCTCTCTCATTGTGCGCATCCAAAGAGAAAGGAGAGAAACGTTCATTATCACAAAAAAAAAAAAAAAAAAAAAAAAAAAATGGAAAAAAGGAACTGCATATCCTTCATGTGGTGGGGCGATTTATATCTCGTGTTGCCTGACTGACTGGCTCTCGCTTCAGCCGATGGGCATTGAACGCAAACGCGCGAGACTAGAATGCAGACACACACACACACACATAGTAACAGGGAGAAGAGAGTAGGACGAAACTAGGGGGAAAATGAAATAAAGCGAATCAGAGAGGGAGAGAATAGAAGAGAATAAATGTAACAGGATAGTTTTACACAGTGTGTAGCGAGAGCCGCCACCTCGTGTACCTTATCTTCTTCTCCTTGTGTTGGTACACAGCTCTATTTTCTTCTATTTTTCAATATTTTATATGTTTTTATCTTTCTTCTCATCTATTATTCCTGTTCTCATTAGAACTGTCTTCTTGACTTTGATTTCTTATTTTTAATTTTTTCCTTCTGTTTCTTTGATTTCTTCTTTCCCTTCTTCTTTTTCCCTTCTTTTTTTGTATTTCCTTATTCTTCTATTTTTTCTTCTTCTTTCCCTTCTTCTTTTACCCTCATTTTCTGTTCATCCTTCTTCTTCCCCTTCTTCTATTCTTTGTTTTCCTTTTTGTTTCCATTTCCCTCCTTTTTCGTTTCTTTTTCTTCTTCTTTTCCACTTCTTCTTTCCCTTTTTCTTTTGCTTTCCCTTTTTTATTTTTTCTTTCCTTTTCTGTTTTCTTCATTTTCCTTTCATTTCGTGTATTTTCTTCTTTTCTTCTTCTTCCACTTATTTTTTAATCTTTTTCTGTTTTTCCTCCACTTTCTTCTGCTTCCCCTTCTTGTTTCTTTCCATCTTTCCATCTTCTTTTCCATCTTATTTTCTTCTTCCCCTTCTTTTGCTTTTTTATTCTTCTTTTTCCTTACTTTTTCTGTTACTCCTTTTTCTACTTCACCTTTTTTCATTCTTTTCCGGTTTTTCTTGTTATTCTTCTTCTTTTTTTTCGTTTTTCCTTCTTTTTCTTCTTCTTCTTTTGCTTTTCCTACGTTTTTCATTCCTTTTCAGTTATTTTTCTTTTTCCTTTCATTTCCTGTATTTTCTTCTTTTCTTCTTCTTCCACTTCTTTTTAATCTTTTTCTGTTTTTCCCCTATTTTCTTCTTCTTCCTTTTCTTATTTGCTTTTCCTTCTTATTTTTTTCTTCCTGTTTTTCTGCTTTTGCTTTTTTATTCTTCTTATCTTTCCTTTCTTTTTCTGTTACTCCTTCTTTTTCTACTTCTCCTTTTTTCATTCCTTTCCGGTTTTTCTTGTTATTCTTCTTCTTCTTTTTCGTTTTTCCTTCTTTTTCTTCTTCTTCTTTTGCTTTTCTTTCATTTTTCTTTCCTTTTCAGTTTTTCTGCTTCTTCTTTTTCCTTTAATTTTCTGTACTTTCTTCTTTTCTTCTTCTTCCACTTCTTTTTATTCTTCTTCTGTTTTTCCTCTATTTTCTTCTTCTTCCTCCTCTTGTTTTGCTTTTCCTTCTTATTTTCTTCTTCCTCTTCTTCTGCATTTACTTTTTTTCTTCTTCTTTTTCCTTTCTTTATGTCTTTTCTTTTTTCTACTTCTTCTTTTTTCTTCCTTTTCTTGTTTTTCTTCTTTTTCTTCTACTTTTTCCGTTTTTCCTTATTTTTCTTCTTCTTTTGTGTTTCCTTCATTTTTCTTTCCTTTTCAGTTTTTCTTCTTCTTCTTTTTCCTTTCATTTTCTGTATTTTCTTATTTTTTCCTCCTTCCACATTTTTTTATTCTTCTTCTTTTTTTTCCTCCATTTTCTTCTTTTTCCCCTTCTTGTTTTGCTTTTCTTTCTTATTTTTTTCTTCCTGTTCTTTTGCTTTTACTTTTTTTATTCTTTGTTTTCTTTCTTTTTGTTGTTCCTTTTTTCTACTTCTTCTTTTTCGTCCTTTTCTGATTTTTCTTGTTTTTCTTCTTCTTCTTTTGTGTTTCCTTTGTTTTTTTCGTTTTCAGTTATTCTTTTTCTTCTTCTTCATTTGCCTTTCATTTTCTATACTTCCTTCTTTTAAAAAAAGAAATAAGGAAAGAATTATTATTATTCTTATTTCTTTCTGTTCTATTTCTTTTTTTTCTTCTTTTTCCCCTTCTTTTGCTTCTTTTTCATTTTTCTCCTTTTCCATTACTTTTACTGAATTTAATTCTTCTTCCGCTTTCTATTCTTTCCCTTCTTTTGCTTTTTTATGCTCTTTTTGGTTTCTTTTTCCGTTTTTCCTTCTTTTCTACTTCTTTTTTCTTCCTTTTCCGGGTCTTCTTCTTTTTTTCTTTCTTATTTCTGTTTTTTCTTTTTTGTCCCCTTCTTTTGCTTTTTTAAATTATTCTCCTTTTTTATTCTTTTTCTACTTCTTCATTTTCCGATTTTTATTCTTTCCCTTCTTTTGGTTTTCTTATTACTTCTTTTCTTGATTCTTTTCCGGGTCTTCTTCTTCTTTTTTTCTTTCTTTTTCTGTTTTTTTCTTTTTTTTCCTCTTCTTTTCCTTTTCTTAGTTCTCCTTTTTTCTTACTTTTTCGGTTTTTCCTTAGTTTTCTACTTCTTTTTTCTTCCTTTTCCGGTTTTTATTCATTCCTTTCTTTTGCTTTTTTTATTCTTCTTCTCTTTTGTTTCTTTTTCCGTTTTTTCTTCCTTTTCTACATCTTTTTTCATCCTTTTCCGGTTTTTCTTCTTTTTCCCATTCTTTTTTGTTTTTCCTTCTTTTTCCCATTCTTTTTTGTTTTTCCTTCTTTTTCTTCTTCCTTCCCTTCTTCTTTTGCTTTTCCTTATTTTTCCTCTTCTTCCCCTTCTTGTTTTGCTTTTCCTTGTTATTTTCCTTCTTCTATGTCTTCCTCTTCTGCTTCTTCTAGTTTTCCTTCTTCTTTCTTTAAGCAGCGCCAACGACAGTTCGACTATCAACGTGACTTTTTGAATGAAACAAAATGCAAAACAGATTATGCTATTTTCGAAACTTAATTCCGAAATTTCTCTATATTGGAAGACTGTCCACTAAAGCGACGCTCTAGTGTATAAATATTAGCTAACAATATTACTGGTGGGGTGTAGTTGAAAATTAGCAGAATTATTAACAAAAAAAATTTTTTTTTCTCCCTCCTGGTAAAGTAAATTTTGAATGAAACGACCAGGTCGGCGAGTGGAACTCGAAAATGTTATTATATATTTTTTTTGTTTGGAGATAAAAATTGAAAGATTGGGGAGCTGGCGAATTTTTCTAAAGCACATTGAATTGCGTGGCGAAACTTAATGTTGTCGGGCTGGCACGCGAGGGCGGTCGGGAGGGATATGTGCTTTCTTAAAAAGGGAGGCCAGGCGAACCTGTTATACTTGAAAGAACCTCGCACGTTCTGTGATCTCTCTCTCTCTCTATTTCTTTTTTTCTCTCTGCCCTTCTCTCTATTTCTCTCTCTTTCCCTTTCTTTCTATTTCTCTCTATTTTTTCTCTCTCTTTCCTTTTCTTTCTATTTCATTCTTTCCCTCCCTCTCTCTCTCTCTCTCTCTCTCTCTTTCTATTTCATTCTTTTTCTTTCTCTCTTTCTATTCCATTCTTTTTCTTTCTCTCTTTCTATTTCATTCTTTTTCTTTCTCTCTTTCTTTTTCATTCTTTTTCTTTCTCTCTTTTTATTTTATTCTTTTTCTTTCTCTCTCTTTTACTCCTTTTCTTCTTCTCTCTCTTTTTCACTCTCTTTCTGTTTCTCTTTCTTTCACTCTTTTTTTTGTTTCTCTCTCTTTAACTCTTTTTTTGTTTCTCTTTCACTCTCTTTCTGTTTCTCTCTCTTTCACTCTTTTTTTTGTTTCTCTTTCACTCTCTTTCTGTTTCTCTCTTTTCCTTCTCTGTTTTTCTTTTCTTTTTTTCTCTCTTTTTCTCCTTTTCTTTACTTTTTCAATCTATTTTTCCTTCTCTTATTTTCTTTTCTTTTTTTCTCTTCTCTTTTCTCCTTTTCTCTTTCGTCTCCTTTTTTTCTGTCTCATTTTCCTTCTCTTATTTTCTTTTCTTTTTTTCTCTTCTCTTTTCTCCTTTTCTCTTTCGTCTCCTTTTTTCTGTCTCATTTTCCTTCTCTTATTTTCTTTTCTTTTTTTCTCTTCTCTTTCGTCTCCTTTTTTTCTGTCTCATTTTCCTTCTCTTTTTTTCTTTTCTTTTTTTCTTTTCTTTTTTTCTTTTCTTTTTTTTTCTTTTTTTCTCTTCTCTTTTCTCCTTTTTTCTTTCGTCTCCTTTTCTTTACTTGCAATCACTAATTTTCCGTCTCGCTTTCTTTCTGTAAAATTTTGCTCCTCCACTTCCTCGGGAGGAGCTGAGCAGCTTTAGAGTGCAGTCGATGTAGCGCTGGACCACGATAGAATATCGAATATAGCCGAATGGAGAGAAAGAGAGTTAGCGATTGCTGTTGCCATGTGACTGACGCTTCGAAACCACAATTTTTCCAGGCAATCGGACTTGCAAACTCATGTATATTCATATAAACGTTCAATATATATATACACACAACAATGGATTTCTCTATCTCTCGATGGATCTTTTTCCATTTTTCATTTACTGCTCTTTTGTTGTGTCTTGTTCTTCTTTTCTGTTTTTTTGTCTCTTCATTCTCAAATTTACTCTTTTTCTCATTTTTTGCTCCTTGTTTTTTCTCTTTTTTTTATTTTTTTTCATTTTCTGTCTTTTTCTAATTTTCTTTTTTCTCTCTCTTCATTTTTTTCTGACTCTGTTTTTTCTCCCTTTGCTTTTTTTCTCTCTCTTTTTATTTTTTTCTAACTTTTTTCTAACTCTGCTTTTTCTTTCTTTTTGATCTTTCTTTTTCTCCGTCTCTTTTATTTTTCTCTCTGTCTTTTTTCTCCCTCTCTTTTATTTTTTCTGTCTATCTTTTTTCTACCTCTCTTTTATTTTTTTCTCTGCCTTTTTTCTCCCTTTTTCCCTTCTTTCTTTTTCTTTTTTCTTTCTTTTTCTTTTTATTCTCTCTCTCTCTCTTTTCAACCTCTTTCTCTTCAATATAGAGAAGAAAAAAGAAATAACTCGAGTTGTCTCTTTTTTCCATTAAAAGAAAAAGAGAGAGAATGAATGAAAGAGAAACAAAAGGAAAAGAAAGAAAAGAAAAAAGGACGAAAAATAGAAAGAAAGAGAAAAGAGAAAATAGAAGGTAAAAAAGAAAAAAGATAGAAAAAAGAGTAATGAAAGAAGGAGAAAGAGAGAAAAGAAAAAAGGACGAAAAATAGAAAGAAAGAGAAAAGAGAAAATAGATGGTAAAAAAGAAAAAAGATAGAAATAAAGAGTAATGAAAGAAGGAAAAAGAGAGAAAAGAAAAAAGAGGAAAAGAAGGGAAAGGGTAGAAGAAAGAAGAGAGAAAGAGAAAAAAGGTGAGAAAAATGGGGGAAAGGAAGAAAGAAAAGAGAAAGAAAAATTAGGGAAAGAAGGAAAAAGAAAGAAAGAAAAATGAAGGAAAGAAGGAAAAAGTAAGAAAAATAGGAGAAAGGAAGAGAGAAAGAAAAAAAGGAGAAAGAAAAGGAGGAATGAAAGAAAAAAAAGAGAAAGAAAAGGAGGGAATGAAAGAAAAAGAGAGAAAGAAAAATGAGGGAAAGAAGGAAAAAGTAAGAAAAATAGGAGAAAGGAGGAAAGAAAGAAAAAAAAGAGAAAGAAAAATGAGGGAATGAAAGAAGAAGAGAGAATAAAAAATGAGAGGAAGAAAGAAAAAGCGAAAAAGAACAAAGAGGGAAAGAAAGCAAAAGAGTGAAATAAAAAATAGAGAGAAAGAGAAAAGAGTGAGAGAGAGAAGGAGAGGGAGAGAGAAAGAGAGAGTTCTATATATGTGCACCGCGAGCTAGTCATTATTGGTATTTGCAGTCGCACGAATTGGCTTGTTTCGCTTTAAACCATAAGTTGGAGAGTAAACGTGACCATTCATTAGCGTGAGAAAGAGAACAAGGCTGAAAAGGAAGGAATGGAAATGGGAAACAGAAGCTAAAAGGGTAATCTTCGATAAGAGGAAGGCAGTCAAGATAAACAGGTTCTGAAAATAGTATCTCTCTCTCACTCTTTTTCTCTCACTTTTTTCTCTATAGATTCAAATATATATAAATAAATACAGTAAAGCTGCAAGTAAATGTCGTCGCCTTTTTTTATAACATAAATGGAAAAGGGAGGAAAAAGTGGACGAAGAAAAAAAAAAGTAGGTTATCGGTATTATTGAAAGACAGGCCAAAGTTGATATTGCATTTCACCTCAAATCTCTCGCTTTTTCTCCCTCTCTCTCTCTGTCATTTTCAAAGATTCTTCCCTCGGAAAAGAGAAATATTTTTGTAAAGTAAATTTCACGTTGAAAATTCATTTCAATTTATGTTTCATTAGTAAATTTTATTTAAATATCTTTTTTACCGTTTATTTGTCTGATTCTATTTATTTTTCTCGTCACCCAAAAGGTACTTGTGGACATTTTTTTGTCTTAATTTTTTCAAACATAACCTTTAAATTTTTGTCGCCTTTTAACTTTTTATAAACTTTTTTTTCGCCTTTTTTCTCTTTTTTTTATTTTTATTTATTTATTTTACAGTTTCCTTTTTGTCATCGAGTTAAATTCGACAAAAATTTATAGGTTATGTGTGGAAAAGTGTTTGCTTGTTGAAGGGTTAGGTTTTAATTTTTTTGAAGACGGAGACAATTTTTATTCAATACTTTACACGCAGTAAATAATTTTTAAAAATTGTTTTGACTTCGGGAAATTAAAAATGTATCTAAAATGAAAAAAAAATTCTAAACATAACCTATAGTTTTACCCTTTCACCAAAAGTGATACTATATTCTGTTTATTTGAATAAAATTTTAATATAAAATGAATAAATGTAATAGAATTTATTTGAGCTGAACAAAATTATTTTTAATTCTAATAAAAGGTATTTGAACTAGACAAAATTTATTTAAATCAAGTAAAATTTATTTGAACCAAACAAAATTTATTTGAACTGAACAACATTTCTTTGAACAAAATAAAATTTGTTTGAGCTGATCGAAATTTATTTTAATCAATTAAAATTTATTTGGAACTAGACAAAATTTATTTGAATTGAATATTTCTTTGAACCAAAACAAAACTTATTTGAATCAAATCAAAACTTATTTGAACCAAACAAAATTTATTTGATCTTAAAGACATTTCTTTGAACAAAATAAAATTTGTTTGAACTGAACAAAATTTTTTTGATTCAAATAAAATTTATTTAAGCTGAATAAAAATTGTTTAAATCAAATAAAATTTATTTAAACTAAACAAAATTAATTTCAACTGAACAACATTTCTTTGAACCAAATAAAATTTGTTTGATCTGAATAAAATTTATATGAACTAGACAAAATTTATTTGAATCAAGTAAAATTTATTTGGACTAGACAAAATTGATTTAAACTGAACATTTCTTTGAACCAAAACAAAACTTATTTGAACCAAAACAAAACTTATTTGAACTAAAACAAAACTTATTTGAACCAAAACAAAACTTATTTGAACCAAAACAAAACTTATATGAACCAAACACAATTTATTTGAACTGAACAAAATTTATTTCAACCAAATAAAATTTGTTTGAACTGAACAAAATTTCTTTGAATCAAATAAAATTTATTTAAGTCAAATAAAATTTGTTAAAGCTGATGAACAAATTTAATTTGATTCAAATAAAAATTTTTTTAAATCAAATAAAATTTATTTTAATTGAACAACATTTCTTTGAACCGAATAAAATTTGTTTGAACTGAACAAAATTTGTTTGAAGCAAATAAAATTTATTTGAATCGAATAAAATTTATTTGAACCCAATAAAATTTATTTGCATCAAATAAAACTTTACTTGAAGCAAACGAAATTGAATCAATAAAAAAGTTTATCCGTCGCTTTCTATAGATAGATAAAAAATTAAAATATATATAATTTACTACATTTATATTTTTATATTATTAATTTCAATATAAGATATATTTATTTCGCGTTATTTATACTTTTCTTATCATTTTATATATATGATATATATTCCTGACAGAAGTGAGTTACGTTTTGCCACTCGACATGCAATTTCTCCACGTCAACCTAGAATAATGTGTATATACGTTATATAAGTGTGCAAGGGGAAAAAGAAAAAGGAATGGAAGAAAAAACAATTGTTTTCTCTATATTTACTGTATCTCACTTGTCATCTTCAGA
Organism: Leptopilina drosophilae; assembly: GCA_032873175.1. Taxonomy (NCBI): domain Eukaryota; kingdom Metazoa; phylum Arthropoda; class Insecta; order Hymenoptera; family Figitidae; genus Leptopilina; species Leptopilina drosophilae. The sequence goes on from CM065487.1 coordinate 23,568,264, forward strand.
GAGTTTGGAAAAGTTTTGATTCGATTAAGCGCGCAAGTTTATTTTTCAAAAAATGTAGGTTCACGTTCAAAACTATATATACAGATATGCGTTTCTTTCTTTCTTTTTTTGGAATTTTTTTTTTTTTTCATATTCTCCACATTTAAGAGGTTATATTCACCTTTTGACCTATATATCTATAGACACGATCTTATAAAAGTTTGCCATCAAATTTAAAGATTACATTCGAACCAACGATCTTTGTATATATACATTCTTGTGACTCGAAACTTGTTGTAGTTTCACTTATTTTCCATTCTATATGTACTTTTTTCAATTGGCTATTTTCCTCGATTTCTGGTGTGGAAAATTTTCAACTTTATTATATCGAGTTCTTTTTGACCTGAATTTTAAAGATTTTTTCTTTTTTTTTAATGCATTAGTTTTAGAAGTTTCTTTATTATTTTTTTTGCTTTATTTATTTTCTTTTCGGAAAATTTTGACAATAAATTGACTTTTTTGCCCTAGGGGAATAAAGTGATCATTATTTCCCTAGGTGAATAATGAGCACTTTATTGCTTTAGGGAAATAATGAGCACTTTATTGTCCTAGGTAAATAATGAATACTTTATTCTTCGAGGTTATAATAATGAGAACTTTATTCCCCTAGGAAAATAAGAAGCATTTTATTGACCTAGGAAAATAATAAGTACTTTATTGACCTAGGGAAATAAGCATTTTATTGATCTAGGAAAGTAATAAGCATTTTATTGACCTAGGGAAATAATAAACACTTTATTGACCTAGGGAAATAATTATTTTACTCCCCCAAGGTAATAATGGGTACTTTATTGCCCTAGGGTAATAACGAATACTTTATTGCCCTAGGGTAAGAATTAGTACTTTATTTCTCACTAAACTATTAGGAACAACTGAGAAAGCCCAGGTTCAGTGACCATAAAACGCTTGAGTTGCATAAAAATAATTCCCAATAATGATAAAAACGCAATATCAGGAAAATTGAATAATACGTAATTTTTTCTTTTATTTGTCACGCAAAAATAAAATTTAGGTCAATTGCGGTAACGAAAATTGTATTCAAATTACATTTAAAAGAACCCTCCCCGTTTGTCAATAAAATATAAATAAACTTAAAAAATATAAAGTAAAAGCAATAAAAAATTATTTTACTTTCGCTTTAGTGTAAATTAAATTATCAATTTGGAAAAATTTTCCCACAATATAAAGAATATAAAGAATAAATAAAATAAATAAAAGAAGTAAAATGAATTTCATTGATAAAATAATTTCATTAAAAAGCCAGCGTATTGAGTGAAAATAAATGATGCCAATTTACAATAAAAAAAAAATAACATCCCCTTTTGTCGAATAATTGGAAAAAAAAATTGTTATATAGAATTGAAAAAAAATATACAAGTAGTGAACTTAATTTTCTGATATGAACGAAATTTAGGTCAAAGGACATTCGAGCAATTTGTGATTTGTCTCAGTATCAATTTTCTTTAATGCCCTTCAATAAATAATCAAGCATAAGCTATATTATCTTGTTTCTGTATATATATTGTGCCCTGGATATAAATGACTTTTGTTATTTACAATTAGAAGCAATCAATTAGGTAAAAAAGCACTTATATTTATTTACTCTCGATGGAGAGAAAATCCAAAATGTTTTTATATGTATATTTCGTTATATTACTTGAAGTTTTCGATAGAGAGAGAGAGAGCAATAAAAATTGGGGGACGAGTTGTTCATCCCCTTTTTTTTCATCTCTCTGGGTTATATAGACGAGTATCTCACTCTCAATATTATCGTTTCGAGTGTTTCTTTTCCACGGACAATTTCCTTCTCTAGTATAACTTCTAGTCGACTTGTTTTTACACTGGGTATATAGATATATGTTTATTTTGGCGAGAATTCGACTTGAACTGCGAGCCAGTGCAACTGAAAAAAAACTGAGAAGGGGTGAAAAAAAAATTAAGTAAATACGTGAAAAATGTAATATAAAAATGAAAATAAATAAATAAAGAAGTGAAAAATGAAAGTAAATAAATAAAAGACAAAATAAAAATAAAGAAATAGAAACTACATATAAGTAACTACAAAATGAAAATAAATGAATAAAAAAACAAAATAAAAAAATAAATAAAAATAAAATAAAGAAAAAAAATTAAATAATAAAATAAAAATAAAAAATGGAACAAAAAAAAAGAAAATTAAAATTAGCGAATAAAAAAGAAGTAAGAAACAAAATAAAAAATAAAGATAAATAAATAAAAAACGAAACAGAAAATACAAGTAAGTAAACGAAAAATAAAAAAAAGAAATAAAAAACAAACTAGAAAATACAAATAAGTAAATAAAAAAAACTAAACAAGAAATACAAGTGAAAAAAATATAAAAATAAATAACGAAAAAACAAAATGCGAAAGAGAAATAAGTAAATAAAGAATAAAATTAATAAATAAAAATTAAATTAAAATTAAAAAAAGTAAATAAAAAAGAAGAAAGAAACAAAATAAAAAAAGATAAATAAATAAAAAACGAAATAGACAATACAAATAAGTAAATAAAAATAAAGAAAGAAAAATAATAAAAAAAAATAAAGATAAATTAATAAAGAACGAAATAGAAAATACAAATAAGTAAATAAAGAATGAAAATAAATAAGTAAATAAAAACGAAATATAAAATACAAATAAATAAATAAAGAATGAAAATAAAGAAATTGAAAGAAAATAAAAATTAATAAATAAAAAAGAAATAAGAAACAATAGTAAAAAATAAAGATAAATAGATAAAAAACGAAACAGAAAATACAAGTAAGTAAACGAAAAATAAAATAAAGAAATAAAAAACAAACTAGAAAATACAAATAAGTAAATAAAAAAAAAACTAAATAAGAAATACAAGTGAAAAAAATATAAAAATAAATAACGAAAAAACAAAATGAGAAAGAGAAATAAGTAAATAAAGAATAAAAATAAATAAATATAAATGAAAAAAAAAATAAAATAAGTAAATAAAAAAGAAGAAAGAAACAAAATAAAAAAGATAAATAAATAAAAAACGAAATAGACAATACAAATAAGTAAATAAAAATGAAGAAAGAAAAAAAATTAAAAAAAAATAAAGATAAATTTATTAAAAAACGAAATAGAAAATACAAATAAGTAAATAAAGAATGAAAATAAATAAGTAAATAAAAACGAAATAGAAAATACAAATAAATAAATAAAGAATGAAAATAAATAAATAGAAAGAAAATAAAAATTAATAAATAAAAAAGAAATAAGAAACAATAGTAAAAAATAAAGATAAATAAAGATAAAAACAAAATAAGAAATACAAGTAAGTAAATAAAAAAAATGTAAAGAAATAAAGATAAAAGAAGAAAGAAACAAAATAAAAAATAAGTAAACGAAAAACAATATAGAGAAACAAAAAACGAACTAGAAAATACAAATAAGTAAAAAAAGTAAAATAAAAACTAAATAAGAAATTCAAGTGATTAAAAAATAAAAATAAATAAGGAAAAAACAAAATGAAAAAGACAAATATGTAAATAAAGAATGAAAATAACAATTAAAAGAAGTAAATAAAAAAGAAGAAAGAAAATAAAAAATAAAGATAAATAAATAAATAAAAAACCAAATAAAAAATACAATAATAAGTAAATAAACAAATAAATAAAAAAACAAATAAGAAATACAAGTAAGTAAATAAAAAATGAAAACAAATAAAGAAGAAAATAAATAAAAAAGGCAAATAAGTACAGAAAAAATAAAAATAAATAGAAAACGAAATAAAAAAGACGAATAAGTAAATAAAGAAATAAATGAAAAGAAATAAAAAGAGATTAAAAATTAAAATTAATGAATAAAAAAGAAGTAAGAAACAAAATAAGAAATCAAGCTAAATAAATGAAAAACGAAATAGAAAATACAAATAAGTTAACGAAAAACAAAATAAAAATAAAGAAATAAAAAAGCGAACTAGAAATTGCAAATAAGTAAAGAAAAAAGAAAAATAAATAAGCAAAGAAAAAAATGAAAACGAATAAGTAAAAAATATTAAAATAAGTAAATAAAAGAGAAGTAAGGAATAAAAAAATAAAGATAAACAAGTAAAAGACGAAATAGAGAATACAAAAATTTTATTTAAGTAAGTAAATAAAAAATAAAAAAAACCTAAATAAGAAATACAAGTGAATAAAAAATAAAAATTAATAAGGAAAAAACCAAATATAAAAGACATAAATAACTAAATAAATAAGAAACAAAATAGAAAATACAAATAAGTAAGTAAGAAATAATGACAGAAAAAAATAAGAAAGACAAATAAGTGAATAAAGAATAAAAATAAATAAAAAGAGAATCGAAATTAAAATAAGTGAATAAAAATGAAGTAAGAAACAGAATAAAAAATAAAGACGAATAAATAAAAAACCAAATTAAAAATACAGTAATAAGTGAATAAAAAAATAAATTAATTAAAAAAACAAAATAAGAAATACAAGTGAATAAAAAATAAAAATAAATAAGGAAAGAACAAAATGAGAAAGGCAAATAAGTAAAAAAAAATAAAAATAAATAGAAAACAAAATAAATAAGACAAATAAGTAAATAAAAATGAATAAAAAAACGAAAGAAGGAATAAAAATAAGTAAATAAAAAAGAAATAATAGTATGAAAAATTGTATTAAGACAAAAAATTAACTTCCGCCTTTGACCTACGAATTTTCTGTCCCGTTCTGTCCCAATTCTGACCTGAACTGTGCTCCAAAACATCGGGATTTTACTTCGAGCCTTTGACCTGAAATTATGGTTTTTGTTTTAAATTTTTAAACATTCAATTTTCATGGAAATTTTATGAAAATATTTTTTTTTGGGGGGATTTAAGCGCGGATATTTCCTGGCATTTTATGTCCTACTCGACCTATATTTTGAGGTTATGTTTGACTTCTAAATTGAAACTATCGACCTACATTTGAAGATTATATTATATTCGCCTATTGGCTTGACCATTTGACCTGAATTTGCAACTTCTAAATCTACAACATTAAACCCTATTGTAATATTTTCACATTATTGACCCCAAAATTCAAATTCATTTCCCTATTGACCTGAATTTGGAAAAATTTTTATTTCCCAATATTTGCATTTTGCGAAAATTTATTTTTCTGTTGATGATATGAATGCGCGAATATTGATTCAGCTATGGGTTTTATTGTTCTTTTTTTTAACTTGTCACTAATTTAGTTTTTGACTTATAAGACTGACCCAATGTTTTTTTTTTATTTTTTCAATTATTTTCAATTTTATTTTCATTAAAGGAAAAAAAAACATTAAAAGAAAACATTCATTAGGAAAAGGTTTTTTGAAAAAACAAAATTTCCAATTTTTTCTTTGAAAAAATGTTTATTTTGTTTATTTATTGTTGTCTGTCAAAGTGCGGTAGAAACAATAATTTTTCCGGTTCGAATTTTGACCTACGATTGACCTAAAGTCTAACGTTATTTGCTCTTTAGCTGGAGTCAATTTTTAATAAATTTTCTACTATATTTCGACCAATAGTGTTTCGGTATTTTGGATTTTAAGTTTTAATTCTTTTTTACGAATTTTATCTTTTTGCAATTTTGGGCCAATACTGGCCAGCAAAATAGGTCAAGTATTTAGCAAATTCTTAGCCTCTGTAATTAGTTGGTATTTATTTTTACTTCTAAATTGTAATTCTGTTTAATAATTATTTCTTCTTTTGCAATCTTGGACCAATATTGGCCAAGACAATTGGTTCAATATGTAAACAAATTATCAGATTCAGTAATTCGTTTTCTTTTATTTTACTTCATGAATTCTAATTTTTTTTCACATTTTATTTTTCTAAATTGTAATTCTCATTAATATTTTTTCTTTGTAACAATCTTGGGCCAATACTGGTAATGAAAATAGATTCAATGTTTAGAAAAATGTCAGCTTCTGTAATTAGTTGTTTCTTTTAATTTTTAAATTGCAATTCTTTTTTTGGTGATTTTTTTTTCTACTACAATCTTGGGCCAATCCTGGTAAGGAAAATTGGTCTAATATTTAGTAAATTGTTATCCTCTGTAATTAGTTTTTTTATTTTATTTTCTAAATTATAATTCTCTTTAATGATTTTTTCTCTTTACAATCTTGGGCCAATACTGTCAATAATGCCAATAATGTATTAGCAAATTCTCAGTTTCTGTAATTTCTTTTTGTTTATTTTAATCTATAAATTTCAATTCTCCTTTAACAATATTTTTTATTTTTCAATTGTAGTTCACTTTAATATTTTCTTTTACAATCTTGGGCCAATACTGGCAAAGGAAATAGATTCAATATTCAGAAAATTGTCATCCTCTGTATGTAGTTCTTGTTTCTTTTATTTTTTAAATTGCAATTCTTTTTCATAATGTTTTCTTCTTCTGCAATCTTGGGCCAATCCTGGCAAGGAAAATTATTCTAATATTTAGCAAATTCTTATCTTCTGTAATTAATTTTCGTTTCCCTTTAGAAAATAATCTTGCATTTAAGTTAATAATTTTGCCTTCGAAATCCAATTTGGCATTTTTACCGTTCTTCCATTGTTGAATCTTGGCCCAATGTTGGCAATAGGATTATTTAGCTGAATTTGAGCATCGACGTTTTCCGAAAAAAAATTTATAGCATCGACAGATCTATAGCATACCTTTTATATTATTAGAGTGCCAGATCTTTATTAAATTCTCTCCGTTCGACAATATATGAGTATAGAGAGAGAGAGAGAGTGAGAGGGAGAGAGAGAAAGAGAGAAAACGAAAGGCATGAAGAGCGACAGGCCGATTACTCACGGGGTTCAGAGTTCAGTCAATTTAGCGGCACGATGACGTCAATAATCATCAGCTGTGGCTCATGATTGTGCTTGTCAGTCACTAACTCGATCACACGGTCCCACCCCGATTTGATGAATTGGGACGAATTCTTTTTTTTTTCGTTCCACGCTACACTTGTCAATTTTTGTTTATTACCTTCGGTGATATGTTCAAGTTTTACCGTGTCGTCGTTTTTTGGAATTTTGCACCAGTTTTTAGTTCTTTTTTTGTAATTTATACTTAAAAAAATAATTTTCTTCTTCAATCTTGGGTCAAAACTGGCTCAATCTAGGGTCCAGGAGGTTATTCGTCTTTTTAAAAGCTCAATTTAGGAGTTTGCAAAAGAACATTCTTTTCATTTTTAAATTTGAATAATATTTTAATAATTATCGTCTTCAATCTTGGGCCAATACTGGCTCAATCTAGGGTCCAGGAGACTATTCCTCTGTTTTATTAGCTTAATTTAGAATTTTGCAAAAAAACATTCTTTTTATTTTTAAATTTGAATTATATTTTAATAATTATCGTCTTTAATCTTGGGCCAATACTGGCTCAATCTAGGGTCCAGGAGACTATTCCTCTGTTTTATTAGCTCAATTTAGAATTTTGTAAAAAACATTCTTTTTATTTATAAATTTGAATTATATTTTAATAATTTTCTTCTTCAATCTTGGGCCAATACTGGCACAATTTGCGGGACAGTAAACATTATGATTTTTTTTAAAAGCTAAATTTGGGTGTTTGTAAAGATATTCTTTTTATTTTTTAAATTTACATTCGTTGAAATAGTTTTCCTTCTTCTCAATCTTGGGCCAAGACTGGCGAGCAAAATAGGTGAAGTATTTAGCAAATTTTCAGCCTCCGTAATTAATTGGCATTTATTTTTACTTCTAAATTATCTTTAATATTTTTTCTCTTTACAATCTTGGGCCAATAGTGGCAATGGAAATAGATTCAATATTTAGAAAATTGGCGGCTTTTGTAATTAGTTCTTGTTTCTTTTTATTTATAAATTTTAATTATAGTTTAATAATTTTCTTTTTCAATCTTGGGCCAGTACTGGCAATTTAAATAGATTCAATATTTGAAAAATCATCAGCCTTTGTAATTAGTTCTTGTCTTTTTTAAAAATTTGAATTATATTTTAATAATTTTCTTTTTACAATCTTGGGCTAATACTGGCAATTGAAATAAATTTAATATTTAGAAAATTGTCAGCCTGTGTAATTAGTTCTTGTTTCTTTTTATTTATAAATTTGAATTATATTTTAATAATTTTCTTCTTCAATCTTGGGCCAATACAAGCACAATTTGCGGGCCAGTAAACTTTTTAATTTTTTTAAAAGCAAAATTTGGGTTTTTGTGAAGATATTTTTTTATTTTTTAAATTTTCATTCTTTTTTAATAGTTTTTTTTCTCAATCTTGGGCCAAGACTGGCGAGCATAATAGGTGAAATATTTAGCAAATTTTCAGCCTCTATAATTAATTGGTATTTATTTTTACTTCTAAATTGTAAGTAAATTTCATATTTTTTCTTTTTACAATCTTGGGCAATTACTGGCAATTGAAATAGATTCAATATTTAGAAAATTGCTAGCCTGTGTTATTAGTTCTTGTCTCTTTTTTTAAATTTGAATTATATTTTAATAATTTTCTTTTTACAATCTTGGGCTAATACTGGCACTATTTGCTGGCTAGTAAACTTTTTGATTTTTTTTAAAAGCTAAATTTGGGTTTTTGTAAAAGATATTATTTTTTTTTTTTAAATTTTCTTTCATTTTTAATAGTTGTTTTTTTTCTCAATCTTGGGCCATGATTGGCGAGCAAAATATGTGAAATGTTTAGCAAATTTTCAGTCTCTATAATTAATTATTTATTTTTACTTCTAAATTGTAATTATCTTTTATATTTTTTTCTTTTTACAGTCTTGGGCCAATACTGGCAATTGAAATAGATTCAATATTTAGAAAATTGGCGACTTGTTTGTTTGTTCTTGTTTGTTTGTTCTTGTTTCTTTTTATTTATAAATTTAAATTATAGTTTAACAATATTCGTTTTCAATCTTGGGTCAGTACTGGCGCAAACGGGGCTGTACTGAGTTCTGAACGAGTTTAGTTGACACGTGGTAAATTAACAAGTATAGAAAACGTTTGGGAGGGAAAACGGTAGTAAGCTGGCGCTAAAAGGGCCAGAACGGGCCTAGACAGGGGCTGTCCTGGCGTAGACAGGGCTCGATCGTTTTTCTGGCGGAAAATCATTTTCTTTTCCTGTGAATCTTATCGGGGGGGAATAAAATTGGTTACTAGGGGGAAAATAATTTTTTCTCGATGCACAACGAGATTTTAATGCCGTTGATCGGCAGTGTGGCGTGTCTTGTATAATTAAAAGCAAAGTTCTCTCTCTCTCTCTCTCTTTGGTTATAATATACGAGTAAGATTTAAAAGTCGATACCTCGATAGGCGATTTCGATTAGAGAAACTATTTCGAGTCCTTGGAGTGACTGTAATTGGCACGCGGCTTTGTCGGACCATTCCGAGTCCCAAGAATAAATGTATGGACGGGCAGTGTGTCTGCTCCCTGGTTTGGAGTTGAGCGGAAGCCGATCAAGGACCGCACGAGCCCGTCGAACCCGCAAATACCTATATACGATCTATAGCGAGCAGGTTTGATTCTTGACTCTCTCGAAGGAAAGTTTGCGTTGCGTTGCGATGCGAAGTAGAGCGGCGAGTCAAAGCAGCAGTGGCAAAAGGATGCGAGGAATGCGATGGGCGCGCCATGGGGTGGTGAGATGCTCTGCCCTCCCCTTCTCACCCCTCCCTTTCGCCATTCCCTTTTCGACCAAACTCTTCTCTCTCTCTCTCTCTCATCCCATATCGCCAACACTCCACGGATTCCTATACCATCTCTCTTTCTTTCTTTTTTTTTTTTTTTTTTTTCTTTCTTTCTCTTTCTGCATTGCATTTGACTGGCCTTGTGTCTCAAACTATTATCCCTCTCTCAAAACTGGACTTTTGCCCTTTCTTCGCTTCCTCCTCATTGTCTTTTCTCTCTCTCTCTCTCTCTCTCTCTCTCTCTCTCTCTCTCTCTCTCTCTTACAATCTTTCATCCTTGGCCATTTATGGAAACAATAATTCGCTTCTTTTTCGCGAGAGACTTTTTTCTTTTTCCTACCATCAGCTGATGGTTTACAGTTTCGGTCAATTTTTTTTTTAATTTCTGAATTACTGTTTGGGTAGAATTATTTTCAAGAGAATTTTTATTTATTTATTTATTTTTTTTATTTTTGAGGGGGGGGTTTTGCAGAGAAATATTTCGGAACAAGGAAGCAAGATTGCAAAAGTAGAAAGAGAGAAAAGAATTTCCTCCTTACTGTTTGTATGCCGTTTGGAAAACTATATTGAGAATTTGATTGGTAATCCAGGGCTCGAACTAGGTCCGTAAATCCCGTAAAAGTCCGTAACTTTGCTTGAAGTCCGTAAAAGTCCGTAAATTAAATTCTTCTTCGAAATATGAATTATTTTCAAAAATTTTAATAAAATACTTGGAAAAATTCCAATTATTCTCAAAATTTTTCCTCAATTCAATGATTTTTAATAGGTTTTTATACTATTCCTAATAAAATTTTCCAAAAAAATTCAATTATTTACAAATTTTTTTTTATAAATTTCTTCGCAATATTCAATTATTTTCATAAATTATAAAATTTTTACAGGTATTTAATTTTTTTGGCAAATAATAAAATTCTTATTAGGAATTCAATTATTTTGATGAATAATAAAGCTAATTGCAGAATTTCAATTATTTTTAATACAATTTTAATCGAATTCCTCGAAAAATGTAATTATTCTGAAAAAAATTTTATTAAAATTTATCAAAGAAATTTAATTATTTTAATAACCTTTGCTACAATTTATTTATTAGAATTTAAATATTATTTTTAATAAATTTTTGATTAAATTTCTTTAAAGAATAAAATTATTGCATTCAAAATTTTTAATGCAATTCTTTGCGTGAATTGTGAATTATCTTTATAAATAATAAAATTCTTCTCTAAAATTGAATTATTTTCAAAAAATTTAATAAATTTCTTGGCAAAATTTCAATTATTTTCAAAAGTTGTCCCTAATTTAATTATTTTTAATATCTATTTTAATAAAATTTTGCAAAAGAATTCAAATTATTTGAAAATTGGTTGATACAATTCTTTAAAAGAATTCAATTTTAAGAAACATGTGTAATTATTCAATAAATTGTTTTTTTTTGTATTTAAATAATTAAATTCTCACAGAATTTTCTCATAAAAATTGATTTAAAAATGAATTTGAGTTAAAATTTTAGATTATAATTGAATATTAAAAGTATTAGAGCGTAAAATTTTAGAAATAATTAAATTTTGAAAAGGTTTCAGATTCAAATCTTTGAAAATTTGAATTTTTCATATTTTTAACTAAGTAACAATTCTGTGGAATTAATTTTTTGAGAAATTTTAATTGGGAATTTTTTTTATATTATTTGAAGTTTTTATTTTCTAATACATATTTAATTGAAGAATTTACAAATAATTGAAAAATCGAATATTGTAAAGAAATAGATTTGAAAATTGTCAAAGAACTTTTTCGAAAATTATTGAAAATAATCAATTTTATGAAGAATTTTAGTTAAAAATTCTTAAAAATAATAATTGAATTGAATTTTAGTTGAAAATAGTAAAAAAAAATTTAATTTTGGTGAAGGTACATTTTGAATGTATAAATTCAATTATTTTCAAAAAGTAGTAAAATTCTTTGTAGAAATTCAATTATTATGTTCAATAAAATTTTGAAAAGTCTAATTAGAATTTTTATTTTTATAAACAATGAAATTCTTCTCCAAAAATTCAATTAATTTGCGTAAATTTTAATTAAATTCTTGGCCAAATTTCAATTATTTCGAAAATTATTTTAAGTTTCTACTATTTTAACAAAATTTTGCAAGCGAATTCAATTATTTCAAAAGAAAATTTAATGAAATTCCACGAAAACATTAAACATTTTCGTAAATAATGAAAAATTCCCAGGAATCCAATTATTTAGAATTTTTTTATAAATTTTTCGCAATAAAAAAAAGTTGAGAATAATTTTTTTCAAAGTTGCACAAGTAATGACAGTTGAAGAATTCAGAAAATTAAAGTCAGGAAAAATAGAATCGGTCAGAGAATTTTCATTGAAAGTAGTGGAAAAAATGAAATTTTCGAGTTCATGAGAAAATTCAATTATTTTCATAAACAATAAAACTCATTGAAGAATTTCAATTACTTTGAATACAATTTTGATTGAATTCCTCGAAACGTGCAATTGTTCTTAAACATTTTATTAAAATTCTTCAAAAGAATTTAACTATGTTCAAAAAAAAATTTTTTGAATTCTTGTTAAAGTTTCAATTATTTTAATAAATATTAAAATTTTTCTCTGAAATTAAATTATTTTTGTAAGTTTTAATAAAATTTTTGGCTAATTTTCAATTATTTTGAATATTATCCTTAATTAAATTATTTTTAATTTCTACCATTTTAATAAAATTTTGCAAACGAATTCCGTTATTTAAAAATAAAATTTGATGTAATTCCACGAAAACATTCAACATTTTCATAAATAATGAAATATTTCTCTGGAATTCAATTATTTAAAAATTTTGTTATAAATTTTTTCGCAGTAATTCAATTATTTTCAAAATAATAATAAAAAGAAATTTCAGGAATTCAACTATATTTTCATAAATAACATTTTTTTTGGAATTCAATTATTTTTATAAATAATGAAATACTCTTAGTAGATTTTTTATTTCGGTTAAAAATTTTTCTTTAATTGCTCGTAAAATTTAAATTATTTTTATTTTTAATAATAATAAAATTCTTCGCAAAAAATTAATTCTTTTCAAAAAGTTTGATAAAATTCTACGTGAAATTTCATTTATTTTCGAAACTTTTTCTCAGATCTATGATTTTCTTCAATATCGACAATTTAAATAAAATTATCCAAAAAATATAATTATTTACAATTTTTGTATTTTAATAATTGAATTCTTATGTATATTTTTTTTTTAATTTTAATTTAAAAATAAATTTTAGTTAATATTTTAGATAATAATTTTGAAAGAATTATAGCTTGGTTTTTTTTTAAAATAACTGCATTTTGAAATAAATAAATATTTTTGACTTGAAAATTGAAAATAATTTTAGAAAATAAAAATTGAATTGAAATGATGAAAATAATGTTAAAGAAGTTACAGTAACAATAATCTTATAGTAGAAAATAATGATTTTATCACTCGGTAATAATAATTATTAAATTATTTTCATAATAATAATAATAATAATTGAATAGTTTAATTAATGTATAAATAAAATTTTTATTTATTATAAAGAAAAATTAATATTATTTTTAGTAATATAATAATATTACTAATATTAATAGTATTAAAAATTTATTTAATAATTAATTAATAAATTATTAAAAAAAATTAGTAAGAATAATTATTAAAAAATTTATTACAAGTTGTTGAATTCGAAATTGTGGAAAATAAAAATTTTTATGAAAAAATTATAATTAATTAATATTTATTTAAAAAGGAAGTTATTGAGTGAATCAAATTGGTGTGGCTTTATAAACATTTGCAAAGTTTGCCGAAAACTGTTTAAAAAAAAACTCGTTAATTTTGCGAAAGAGCAAAATTTTTTTGTTCTGAAAAATAATTCTTCACAAAATGAAATAAAAATTAGAAAAATGAAAAATTGAAAAAATCCGAGGTCATTATTAGTCCGACAATGATGAAAATTGAAATAGCAGGAAAAAATAAAGATCGCACACATTCGATTTCCGTTTAGATATTGTATCTCTCTCTCTCTTTTTTTTCTCTCCGTTATGCGGTGTGACTCACAATCAGTTGCGTGCAAATGAGGGAGACTGAATAAAAGAGGATCCGGTTACATTCCGAATATATGTGTCCTATATGTACTTACAAACGATAGGATTTCCCTTATATTCACTCTCGATAACATTCGGTTTTCCTTCTTTTTTTTTTTTTTTTTTTTTTTTTGTTTCTCCACTCTCCGGCACCATGTATCTTGATAATCGCTTGATGTAAAGTGTCGTGATTAGGGGCCACCGCATTTGTTCCGCATTTTCCCTTCTCTTGCTTGAAAACAAGATCGTTACTTGATTTTTCAAAAAAGATAAAGCTTTGCGCTTCGGGGGAGATTCTTTTTTTTTGCTTTTGTTTTTTTTTTTTATTATCGAGGGGTGTGGTTTCAAATAGAGACTTTTGTTCGAAAGATTCTTGAGATAGGTCTCATTCATCATGTATTTATAGTTTAAACTGTTTTCGAGGAGAATAGTGCTTATAATGCCAGGTGGCACTCGGAAATTAATCAGTTTCCCATTTGGTTGTGTGGAATTATTTTTGAATCAATTTCGATTTAGACAAAGTTTTGTTTTCTATAGTTTCAAGGAAATTGGAATTTAATTTTTACTCTTTAATTGATAATTAAGTTTGGCTTTTAGTTTCATCTATAGTTGGGAATAGTCGTCGACATTAATTTTTCATTTTATTTGAGTTATTTTAAGAACTTAGTTTTGAATTTAATTTTCAAATTTACTTTTTAAATTTATTTTTCTGTATTTTTCAAATTTATTATTAAATTTATTTTTTAAATTTATTTTTCAAATTTATTTTTCAAATTCTTTTTTCAAATTTATTTTTTTAATTTATTTTTCAAATTTATTTTTCAAATTTATTTTTCAAATTTATTATTAAAATTAATTGTTTATATTTATTTTTCATATTTATTTAATTAATTCATTGTACTTTAAATATCGAGTGATTATTTAATTTTATTTGCGATGTAAGTTTAACTTAATTTCGGATTTGATTCAATTAGGATGTGAATAAAAATTATTTGATTCAAGTTTAGTGAGAAAACAATAGGATTTGAATCGTAAACATAACTATCTTTGTTAAGTGAACGAAAAATTATTTTCGAACTAAACATAATAATTTTAGTTAAATACTTAATTTTTCGGAAATTAGTTGATTTTTTAAACAATTATCTAATTCATTAAGAACTGAAGTTAACGATCAAATTAACACCAAAAAGGACTACAATAATTTATTTTGATGTTATTTTTAACTATGAATGAAATTTTATTTTTGTTTATTTTATTTTATTTTTTTATTTTTTTAACAACAAAATATATAAATTTTATTCATAGTTAAAAATAACACCAAAATAGATTATTTTAATCCTTTTTGGTGTTAATTTGATCGATAACTTCAGTTCAGTTTTTTTTAAATTAAAATATATTTTTTTAACTATCTTAGTAACATAGTTACTAAATTCAATTATTTTTAAAAAGTTTTGAACACATGTGTTCAAAACTTTTTAAAAATTCTCGACAAAATTTCAATTCTCTTTATAAATAATAAAATTATTATCTGATATTCAATTATTTTATACAAAATTAAAATCAAATCATTGTCAAAATTTCAATTATTTTCAAAAGTTTTATAAAATTCCATAATTTTTAATATCTGCTATTTCAATAAAATTTTCCAAAAGAATTCCATTATTAAAAAAATTTGAATACAATTCTACGCAAACATTCAATTATTTTCAAAAATAATAACAATTTTTACAGAAATTCAATTATTTACAAAATTTTTTGTAATAAATTTCTTCGTAATAATTCAATTATTTTCATAAATAATAACATTTCTACAGGGATTCAATTATTTTTATAAATAATAAAATTCTTTTAGGAATTCAATTATTTTCATAAATAATAAAACTCATTGCAGAATTTCAATTATTTTTAATGCAATTTTTAATCAAATTCCTCGAACAATGTAATTATTCTTAAAAATCTTATGGAAATTCTTCGCAGAAATTCAATTATTTAAAAAAAATTTCAATTTTTCGACAAGATTTTAATTTTTTAATAAGAAATTCAATTTCTCGTCAAAATTTTAATTATTTTGAGAAACAATGAAATTCTTCTATAAATTGTAATTAGTTTCAAAGATTTTCATAAAATTCTTTGCAGAAATTCAATTATTTAAAAAAAAAAATTCAATTTTCAGTCAAAATTTTAATTATTTAAAAAAAATCAATTTTTCGTCAAAATTTCAATTATTTTGAGAAACGATGAAATTCCTCTCCAAAGTTTAATTATTTTCAAAAATTTTCATAAATTTCTTTGCAATAATTCAATAATTTTCATAAATAATAAAATTCATTGCAGAATTTCAATTATTTTTAATGCAATTTTTAATCAAATTCCTCGAACAATGTAATTATTCTTAAAAATCTTATGAAAATTTGTCCAAAGAATTTAATGATTTAAAAAATTTTTTGATAACATTTTTTATGAGAATTTAATCAAGAAATTTTTCAAGAAGATTTAATTATCTTTTTAAAGATTTCAAGAAACATGAAATTAATAAATAATTTATTTTTGTATTTAAATAATTGAATTCTCGTAGAATTTACTAATAAAAATGGTTTGAAAAATAAATTTTAGTTAAAATTTCAGATTATAGTATTAAAAACATTATAACGTGGATTTTTAGAAATAATTAAATTTTGCAAAAGTTTCAAACTAAAATCATTGAAATTCTTAATTTTTTCATGTATTTTTGACAAAAAATTCTGTAGAATTAATTCTTTTTAAAACTTTTAATAGGATTTTTATTGAAATTATTTCAGGTTTTTATTTTTCAATATATATTTAATTGCAGAATTTTCGAATAATTGAAATTTTGCGTAAAATTGAATTGTAAACGAATAAATTTGGAAATTCTCGTAAAACTAATCGCAGCGGTTCAATTATTTTTCATACAATTATAATTGAATTTCTTGAAAAAAGTAATTATGCTCGTGCAAGTATTAATAAAATTCGACAAAAGAATTGAATTATTAAAAAATTTGTTACTAAAATTCTTTATGAGAATTGAATTTTGAGAAATATTCAATTATTCAATAAATTATTAACTTTTGCATTTAAATAATTCAATTCTTGTAGAATTTTCTAATAAAAATTTATTTTCATTTCATAAAAATGAATTTCAGTTAAAATTTTAGATTATAATTGAATATTAAAAGAAAAATAGAGTGAACTTTTTGGAAATAATTGAATTTTCAAAATTAATATTTCTGAAAAAGTTTAATTGAATTTTTTAAATTTTATTTGATGTTTTTATTTTCTAATATGCGTTTAATTAAAGAATTTAGGAATAATTGAATTTTCGTGAAATTGATTAATTAATTGTTATTAAAAATAATAGATAAAGTAAAATTGTATTTAAAATTTTTTGAAAATAATAATTGAATTGAAATAATGAAAATAATTTTGAAGAAGTATTTTTATAATATAAAATAATGATTTTATTACTTGGTCATATTTTATTATTACACTGTTTTTCTAAAAATGTCAAAATTATCTCCAACTGGATCAAAACGATCCAAAAATTAAGATCAAATGATCACTCAGAGTCGAAGACTCGGAGTTTTCGATATTTTCATGATTTTTAGTTATAAAAAAATTTAATGAACTAAAATTTTAATCATTGTAAAAAATAACACCAAAATTGACTGTTTTAATCTTTTTTTGTTGTTAATTTAATCTGCAACACGTATTTTAATACCTCACTATTTACTAATTTTTTGAGTAAAAATCCTAACGGTTTATAGTCGAAACAATTCTCGTTTGTCATTATTATTGACCAATTATCCCTTAGCATAAAATCACACCAAAACCAACATTGGCTCTATCCTGGCAAATTAGTATTTTCTTCTTTAAGACCTTCTTTTTCCCCTTCTTTACATATAAATAAAATTTTGTACGCAAATTCAGAATCACCAAACTGTGGAATGCCTAAAAATATACGATGCGAATTTGTGATTTCAAAAAAAAAAAAAAAAAAAAGAAGGAAAAAAAGAATGCAGGATTTGGCGAAAGGCTTTGGATGTACGAGTTATCGTCGCTTACGAAGGCCAACGCAATGCGGTGAATGAACGATAAGTGCCTCTCGGGGAGGATAAGAAAAAGCCCACTGCACATGTAATATGATTCCTTCTATTGTAACACTAATCACATACACTCACACACAAACGCATTGCTTTATAAAGCAAAAATTGCCTCCTCATTTATAATCAAAAAAAAAAAATTGTCGAGCTGTACAATTTTTCTCATTCTGCTGTATTTATAAACATTTTTTTTTATGCTGTATCAACATATAAGAAAAAAAGAAGAATTTTAGAAACGATTTCAATATAAATATTGACAAAATTTATTTTGAATTAATCACATCAAGTTATTTTTATTCAATTTGAATTCATGGCCAAAAATTTGGATCGATTTCTAATTTGATCCACATTTTTGGTATCAATTTGGATCGATTTCTAATTTTGTCTACATTTTTGGTACCAATTTGAATCAATTCTTGTGTTGTTTATTCTTATTTGGTACCAATTTGGATCAATTCTAATTTGGTCTGCATTTTTGGTACTAATTTAGATTTGATCCTTATTTTTGGTACCAATTTGGATCAATTCAAATTTGGTATTCATTTTTGGTACCAAATTGGATAAATTCAAATTTGGTATATATTTTTGGTACCAAATTGGATAAATTCAAATTTGGTATTCATTTTTGGTACCAATTTGGATTTTATTCACATTCTTGCTATGAATCGAGATTTTTATTTACATTTTTGGTACGAATTTAGATTTGATTCACATTTTTGGTACGATTTTGGATAAATTCTAATTTGGTCTACATTTTTTATACTAATTTAGATTTGATCCATATTTTTGGTACCAATTTGGATCAATTCTAATTTGGTCTACATTTTTGGTACTAATTTAGTTTTGATCCACATTTTTGGTACCAATTTGGATTTTATTCACATTCTTGCTATGAATCGAGATTTTTATTGAAATTTTTGGTACGAATTTATATTTGCTCCACATTTTTGGTACCAATTTGGATCAATTCTAATTTGGTCGACATTTTTGGTACGAATTTAGATTTGCTCCACATTTTTGGTACCAATTTGGATCAATTCAAAATTGGTATTAATTTTTGGTACCAATTTTGGATGTTTATTCACATTCTTGCTATAAATCGAGATTTTTATTCACATGTTTGGTACGAATTTAGATTTTTATGTACATTTTTGATACCAATTTGGAACAATGCTAATTTGGTCTTTCTTTTTTATACCAATTTGGAACAATTCTAATTTGGTCTTTATTTTTGATACCAATTTGGAACAATTCTAATTTGGTCTTTATTTTTGTTACCAATTTGGATTTGATTCACATTTTTGGTACCAATTTGGATGTGATTCACATTTTTGGTACCAATTTGGATTTGATTTACATTTTTGGTACCAAATTGAATTTGTTCCACATTTTTGGTACGAATTTGGATTTTATTCACATTTTTGGTACCAAATTGAATTTGTTTCACATTTTTAGTATCAATTCGAACCAGTTCGGACTGAATTCAATGCTTTTAAAGAAAACTCTAAGATATATGTAAAAATAAAGATGGAAAAGGTATATAAAAAATTTTCTTCTTCATTGTTATTTTTAATAGAAATAAAAAGTGAAGAAGAAAAAAGTCCGCACATCTGAGATTGTAAACAAACATAGCTTTTTAAAAATCTGGCCTTGTGGACAAAAATAAAACGGCATTTTTTCTTTTATTATTTCCGTTTTAAAGTGTAAGGCAATCAGAATTTTTATGAGCTTTTTTATTAGTCTTTTTCTACTTTAAATTGCCAGCGTCGCGAACATACACATACATAGATACGTTAAAATGTAACATAACACAGGAGCTTTACAACTTACAAGGAAACTTTGTGTGAGGCAGTAAATTTCTCAGTATATACCGTTCAAGCCCTATTTTTCATTCATGTACAAGTCATCGACCGCGTATAACTTAACTGAATGGCGAATGCACACATATATATATATATAAACAGATAAATATATTGGTGACCCGTTTGTCGCTTAAATAAATAAGTCATTGGCTGATTTTATATTGATATTAGTATAGAACAATATTTTTCCTACACTCTGATTTGTTGACATCAGTTAAACATGATTAACATGTCAATATGTAGTTCTCACGCTCGAGCGCACACGATATTTTTAATATTTAAAATTATACATAAAGAAAATTTATTTTTTTAATTTAAATTTTTTTTTTACAGTATTTTACAGGATTTCAATTATTTTTTATTTAATTTTAAACAGGGACTTACACGAACACGAAAAAACACGAAAATTCGTGTCGTGCCCGTGTGTCGAAAAAACACGAATTTTCGTGTTTTTTCGTGTTCGTGTAAGTCCCTGATTTTAAATAAATTCCACGAAAAATGTAATTATTTGCAAATTATTTCGAAATTTTTTGTTCGAGAATTCCAGTACATTTCACGAATAATAAATTCTTTGTTATTCGAATATTTTCAAAAACTACTATTTTAATTCAATTTGTCAAAAAATTGTAAATATTTAAAAAAGACGAAGTTGAAGTCCACAATGTTGATCAACGAAAAAAATTTGTTTAATTTATTCCAAAATTATTTTTTATTTAATATTTGTTTATATTACAATTATTATCATAACATAAATTTCAAAAAAAAAGAATATTATTATTTCCAAAAATAATTAAAGTTTTGAGGAAAATTTGAATTTTTTTATAAACAATTGAATTTCTGTGAAAAAATTTATAAAAATTTTTAAAAATCATTAAACTTTGGAGAGGAATTTCTTTGTTTCTCAAAATAATTGAAATTTTGAGGAGAAATTGAATTTTTTTTAAATAATTGACATTTTGACGAAAAATTGAATTTCTTTTAATTTTTAAATAATTAAAATTTTGACTAAAAATTGAATTTTTGTTTAAATAATTGAACTTCTGCAAAGAATTATATGAAAATCTTTGAAAGTAATTTAAATTAGGAGAAGAATTTCATTGTTTCTCAAAATAATTGAAATTTTGACGAGAAATTGAATGTTTTTAAAATAATTGACATTTTGACGAAAAATTGAATTTCTTTTCAATAATTGACATTTTGACGAAAAATTGAATTTCTTTTCAATAATTGACATTTTGACGAAAAATTGAATTTCTTTTCAATAATTGAAATTTTGATTAAAAATTGAATTTTTGTTTAAATAATTGAATTTCTGCAAAGAATTTTATGAAAATCTTTAAAAGTAATTTAAATTAGGAGAAGAATTTCATTGTTTCTCAAAATAATTGAAATTTTGACGAGAAATTGAATTTTTTTAAACAATTGAAATCTTGACGAAAAATTAAAATTTTTTTTTAAATAATTGAATTACTTCGAAGAATTTTATAAAAAACTTTAAAAATAATTGAACTTTGGAGAAGAATTTCATTGCTTCTCAAAATAATTGAAATTTTCACAAGAAATTAAATTTTTTTTAAATAATTGAAATTTAGACGAAAAATTGAATTGCTTTTAATTTTTAAATAATTAAAATTTTGACTAGAAATTGAATTTTAAAAGTAATTTAAATAAAGAGAAGAATTTCATTTTTTTTCAAAATAATTGAAATTTTGACGAGAAATTGAATTTTTTTAAAATAATTGACATTTTGACGAAAAATTGAATTTCTTTTAATTTTTAAATAATTAAATTTCTTAGAAAAATTTTATAAAAATCTTTAAAAATAATTGAACTTTGGAGAAGAATTTCATTGTTTCTCAAAATAATTGAAATTTTCACGAGAAATTAAATTTTTTTTAAATAATTGAAATTTAGACGAGAAATTGAAATTTTTTTTAAATAATTGCATTTCTGCATAGAATTTTACTAAATTTGTTAAAAAATAATTGAATTCCAGAAAAGAATTTCATTATTTCTAAAAATTGAAATTTTGCGGATTATTGAAATTTTTTTTAATAATTGCATTTCGGCAAAAGATTTTTATGATTTTTTTTAAATAATTGAACTTTAGAGAAGAATTTTATTAAAAGTTTTGAAAATAATTAAACTTTGAACAACAATTTCATTGCTTTTCAAACTAATGGAAATTTTTTTTAAATAATTTAATTTCTGCATAGAATTTTACTAAATTTATTAAAAATAATTGAATTTCAGAAAAGAATTTCATTATTTCTAAAAATAATTTCTAAAAATTGAAATTTTGCGGAGAATTGAAAATTTTTTTTTAATAATTGCATTTCTGCAAAGATTTTTATGAATTTTTTTTAAATAATTGAACTTTAGAGAAGAATTTTATTAAAAGTTTTGAAAATAATTGAACTATGAACAATAATTTCATTGTTTTTCAAAATAATTGAATTTTTTTAAAAATAATTTAATTTCTGCATAGAATTTTACTAAATTTATTAAAAATAATTGAATTTCAGAAAAGAATTTCATTATTTCTAAAAATAATTGAATTTCAGAAAAGAATTTCATTGTTTCTAAAAATAATTGAAATTTTGCGGAGAATTAACATTTTTTTAAATAATTGAATTTCTGCAAAAAATTTTATGAAAATTTTTTAATAATAATTAAACTTTGGAGAAGAATTTCATTATTTTTAAGAGTAATTGAAATTTTGACGAGAATTTGAAAATTTTATTTAAATAATTGTGTTTCTCGGAAGATTTTTATTTAAATTTTTAAAAAAATAATTGAATTTTAGAAGAACTTCATTATTTTTTAAAAATAATTGAAGCTTGACGAGAATTTGACATTTTTTAAAAAATAATTATATTTTTTCAAAGAATATAATTATTTCATAAAATAATAAAAATTTTTACGAGAATTACTCAAAATAAACAAAAAGCGAATGTAAAAATCGTCAAAAATACAACGTTGATAAATGAAAAAATTTGTTTGATTTATTATAAAATTATTTTTTATTTAATATTTATGTATATAACAACTATTATCGTAACATAAACCTCAATCTGTTTTTCCTAAATATTTTTATGGCAATATTGCTGTTTTTTTAATTACTTAAATAAATAATTTTTTTCGTTAATAAACGTAGTTGTTGTTGTTTTTTTTCAACGTCGTGAAAAAATGTAGTAAAATCTAAATATTGGTTAATTACTGGCTTAATTTTGATTTAATAAAACAGTAAAGATTTTACTAATTTTTTAGTTAAAAAAATACAGTCAAGGTAGGGCCACCCTAGGCCCATTATTCGTTAAACTAAAACCCTAGCGATATAAAGACGAAAACAGATTTCAAATTGCATAATAGTCTGAATGGAATGGAAACTGAAAACTTTTTACATATTCTAATACCCAAAGAATTTTTTTTTTTTTTTTTTTTGTTAAAAAAGTAGCTGAAGCGTCATCAAGAACTCATTAGAGAGCATTGAAAGAAAAGTGGTGTGCTCGAAAACGTTGAGCTTGAGGGGAAGTACGAATTACTTCAGGGGGGACGAAAAATGAAGAATGAGTAGAAAAAACCGTTAAAAGTACGTCAACTTTTCAAACATTTTCTTTTATTCCCCACCATCCTTTTTTTTTATTTTTTTCCCCCTCGATTAATTTCCATCTTCCTATGTATATGTATAATAAACTAGGTTATTTTCAATCACTCACGAAAATTCTCCTTTTCTAATTATTCGTTTGCAAATTTCATTTGTCTTCATTTCCTTTCGGGGGCAGAAAAAAAAATTATTTCCCTTTCCGGGCCACCAGGGAAAAAAAAATATTTTTCTTTTTTTTTTTCAATTTCACAACCCCTGCGCACAAGTCTCAGGCTCGTAATATCTTCTGATATATTGAATTCTCGGGGAAATTTATTTTCCTCTAAATCAAATTCCCCGAAATAAATCAACTGACTGATTCCTTTACTGCAAATGGGATTTGGCAATATGTTGAAGGGTGAAGCTAACGTCTTTTTTCGGGGGGGAGAGGTTTTGTATTTATTCTTTATTTCGTTCTTATATACGTATATGTATAGAGGTATTTTTCGCGAGACCAATTTTGTCACTAAAAAATGGCAAAATGGTATTTATCATTTTTTATTCCTTCTTTTTCTTGGAAAGTGGTTTATTACAGTATAAAACTGTTTGACAATATTGACCTAATTTTGTTTTCCAAAACTTTTTTGAAGTTTAATTAAAAATAATTTACTTAAAATTAAAATTTTTTTAAAACATTTTTTCAAGGAATTTAGTTTTTTACAATTGACTTTTTACCGAATTACATAGTTTGAAAATAATAATTGAATTCTTAGAAATTTTAATTAATGATCTTGAAGTGTAAATTTAAAAATGAAAGTTAATTAAAATTTGGTTCCAAAAAATAGAGAAAATAAAAAATAATAGAGCATTAAAATTTTTTTCTATTGCGCTCTTTACATTCTAGAAAAAAAACAATAGTGTTAAAAATTTTTTGGTAAAATTCGTCAAAATTCAATTAGTTCCTAAAAATTTTTACTAAATTTCCATTACTTTTAAAAGACTTATCTAAATTTTAATTATTATTAAAAGACTTTACGAGAATTTTTAATTATTTTTAAAAATATTTACCAAATTTAAATTATTTTTGAAAAAATTTTCCAAATTTAAATTATTTTTGAAAAAATTTTCCAAATTTAAATTATTTTTAAAATACTTTACAAAATTTCAATTATTTTTAAAAAACTTTACTCCAAGTTTTAATTATTTAGAAAGTTTTTCAATTTGTATATATAATTGAAAAACTATTGTCTTCAAAAAATTATTTTTAAGTAAATTTTAAAAAATTAATTTTAAATTTTTTCTAGAAAAAATATTGAAATTATAATATTGAAAATAATTTAAATACTGTAAAGAATTTTTTGATTTGTAAAAATAATTCAATTCTTCCGAGAAATTGAATATACAAATTGAATAATAGAAATTCTGTGATGAGTTTTATTATTTATGAAAATAATTGAATTCGTAAAAGGAAATTTATTATTTACGAAAATAATTGAATCCCTGGAAAATTTTTAATGATTTATAAAAATAATTGAATACCAGGAAAAAATTTTACGATTTAGAAAAATAATAATATTATTGCGCAGAAATTTTTTTAAAAAAGTTGTAAATACTTGGAAACTTCTGAAATTTTAATTATTTATGAAAGTAATTAAATATTTGTGTACTATTTAATTAAATTTTCTTTAAATAATTAAATTCTTTAGGAAAATTTTATTCAAATAGTGAATATTAAAAATCATTGAATTCAGGAAAATTTTTGAAAATAGTAATTGAAATTTTTAGAAAAATTATATGAAAATTTATGAAAATAATTGAATTGTCGAGAAAAATTTCATTATTTTTAAAAATAATTGAAATTTTGACGACAAATTGACATTTTTTTTAAATAATTGAATTTCTGCATAGAATTTTACTAAATTTGTTAAAAATAATTGAATTTCAGAAAAGAATTTTATTATTTCTAAAAATAATTGAAATTTTACAAAGAATTAAAATTTTTTTTTAAATAATTGAATTTCTGCATAGAATTTTATAAAAATTTTTGAAAATAATTAAATATTTGTGTACTATTTAATTAAATTTTCTTTAAATAATTAAATTCTTTAGGAAAATTTTATTCAAATAGTGAATATTAAAAATCATTGAATTCAGGAAAATTTTTGAAAATAGTAATTGAAATTTTTACAAGAATTATATGAAAATTTATGAAAATAATTGAATTTTCGAGAAAAATTTCATTATTTTTAAAAATAATTGAGATTTTAACGACAAATTGACATTTTTTTTTAAATAATTGAATTTCTGAGAAAAATTTAATTAAATTTTTTAAAAATAATTGAATTTCAGAAAAGAATTTTATTATTTCTAAAATGATGAAAATTTTGGCGAGAAATAAAAATTTTTCTTTAAATAATTGAGTTTTTGCGAAAAATTTTATACAAATTTTTGAAAATAATTGAACTTTGGAGGCATTGTTTTCACAAAATAATTTAAATTTTGACGAGAAATTGGAATTTTTTTTTAAATAATTGAATTTCTGCATAGAATTTTACTAAATTTGTTTAAAATAATTGAATTACAGAAAAGAATTTCATTATTTCTAAAAAATAATTTAAGTTTTTGACAAGAATTAAAATTTTTTTTAAATAATTGAATTTCCGAAATGAATTGCATTATTTTAAAAAATACTTGAAATTTTGAAGCGAATTTGAGATATTTTTAAAATAATCAAATTTCTGCTAAGAGTTTTACTAAATTATTAAAAAATAATTAAATTTCAGAAAAGAATTTCATTACTGTTAATATTAATTGAAGCTTTGACGAGAATTTCTATTTTTTTTTAAACATTGAATTTCTGCGAAGAAATTTTTTTGTAAATAATAATAATCTTATTTTCTAGGATGAATTTTATTATTTATAAAGATAATTACAAATGTACAGAAATAAATAAATAAATAATTGAAATTTTGACGAGAATTTGAAATTTATTTTAATACTTGAATTTCTGCGAAGTATTTTATTAAATTTTTTTTAAAAATAATTGAATTTTAATAAGAATTTCATTGCTTCTAAAAATAATTTATTGTTGACGAGAATTTGAAATTTTTTCTTAATAATTATATTTCTGCAAAGAATTTTATTATTTCAAGAAATAATTAAAATTTTTCCGAAAATTACTCAAAATAAACAGAAACTAATGTAAAAATCGTTGAACAATAATTATATTTGTCATTTTAATTTTATTCATTATTTTATTTATTATTTTTTGTATTTTTACTTTTGTTTACTTTTTACAGTTTTATTAGGTTTAGATTCTAATTTAATTTATCAATTTAGATTAGAGATTAGTACAATTAATTAATTAATCTAAATCAATAATTATTGATTTAGATGAATTAAATTAATTTAAACGTATTTAGTGCAAATTTACAGGCTAGCTTTTCATGTACCTACATATTCCTTTCTACTCTCTACTAATTTTTATTTTCATGTCACATATTTAAAAAAAAAAAATTAACAAAAAAAATTATATATGGATTATGAAGAAAAATTTGTATGAAACGATAGCAAATGACGGAGGTTGAGAGAGAGAGAGAGAGAGAAAAAAGGAATAAAATTTCAAAAGTGATTAATTTTCAAGTGGAATCAACACTTGCGCCTGTCAGCGCTCTCTCCGCACACTCGCTCACGGTATCGTCTATCTTTATCTTTTCCTTTTTCTTCATCCCACCGTTCGAACTCTTGCAGAGTTGACTACTTTTTCTCTCCCCCTCCACCTCCTCTTTTTATTTTTCTTCTTTAGTTCGTCTTGTTTCGCGGAGGTAGACGACATCGAAAGAGAGAGAAAAAACAGGGAGAAAAAGAGAGAAAATGAAGAAAGAGAAAAAAAGAGAGAAAATGAGAGAGAAAATGAGAGAGAAAGAGAGAAAATGAGAGAGAAAAGACAGAAAGAGAGAAAGAGAAAAAATGAGAGAGAAAAGACAGAGAGAGAGAGAGAGAAAATGATAGAGAGAGTGGGGGGGAGAGTTAAAGAAATAAAGAAATAAAGAAAAAAAAAGTAAAAAATGAAATCTGCGACCAAGACGACCCACGTCAGTGGTTGCACGCCCACGCTCACTGTCTTAATTAGACGTCGAGGGTCTAACCGCCGGTTTACTGTTTATGCCTTAAACTTTAAGGATTATGTGCTTAGTAAGGTAAATGAGACTTAATTCCCTTGCGCTTTCCATCTTCTCTCGTAATTCCCCCCCCCACCCCTCTCACTCTTTCTCTCACTCTCTTGGTCTATAATTCTCTTTTTCCTTCCGTTGCGTAAGAAGCAAAGCAGGATGAGGTTGAGAGACGTTATCACATCAGTCCTCAAAGTAAAAGGGGACAAAATTCATGTTTTGCTCTTGTCGAATAAAAATAAGAAAATTGCATTCCTGGAGACCAGTTATAGGAAAAGAGAGAGAGAGAGAGAGAGAGAGAGAGAGAGAGAGAGAGAGAGAGAGAGAGAAAAAGAAGGGGGAGGAAATTAAATAATTGCCATTAATTTTTTTTATTTTATATATCTGGTTAAAAATTAATTTACGATTTTTTATTTTACGTATAGTTAAAAACTAATAAGCGATCTTTTCGAAAAAAGAAAAATAATTTTCGTATTTTTTTATATTAATTTTTTAATTTATACATAAATTTTATTTCTATGTTATGCAAATTTTAAACTGCATGTAAGATTATTTTTGTGAAATATTTAATAATAACTTGTTTTTAATGCAGTTTTCGAGAAAAATTTTTCGATTTAATAACAGTAATAATAGTTGATAAAAAAGTAATAATAATAATACTAAAAAAAATAATAATACTAAAAATAATAATAATACTAAAAATAATAATAATAATACTAAAAATAATAATAATAATACTAAAAATAATAATAATAATAATAACAATAATAAGAATTTCTTCTTAAATAACTTAATTCTTCAATAACTATCATAAAAATTAATCTCTTAAAAAGTAATAAAATTCTTCGCAAAAATTCAATTACTTATGTTCAAAACATTTTTCAAGAATTCTCGTAAAAATTTCAATTATTTTTAGAAATAATTAGCATTTTCTCAGAAATTCAATTATTTTCAAAAAAAAATTCAAATTCTCGTCAAAGTTTCAATTATTTTTCAAAAAACAATGAAATTCTTAACTAAAATTCAATTATTTTTCAAAATTTTTAAAATAATTTCTAAAATCTCGTCAAAATTTTAATAATTTTAAGAAAGAATAAAACTCTTCTCTAAAGTTCGATTATTTTCAAAAATTTTAATAAAATTCTTCGCAGAAAAACAATTATTTAAAAAAAAATTTCAAATTAATTATTTTTAGATGTAATGAAATTCTTCTTCAAAGTTCAATTTTTCCAAAAAATTTCATAACTTTCTTCGCAGAAATTCAATTATTTAAAATTCACGTCAAAAATTCAATTATTTTAAGAACTAATGAAATTCTATTCTAAAAATCAATTCTTTTTTAAATCTAAATTCTCGTCAAAATTTCAATTATTTAAAAAAAATTTTCAAATTATCGTCAAAATTCCAATTATTTTGAGAAACAATGAAATTTTCTCCAAAGTTCAAATATTTTAAAAAAATTTCATAAACTTTTACGTAGAAATTGTATTATTTAAAAAAAATTCTGAATTCTCGACAAAATGGCAATTATTTTCAGAAATAATGAAATACTTTTCTCAAATTCAATTATTTTTAACAAATTTAGTAAAATTCTTCGTAAAAGTTCAATTATTTAAACTAAATTACAATTCTCGTAAAAATTTCAATTATTTTTAGAAATAATTAACATTTTCTCAGAAATTCAATATTTAAAAAAAATTCTAAATTCCCGTCAAAATTTCAATTATTTTTAGAAACAAAGAAATTCTTTTCTGAAATTCAATTATTTTTAAAAATTTAGTAGAATTCTATGCAGAAATTCAATTATTTAAAACAAATTCAAATTGTCAAACTTTCAATTATTTTTAAAAATAAAGAAATTCTTTTCTGATATTTAATTATTTTAAAAAATTTTGATAAAATTCTTCGCAGAAATTCAATTATTTTAAAAAATGTTTAATCCTCGTCAAAATTTCAATTTTTTTTAGAAACAATGATATTTTTCTCCAAAATTTAATTATTTTCCTAAACCTTTAATAAAATTCTTCGCAGAAATTTAATTTATTAGGTATTAAAAAAAAATTCTGAATTCTCGTAAAAATGTCAATTATTTTCAGAAATAATAAAATAATAAAATAATTTTCAGAAATTTTCAGAAATTCTTTTCTCAAGCTTAATTATTTTTAACAAATTTAGTAAAATTCTTTATAAACATTCAATTATTTAAAATAAATTACAATTCTCGTCAAAATTTCAATTATTTTTAGAAATAATGAAACTCTTTTCTGAAATTTAATTATTTTTAAAAAGTTTTAGTAAAATTCTTCGCAGAATGTCAATGATTTAAAACAAATTCTAAATTCTTATCAAAATTTCAATTATTTTTAAAAGCAATGAAATTATTCTCCAAAGTTCAATTATTTTCCTAATCTATTAAAAAAATTCTTTACAGAAATTTAATTTATTATTTAAAAAAAAATCTGAATTCCCGTGAAAATTTCAATTATTTTAAAAATAACTTCTAAAATCTCGTAAAACTTTCAATTATTTTTAGAAATAATGAATCTCTTTTCTAAAATTTAATTATTTAAAAAAAAAGGAATTAGTAAAATTCTTCGCAGAAAGTCAATTATTTAAAAAAAAAAATTTCTAAATTCTCGTCAAAATTTCAATTATTTTTAGAAGCAATGAAATTCTTCTCCAAAATTCAATTATTTTCCTAAACCTTTAATAAAATTCTTCGCAGAAATAAGTGAAAATTACTATTTAGTAGTAAATTTTTTTTAAATGCAGAAGCAAAAATTATTTGTAAATTTTACTACTAAATAGTAATTTTCACAAATTTATTAGTAAAATTTACTCATTCAAAGGCGAAAAATTCTTCGAAAAATGTAATTATTTTTAGAAATAGTATTAAAATTCGTCAAAAGAATTCAATTTTATTTAAATTTAAACTTGAATGTTATTTTCATTTTTGTATTTAAATAATTAAGTTGTAGAATTTTTAAATAAAATATAAAAACGTAGGTATTTAAAAATAAATTTCATTAAAAATTTTTTTTAATCGCAGGGAAAAAGAGAATTAATTTTTTTTAGCAATCCTAATTAAGGATATCAAATAATTGAGACAAAAAATGAATCAAAATGTTGCGAAGTATAACGACTTTTTTCTCAATTCACCAATTATTATTTATTATTTATTAATTATTATTATTTATTATTTTTAATTATTTATAATTATTATTTTTTATAATATTAATCATTATTATTATTCTTTTGTTATTATTATTATTATTATTATTATTATTATTATTATTATTTTTTGTTATTACTATTCTCATTCTTTTGTTATTACATACTATTTACAATTCTTTTATTTCTAAATGTAAAACCTCTTTGATATACTAAAAATAAAATATTGAATTTCCCATCATTAATTTCATATGACGCACTCTGTATTCTTCGTTTTTTTTAAAAATAAAATTTGATAATTCACGACAACATTAAAAAAAGAAAATCTTCTCGAGGTTATTATTCTTCCCTATACAATTTCTAATTATTTTTCCCTTACATTCTCTCATCAAGAAACATAAAAAAATAATAATAATAATAAAAATAATAATAATAGTAATAATAATAATGATAACAATAATGAAATGGTACTTTTTTATTGTTATAAATTGCTATGTAAAAGTTAGTGTCTTTGAAGGGAGGAAGGGAAAAAATACCATTATACTTTTATATAGGGCTCGATAAAAAAAGAAAATAGTGTGTGGATCAACTTGCGAGCGTTGTAATAATGTTTTTTTTTCTTCCTCTCTCTTTTTACTATTGTCAGTATGAGCGACAATAAAAATAAGAAACTTACAAGATTTTGCTATTTAATCTTGATGCGTGTGGAAAAAAACGATTTAGAAAAAGAAGAAGAAGAAAAAAAAAAGTTGTGAGGAAAGAAATCCTTTCTTCGTACTCGACGATATTTATATGAGGCATTCTCACGTTCTTTTTATCAGCGGTGAATGTGTAAGCTGGCCACGTGCCCTAGATAAGAAGGATCGTATTTCTTCAAACTCCCTGTAAATGCAGGAGATGATATACTTATTAAGATCAACGCAAATGCTCACACGCAAAACGAGATAATTTTTTTTATTATTATTATTATTAGATTTTGGTATTTTTATACAGCGCCAATATTCACCCAAGATTCGAAATTGTGTAATTATTATTATTACCAAGTGGGATTTTTGCCTATAGAAATCCGAAAAATTATTAATAATGATAATAAAAATGTAATAGTAATAATTAAATTTGAAAATAAAAAAAATAATAATAATATTATTAACAACAATAATAATAAAATAATAACTTATTATTTATAACAATTATTACTAAATGGGATTTTTACATCTACAAATTTAAAAACATAGTTTTCGACCCTAAATTCAGGGATATTTGTCGAATTCATTCCGCTTGCGAGCAACTTCGTGCCATCTTTCGGCAACTTTCTGAATTGGCGCGAAATTCAAATCGAAAACGACGAGAAATTGAAATAATTCCAATTAAAATAATTTTTTCGATTATTTAAAAAAAAGTCTAATTATTATCGTCAAAATTTCAATTATTTTAAGAAATAAAAAAATTTTTTTTTAAAATTCAATTATTTTCAAAAATTTTCATAAAATTCTACGCAGAAATTCAATTATTTTTAAAAAAATTTCAAATTTTTGTCAAAGTTTAAATTATTTTTAGAACTAATGAAATTCTATTCTAAAAATCAATTTTTTTTTAAATCTAAATTCTCGTCAAAATTTCAATTATTTAAAAAAAATTTTCAAATTCCCGTCAAAATTTCAATTATTTTTAAAATCAATGAAATTCTTCTCAAAAATTTAATTATTTAAAAAAATTTCAATTATTATTTTCAAAACTTCTTCTGAATTCAATGATTTTTAATAATTCCGCTTGCGAGCGACTTCGTGCCATCTTTCGGCAACTTCCAGAATTGGCGCGAAATTCAAATAGAAAAAGAAGAGAAATTAAAATAATTCCATTAAAATTCTTCTCCAAAATGCTTCGCAAGAAATTCAATTATTAAAAAATAATTTCTGTATTCTAGTAAAAATTTTAATTATTTTAGAAAACAATGTCTAAATTCTCGTCAAAATTTCAATTATTTTTTGAAATAATGAAATTCTTTTCTGAAATTAAATTATTTTTAAAAAATTTAGTAAAATTCTATGCAGTAAATCAATTATTTTAAAAAGTTTCAAATTGTCAAACTTTCAATTATTTTTAAAAATAACAAAATTCTTTTCTGAAATTTAATTATTTTTTAAAAATTTTTGTAAAATTCTTGGTAGAAATTTCAATATTCAAGAAAAATTCTAAATTCTCGTCAAACTTTCAATTAATTTCAAAGATAACAAAATTCTTTTCTGAAATTTAATTATTTAAAAAATTTTTTGTAAATTTCTTGGTAGAAATTTCCATATTTAAAAAAAAATTCTAAATTCTCGTGAAAATTTTAATTATTTTTAGAAATATTGGAATTCTTTTCTGAAATTCAATTATTTTTAAAAATTTAGTAGAATTCTATGCAGAAATTCAATTATTTAAAAAAATTTCAAATTGTCAAACTTTCAATTAATTTTAAAGATAACGAAATTCTTTTCTGAAATTTAATTATTTTTAAAAATTTTTGTAAAATTCTTGGTAGAAATTTCAATATTTAAAAAAAATTCTAAATTCCCGTCTAAATTTCAATTATTTTTAGAAATAACAAAATTCTTTTCTGAAATTTAATTCTTTTAAAAAATTTTTGTAAAATTCTTGGTAGAAATTTCAATATTTAAAAAAAATTCTAAATTCTCGTAAAAATTTTAATTATTTTTAGAAATATTGGAATTCTTTTCTGAAATTAAATTATTTTCAAAAAATTTAGTAAAATTCTATGCAGTAAATCAATTATTTTAAAAAGTTTCAAATTGTCAAACTTTCAATTAATTTTAAAGATAACGAAATTCTTTTCTGAAATTTAATTATTTTTAAAAATTTTTGTAAAATTCTTGGTAGAAATTTCAATTATTTTTAGAAATAATGAAATTCTTTTCTGAAATTCAATTATTTTTAAAAATTTAGTAGGAATCTATGCAGAAATTCAATTATTTAAAAAAATTTCAAATTGTCAAACTTTCAATTAATTTTAAAGATAACGAAATTCTTTTCTGAAATTTAATTATTTTTAAAAATTTTTGTAAAATTCTTGGTAGAAATTTCAATATTTAAAAAAAATTCTAAATTCCCGTCTAAATTTCAATTATTTTTAGAAATAACAAAATTCTTTTCTGAAATTTAATTCTTTTAAAAAATTTTTGTAAAATTCTTAGTAGAAATTTCAATATTTAAAAAAATTTCTAAATTCTCGTAAAAATTTTAATTATTTTTAGAAATATTGGAATTCTTTTCTGAAATTAAATTATTTTCAAAAAATTTAGTAAAATTCTATGCAGTAAATCAATTATTTTAAAAAGTTTCAAATTGTCAAACTTTCAATTAATTTTAAAGATAACGAAATTCTTTTCTGAAATTTAATTATTTTTAAAAATTTTTGTAAAATTCTTGGTAGAAATTTCAATTATTTTTAGAAATAATGAAATTCTTTTCTGAAATTCAATTATTTTTAAAAATTTAGTAGGAATCTATGCAGAAATTCAATTATTTAAAAAAATTTCAAATTGTCAAACTTTCAATTAATTTTAAAGATAACGAAATTCTTTTCTGAAATTTAATTATTTTTAAAAATTTTTGTAAAATTCTTGGTAGAAATTTCAATATTTAAAAAAAATTCTAAATTCCCGTCTAAATTTCAATTATTTTTAGAAATAACAAAATTCTTTTCTGAAATTTAATTCTTTTAAAAAATTTTTGTAAAATTCTTGGTAGAAATTTCAATATTTAAAAAAATTTCTAAATTCTCGTAAAAATTTTAATTATTTTTAGAAATATTGGAATTATTTTCTGAAATTAAATTATTTTCAAAAAATTTAGTAAAATTCTATGCAGTAAATCAATTATTTTAAAAAGTTTCAAATTGTCAAACTTTCAATTAATTTTAAAGATAACGAAATTCTTTTCTGAAATTTAATTATTTTTAAAAATTTTTGTAAAATTCTTGGTAGAAATTTCAATTATTTTTAGAAATAATGAAATTCTTTTCTGAAATTCAATTATTTTTATAAATTTAGTAGAATTCTATGCAGAAATTCAATTATTTAATACAAATTCAAATTGTCAAACTTTCAATTATTTTTAAAAATAAAGAAATTCTTTTCTGATATTTAATTTTTTAAAAAAATTTTTGTAAAATTCTTGGTAGAAATTTTAATATTCAAAAAAAATTCTTAATTCTCGTCAAAATTTCAATTATTTTAACAAACAATGATATTCTTCACTATATTCTCGTCAAATTTCAATTATTTTTATAGAAAATTTCTAAATTCTCATCAAAATTTTAATTATTTTCAGATTCAATGAAATTTTTCTCTAAAGATAAATTATTTTCAATAGTTTTCATAAAATTCTGCACAGAAATTCAATTATTTAATAAAAAATTCTAAATTCTCGTCAAAATTTCAATTATTTTTATTAGAAATAAAATTCTTCGCAAGAAATTTTAATTGTTAAAAAAAATTTGTATATTCTCGTCTAAATTTAAATTATTTTTTTTTAAATTTCTAAATTTTCGTCAGAATTTCAATTATTTTTAAAAATAATGAAATTCTTTTCTGAAATTTAATTATTTTTATAAATTTTCATTATATAATTGAAAAAAATTCAATTATTATTTTAAAAACTTCTTATAAATTCAATGAATTTTAAAAATTCCGCTTGCGAGCAACTTCGTGCCATCTTTCGTCAACTTTCTACAATTGGCGCGAAATTCAAATCCAAAAAGAAGAGAAATTGAAATAATTCTAATAAAAATTAGTTTTTACGACCAAAGTTCTTTGCAGTCTAGAAATTAATTCATATTATATTACCCATTTATTTTCCCTTTTATCTATTTTATAAAAAATTTATTTTTTTCATTTGCCGCTCAGTTTGAAATAATTCAATTTGAATTTCGCGCCCTAACTTTCCGCTAGGTGGCAAGCAAACTCTTTGAATCCATAAGTAAACACAAAATGGAGCTTCAAATCTACGATACAAGTTAAATTTTCTACAATTCACTA
Organism: Leptopilina drosophilae; assembly: GCA_032873175.1. NCBI lineage: Eukaryota > Metazoa > Arthropoda > Insecta > Hymenoptera > Figitidae > Leptopilina > Leptopilina drosophilae. Next base: position 23,604,026 of record CM065487.1, read on the forward strand.
GTTTTGTTTTAAAAGTACTTTCATTAATTCATGATAAATAATTCATGATAATAAAATAAATATAAATTAAATAAAAAGTAAATATTTTTTTTCTTAAGTAATAATAATAAAAACATATTAATTTTTAGGTTCGCAACGCCTGTGGTCGGCCGGAATTCCAACCATTGAAGGACCTGGAGCCAAGTGTGACTGCAACGACAGTAAAAAGCGGCCGATTATCGTCGTCATCAATGTTGGAGCAGCACATAAATATTGGAGCAAATCATCCACAAGCGTTTTCCTCATCTCACCGGACATCATGGTCGACACAATTGCACGTGCAACTTGGCAATTTTTTGGCTAGTGTCGTTAGATCGCGCTCATTTTATGGAACACTGGCTGACAATATTTGCGAGGAATATCCCGACGACAGCTGTTGGAATGGCGAACGCGTTGGCGAGTGAGTAATATTTATTTCTTTTTTAATTATTTTCATATATTTTTTATTATTTATACAATTTTCACTGTCCCGACTCTTTCTTTTCTTTCTGATTTTCAAAATGGTGAAAGAAAAACGAAATGTCAACAGTTTTATTATTAGTTCAATTAAGAAAAATAGGTAGAAAATTGTTTACCGACTGTTGATAAGGTAGGAGTCACTGTCACCACATGTCGATAAGGTAGAAACCTACCTGAAATTTTATACCCGAATTCGAAAATAAATAGCAGAGGGACGTAGCAAAACCCTATGATAATCGAATCCAAGAGAGAAATTTCGAAAATACTTTTTAATTTTCGAGAGAAACGGAATAATAACCATTCAATTCAGAAAACGCGGGAGAAATTCGAATATTTTTAGTTTCTTTTCTTTTTTCAAGTATTTTTTTTTCTTTTTCTAAGTTTTGGAGAGAAAATTCAAAAGGTGGAAAAGAATTTTTTTTTAACTTCTAAATTTGGAGAGAAAATTGAGGAGGAAAAATTTTTTTTTTAACTTTTTTTTTAAATTTTGAAAAAAAATTGAAAAGAAGAAAAAGAGAGAGGAGAGTGATTAAAATTTTTACCACGAGGTATTACATAAAAAAAGAGAGATTTTTGAGAGTCGAAAAAAAATTCGCATGAGTAATTGGAAATTTGACTGAATTTTTTTCCTTTTCATAAATAAAAAAATGAGGAATAAAAATTGAGAATAAAGGTAGAGACAGTGAATCGGACAGCTTCTTGGAATACATTTGAGACTTTATGTTTATGCGTTATTGCCTGTAATGTCGATATCGCACGACGTTATATTAAACATTTCTTTCAATATATTCCTTCAATGCGTTCTTTCTATTCGCGTACGTGTCGAGAATTCTAACGAGCAAACGTGTCCAATCCCGATAATAATTCGCTGTTGATCGACTCATCGTTAAAGAACGTATAAACTTTCTATGATTCACTCTTTTTTCGATACTGTAATTGGCATCTCTCTTTTTTTTCTCTCGCTTTATTTAAATTTAAATTAATTATTTCTCGAAGTAAATCCTTCGCAAAAAAAATAATTTAATTTACTCGTAATTTTTTTACCTTTCTCTTAAAATTGTTTTGTAATATATAAACAATTGCTAGGTAATTAATTAATAATAGAAAAATAATAAAATATATAAATAAATAGTGAAAAAAAAATTTTTTAATGGTTCATAAATAGTGGAAAAATAATAAAATGGTTTAAAAATAATGAAAAAATAATAAAATAGTTTGAAAATAATGAAAAATAATAAAATTGTTTAAAAATAATAGAAAAATAATAAAATAGTTTAGAAATAATAGAAAAATAATAAAATAGTTTCAAAATAATGAAAAATAATAAAATAGTTTAAATATAATAGAAAAATAAAAAAATAGTTTAGAAATAATAGAAAAATAATAAAATAGTTTAGAAATAATAAAACGGTGAATAAATACTGGAATATTTCAAAATTCTGGTAAAAAATTCAAGTATTTAAAAAAAATTTAAATTCTCTTTAAAATTTAAAGTTTTTTTAGAACTAATGAAATTCTCTTCTGAAATTCAATTTTTTTTTAAAGAATTTGATAAAATTCTTCGCAGAAATTTAATTATTAAAAAAAACTTTCAAATTCTTGTCAAAATTTCAATTATTTTTAAAAATAATGAAATTCTTCTCCAAAATTCAATTCCTTATAAAAAACTTTCTAAATTCTTGTCAAAATTTCAATTATTTTTAGAAACAATGAAATTCCTCTCCAAAATTCAATTATTTTCCAAAACCTTTTAAATTCTCGGCAAAATATAAATTATTTTTGAGAAATTAATAAAATGTGTTTCTGAAATTCAATTATTTTCAAAAGAATTTTATACAATTCTTCACAGATATTTATTTATTAAAAAAATTTTCTATATTCTTGTCAAAATTTCAATTATTTTTAAAAACAATGAAATTCTTCTCCAAAATTCAATTATTTTCAAAATCTTTTATAAAATTCTTCGCAGAAATTTAATTATATAAAATAAAATTCTAAATTCTCGTCAAAATTTCAATTATTTAAAAAAAATAATGAAATTCTTCTCCGAATTTAATTTAATTTAATATTTGCCTAAAGAATTTAATTATTTAAAGGAAAAATTGATTAAATTGTACGCAAATATTTAATTAGTGTCACAAAAAATTAAAATTTTAGAAGATTTTAATTATTTACAAATTTTTTTATAAATTTCGTCGCAATATTATTGTAATTTTTATAAATCATTAAATTTTTTCCAGAAATTCAATTATTTTTATAAATAATAAAATTCATTTTATGAATTCAATTATTTTCAGTATAATTTTATAATATAATTTCGAAAAAAAACTTATTTATTTTTAAAAATTTCACTAAAATTGTTTTAAACAAATTCAAATATTTTTGGAAGTATTAATAAAATTCGTTGTAAGAATTCAATTATTTTTATAAATAATAAATTTTTTCTAGAAATTGTATTATAAAATTATATTAAAAATAATTGAATTTATAAAATGAATTTTATTATTTATAAAAATAATTGAATTCCTGAATTCAATTGAATACTTCTACTATTAAATTGAATACTTCTTCTTTAGAAGATTTTCATTATTTACAATTTTTTTTATAAATTTCGTCGCAATATTATTATTATTTTTATAAATCATAAAATTTTTACCAGAAATTAAATTATTTTTAAAAATAATAAAATTCATTTTATGGATTTAATTATTTTCAATATAATATTATAATATTATTTCAAGAAAAAAATTATTTATTTTTAAAAATCCCACTAAAATTGTTTTAAAAAATTTAAGTATTTTTTGAAAATATTTATAAATTTCGTTGAAAAAATTCAATTATTTTTATAAATAATAAATTTCTTGGGAGAATTTTCAATATTTTCATATGCTATTTTAATAATACTTTCTTGGAAGAATTAAATTATTTACAGAAATTTTAATAAAATTCTTCAAAAGTATTTAATTTTTTTCCAGAGTTTTACTAAAATTTTTTTTATAATAATTCAAATATTTTTTAATGTGGAAAAGTAATAAAATAGTTTAAAAATATTGGAAAACTAATAAAATAGTTTAAAAATATTGGAAAACTAATAAAATAGTTTAAAAATAATGGAAAAATAATAAAATAGTTTAAAAATAATAGAAAAATAATAAAATAGTTTAAAAATAATGAAATGGTTAATAAATAGTTTAAAAAATTAAAATAGTAAGTGAATACTGGCAAAATAATAAAATGGTTAATAAATAATATGGAAATAATTAAACTGTAAATAAATTGTAAAAAAAGTTTTTTTTAATTGTTAATTAATAACAGAAAAGTAATAAAATGGTTAGTAAACAGTGGAAAAATAATGAAATGGTAAAAAAATCATAGAAAAACAATAAAATGATTAATAAATAGTAGAAAAATAATGAAATGGTAAAGAAATAGTGAAGAAAAATGTTAATTGTTTATAAATAGTGGAAAAATAATAAAATAATTAGTGAATAGTAGAAAAATAGCAAAATTGTAAATAAATAATAGAAAAATAATAATAAGTTAATTAATTAGTTCAATAATGCAAAAATCGGACAATTCGCATTAGAAATAATTGCAAATTGAAATGACTATATTATATGGATTGTGTAACTATTTGTCGGAGCAAAAACTCTACTTGCGCTGGCAGACAGCGTTGAACGAGGAACGTTGGTGGAAAAAAAAACGGGAAATATCTCGAGAAGACAATAAATTATATAGAGGAGATTAGATAGTGAGAGAGAGAGACTGTATATTTTGCAGTCGACAATTGGAAAAAAAAGTGAGTTAAAATTTTTTTTATGTATTTGTGGTTTAAAAAAAAAATATTTTTTGGGAAGAGAGAATATATTAGGTATTACTATTATTATATAGTGAAAAATGTATTGAATTCTTCTAACTGAAAGTATGAGAGATTGTGCGAGGTGAATAACAAAATTGTCATCGTGACCTCGTCGTCGAGTGAGATTTGGCTGCGTTTGCACTACGCAGCATCCAACGTCATGTAGCCGACTCCCGGAGTCTCGTCTGCGACACCGCGGCGCCCTCGAGGCCGCACCCGTGGGTTTTACGTTTGCCAGACTCTTTGGCGGCTGCGGACTGTGCCAATCCGTTTCCCTCTCTCTCTCTCTCCTCTCCGTCCTTTTGATTTCATTTCTCCATGCACGCTTTATCTCTTATTTACCGCATCGTTTTCGTATCTTTTTCTTCTTTTTTTATCTTCTTCTTCTTTCTCTTTCTTTATCTTCTTTTTTCTTCTATTCTTCTCCTTTACCTTCTTTTTTCTTCTTTTCTTCTCCTTTATCTTTTCTTCTTCTTTTTTTCTCCTTTATCTTCTTTTCTTCTTCTTTTCTTCTCCTTTATCTTCTTCTTCTTTATTTACTTTTATTCTTCTCCTTCTTTATCTTCATCTCGTTCTACTTCTTCTTTTTTTAATTTTTCTTCTTTAGATTCTACTTCTTCTTTTTCTCCTAGTTCTACTATTTCTTCATTTTTTTATTATTCTGGTTCTACTTCTGCTTTTTTACTTCTTCTTCTTCTGGTTCTACTTCTTTTTTTTTGTTTCCTTCTTCTGGTTCTACTTATTTTTTTCCTTTTTCTTCTTTTTTTTTCTTCTTCTGGTTATATTTCGACTTTTTCTTCTTCTGGTTCTACTATTTCTTCATTTTTTTCTTCTATTTGTCTTTTTTTACTTTTCTTCTTAAGATTCTACTTCTTCTTTTCTTCCTGGTTCTACTATTTCTCCATTTTTTTATTTTTCTGGTTCTACTTCTTCTTTTTTACTTCTTCTTCTTCTGGTTCTACTTCTTTTTTCCTTCTACTTCTTTTTTTTCTTCTTCTGGTTATATTTCTACTTTTTCTTCTTCTGGTTCTACTATTTCTTCATTTTTTTCTTCTGGTTGTCTTTATTTACTTTTTCTTCTTAAGATTCTACTTCTTCTTTTCTTCCTGGTTCTACTATTTCTCCATTTTTTATTTTTCTGGTTCTACTTCTTCTTCTTCTGGTTCTACTTCTTTTTTTCTTTTCCTTCTTCTGGTTCTACTTCTTTTTTCCTTCTTCTTCTTTTTTTTCTTTTTCTGGTTATATTTCTACTTTTTCTTCTTCTGGTTCTACTATTTCTTTATTTTTTTTCTTCTGGTTCTACTTCTCCTTTTTTACTTTTGTTTCTTCTGGTTCTACTATTTCATCATTTTTTTATTTTTCTGGTTCTACTTCTCCATTTTTTTACTTCTTCTTCTTCTTCAGGTTCTACTATTTCTTCTTTTTCTTCTTTTGGTAATACTTCTTCTTTTTTTTCTTTTTCTGGTTCTACTATTTCTTTATTTTTTTTCTTCTGGTTCTACTTCTTTTTTTCTTTTCCTTCTTCTTGTTCTACTTCTTTTTTCCTTTTTCTTCTTCTTCTGGTTATATTTCTACTTTTTCTTCTTCTGGTTCTACTATTTCTTAATTCTTTTTCTTCTGGTTCTACTTCTCCTTTTTTTTACTTTTGTTTCTTCTGGTTCTACTATTTCATCATTTTTTTATTTTTCTGGTTCTACTTCTCCATTTTTTTACTTCTTCTTCTTCTTCAGGTTCTACTATTTCTTCTTTTTCTTCTTTTGGTAATACTTCTTCTTTTTTTTCTTTTTCTGGTTCTACTATTTCTTCATTTTTTTCTTCTGGTTCTACTTCTTCTTTTTCTTCTTCTGGTTCTACAATTTCTTTATTTTATTATACTTCTGGATCTACTTTTTCTTCTTCTTTTTTCTCCTTTTTTCCTTTTAGTTCTACTATTACTTCCTTATCTTTTTCTGGTTCTTTATTTTATTTTTTTCCTTTTAGTTCTTGTGGTTCTTTTTTTTTGTTTTTTACTTTTTCTTCTTCTTACTCTACTTCTTCTTTTTCTCCTATTTTTTCTTTTGATTTTGCAATTTCTTCTTTTTCTGGCTCTACTATTTCTTTTTTATTTTCTTCTTCTGGTTTTACTATTTCTTTTTCTTGTATTTTATCTTTTGATTTTGAAATTTCGTCTTTTTTTTGGCTCCAATAACTTCTTCTTTTTTTCTTCTTCTAGTTTTACTACTTCTTCTTTTTCTTCATCTGATTGTTCTATTTCTTCTTTTTTTCTTCTGGTTCTACTATTTCTTATTTTATTTCTTCTGGTTCTACTTCTTCTTTTTTTCCTTTTTCTTTTTCAGGTTCTACTGTTTCTTCTTTTTCTTTTTCTGGTTCGTTTTTTTTTCTTTTTCTTCTTGAGGTTCTGTTTCTCTGTTTTTTTACTTTTTCTTCTTCTGGCTCTACTTCTCCTTTTTCTCTTATTTGTTCTTTTGATTTTGCAATTTCTTCCTTTTTTGGCTCTACTATTTCTTCTTTTTTTCTTCTTCTGGTTCTACTATATCTTTTTCTGGATCTACTTCTTCTTTTTTTAATTCTTCTTCTTCTTCTTTTTCCTCTGGTTCTTCCTTCTTTTTTTCCTTTTTATTCTTCTAGTTTTACTATTTCTTTTTTATCTTCTTCTCGTTCTACTTCTCCTTCTTTTTTTTCTTTTTTTCTAGTTCTACTATTTCTTCATTTTTTTCTTCTTCTGGTTCTACTACTCCTTCTTTTTTCTTCTTTTTTTCTTTTGGTTCTACTATTTCTTCTTTTTTTCTTCTTCTGGTTCTACTATTTCTTTTTCTGGTTCTACTTCTTCTTTTTTTCTCCTTTTTTTCTTTTGGTTCTACTACTCTTCCTTTTAATCCTCCCTTTTCTTCTCTTTCTTCCAGTTCTATTTCTCCTTCTTTTTCTCCACAATTTTCTACTTCTGCTTGTTCTAAAAATAAGTAAATTAGTATAAAAAACTTTTTTCCAATTTTTGAAAATAATTGAAAAATTTCAAAGAGTTTAATTAAGATTTCATTGAAAATAATTGAATTCCTCTGAAGAATGTTATTATTTACAATAATAATTCGCTTTGAATTTTATTATTTATAATAATTCGATTTGAATTTTATAATTTATAATAATTCGCTTTGAATCTTATCATTTATAATAATTCAGTTTGAATGTTATTATTTACAATAATAATTCGCTTTGAATGTTATTATTTACAATAATTCGCTTTGAATGTTATTATTTACAATAATAACATTCAATTTAACTGGAATTTAACTAAATTTTTTTTTATCTACACTGAAAACAAAAATTATTTGATTCAAATAACCGATTATTTGACTAGTATCAAATAAATATTTTCTTGAATTAAATAATTTTTATTTGAATCAATTAAATAATATTTGCTTTAAATACTGAAATATTTTTCTCAAATAAAATTTATTTGATTTGAATAAAAATTACTTGATTCGAGTAAATATTTATTTGATAATAGTCAAATAATCGATTATTTGAATCAAATAAATTTTTTCCCAGTGTATAAGTAATTAATTTCTTTTGCAAAATTAAGATTAATATCGATTTATTAAAAAAAAATAAAATGTTTCCTCTGAGATGAACAAGACTAATTACCATCATTGTCAAAAAAGAGAAGGAAGGCGCGAAAAAAGAGAGTGAATAAAATTCCGTCAAGTCAATAATTGCATTCATTTTCGCAGTCGTGTATATATTCGTCTTTGATCAATCATCGGAGGAAGCAGTGCGTTCATGTAACTTTGCAAACAAGATGCAATCGATTATTCGTAATTATTAACGGCGCCAAAGCGAATATAGCAATTTATCACTCGAATCGATCTATAAGCGCGATATATTGGATATATACAGACACACACACACGATAGCCATGAGAATTTATTGGTGTCAGCGCATTTACATTCGTTTGGTATTACTTTATATTGACAGTTGTGCGTTCTCGTAAATATTAGATTCACAGGAAGTTATTATTCAAAATTTTCCAATAATATTCACGATTATAACGAGGTCTTTATTAGAGACTTGAGGAAAGGGTAAAAGGAAAAAAAATTACTCAAGAGTTCTGGATAAAAATATTTTTTATTGATGTATAGGAGTCGCAATATTGTATTTTTATTTCTTTTTTTTTGTTAGTGAAAATGAAAATACCAAATGTTACGCGCGGAACGTGCTTGTTCGATTTATTGTAATGCGAGTTGCAAAATTTGTTATTTTCAAAATTAAATTTTTCGATAAATTCTTAATTAAAATTTGAAAATGAAACAAATTAGTAATTAATTAAATTAATTATTAATTTGAAAGATTTAATTGTTAGGTAAATATTTAATTATTGTTATTTATATTTTCAGAAATTATAAAATAACTCTTCACAGGAATTAAAATGTTTACATAAATTTTTATTTACATGAATAAATATTTTTATTATACAATAAATTTTTTGTCAGAATTCAATTATTTTCTATACAATTATTTCTAGTAAAATTCTTCCCGAAAATTAAATTATTTTCAATACAATTTTGATAAAATTTCACGAAGGAATTTAATTGTTTCTGAAATTTGCATAAATCCATTGAAACAATTCAATTAGCCAGTGAAAGTCTTTGCAAACATTCAATTGTCTTAAAAATAATTCTAAAAGTGATTTAATCTCAAAATTTTCAATTATTTCTGAGATTGTCTGTAAAGTTTATTTTCAAAATTCATTTATTTTACAGATTTTAATGAAAATTCTTGTAAAATATTAAATTATTTTCTTTAAAAATTAACAAATGACACAATTTGTTCATAAAAATTTTACTATGGCAATTTTTAAATAAAATTTCACAGGAACGATTCAGTGAAATTTCTTTCAATTTTTTATAAAATTTTTCGAAAGAATTCATTTATTTTTCAAACTTTTAAAAAACTCTTGAAAAAAATTCAATTATTTTTGAAAAATATTAAGATTCTTCGCAAGAATTAAATTATTTTTATAAATAATAAAACTTTTACAGGAGTTCAATTATATTGAAAACAATTTTAATTAACGTCAATACAAACATTATTATTTACTTATATAATTTTTCACAGAAACGATTATTTTAAAAACTTAAAAGAAATTCTTCATAAAATTCAATTACTTTCTCAATTTTCAATGAAAATTATTAAAGAAAATAGATTATTTGAAAAATAATTAAAAAAAAAAATTTTTTTATGAATAAAATTCTTCTTTATTAGGATTTTGAAAATTTTGAATAAAATTCTTCGCAAGAATTCAATTCTTTTTATTACGAAAAAAATTCTTTGGATGCATTCAATTATTTTCTGAAATTTGCATAAATCCTTTGAAACAATTCAATTATTTAGTAAAATTTTTGTGAACATTCAATTCTCTTAAAAATATTTCAAAGTGTGATTTAATCGCAAAAATCCAATTATTTGTAAGATTGTCTATCAAATTTATTTTCAAAATTCAATTATTTTCCAAATTTCGCTAAAAATTCTTTTTTAAAAGGTTAAATTATTTTCTTTAAAATTAAAAAAAGACACAATTTGTTTATAAAAATTTTACTATGTCAATTTTTTAATAAAAAACCACTAAAAGGATTGAGTAAAATTCCTTTTGATTTTTAATCACATTTTTCAAGAAAATTCATTTATTTTTCAAACTTTTATTTAATTCAAGGAAACAATTCAATTATTTTTTAAAATAGTAAAATTTTTCGCAGAAATTAAATTATTTTCGTAAATAATAAATTTTTTACTGGAATTTAATTATATTGAAAACAATTTTAATAAACTTAAACAATAAAGTATTTAATTACTTTTAACAGAAGCGATTATTTTAAAATCTTAAAAGAAATTCTTCATAAAATTCAATTACTTTAAAAATTTTCAATTAAAATTATTAAATAAAGCTGATTTAAAAAAAAAATTTTTAATTCTTCAAAACACTTTAATCAGGATTTTGAACATTTTTAATAAAACTCTTTGCAAGAATTTAATTACTTTCATTGATAATAAAATTCCTCAAATGAATGCGATTATTTTTAAATGAATTTTAGTAAAATTTCTCGAAAGAATTACATTTATTTTTAAAAATTTAAATTATATTTAATTATTTTCAAAAATTCTGTTACATTTCTACGGAAAAACTGATTTTTTTTTAAATAGTACATTTCATGACAGGAATTCAATTATTTTATAGTCTTTAATAAAATTGAATTCGAAAATTCAATTATTTTCATTTAAATTTTAATTAAATTATTATTCGAGCGATAATTGGATTATTCTTTTAAAGTTTCTTAAAATAGTTCAAAATAATTCAATTATTTACTTGAATTTTAATAAAATCCTTCCCAAAAATTCAATTATTAAAAGAAACAATCAAATTTACCACAAGAGTTCAATTATTTTGAATAAATTTCGTCGTGAAAATTCAATTGTTTTTATAAATAATAAAAATTCATTTAAAAAAATTCAATTATTTTCCAAAATTTTCCAAAAATTCATTCAAAAATATTCAATTATTTTCCAAAAATTCTTTCAAAAAAATTTCAATTATTTTTTAAAATTGTCAAAAAATTCTTTCAAAAAAATTTCAATTATTTTTTAAAATTGTCAAAAAATTCTTTCAAAAAAATTTCAATTGTTTTCCAAAATTGTCAAAAAATTCATTTAAAAAATATTCAATTATTTTCCAAAATTTTCTAAAAATTCATTCAAAAATATTTAATTATTTTCCAAAATTTTCCAAAAATTCTTCCAAAAAACTTTAATTATTTTCTATGAATATGTAAGAATTTTAATTCTTTAAAACAATTTAATTATTTTTAAAAATTGTAAGATTCTTCGCAAGAATTTAAATGATTTTTATGACATTAATTACAATTTAGGTATAAAATTGAAAAAAAATTAAAAAGAACAATTATTATTAAAAATAAAGTTGTGAAACAAAAAAGCAAACAACTAACTTCCAACTGCGAACAGATTATTACCGAAAGAAAACGATTATTAATAATTAATAAATAAATAAACATATTAGGAGAAATCTAATAATTTTTAGAGTGAATCAAAATATTCTTTAGGGTCAGATGAAAAGTCAAAATCAGTTGAAGAAAAAACTTTGAAAATCCTGGAAAAAAGAAAAGAAAGATAAAAATGTAGAAAAAAAGAAAAAGAGAAAAAACGGAAAAGAGAAAAAAAGAAGATGAAAAAGCATTAAAATTTTTGTTATTATCATTGAAATGAACAATTCTCGTACTGAAAGAGCAAATTTATAATTAAACTGAATTTTTACAATAATGCGGGAATTATGAAACATGAAAAAGGAAAATGCAGAAGAATAAGGGCATAAAAGAGAGTCGAGAAAAATAATTAAAGATGAAGAGATAACGTTGACGGAATTAAATGTGTCTACAATCTTGGATCATTAAATGAGAATCAGAGATTATACATGTTATTTCTGTGTCGCTATGCGAAAATGTGGGCAAGAAAAGTACATTTATACTTTTGTCATTACAGTTACGAGCATGAATTTTTTAAAGATGGCTCTCGAGAAATTAATATGCTAAAGGAAGAAATTAAATTACAATAAAATCGCCAGTATTATTTATGAGGATATCAAAAATCTTTGATATATATTCCAAGGAATTTTTGTATTAATATAAATTTTTAAATTATGCATATTGAACATTTAACGAGATTGCTTTTTCTTCTACTGTTGTTTCTTGAGACAGAATTCTCTCTCTTTTTCTTTCTCTCTTTCTCTTTTTTTCTCTTTTTCTCTTTTTCTCTTTTTCATCGTTTTACTTTTTTCCTTCGCTCTCTTTTTATTGTTTATCATTTTCTCTCTCTTTTTCTCTCGCTCTCTTTTTATTGTTTCTTTATTTCTTTCTTTTTCTCTTTTTTTTCTCTTTTTTCTCTATTTTTCTTTCTTTTTCTCTTTTTTTTCTCTTTTTTCTCTATTTTTCTTTCTTTTTCTCTTTTTTTTCTCTTTTTTCTCTATTTTTCTGTTTTTCCCTCTTTTTCTCCCTTTTTCTGCCTTTTTCTCTCCTTTTCTCTATTTCCCCCCCTTTTTCCCCCTTTTACTCTAATATTATAGATTTTCTCGAATCGTTGCGTCATTCAGTATTTTTACGATGAGAACTCACCCCAATGAGAGTTGTGAGTAAAGAACATTGGAAAATTAGGACAGTTGAGAGAACAAGAAAAAGGGAGGAGTCGTGATTCGGCAAAAAAAAACACAAGTAAATATTCATATCAAAGAACGTGATGTGAAATCTCAACAACAAAAAAAAAAGTAAACAAAAGAAAATATAGAAAAAAATATCGAAGAAGAAGAAAAAGAAAAGAAAACGAAACAGAGTAAAATTTATTTCCCGAAATTTATATATTTATCTTTCATTTACTATATTATTTTTTTCCCTCCATGAATCAATATTTCAAAGCACTTCCGAGTCCACTTTAGAAAATGGTTTAATAAATTACATGATGATAATGTAAAATTTAATTTTCTTTTATTTTCTTTTCTATTCTTTTCTTTTTTCCTATTAAAAGCTCACTTTATTGAATCTTAAAAAAGCGAATGAGAAATTTAAGGACGAATATAATTGTGCAATATTGCACGAAAAATGATCAACTTTGATGATTTCCGTTTATGACTTTTAAGATATTTTGAAATTCCAGTGAAATTGCAGTTCTTCGGTTGTTATTATTATTATTGAAAAAAAAGAAGTTAAATGTTGGCTACTGACTCGACATTTATGTTCCAGTGCAATTATTTCCAGGCCTCTTTAAGATAGAATCGTACCAGAAAATAATTAACTGGATAATTCATTGCTTAATTTATTCTAGATTAAACGAGAAAAAAATTTACTAACTGAAAAAAAATTCACTAACTAAAAAAAAATTAACTAACTAAAAAAAAATTCTCTAACTAAAAAAAAATTCACTAACTAAAAAAAATTCACTGACAAAAAAAAATTCACTAACTAAAAAATTTCATTAACTAAAAAAAATTCACTAACTAAAAGAAATTCACTAACTAAAAAAAATTCACTAATTTAATATAACAAAAATTACTCTCAACGTGTTCAATAATTTTTAATTTTTTCCGAAACTCTATTCCCGAAGAAAATAATTCTTTTGTTTGTGTTCGGTGAATATATTGATATTAATTGAATTTTCGATAAAAGTATTGATAAATAAACTTGATACGAAAAAATAAATAAAAACTATATAAGTAAAAATTAATTAATTAAAAAAAATTTGCTGAGAAAAATTTTGTTTCCATAGAAAACAATTGTTTTGATTCTGTTCTATAAATACATGGATATTAATTGAATTTTCGATAAAAGTATTGATAAATAAACTTGATACGTAAAAATAAATTAAAACTATATAAATAAAAATTTAATTAATTAAAAAAAATTTGCTGAGAAAAAAATTTTTTCCCATAGAAAACAATTGTTTTGTTTGTGTTCGATAAATACTTTGATATTAATTCAATTTTCGATAAAAGTGTTGATAAATAAGAAACTTGATTCGTAAAAATAAACAAATGCTGAATAAATAAAAAATTAATTAATTAAAAAATGTTTTCTCCGAATTTTTTTTTGTAGAAAACAATTGTTTTGTTTGGGTTTGATAAATATATTGATATTAATGGAATATTCGATGAAAATATTTATAAATATGAGAAACTTGATACGTCGAAATAAATGAAAAATTAAATTATAAAAAAAATGAAAAATTAAATTATGAAAAAAATGAAAAATTAAATTATGAAAAAAATGAAAAATTAAATTATAAAAAAAATTACTTATTAAAACAAAATTGAAAATTAAAATTTCAAAGAAAATAATAAATTAATAGTAAATAAATAATAACTAAATAATAAATAAATAAATAATGAGTATATAAATAAGTAAATGAAGAAATAAGTCACTAAATAAATTTAAAAAAATAAATTAATTAATAAATACAAAAGTAGTAAAAAAATACTAAACAAATATTTTATTATTTATTTATTTTTATTTTCGATGTATTATTCTATTAACAAATATTGAATTTAAAACAATTTAAAAACAATTACATGAATAAATAAGTCACTAAATAATTTAAAAAAATAAATAAATCAACAAATACAAAATTAGTAAAAAATACCAAACAAGTACTTTATTATTTATTTATTTTTATTTATTATTTATTATTTTATTAAAAAATATTGAATTTCACAGTAAAAAGGGAAGAGAAGAAAAGAATTAAAATTGTTATCATTAGGAGAATGAGACAATAAAGAATTCAGAAGCACTTGGATTTTTTTCCGCCAGTGTAATTCAGTACAAAGTGTTAAGGAAATTAATAAAACATACTAATTATAAAGGAGCAACTTTTTTTGTATAAGCTTATATATATACACAGATGTGTATGATAAATGTCTGAAGATAATATTTTTTTGTCGAAAATTTTTTTATACCTATTTATATGAATATGAAATTGATGGGTAGAATAATTAGTCATGATATTCAGAAAATAAATAATGATTATGATATTTAAATAGATGTTTGAGATGTGATTTATTACTGCTGTGTATACAGATGAAGATGTGTTCGAATAAGTAGAAAAGATTTTTATGAGTCAGACAGCTTTTCAAAGTTATTTATTGGTAACTTTGAAAATAAAAAAAATAATAATAATAATAATAAAAAAATTGGTAGAAAAAAATATTCTCGTAGATTAAGGAATAAATTGGTTGTTGCAAATACTGTTTGCGACAAAAATACGGTCACAAAAAATCGTGGTAGTAACAAAAATGGTAATAAAAATACTGGTAGCAACAATATTAATAAAAAAAAAATAAAAAATAAAATAAAAAAAATAAAAAATAAAATAAAAAAAATAAAAAATAAAATAAAAAAAAATAAAAAATAAAATAAAAATAGTAAAAAATAAAATAAAAATAATAATAACAAAATGTTGTTAGTAACAAAAATGGTAATAAAAATACTGGTAACAACAATAGTTCTAATAAAAAATACTAATAGCAGAAATATTCCTGATAAAAAATACTGGTAGTAATAAAAACGATAATAAAAAATACTGGCAGCAACAATATTTCTATCAAAAATACTGGTAGCAACAATATTTTAAATAAAAATACTTGTAATAATAAAATCAATAGTATAAAAAATACTGGTAGTATTTTTTTGATACAAAAATTGTAACAAAAAAAACTTTCAGCAACAATATTTCTAGAAAAAATACTGGTAGCAACAAAATTACTAATAAAGATACTGGTAGCAAAAATGTTCCTATTAAAAAATGCCGACAGCGACAATATTTCTGATAAAAAATACTGGCAACGACAATATTTCTAGAAAAAAATACTGGTAATAATAAAATCAATAGTAAACAAAATAGTGTTAGAAACAAAATTGTTAATAAAAAATACTGTCAGCAACAATATCTCTAAAAAAAAATTCTGGTGGCAACAATTTTCCCTTTTATTATTTTGAATTAAAAAATAATGTGTAAATTAATTTTTAGAAAAGAGAATTTTTTGTTTAATGAATAATTGTATGTAATTTTTTTTTGGTAATACTGAAATAGTGAAAATACTGGTAGCAACAATATTCCTAATAAAAAATACTAGTAGCAAAAATATTCGTAATAAAAAATACCGGCAGCGACAATATTTGTAGTAAAAAATACTGGTAATAATAAAATCAAAAGTAAAAGAAAATATTGGTTGTAACAAAAATTAAAATAAAAAAATACTGTCAGCAACAATATTTCTAGAAAAAAATACTGGTGGCAATAATATTCCCAATTTTTATTTTAAATTCAAAAACAATGTGTAAATTTATTTTATAGAAAAGAGAATTTTTTGTTCAATGAAAATTTATTTGTAAATTTTTTTAGTATTACTGAAATACGGAAAATACTGGTAGCAACAATATTCTCAATAAAAAATACTGGTAGCAACAATATACCTAATAAAAGATACTGTTAGCAACAATATTCCTCATGAAAATTATACTGGTATAATAAACTTAATAATTAAAAATACTGACAGCATCAATATTTAAAAAAAAAACTATTACTGGTTGTAATAAAATTGGAAATGAAAAATACTTTTGGTAATAAGAATGATAATAAAAAAACTGGTAGCAACAATATTTCTAATAAAAAATACTGGCAGTAAGAAAATCGATAATAAAAAATACTGATACTAATAAAATCGATAATAAAAAATACTGATACTAATAAAATCGATAATAAAAAATACTGATTACTAATAAAATCGATAATAAAAAATACTTGTAGTAATAATATCGATAGTAAAAAATACTTGTAATAATATCGATAATAAAAAATACTGGTAGCAACAATATTTCTATTAAAAAATAATGGTAGCAACAATATTTTTAATAAAAATACTGGTAATAATAAAATCAATAGTAAAAAAATACTGGTTGTAATAAAATCGATAATAAAAAATACTCGTAGTAATAATATCGACAATAAAAAATACTGGTAGCAACAATATTTCTAAGAAAAAATACTGGTAGCAATAAAATCGATAACAAAAAATACCGGCAGTTTCAAAAATAACAACAGAAAATACTGGTTTTAATAAAATCGGAAATAAAAAATACTGGTACTTAAAAAAAATTGGTAATAAAAAATACTGGTAGTAAATAAATCAACAGTTAAAAATAAAAAAAATTATTACAATAATAATAATAATAATAATAATAATAATAATAATAATTTAAAAATTGCGCACTATAAATATTTACAAATACATATATTATAGATACATTGAAATGGAAATTTTTGGAGAGGCGAATAAACACGTTTTTTGAATAGACATTAAAGGATATAGAAACTCATTATAAGATTTCAACTAAATAAAGATTCTATATCCTTTGCGGAAGCTTTGGTACTTGAAAAGGCGCACGCGAGTGGCATACTTATATATACGTGTATATTTATTCCCTCTATCCTGGCGATATAAAAACCTATTCACAGTCGCGCAGTCTTTTCATTCCACTTCACATCGCATGAAAAAAGCGAAAAAAAAGAAGGAGAAAATGACTCTCACTTTAGTTGTGTCACAAAAAAAAAAAAAAAAAAAATACGTATATATACAGAAAATTTTATAAAACTAAGTTTTTTCTCTCTTTCTCTCTCTCTCTCTCTCTCGAAATATTTTTTTGAGTCGCGTATTTTCTCAGTTGAGCAATTTGCATTTTCTGCGAAATCCAATATGCCCCAGATAAGATTTTGCTAGATCTATGTATAGTATTATATGTACGAAAGTAAACTTGGTTTTTTATTTTAAATTTAAAAATAATGTGTTAATTAATTTCTAGAAAAGAGAATTTTTTTATGAAAAATTGTTTTTAATTTTTTTTTTTTAGTAATGGCAGTAAAAAAAGGTAAATAAAAAACTGGTTGTGGCAAAAAATAATACTGACATTTGGTAGGGACAAATAAATGATAAATACCACTTTTGGTGACGCAATGAATTAACAGTTTTTCTATAAAAAAAAATTTATTAAATTCAGGGCTGGAACATTTTTTTTTATTAATTTTTTAAAAAATTTCTTTTACAATTTTCAAATTCATTTGTTTACAATTTAACTTTAGAAAATTTCAATTATAAATAAATTCTTCAATTAAATAGTTTAGAAAATAAAAAAAAAATGAAATAATTACAAGAAAATTTTAAAAAACTTTTTCAAGAAAGATTAATTTCACAAAATTGTTAGTCAAAAATATGAAAAATTTAGATTTTCAAAGATTTTGATTTGAAACCTTTTTTAAATTGAAACATTTAACTAAAATTCATTTTTAAATCAATTTTTTTTGTTACAAAATTCTATGAGAATTCAATAAATTAAATATAAAAATAAATAATTTATTGAATAATTGAATTTTCCTAAAATTAAATTCTTTTGAAGAATTTTATTTTTAAAAATTTTAAATAATTGAATTCTTTTGACGAATTTTATTAAAATTTTTAAAAATATTTACATTTTTCCGGAAATTTGATTAGAATTGTATTAAAAATAATTGAAAATCAACAAAGAGCTTATGAAAATAATTTGAATTCCTGAAAAAAAATTGTATTATTTATAAAAGTAATTAAATTTCTACAAAAATTTGTAACTAATCCGAAATTAAAATTTTGTTGAGTATTTTTTACTAAAATTCTTCTTCAAAAAACCATTAATTTTATTAATTTTCGAAAAATTTATTTTAGAATTTTCAATTTCATTTGTTTACAATTTAATTTTACAAAATTTCAATTATTTAGAAATTTTGGAATACTCTCATGCTTTTAATATTTAATTATAATGAAAAATTTCAACTGCAATTCATTTTTAAGTCAATTTCTATTAGAAAATTCCACTGGAGTTCATTTATTGAAATACAAAAAATTTTTGTTTTGAATAATTGAATATTTTTTAAATTTAAAATCTCCTTTAATCAATTTGATGAAACAAAAAATTTTAACAATTAAATTCTTTCGATGAATTTTATTATGATTTTTCAGAATAATTATATTTTTGTAGTGTAATTAGATTAATATTGTGTTAAAAATAATTGTAATTTAGAAATGAGTTGTATTATTTATAAAAATCATAATTGAATTTCAAAAAAAGAATTTTATTATTTACAAAAATAATTGAATCTCTGTAAAAATTTTGATTATTTATCAAAATAATTGAATTAATCCAAAAAAATTTATAAAAAAAAATTGGTAAATATTTGAATTCCTGTTTTATTGTTTTATTAAATTTTTATTAATTTTTTGTTTATTAAACTAATTAATGATTTTTGTAAAATTTTGTTCAAGTGAAAATTTTATTTAAATAGTAAACATTAAAAAATCATCGAATGGAGAAAAAGTTTTTGAAAATAATTTAAATTTTGCCAAGAATTTTATTAAAATTTTTCAAAAATGCTTGAATTTTAGATTTGAAGAATTTAACTATTTCTAAAGATAATTGAAATTTTGACGAGAATTTGAAATTTTTTTTTTAAATAATTGAATTTCTGCGAAGAATTTTATTAAAATTTTTTTTAATAATTGAATTTTGGAAATAAATTTAATTATTTCTAAAGATAATTGAAGTTTTTACTGGAATTTTTTCAAATTTTTCGAACTAATTGAATTTCTGCGAAGCAATTTTGTTACTTTTGAAAATCATTCAATTTCTGCAGTCATTTGTAATTTCTCGAAAATTTATCCAAATTATATCGTAAAATTTACTAAATTTTCGTCTTTTCTCATTCAAATTGCGGACTTTAAGGATTTTTTTTTTTCAAAAAAATGGACTTTTATGAAATATTTTTTTTTTAAGTTATTTATTTAATTAAATATTCCTAAAGTTTCGAACGTTCAAATGAACGACAACATTTTGGTTTACTTCTTCTAATTTGTATTTCTTAACAAAAAAATTATTTTTTCGATTAAAACAATTTAATTCTAAACTAAATGTTGTTTAATTTCTATTAATACTTTCCTTTTTTAAATAGTAATATTCTGAAAAAATTGAAGTGATAAAAATTTACATTGTTTTGAACGTTCAAAACTTTAGCCACTGTTAATTCGTAAAAACAGAATTCGAAAAGCAAAAAAAAAGTTTTGAAACAAAAAAATCAGTGACTGAATACATTTAATAAAAAAAATTAAAAATAGTAAGAAATATTTGCTTATTAACTAAACATATTAATTAATTTATTAATAATGCTAATAATAATTAATAGTATTAATTGAAAATATTAATTAATATTAATTGTTTAAAATTTAATTGTGGAAAAATTTCAATTATTATTATTTCAATTATTATTACACTGAAAAAAAAATTTATTTGATTCAAATAACCGATTTTTTGTCTATAATCAAATAAATATTTACTGGAATCAAATAAATATTTACTTGAATCAAATAATTTTTATTTGAATCAATTAATTAGTATTTGCTTCAAATACTGAAATATTTGATTCAAATACAATTTGTTTGATTCAAATAAAAATTATTTGATTCAAGTAAATATTTATTTGATTATAGACAAATAATCGGTTATTTGAATCAAATAAATTTTTTTTTCAGTGTAATGCAACACTTTTGATTCGTTTTTTTGTCTCAATTTGATATTCTTAGAATGAACATTCTAATGATAGTGAATGACTAATAAAAAAAATAGTGCTTAATATTTACGAATAATTACTTTTTTTAATTAGTGAAGAAAAAATTGTGAAAGAAGAATTTTCTACCAATGGCAGAAATGATGGTTGATATATAGAGTTAGATAAGTGATGTAAAAACGATAGACAAAGATTTATCCGCTGTATGCTAGTTGCTTTAGAGCGGTCCTTGTGAATGTTGACCGAAATACCCGGACGAATAAACGAGGTTTGTTTAAAGGGCCTTTGTGTGTTTGCGCATTAACGAGCGATGCAAAACCGTCTCTGGCAAATATTTAAGTCCTTTACGAGCGACGTTCGCAAATAATTGCCCCGCCGCTTGAATATCCTGTCTCATAGCTCCAATGAGCGTCTAATAATAATTCATATACTTGAGCCTCTTTATATATATATATATATATATATATACAAACACCTATACAATTTTCTCTTGTTGTGTGTTGTCCTTCAAGAACTCAATCCCACAGTGATCCGTCTATTATTTTTCACTTTTACTATGATAATCGTTTCAAAAAATTATTTTAATTTATTTTATTTATTTTTTTTATTTACATATAATTTAAAAAATTATTACTTAAATATTATTTAATAAATAATTTTACATAAATATTTTTAAACTAATTGGATTTTACATAAATATTTTTAAACTAATTGAATTTTTAAAGTTTTGCGTTTATAATTTCCATTAATTGATATTAACTTCGAAAGGTTTTAATTTGAAATTTTTGAGAATTTCAATTGTGAATGAATTTAATTAGAAATTTTAAAGAACTTAGATTTTTGGAAAAATTTTAATAATTCATATTCAGCTAAAATTAGTTTCATTTTTTAATATAATTAATTTAATTAATGTTTAAACTCAAATGAATTCAATTAATTTTCTAATTCAAATGAATTCAATTAATTTTCTAATTCAAATTAATTTAATTAATTTTTCAATATACATTTAATTAGTTATTAAAAATAATGAATTTATAGAAGAATTTTATTTAAAAACAAAAAAAAAAATTAAGTTACAAATGATTGAAAAAAACCAAATATTTTCAAAAGTAACAAAATTTTTCGCATTAATACAAATACGTCAAAAAAAAAAAAAATTATGTCAAAATTTCAATTCTTTTAATAAATAAAAAAAGTTCTCTTCGCAATTTACTTATTTTAAAAAATTGTCCTCAATTCAATCCGATTTTCAATATTTACTAATTTAATACAGGAAATCAATTAAACTATTTTAAAAAAAAACGTTTGATAAAATTCTACAAAAAACATAAAATATTATTTACATAAATTTTTTTCGCAATAATTCAATTATTTTTAAAAATAATAAAAATTTTTACAGAAGTTAGTTTTAATCTAATTTTACCGTTATTATTAAAATTAATGTATTTATAAAAAAGTTTTAGTTAAAAACACAACTAAAAAAATTGAATTTTAGAAAATATACAAATAATTGAAAAAATTAAAAACAGTTAATTAATTATAGTTAGTTAATTAAAAACAGTTTTAATAACATTTTTTGCAGATATTTAATTATGTTGAAACTTTTTTTAAAAATTCTCTTGAAATTTCAAATTATAATTCAATTATTTTTAAGAATAATACATTTTTTCACAGAGGTTAGTTTTAATCTATAATTTTACTGTAATTATTAAAATTAATGTATTTATAAAAAAGTTTTAGTCAAAAAGACAACTAAAAAAATTGAATTTTAGAAAATTTACAAATAATTGAAAAAATTCATTTATTTAAAAACAGTTTTAATAACACTTTTTGCAGATATTCAATTATTTTGAAACATTTTTAAAAAATTTCCTCGAAATTTTAAATTATCTTTAGAAAATAATAAAATTCTTATTCGTAAAATTTCAATTATTTGCATAAATTATAAAAAATTTTACAGAAATTCAATTATTTATCAATTTTGTATAAATTTGTTCGCATTAATTGAATTATTTTAATAAATAATATAAATTCATTTTTTAATTTAATTATAAAATAGGTTTGAAATTAAAATCCTTTAAAATCTGAATTTTTTATTTATTCAACTAATAATTGAAAAAAGAATTAATTTTTTTTTGAAAAAGTTTAATTAACTTTTTTTGCAATTATTTTAAGTTTATATTTTCTAATAATTATTTAATTGAAGGATTTTTGAATAATTGAAATTTTTACATAAAATTGGTTTGTAAACAAATAGATTTGAAAATTCTCAAAGAAACTTTGGCAAAAATGATTGAAAATAATTACAAATTAATTTTTTTTTTTTGAAGAATATTAATAAAATTTTTGTAAATATAATTACGTGTTTCGAAGAATTTATTTAAAATTGTATTCAAAATAAATGAAACGTTTTGAAGAATTTTATTATTTAAAAAAATATTTCAAATTTTGCAACGAATTTTTGATAATTTTTTTTGGTTAAATAATTAAAATGCAGTGAAGAATTTTATTATTAATAAAAATAGTTGCAAACTTGCAAAGAATTTTATTATATTTTTTAAAAATAATTTTATTTTTTAACGAAATTTGTTTATAATAGTAGATTTTTTAATGTATTTGAATTTCAGCGAAGAATTGCATTATTTTTGGAAATTTAATTGAATATTCTTATATTTTTGAAATTAATTCCATTTTTCGGGAAATTCACTTGAAGATTCTATTAAAAATAATTGAAATCCTGTATGAAAAATTTTATTATTTAAAAAATTATTTTAAGTTTTGCAACGAATTTTTGTTCATTTTTTTGGTGAAATAATTAAAATGCAGTGAAGATGTTTTTTTTACATTTTTTTGAAATAATTTTATTTTTTAAAGAAATTTTTTTAATAATGGTAGATTTTCTAAAATATTTATTTTTGGAAATGTTATTGAATATTCTTGCAAAAAATTTTTGAAATTTCATTTTTCGGGGAATTCACTTGAAGATTCTATTAAAAATAATTGAAATCCGGTACGAAAAATTTTATTATTTATAAAAATAATTGAATTATCGTACTCAACAATTTTTTTTATAAATTTTGTTTGTAACAATTGAATTCATGTGAAAAATTTTATTACTTGTGAAAATAATTAAATTCTTGGGAAAAATTAAATTTAATTAATATAAATATGAAATTTCTGTAAATAATTTTATTTAAACGCTACTAAGTAATTTAACTTTTTCGGAAAAATTTCATGGAAAATTGAAATTATTATAAGTTATTGACATGAAGAAAATGTCAGAGAGAAACAAAATTAATTTTTTGTATCAACCCTGAGTAATTTTTTACCCTTACTTTTTAATTTAATTTTTTTTATATTTTATTTGGCTCTACAAATGTAACGGACTGGAGTTAAATAAAATAACAAAAAAGGAATTGATGTAATTTCATTTATAGAGTCATGTAAAATAAAAAATAGTTAATAAGACTATAATCATATTTATAGAGACAAACATAATAAATGTAATTTCATTAATGGAGGAAAATGAAATAAATATGTAATTACAATTTTGGGGGGAAAAAGGATACTTTTTTTTTAATTTTCTAAATTCATTGAAGCCAAATAAAATGAATGTGTAATTACAATTATAGAGAGAGAGAGAGAAATACTTTTTTTTCTTAATTTTCTGAATTTATTGAAGCCAAATAAAATAAATATGTAATTACAATTATAGAGAGAGAGAGAAAAAAAATACTTTTTCTTCTAAATTTACTGAAAATAAAATAATAATGTAATTACAATTATAGAGAGAGAAAAAATTATTTTTTTCTAAATTTTCTGAATTTATTGAAGACAAATAAAATGAATATTTAAATTAATAATTAATATAATTAATATAATAATTAATATATATATATTAATATAATAATTAATATAATTAATAATTAATATTTAAATTACTATATTCAAAAAAAAAAAAAATAGGATTGATTCATCGAATAAATTTGACAATGTAATGTGGCGCATATATATAAAAATTTTCTCAACTCAATTCTTTGGCGAAAAAAAAAGGAAGAAGTGTTTTATAATCTCATCATATAAAAGAAGCGAGTCATTGGAATTGTGAAGAAGGCGAATGGGTGTCGATTGGTCCCATGTGGTTCGCGCGGTCCTGTATATATCACTCGAAAAAGATTCACTATGTGTTATATTACGTTTGAGAGTGCCGACACACACGCTTGTCGTTGATTAATAATCATGCGGACTTGGAAGGGTCGCTTCACACTGGACCCATGAACTTTTTTAAATATTCTTTCTTCTTGGCCTTTGTACTCTCTGATCCTTTCTTTTTTTTTCTCTCTTCTTCTTCTGTCTATATTCATTTTTTTTTAATTATTCTCTCTAGAAAAAAAATAATAATAATACCAAAAAATATTTTTCACTGCTTAGAAAATTGAATTGATTATGGTAATTGTATTCTATTTTTTTTTTTTTTTTTTTTTTTGCTTTAAAGGTTTATGAGAGCGTTTGTATATTAGAGAGAGGGAAGAAGGGTAAACTCATAAATTTATACATGAGTTTTGGTTTTTTTTCTTGTACTCTCATAAATGTTTATAAAAACTTTTTCGTGAAAAATTTCATGTAAATTCCGGCGAAGGAATTTGTAGCTGGATTTCGCTTGGGAAAATTTTAAATTAGTGCAAATTTGTAAGATTAATGAATGTTATTACGTTGCTCTTAATTTTTTTTAATTAATAATACTAATTAATAAAAATTAATAATACTAATTAATAATTAATAATACTAATTAATAATAATTAATAATACTAATTAATAATAATTAATAATACTAATTAATAATAATTAATAATAATTAATAATACTAATTAATAATAATTAATAATAATAATTAATAATAATTAATGTTTTCAATTAACAATACTATTAATTAATATTTTTAGTTAATAAAAAAAAAATTTCTTAGTATTATTAATTCATTTATAAAATGTATTCAGTCACTTATGTTTTTTTTTTAAACGCAAAATTTTAAATAATTAAATTGAAAAACTTTAAATTAAGAAAAAGTAAATTTTACTAAAAAATTAGTAGAAATTACAATTTAATAGTAAATAATTATATTAATTAATCTTTTCAATTAATACTACTATTAATCAATTTAGAGTTGACAAATAATATGGAAATTTGGAAAACCTGAAAAAATCAGGGATTTTTGATCGAAATCCTGGAAATTTGTTGTTTCCTAATTTCTAATTTTCTAATTTTCTAATTTTACTTAAATGTTTCAAAATTAATTTAATTTAAAAAGAGTTACGTTAACGATTTTCATAATTAAATGAACTTGAAAAGATTTTCATTTGAAACTTTGAGAAATTTCGATTTTAAATTAATTTGATTAGAAGTTTTAAAAAACCAAAATTTAAAATTAAATATTACTGTAGAAATTTAATTACTTTTTAAATGTAGTAAAATTCATCTCAAAAATTCAATTTTTCTATTTTTTTATTCATTCTTTAAAGAATTAAATTATTTTCAAAAATTTTAATAAAATTCAACTATTTAAAAAGAAATTTTAAATTTTCGGCAAAATTTCAATTATTTTTGAGAAATTAATGAAATTCTTTTTTGAAATTAAATTATTTTTTAAAAAAATTTGATAAAATTCTTCGCAAATATTTCATTATTAAAAAAAATTTCAAATTCTTGTCAAAATTTTCAATTATTTTTAGAAACAATGAAATTTTTCTTTAAAATTCAATTATTTTCAATAAATTTCAAAAAATTCAATTATTTTCAATAATTTTCATAAAATTCAATTATTTAAAACAAATTTTAATAAAATTCAATTATTTAAAACAAATTTTAATAAAATTCAATTATTTAAAACAAATTTTAATAAAATTCAATTATTTAAAACAAATTTTAATAAAATTCAATTATTTAAAACAAATTTTACTAAAATTCAATTATATAAAACAAATTTTAATAAAATTAGTCTCAAGAATTCATTTATTTTCAAAAGTAATTTACAAAAATATTAGTCAAAGTTTCAATTATCTTTATAAATAATACAATTTTTCTGCGAAATTTAATTATTTAGAAAAATTTTTTAATAATATTTTTGGCAAAATTCCAATTATTTTGAATCTATTTTATAAATTTTTTGGCAAAATTTCAATTATTTTAAATCTATGTTATAAAATTTGTTTCATCAAATTTCTCGAGATCTGAAATTATTCTTAAAAATTTTATTACCATTTTTTTAGAGAATTTAATTTTTATTTAAATTTTTAGAAATAATGGAATTTTCAAACGGTTTTTAATTTGAAATCTTTGAAAATTGGAATTTTTTATATTTTTAACGAACAATTCTGTAAAATTAATTTTTCTAAAAAAGTTCTCTTGCTACTTTTTTACTATAACTTCTTCAAAAATTATTTTCATTCTTACGATTATTATTTTTTGAATTTTCAACTGAAATGCTTCTTTAAATCCACTAATTTTATTATTTGTCGAAAAAGTTATTTGACAATTTTTAAATCCATTTGTTTGCAATATTTAATTTTACGAAATTTTAATTATTCATTAATTCTTCAATTAAATATATGTAAGGAAATAAAAACTTCAAATTTTGTCTAAAATTTTAACTGAATTTCATTTTAAAAATCAATTCTTGGCAAAAAAATTCTACGCGAATTCAATTATTTAAATAAAAGAATGTCGGAGGAAAATTTTATTATTTACAAAAGAAATTGAAAATTGACGAGAATTTTTGTAAATTTTTAAACATCATTGGATTTTTACAAAGAATTATATTTCTTTTGAAAATAATTGAATTCTTAAGACCAATGTTATTAAAATTTCTTTTTAAATAATTGAATTCTTTTGTGAACATTTTTTCAAATATTAAACATTAAAAATAATTGAATTTCAACAAATTTGTTTGAATGAAAAATGAAAAAAAATTTTAATTTTTGAAAATAAATTAATTCTTTGAAGAATAAATAAAAAAATAGCTGAATTTTTGAAAATTCTAATTTTTATGTAAAAAAATAATGATTAAATATTTATTAAAAAATGAAGTTATTTATGTTTTCGAAAAAGTTTCTGATTAATAATAAATGGTGTTTTAAATTAAAATAATTTAAATTTAAGAAAATTTTTATTAATTAAAATTTACAGAAAATCGTCATTATTATCGATTAATTAATTAAATATAAAGAAAATTACTATGGGAAAAAGTAAAAAAAATATATAAAATATATTTACTGGAATAAACTGGAATAAAGATGAAGAAAAAACTTTTTTTTTTCTCTAATTTTAATTTAAAATTGTAATCGATAAGATTGCAATCTTAATTTTATTGGATCTGGTTTATAAAATATATATTGATAAACTAACTGCAGCACATGATACTCGCAACAAGGACATTTTCTTTTGCTATTTTGCGTTTTTTTAGAAAGAAAAAACAAAAAAAAAACATTCTAGTGGTTTAATAAATTTCATAACGTGTAGTTGTTATTTCAGTACTTAGGAACCTGTTTCTCGTTATAGAAAATGCTTTCGCGACGCGACGTTCCTGGGTGTCAATCGACATCCTTCGATGTGCGACAAGTTTTCTTTTCTTTTTCGAATTTTTTTTTTTTTATTTATTTTTAATCGAGTTTTACAGATCCGTGTATGTTGGAAAGAGTGTGATATCCATCAGTAATTTACATTTAAAAAGAACATTTTTTTTG
The DNA here is from genome assembly GCA_032873175.1 of Leptopilina drosophilae. Taxonomy (NCBI): domain Eukaryota; kingdom Metazoa; phylum Arthropoda; class Insecta; order Hymenoptera; family Figitidae; genus Leptopilina; species Leptopilina drosophilae. The sequence continues at coordinate 23,632,310 of CM065487.1, forward strand.
TCTTTTTGTGTGTGTAACAAAATCGTTTTGGAATATTTTTTGCTGTAACTTTTTTTTCTGAAATTAATATGTAAATTTTTTTTATGTTTGAATTTTGAGAAAAATTTAGATACTTGAAAACTGAAACGAAATATTTTTTTGACAGTTGAATATTTTTCTATAATTAAATTAATGTGACAATTTTAATTTTTGCTACAAAAATATATTTTTAATATATTTTTAATATATTTTTAATATATTTATATTTTAATTATATATATTTTATATTTTTAATATATTTTTAATATTTTTATTTTTTTTCAAATATATTTTTAATTTTTGCTACAAAAATTAATATATATTTTTAATTTTTGCTACAAACAATAATATATATTTTTAATTTTTTCCACTAAAATTAATATATATTTTTGGTATAAAATGCAACTTATTTTGTGATTTTAAAACTGTAATTTTTATTTATTATTATTATTTATTATTTTAATTTTTTTAATAGTCATTTTTATTATTTATTTTTGATAGGATTTAAAAATTTGGCAAAATTTCAATTATCTTTATAAATAATACAATTTTTATACGAAATTTAATTATTTAGAAAAATTATAAAATTCTTGTCAGAATTTCAATTATTTTTAATATGTTTTATAAAATTTGTTACATCGAATTTCAATTTCAATTTTATTTAAATTTTTAGAAATAATTAAATTTTCAAAAAGGTTTTAAATTAAAATCTTTGAAAATTGGAATTTTTTATACTTTTAATGAACAATTCTGTAGAATTATTTTTTTTTAAAAGTTTGCTTGCTACTTTTTTACAATAACTTCTTCAAAAATTATTTTCGTCATTACGATTATTATTTTTGGAATTTCTAACTGAAATTCTTCTTTAAATAAATTAATTTTAATATTTTTCAAAAAAGTTCTTTGACAATTTTCAAATCCATTTTTTACAAAATTCAATTTTACGAAGTTTTAACTGAATTTAATCTTTTTTAAATTTAATTTTTGATAAAAGTCTTTTTTATTATTTCTATTTTTCTAAGAATCATTTTTATTATTCTTTTTATTTATTCTTCAAAGAATTAAATTCTTTTCAAAAATTTTAATAAAATTCTTCGTAAAAATTTAATTAATTTAAAAAATTTATCAAATTCAAACTATTCAATTATTAAAAACGAATTTTAGTAAAATTAGTCTCAAAAATTCAATTATTTTCAAAAGTAATTTACAAAACTTCTAGTCAAATTTCAATTATCTTTATAAATAATACTTCTTTAAAATTTAATTATTTAGAGAATTTTTTATAAAATTCTTGGCAGAATTTCAATTATTTTTTAAATATTTTTATAAAATTTGTTTAATCAAATTTCTCGAAAAGTGCAATTATTCTTAAATATTTTATTACCATTTTTTTAGAGAATTTAATTTTTATTTAAATTTTTAGAAATAATGGAATTTTCAAAAGGTTTTTAAATTGAAATCTTTGAAAATTTGAATTTTTAATACTTTTAACGAACAGTTCTTTAGAATTAATTTTTTTAAATTTACTTGTTACTTTTTTACTGTAACTTCTTAAAAAATTATTTCATTATTACGTTTATTATTTTGAGAATTTTTAACTAAAATCTTCTTTAAATCAGTTAATTTTAATATTTTTCGAAACAGATCTTCGACAATTTTCAAATCCAGTTTTTACAATATTCAATTTTACGAAGTTTGAATTTAATTTAATTTTTTTTAATTCAATTTTTGATAAGAGCCATTTTGATTATTTATATTTTTTTAAGATTCAAAAATTTGGCAAAATTTCAATTATTTTTATAAATAATACAAATTTTATACGAAAATATAATTATTTAGAAAAATTTGAATAAAATTCTTGGCAGAATTTCAATTATATTTAATATATTTTATATAAATTGTTTCATTAAATTTCTCGAAAACTAAAATAATTCTTATAAATTGTATTACAATTTTTTAAGAGAATTCAATTTTCATTCAATTTTTTAGAAATAAGTAAACTGTTTAAAAGATTTTAAATTAAAATCTTTGCAAATTGGAATTTTTTATACTTTTAATGAACAATTCTGTAGAATTATTTTTTTTTAAAGTCTGCTTGCTACTTTTTTACTGTAACTTTTTCAAAAATTATTTTCATCATTATACGTTCATTATTTTTAGAATTTTTAACTAAAATTCTTCTTTAAATCAATTAATTTTAATATTTTTAAAAAAGTTCTTTGACAATTTTCAAATCCTTTTTTTACAATATTCAATTTTAAGAAGTTTTAATTTAATTTAACTTTTTTTTAATTTAATTTTTGATAAGAGTCATTTTTATTATTCTTTTTATTTATTCTTGAAAGAATTAAATTCGTTTCAAAAATTTTAATAGAATATTAAATTTAAATTAAAAAAATATTAAATTATTTAATTTTAAAAAAAAATAAAATAAAAAAAATAAATAAATAAAAGTAAAAAATAAAAAAAATAAAAAATTTGTCAAAATTTAATTATTTTAAATGTTTACTACTTTAATGAAATTTAACAAAACAATTTAATTATTTTTGAAAAGAGTCATTTTTATTATTTTTATTTTTGGTAAATGTCATTTTTATTATTTTTATTTTTCTAAGTGTCTTTATTATTATTTTTATTTTTCTAAGAGTCATTGTTCTTAATTCTTTTTTTATGATTATTTATTTTTGATAAGAGTCATTTTTATTATTTATTTTTGGTAAAAGTCATTTTTATTATTTTTATTTTTCTAAGACTCATTGTTCTTAATTCTTTTTTTATGATTATTTATTTTTGATAAGTCATTTTTATTATTTATTTTTGGTAAAAGTCATTTTTATTATTTTTATTTTTCTAAGTTTCTTTATTATTATTTTTATTTTTCCAAGATTCATTGTTATTATTTCTTGTTTTTATTATTATTTATTATTTATTTTTGATAAGAATTATTTTTATTATTTTTATTTTTCTAAGAGTCATTTTTATTATTCTTATTTTTCCAAGACTCAGTTTTATTTTTTTTATTTTTCTAAGACTCATTTTTATTATTTCTTTTTTCTTTATAAACATTTTACGTAATTTATGAACGATCCCTTATTGTTATATTTTTATTTATAAAAAAAAATTTAAGAATCAGCGGCCCTTTTGTGAAACAATTTCCTTCTCTTTTTTTTCGTCTCTTCCTATACATTAAATTGGTTGTAAATTCTTTTTTGTTCACGATATTATTATTACAAGCAACAAGTAAGTCTCGGGCATTAAAGTTATAATTATACCCGCACATGAAATGTGTTTTGTGTGTGAAGTTATTTCATTTGCGATATGAGATCGATGTATATTAATGGTATAAGAAATTTTCTTGTGGCACATTCAAGAATGAATAAGAAGGAGAAGAAAAAGAAGAAGAAGAAGAAGAAGAAGCTATTTGATTGAAGGATGCAAGTGGTGTAGATGAAAATCTATAATTACAAGATGATGCGCGACCGTGACATAGGTGAATGGTGCCGCAACACCTGGGACTTTCAGTTGTCGTTTCAATTACACGTGAACTTTATAATAACAAGTCTTTCCGATGATTAAATCTCTCTCACTCTCCTTTTTTCCCCCCTTATAAAATAGATTGAAAACTGAGGCGTTTTTTTTTTCATCGTTATTATGTTTGTCGACAAATATGAGAAAAAGTTTCTCACTTTTAAATTTTCGTAACTTTTCGATTTTTTCATTAGCAAGAAAAAAAACTATTTTCTATTTTTTCATTAACTAGAAAAAAAATAATTTTTCGATTTTTTCATTGACAAAAAAAAAATAATTTTCTATATTTACATTAACAAGAAAAAAAAACTATTTTTGATAATTTCGTTAATGAAAAAAAACTGTTGTTCCATTTTTTCATTAACAAAAAGAAAATAATTTTCAATTTTTTAATTACCATGACAAAAAAAATTATTTTTGATTTTTTCATTAACGAAAAATAATTTGTTTTTCCATTTTTTCATTAACGAAAAACAATCTGTTTTTCCCCTTTTTTCATTAACGAAAAAAAATTGTTTTTAAATAGTTGAATTGTCGTAAAAATTTTTAATGACAATTCCTTTAAAAATGAATTTCAATTATTATTTTGTTTAAATTTTTTTTTAATTTTCTACCTAATTAATGTCATTAAAATAATTAGAATTCTTGGGGAAGAATCGTACAATTTTTAAAAATAATTAAATTTTTTTATAAGAATTTTATTTTTAACATATTGTTTCTAATTAATTGAATTTTTTGAAAGAAGTTTTTGAAAATTTTCAAATTCAATCGAAAACATTTATTAAATATTTCTGGAAAATAAATGTATTCTGTTGAAATCTGTGTTTTCCCTTTTTTCATTAACATAAAAAAAACTGTTTTTCCCCTTTCTTCATTAACAAAAAAAACTGTTTTTCATTAACATAAAAAAATTGGGTTTTATTAACGAAAAAAAATCTAATTTTATTTAAATAATTCAAAATTAATTCAATTTTAAAAGAGTTGCAATTACAATTTGTATAAGTAGATGAACTTGAAAATATTTTCATTAAAAATTTTGTAAAACTTCATTTTTAAATGAATTTCATTAAAAAATTGAAAAACCTAGATTTTCAAAAAAAAACCTTAATAACTAAAATTCTTCTAGAATTATTAAAAAAATTTTAAATATATATTAGACTGATTATTTAAAAATAACGGATTTATAGAAGCATTTTAGTTAAAACACTAAAAGAAAATTGAATTTCGAAGCAAATACATATTATTGGAGAAATTCAATTATTTCTAGAAAAAGTAAAATTCTTCTCAGAAATTCAATTATGTTTTTTTATCTTTTATTATTTATTCTTCAAAGAATTAAATTATTTTCAAAAATTTCAATGAAATTCTTTTGTGACAATTTAATTTTTTTCAAATAATTTTAATAAAACTCTTCGTAGAAATTTAATTGATTTCAAAATTTTTTTTAAAATTTAATTATTTTCAACGTTTGCTATTTGAATAAAATTTCACGAAACAATTCAATTATTTAAACCGAAACTTTTATAAAATTAGTCTGAAGAATTCAATTATTTTCAAACGTGTAATGTAATTCTTCGCAAAAATCCAATTATATTTGAAAATTTACAAAAATTCTTGTCAAACTGTAAATTGACTTTATAAACAATAACATTTTTCTCCGAAATTCAAATATTAATACCTAATATTCTTAGCAGTGTTAAAAAACATTCAAATATTTATTTTTATAGTTAAATAATTGATTTCTTGTAGAATTTTCTAATAAATATTGATTTTAAAATAAATTTCAGTAAAAATTTTTGGATTTTAATTGAGTATCATATTAAAAAATATTTTTTCAAAAAATTCTAAGAGAATTAATGTATTTCACTCTGAAAATAAACATTTTATTAAATAATTGAACTTTTTTTAAAAATTGAATTTTCACGAAGAGTCAACAAATTTTTAAATAATAATTGAATTCTTTTGAAACATTTTAATAACATTTTTTGTAAGTAATTGCATTTTTCGAGAAATTTGATAAAAAATTTACTATATTAAAAACAATTGCAATTCTGATAAGAGTTTTATAAAAATTTTTGAAAATAATTGAATTTTGAAGAAAAATTTTATTATTTATAGAGAATATTTAAATTTTGACGGGAATTTTTGACAATTTTGAAAAACAATTGGATTTTTGTGAAGAATTGTGTTACTTTTGAAAATAATCGAATTCTTGACGTTATCAATATTTTTCTTATTAAGAATAAACGTATTTTTAAAAACCTGGAAAAATTCCGTTTTTTAAACTAGAAAAGTCAGGGAATTTGAAAAGGGTAAAAGCGTGGCAACCCTGTTAACGAAAAAAAAACTGTTTTTTGTTAACGAAAAAAAATCTTTTTAAATTTTTTTATTAACGAAAAAACTGCTTTTCGATTTTTCCAGTAACGGAACAAATGCGTTTTTTATTAACGAAAAAAACTCTTTTTCGATTTTTCCATTAACGAAAAAACTGCTTTTTGATTTTTCATTAACGAAAAACAATCTGTTTTTCCATTTTTTCATTATCGAAAAACAATTTGTTTTTCCCCTTTTTTCATTAACGAAAAAAAACTGTTTTTCCCCTTTCTTCATTAAAAAAAAAACTGTTTTTCATTAACATAAAAAAATTGGGTTTTATTAACGAAAAAAAAATTAATTTACTGCTTTTTGACTTTTTCATTAACGAAAAGAAAATAATTTTCGATTTTTTCATTAACAAGACAAAAAAACTATTTTTGATTTTTTCATTAATGAAAAAAACTGTTTGTCAATTTTTCCAATAACGAAAAAAAACTGTTTCTTATTAACGAAAAAAACTCTTTTTCGATTTTTCCATTAACGAAAAAACTGCTTTTCGATTTTTTCAGTAACGGAACAAAAGTGTTTTTTATTAACGAAAAAACTCTTTTTTGATTTTTTCATTAACGAAAAAACTGCTTTTTGACTTTTTCATTAACGAAAAGAAAATAATTTTCGATTTTTTCATTAACAAGACAAAAAAACTATTTTTGATTTTTTCATTAATGCAAAAAAACTGTTTGTCGATTTTTTCATTAACGAAAAAAAAACTATTTCTTATTAATGAAAAAACTCTTTTTCAATTTTTTCATTAATGAAAAAACTGCTTTTTGAGTTTTTCATTTCGATTTTCTTTTTATTAAAAAACTAAGTTTGCAGGAAATAAACTTCGACTTGAAAGTTTTAAAGACTAAAACAAATTTTTTTTATGCTATTTAAAAATAAAAAAAATAAAAAAATGTTTTTAAATTTTTAAATAGCAGTAAAAAAAATTATTAATTTACCCAACAAAAAATGATCTTAAAAAACCTTTCATGAAATATTTCAATTGGCGACTTTTGGAATTTGATCCAAGGATAGCTAATCGACTTTTTTTCGACACGTATAAATATTTCCGATTCTGTCTAATACACACACATATATATTTATATGTATAGAAGGTGATTGGCGTATGAAGGTTGAAAGGGTGTCTGGTCGCAATGGAATATAGAGACAATCACGTCCAACGAGTTTTTGTCCAAAGTCTTATATTCCTTTTGCCGCAGCACTAATATACTTTGAATTTTTCTTTCAGTGCGGTATTTACGGGACAAGAGTCCAATGAAGCAAATTACTTGTTAACAAGGAACGTAAGGTCGCCAACAAACGCACTGAATAGCCGCGGTATTTAGTCTTCTTATCCGTCAAGTTAACGCCTCTTGTGTGCGCGATATTTACACTACGTGTAAAGCTTTATACACTCAATGGCAAAAATATTTTTTGCAAAAAAACAAAAAAGACTTTTAAAAAAATTCCTTTTTTCCTAAATATGCAATATTAAAATATATAAATTTAAAGAAATTGAATTCTTTTGACGAATTTTAAACAACATTCAGGATCCTAAAGTTCCGAACGTTCAAATGAACGAAATTTAATTATTTTTTCACAAAAATTATTAATTTATTTATTAATTAATAATTAATTATTTAATTTATTAATTAATAATTAATTATTTAATTTATTAATTAATAATTAATTATTTAATTTATTAATTAATAATTAATTATTTAATTTATTAATTAATAATTAATTATTTAATTTATTAATTAATAATTAATTATTTAATTTATTAATTAATAATTAATTATTTAATTTATTAATTAATTATTAATTAATAATTAATTATTTAATTTATTAATTAATTATTAATTAATAATTAATTATTTAATTTATTAATTAATAATCAATTATTTAATTTATTAATTAATAATTAATTATTTAATTTATTAATTAATTATTAATTAATAATTAATTTTTATTGCAGTTATTTTGTGTCACTAAGAAAAAAATTAATTACTTAGTTTGTGAAAGTTTAATTTTAGTTTTCAAATTTTTTATGATTTGTAATTTATTAAAATATTTTCAATAAAAAAGTATTTCGTTCATTTGTATCGTCAACATTCTCAAAAATAAATAAATAATTATTTATTTATTTTTGAGAATATTTTTGAGAATTTAGCTATTCTTGGATCAAATTCCAAGAGTCGCCAATTGAAATATTTTATGAAAGGTTTTTTAAGATTATTTTTTGTTGGGTAAATTAGCAAATTTTTTTTAGTGCTATTTAAAAATTAAAAAATTATTTTTTATTCTTTTCATTTTTGAATAGCTTGAAAAAAAATTGGTTCAGTCTCCAGACCTTTGAAGTCGAAGTTTATTAATTGCTCCGTTGCCGACCGTTTTTTACTAATAATGAAAATATCGAAAAACTATTTTTTTTCGTTAATAAAAAACTGTTTTTTTTTCGATAATGAAAAAAAAACAGTTTATTTTCGTTAATTCAAACAAATTTTCTGTTTTGGTTTAAACAAAAAAAAATGTTTAAAAATTTTATGTTTGATTCAAATTTAAAAGTTAATAAATAATTTCAAATCAAATATAAATTTGTTATATTTATAGAAATAATTTAATTCTTGCGGAAAAATTTACTATTTTTTTTAAATAATTTAATTCTGTCCGAGAATTTATTTCAATTATGGAAAATAAATGAATTTTTTCGAAATACTTTATGAAAAATTGAAAGAAATTTTACAGAATCCTTCCAGTGAAATTTTGTTAAAAAATTGTCACAATACAATTTTTATAAACAAATTGTGTTATTTTTTAATGTTTAAAGAAGATAATTTAATATTTTACAAGAATTTTCTTTAAAAATTTGTTAAAAATAATTGAATTTTTCAAATAAATTTTGTAGAAAATCTCGGAAATTATTGATTTTAATATTTTTATTTTTTTCGAAAATTAATTAATGAAAAAAAAACATTTTATATTTAAAAAAAAAAAATTAAAACAAATAAAATTAAATTTAATTTAATTAAAAAAAATTAAAAAAAAAAAAATTAAAAAAAAAAAAAAATTAAATTTAATTTAATTAATTTAATTTAATTTTTAAATTAAAAATTAAAATTAAATTTAATTTAATTTAAATTTTTATTTTTTTTTTTCGAAAATGTTTGCAAAGTTGACTTTACTAAATAATTGAATCGTTTTATTAAATTTATGCAAATTTAGGAAAATAATTAAATTCAATCCTGAAATTTTATTGAAATACTTTTAAAATAATTGAATTTCTGTGATGAATTTGACTCTTTAAAAAAAAATACTTCAGTTTTTCGCAAGAATTTTATCAGAATTTTTAAAAATAATCGAATTTTATTAGAATTTTTAAAAATAATTGAATGTGACAATTATTTTTAAAAATAATTGTATTTTTTCGAGAAAATTTACTATAATTTAATTGAAAAATAATTGCATTTCTTCGAAGAATTTTTTTGAATTTTTTTTTTAAATAATAATTTTAATCGAAAATTTAGAAAGTGATTGAATTCTATGGATAATTTCCTTCAAGTTTTTTAAATAATCGCTTCTTAATTTTTTCTTTTTTTTAATTAGAATTAAATTCTTTATTTTTCCAGTTTATTAAAATTGTTTTCAATATATTTATTTTATTTATTTATTTGAAAATACAAAGCCCAACAGTGAAAAATTTTATGATTTATAGAAATAATTTAATTCTTGCGAAGAATTTTACTATTTTTCATAAAAAATTAAATTTTTTCCAAAAATTTATTAGACTTTTGGAAAATAAATATATTTTTTCGAAACATTTAATTAAAAATTGGAAAAAATTTTCGTGAATTCTTCAGTGAAGGTTTATTAAAAAAAAATTGACACAATAAAACTTTTACAAACTAATAATGTAATTTTTTAATTTAAAAAAAAATTATTTTGTATTTTACAAGAATTTTCTTAAAAATTTGGAAAAATAATTGAATTTTAAATATAAATTTTACACACATTTTTAAAAATAATTGAATTTTTGAAATTAAATTCACTTTTGGAATTATTGAATGTTTGCAAAGTTGACTTTACCTAAATAATTGAATTTTTCCAATGGATTTTTGCAAATTTAAGAAAAGAATTGAATTATTTCGTGGAATTTTATTAAAATTGTAGTGAAAATAATTTAATTTCTGTGAAGAATTTTACTATTTATGAAAGTACACTGAAAAAAAATTTATTTGATTTAAATAACCGATTATTTGACTATTATCAAATAAATATTTACTTGAATCAAATAATTTTTATTTGAATCAATTAAATAATATTTGCTTCAAATACTGAAATATTTGCTTCAAATACTGAAATATTTGCTTCAAATACTGAAATATTTTATTCAAATACAATTTATTTGATTCAAATACAATTTATTTGATTCAATTAAAAATTATTTGTTTCAAATACAATTTATTTCATTCAAATAAAAATTATTTGTTTCAAGTAAATATTTATTTGATAATAGTCAAATAATCGGTTACTTGAATCAAATAAATTTTTTTTTTCATTGTAGTAGAATTTTCCCGAACAATGTCATTATGTTCGTAAATAATTAAATTCTCGCGAAAAGTTATTTAAAAATTTTTTAAAATATACAAAATAATTAAATATTTACTTATAATAAGTGAAATTTTTTTCTATTTTCATTATGTATTTATCTGGAAATTTAATTTTGAAAATTAAAAATTTTACATAATTTGCGATTGATAAGAAATTGAATATCGCACGTTACGCGCGCCATCGTGCGTAACATTTGCTACAGTTGTTTAATAATTGTCTTAATAAGAAAAAAAAATTGTAGACATAATTTCTAAATATTTTTCTTTTACATTGTGATTGTAGGTATGTGAAGACGGTCGTTGATTCAAGTCTTCTTGCTCAGAAGTACAATCCAGAGTTTACGCTATCGGCATCATCAAGCAGTGCAGTCGATGGTGGGAGTCGTCACGACAATAGCAATAGCAATACCAGTGTTTTAATTGACCAGCTCAGGCATATTAACCAAGTAAGTTTTTCTTCCACTTTAATTTAAATGCCGATTTATCATTAATTTAGAAGCAGAAATTTTCTTCTCTTTTCTTTTTTTTTTTCTTTTCAATTTTGACAAAAGTTTATTTAATTAATTAAGAAAGTAAATTAAGTTTATTAATTCAATTAATTAATTTAGTAAATTCAATTTATTAATTTAATTGAATTGCGAATTTCGAAAAGGGCTCAACTCTTAAATTGGAAGAGTCATTTTCACTGTCTTTTTTTGTTATTTAAAAATAACACTTACGGTTTTTAGAGTTGAGCCTTTTTCGAATTTCGCAATTCAATTAATTGAGTAATTATAGAGTTATAAATAATAATAATAATAATAATAATAGAATTACGAATATTGACAAACATTTTGAGATTCAATATGGAGACGCTATTCCCCACCTGAGAACGCCAAGGCCACCGCCAGGTGGCAGTTTAGTTCCTTCTTGGAATTTTCCCTGCCATCTGGTGGTGACCTTGGCGTTCTCAAGTGGAGAAATTCAACCACCATTTTAACCAATGAAAACTAAAACCAAAAAAAAATCTAGAAAAATAAAAAATAATTAAAACAGTGGGAACGATTAAAATTGTGTGAAATTTAATTCGAGGCCTGTGGAAAAAATAAATATAAAAATATAAATCATGTAAAAACAATTGAAACGTATTTTGAAGAAACTGAAAGGAAATTTCTTCTCTTTTCTCCCTGAATAATTATAGAAGGAGCATTAACACCTTTTACGAGACGACGCTAATGAATTATATACAGTAATAATAAGTGGCACTTCTCGGCTCCTTGGTCGGCATGATGTCGAGGTTAAATTAGCATATATCGTACCTACACGCGCATATATAGGAGACGGAGATATTAGCGATTCAAGTCGTAAAATCTACAAAAAGGGTGATTTGAGATATTCATCTTAGCACTTTGATTCGAACAAATCGCCTCTAAATTGTTTATATAGGTTCAAATAAATGATTCACGCTCGTATTGCTGTGTGCGTTCAGGTAATGACACCAATATTGTCGTTTTGACATGCTCAGAAACCGTCAGAGAAGGGAGCCGATTAGCATCACCAAGGTAGACATCTCCCACGCGCTATACTACTCAGACATTCAATTATGTATATACAAATATATATTGTCGTTGTTGTCCTCTACTAGCACTTGTCGTGTCACTGCTTCAAAATCCAATATTTGACTTTTTCGAAACAATTATTTTTCGTATTTAATTTTAATTCAAAATAAATGTTTAAAGTCAGTTTTAACATTTTTTTTTAATCAGTTGAACTGAGAATTATTGAAAGTAATTTAAATTTTTGCCAAGAATTTTATTAAACTTAAAATTTGAATGAAAATATTTTATGTCTGAAAAAAATATAATTTTTCTTACGGTTTTTCATTAAACCTAAAATTTTAATGAAAATTTTTTATTTCTAAAGAAAATATCATTTTTCTTACGGTTTTTCATTAAACTTAAAATTTTAATGAAAATTTTTTTATTTCTGAAAAAAATTATAATTTTTCTTACTGTCTTTCATTAAATTTAATTATTTGAACAACTCGAGCAACTCGTTTTTTGCAAGTCTCGAATTATATTTAACGCAATTTTAATTATTCCCACTGTTTTAATTATTTATTATTTATTTTTCGAGTTTTTTTTTTGGTTTTAGTTTTCATAGGTTAAAATGGTGGTGGAATTTCTCCACTTGAGAACGCCAAGGTCACCACCAGATGGCAGGAAAAATTCCAAGAAGGAACTGAATTGCCATCTAGCGGTGGTCAAAATATTTCTAACAGCAACTTGAATTAAATTTCAAAATTTATTTCTATAAAAGTTGGCAAAATTTTCAACTGTTTCAATTTTTTTTTTAAATTATTTTCGGAATTAACAGTATTTTCAAAACAAATTTTAGTTTCGTTTTTTCAAGAAAAAATTTTACGAAATTTCAGAATTAAATTTTCGAAAACTTTAATACTTTTTGTTAAAAAAAAATTTAAACACTTATTCGTATTTATTTTTCCCGAGGAATTGAAATTTCAAATAATTTCAATAAAAAACATGAAATAGAATTATTTCAAAAATTCGTAACTGTAATTCATCCAAAATTCAATTACTTTTTAGAATTTTTGAATAAAAATATTGAAAAACTTTAATAATTTTTAAAGAAAAATAATGTTACTAATAATTTTTTACAATAAAAATTTAAAGATTTTTAAACTTTTTCTTTCGTTAAATTTTTAAAGAATACAATTTAAAAACCTTTTAAAATTTAAATAATTCCTAAAATTCCTGTTATAACGGTTTAAATATTAAATTATTTTTTAAAATTTGAACTGAAATTTCTGATAAATCAATTTCTATCAGAATTCAACTAAGAGAATTGAATTATTTAAATAGAATAATTTTTTGTAAATTCATTAAATGATGTAATTTGAAAAATATAATTATATTTAAAAACAATTTTTAAAGAGGAAAAAATAAAATTCTTTAAAATATAGAATTTTATAAAATTTCCAATTGTTTCAATTTTTTAAAATTATTTTCGGAAATAGAAGTATTTTAACAAAATTTTTAGTTTCATTTTTTCCAGAAAAAATTTTAGGAAATTTCTGAATTAAATTTTTCAAAACTTTAATACTTTTTGATAAACAAAGATTTAAAAACTTATTCATATTTATTTTTCCCAAGCAATTGAAATTTCAAATAATTTCAATGAAAAACCTCATGAAATAGAATTATTTCTAAAATTTGCAAAATTCATGAAAAATTCAATTTTTTTTTAAATTTTTGAACAAAATTGTTGAAAAACTTTAATAATTTTTAAAGAAAAATAATGTTATAAATAATTTTTTAGAACAAAAATTTTAAGATTTTTAAACTTTTGCTTCTCTTAAATTTTCAAGGGATTTAATTTACAAACCTTTTAAAATTTAATTCATTCCTAAAATTCCTGTTATAACGATTTAAATATTCAATTTTTTTTTAAATTTAAACTAAAATTTTTGTTAAATCGATTCCTCTCAGAATTCAACTACGAGAATTGAATTATTTAAATAGAATAATTTTTGTAAATTCATAAAATGATATAATTTGAAAAATATAATTATATTTATAGACAATTTTTAAAGAGGAAAAATAAAATTATTTAAAATATAAATTTTTACAGAATTTCCAATTGTTTCGATTTGTTAAAATTATTATTGTAAATTCAAGTACCTTTTTCTTTAAAAAATTTTAATTACTATTTTTCAAAAACCTAATTTTTAAAAAAATTTCCAAATTAAATTTTTCAAATTTTAATAACTTTTGTAAAATAAATATTTAACTAATTATTGTTCTTTATTTGCTTAAAATTTCGAAATACTTAAAAATTTGAACTGCAAGTCTTCCAAAATTCAATTAATTTTCCAGAATTTTTGAAGAATATTATTAAAAATTTATTTTTTAAGGAAGCTGACAAATTTAAACACAACACATTTAACACAATTTTCTACACATTTTTTTACACATAGTCTACAAATTGAAAAAAAGATAATTTCATTTTTTTCGTGCTCTTCGATTAAAATTATATTTTTTTTAATGTCGAAAAAAAATTTTTTTAAAAAAAAGGTTAAATAATTATTTTTTTTGCAGGTGGTCCAATCACAATTAATCCTAGCGCCTGATATTGGAATGCCATTGGCTGACGAGGCTTTCGATGGATCGGGCAGTGGAGGAGCTAGAGCACGAGGAGGAAGTGACAATTTTGATGATTCCGAGTACGATGAAAAAGTTGTTTACGATGAAAATAATGACAATGATGATGATGACGATGACGATGAATATATGAATTCCTCTGGATCAGGAATGGGTCCAACAACATTAGGTAAATTATTATTAATCTTCTTTCTTTTCATTGCGAAAAAATTTTATTTACTTTCAAATGAAGGATTTATTTTTGGTACATTTCAAAAATTATTTTTATACTTTGTAAAGTTTTTTTTTATTAAAACTATTTTTTTCTTAGAAGTATTTTTTTATTAAAAGTATTTTTTATTTGAACTATTTTTTATTTAACACAATTTTTTTTATTTCAACTATTTTCCTATTAAAACTATTTTTTTCTTAGAAGTATTTTTTTATTAAAAGTATTTTTTATTTGAACTATTTTTTATTTAACACCATTTTTTATTACAATTATTTTCCTATTAAAATTATTTGTTTCTTAGAAGTATTATTTTATTAAAACAATTTTTTACTTAGAAGTATTTTTTATTAAAAGTATTTTTTATTTAAACTACTTTTTATTACAACTATTTTCCTATTAAAACTATTTTTTTCTTAGAAGTATTTTTTTATTAAGAGTAATTTTTATTGAAACTATTATTTCGTAGAAGAATTTTTTTATTAAAACTATTTTTTTCTTAGAAGTATTTTTTATTGAAAGTAATTTTTATTGAAACTATTATTTCTTAGAAGAATTTTTTTTATTAAAATTATTTTTTTCTTAAATGTATTTTTTTATTAAAAGTATATTTTTATTAAAAGTATTTTTTATTTGAACTATTTTTTCCTAACACTATTTTTTTTATCAAAACTATTTTTCTATTCTAACTATTCTTTTCTGAGAAGTATTTTTTTATTAACAGTACTTTTTATTTAAACTATTATTTCGTAGACGAATTTTTTTATTGAAACATTTTTTTTAGAAGTATTTTTTTATTATATTCTTCTTTTTACTATATTTCTGATGAAGAGTCGATAAATCTATTTAACGACTTGTACTTTTTATTTTTCTTTCATTTATTTAGAATAAAAATAAAAAAATCCAGATCTAATAATAAAAATTAAAAAAAAAAACTAAAACTATTTTAATAATAAAAAGGAAAAATCTGGATCTGGAAATAAAAATAAAAAAATATAGACGCTAATAAAAGATAAATTATTTAACTAGAATAAATTTAATAAAAATTTAATACATGAATTATTAATTTATAATTGACACTAAAAATAAAAAATTTGTCTCTCCTCGTAGATCCATCGAATGAGGAAAAACGCCCAGGTCAAGAGGAAAAACCATCATCAAATTCGATGATGTTATCGGCATCAATCTTCACTTTTGTCACTGTCATCATTTCACTGGTGGCTTAATTTTTTCTTTTGGCATTAACTATACAATATTATATAAAGAAGAGAAGCACAAAAATAAGAAGCAGGACGAATTCTCGATGCTCGTTGCACACTTGATGATGGGAAAGGATTATTCTCAAAGATTCTTGAGGCAACATTCGCGAGATGAGAAAGAAAGACATATAAAAGGTGAGAGAAAGAAGGAGTCGATCTGTATTGTTGCGGTCAACGAACGCAAAGAAAGGATAAAATTTTCTTCAGTTTAAAATAACAAAAAAAAGAAAAAGAGGAAATAACCAGAGATAATGAATAAATCTCGAGGTAATAAATGTTTTTTTTTGCACTCGTGACCAAAATTCTGTATTCAAATATAGTTTCGGTTTAATATGAAATGTATAATTGTATAAAATGTATATTTGTCATAAAATGTGTGTTTCCAATATATATTCAAAATATATATTCAAAATATATATTTAAAATCTATATTTTATACATTTTATTCATTTTATACATTTTATGTATTTTATATATTTTATAGATATTTAAAAAAGAAAAATTTTTAGGATGATATCTAAACTCAGGGACCGTTAAACGCGAGATAGACGCACGTGTGACCTTCCAACGATTTATTTCAATGGACGTAAAAGTTTTCAATCAAATTTTATTTTTAATATTTCTAAAAGCTTTTTTATTATTTATTTTTTTTTAAACTAAAAATTCTGACATTTTGTCGATTTATTTTAAACATTTTCACTGGCATTTTCTAGTACTTTGAAAAATGTTTCTTAATTTATCAAATTGTAATTATTTTAATTTATGAAATTTAATTTTTTTAATTAAACAAATTTAGTTATTTTAACTTATCCAATTTAATTATTTTAATTTATCAAATTTAATTTTTTTAATTTATCAATTTTAATTATTTTAATTTATCAAATTTAATTATTTTAATTTATGCAATTTAATTATTTTAATTTATCAATTTTAATTATTTTTATTTATCAATTTTAATTTATCAAATTTAATTATTTTAGTTTGTCTATTTATTTTATCAATTAAAAATTGATTCCCACGAAAATTAATTTTTTTTCCAAAAGAAAAATTCTATTTCAATTCGTTTAATTAGTGAACATTAAACGAATTTATAAAATTTATCAATAAATTAAAGAAATGATTAAATTATAAAACCTAAGGAAAAGTTTGTTTTTATTCAGTAAATTTCATTAATTAGTGTAGGGAAATTATTTAGTTTGCTAAAAATTGATAATTGGTTCAAAAAGGTATTAAATTAGGTGTAAAATAAATTAATGGGAAATTTATTAACTGAAAAATTAATTAACTGCTTGATTTATTATCTAATAAATTAATTAACTGGAAAATTAAATATTTGCTAATTATTAATTGACTGGAAAATTGATTAACAGAAAAATATTAAGTAAATTTATTACCTATTGAATTAATTGACTGGAAAATTAAATATTTACTAAATTAATTGACTGGAAAATTGATTAACAGAAAAATATTAAGTAAATTTATTACCTAGTGAATTAATTGACTAAAAAGTTTTAGAAAATTGACTAGAAAATTGCCTAGAAAATTAATTGAACAGAAAATTTATTCACTAGTAAATTAATTGACTAGAAAAATAAAATCATAAAATTTATTTACTAGTAAATTCATCAATTTTCTAATTTATTGAATAGAAAATTAATTGTTCAGAAAATTAATCGACTAGAAAGTTTATTAACTGGAAAATTAATTAACTGGTAAAAGTTTCACTAAGGAAATTAATTAACAAGAAAACTAATTATTTACCAAAAAATTCACGATATTAATGAAATTTCACTGTAATTTTTAAATAAATTTCACTGAGAAATTTTGTCTAATAAAAAAATTTTATCAACTAGTAAAATAAAAATTATTTCACTAACAAAAAAAATTTGTTAATGTGAATTTGTTCATAAACTATTGAAGAAAACAAAATTTATCTCAGTTCTAAATATCACAGAATAGTAGAAAAAAATTATTTCCTAAACGAATTCTATTCTAATTGGAGGAAAAAAATTTTTATTTCATCAAATAAATTTTCATGAATAGAAAAAAAAATTTTTCATCTAGTGAAAAAAAAATGAAAAACAATTACAATTCAAATCTGCCATGTATTAACAATTTCTAAGATTAGAAGTCGCCAATTATATGATTTATAAAAAAAAAACAATTTCTGACTGCCAAAATATTAATACTATTACACGCAATTAAAACGAAATTGCACGGCATCGAATATTGCGTCCGAGAAATAAAAAAAAAAAAAAAATACACTGAATATTTGCGTGTAAATGAAACGATCCCTGTATATAGGTATTCCTTGGTGACGTGACGGCGTGTTCGGTGATTCGTTTTGTACATTTCTTGAGTTCGGATCATTGAGAGTTAGTGCCTTTTTAAATAACACATTCGGACCGCCTCATGTCTGTAAAAAAAAGAAGAAGAAAAAATACCTATAAATAATTATGTACAGGGCTTTCTTGCTAATATGTGTGTGAATGATTATTTGAAAATGCCTCTTTTTTTATTTATATTACACGGAAATTTCGCTACTAAATCAAGTTATAGTTATTTTTTTTTCTCTACTTTTCTACTAGTATTGGTAATTTTTTTTTAGCTTTATTCCTAAATTGGATGTTTAAGTCATAATTAGAATATATTTTGCATTGAAGTAACGATAATTAAATTTATCCAAATTAAGTATTGAAGTGAGAGAAGCGGTCCCCCACTCTGTGGAAAGAAGAGGGGGAAGTTGCCGCCAAGGTGGGGAGCCGCTTCTCCCACTGCTCGTTCTGATCCAAAGTATTTTTTTCCTGGTGTATTCGCATTTTTTTCCCCCTGCGAACAAAATTTTAGTCTATTTAATTTATCCAAAACGAAAATATTTTTTAATTAAATATTTTTTAATTAGCTTTTTTTTCATTTGACTTATTTATATTTTCAAAAAATTCGAAATACTGAACTTTTCGAGAATTTTTAGTACAGAGACCGGAGGCATGAAAACTCTACTTCGAATTTTGCACTTTTTCTTTGCTTTAGGGGAAAAAAAAAGTAAAGTTGTTGGTATTGATAATAATTCTTAAAGAATAAAAGAAAAAGAAAGATTTATTGTAAATGAAATGATGCGGTCCAGTGAGTGCTGGCACTTAACATAAGCCGCTATATTTATTTGCTAGAGAGAAAAAAAAATTGTGTGATTTTGAAAATTATGAATATAAAATTTAAAATTCCTTTTGCTTAAATTTTTCTATTTTTATATTCTGTGGTTTTTTGTTTTTTAATTTCTTTGTGGTAAAATTTCACGAAAACATTTTTTTTTCTTTTTTTCTATCACTAAAATCGCAGATTTTGCGTGGGACGAATATTTACTAACTCATCGAATATGTCTGGACGGTGGTTTTTTTTCGGGTCCTTGACTTCAATGTGACCCTGAGAAAAATCGTGTTAATTTAATATCATTGTCCAAATCGCTTATTAACCTTTTTCAAATTGTGTGTAGGAGACATGAATTAAGAGGGAAAAAATTATTAATTAACGTTCTCGTTACGCAACGTCTAAGTATTTGCAAACCGTTTTTTTTTGGAATATTAAGTGCGTAATTAGATTTTATTCTACTTAATAATTATAATAAAAACAATTCATATTTATAATAGAAAATTAATAGTAAACAATTAAATATTATATGTAGGTAAAAAATTTGATTATAAAATTAATAATCGATATATTGTCTCTTTTTTGAGTTATAAAAAATATTTTTTACTTTTTTAAATTAATTTTTTTGCCGACAGTTTTTTTTCCGAAATTTAGTTCGAAAAAGTGCAAAATTCGAAAAGTGTGAGAGAGAGAGACTGACGATGAGAAAGTAATTTTTGTAAATAGAGAATGCTTGTGAGATATTTATAAAAAAAATATATATTATAATATTATATGCTATATATAAACGGACCTTAATCTAATTAAGATTAAGCGATTGAAACAATTATCTGATAATTTAACACAATATTTTTTTTATGTAACTAATTGTACAAGGTGTGACCATGTGTACGTATTATGAAAATTAATTATTCAGCGGGAATTAATATTTTCTTTTTTTTTAATTTCACTTTTTTATTTTTTATTTCCTATTTTATATTTTTATCTAAAAATTTATTCTATTGTGTGGAGATTGTTAAACAAAAAAATATCTAAAAATACGTTTAAAACGTATTTTTTTAACTGTGTATTTAATTTTAATATTTTAAGATAAGATTTTTCTAATTAAGTTTTAATTCAATTAGAAAAAGTGTGCTTGAGTCTTTTTTCTCTTATAATTCTTTCTCTTTATCGATGATGATAATTAATTTTCTGATATAAAAGTGGCAAAATTATGTCTTCCTGTTTCTAAAAAAAACATTCAAGATGACATATTTTTCCCGTTGATAAAATAAACAATATTCGGATAATAAGTCTGTTATATATATTTTGTCCGAAATTGTAAGACGCATAGTGTTTAATGTTAGATTTTTGAAAGCCTACTACGTTTGGCACACGTCTGTGATTATTTAAAAAAAAAATAATGAAAAAAAGAAGTGAAGAAAGCATGAAAATAAAAATATATCTCCTGTCGGAAGAATTTTCCTCCGACAAGATCGTTAGTGAATTAAATTTTGAAATTGTATTACGTAAGGTGATATAAAAAAAAGTTGTGAAAATAAAACCTAATTAATATATTGTATTCTATTAATAATTCGTTCGCCAGTCAAAATGTCAATCGACAATAGACTCATTTTATTTGAGCTGCCACTAAACCGTCGTTATGAAAGAAAACATTCTGCATTATTTTAATTTGAATTAAAATTATTTTTCCTTGAACAAAAATTTACTATTTATTTTTTTTTCTTTATGAAAATTTAATCATTGATGTTTTAATGGCGAGCTCAAATTCATTACAGTGCCATGTGTGTCGATTAGAATTTTTAAGAATCGAGAGCGCACAATTTAAAACATAAAGAAATCGAAAAGAAAAACTAATCATGTTGCTTGATAGTCAGATTGCACCCGCAACTTTTCCCAATCGATTGATGAATGTAAATGAAAAACTACGCAACCACCTATTATTATAATTAATAATATTGAAAATATTATCAGAATCTAAGAAAATGATTAACTATTGACAGTTAATTAAGGTCGCGGCTCTCACGACAATGTAAAAAAAACTGTTTACGAGTGAATGGCGAATAAACACTTATGCAATAAACTTTCATTTTTCTTTTATGAAAACCTACATTATCCCAAAATCCTCTTTTTCTATAATTTAAAAAAAAAAACATAAAACACAAATGAATGGTTAATAAAAATTTATACTTTAGTTCCTCAAAAATCCGCTGATATGAGACAAGTGGGGCCAAAAATAGAGCCACATTTTGCAGCCACTTGTCTTGTATTAAGGGCATCCGGGAGAAAATAGTGTTTCGTGATCGCGCTCTCATTTAAAAAGAAAAGAATATTTTTAGTCGGAAATTTTTTGTAAATATAGATGAACGCTCTGGGACTAGCGGCCCTCTCGAAATTTTGCAAAATTTTGATAAATAATAATTTAAAAAATTGTTTAAACATAGGGAGAAATGGGGTTTTTAACAGTTTGGTATCGCGCTCTCATTTTGAGAGGACAAAATATTTCCGGTTCATATTTGGAGAGGTGATAGAAGAAGACTCACTGAGGAGCGGTCCTCTCCGTTTTTGCAATAATCTTGCGAGGAAATTATTTTATTTACGATTGAAAGTCAAGTAATTTGAGGTTGGAGACGTTTTCGTAGTTCAAGTCGCGGTCACCACCGAGAATTGGCGCCACCTCCTTGACCACCGACACATAGATCCACTTGTCTGTGTGCTCGCCGCCATGTTGTCCCCCACTTTCGCCAAAAATTAAACTTTTGTAATTCCGTTTTTCAATATTTATTTCAAAAATTACTTGCAAATTTTAAGAACATTCTTTATCAGCACGAATTCCTCTAATTATCCTAATAAATCAGAACCAGATATCTCTAACTATTTAGAAGTGAGACGAGAGGCGGGAAAACACTTTTTGGGGACAATTTTTCCCGGATGCCCTTAACGGATTTTTCCGGAACTAACCTATTTTAAAAATAATAAAATAAATTTATTAAACAATTGTTTCTTAATGTTGTTTATAGGTGTATGATGCTTATTAACTAATAAAAAGAGTAAACAATCCGTTTTTTTATTAAAAAAATACAAATAAAAAGAGAAAACAATTAATTTAATTTAGCCATTAGTTCCTGAAAAATCCGCAAATATGAGACAAGTGGCGCCAAAAATTGAGCCTAATTTTGGCGCCACTTGTCTCATATTAGCGGATTTTTACGGAACTAACTTATTTAAAAAATAATAAAATAATTTTATTAAACAATTGTTTTTTAATGTTGTTTAGAGATGTATGATGCTTATTAACTAATAAAAAGAGTAAACATTTCATTTTTTTATTAAAAAAATACAAATAAAAAGAGAAAACAATTAATTTAATTTAGCCATTAGTTCCTGAAAAATCCGCAAATATGAGACAAGTGGCGCCAAAAATTGAGCCTAATTTTGGCGCCACTTGTCTCATATTAGCGGATTTTTACGGAACTAACGTATTTAATAAACAATAAAATAAATTTATTAAACAAATGTTTTTTAATGTTGTTTAGAGATGTATGATGCTTATTAACTAATAAAAAGAGTAAACAATCCGTTTTTTTATTAAAAAAATACAAATAAAAAGAGAAAACAATTAATTTAATTTAGCCATTAGTTCCTGAAAAATCCGCAAATATGAGACAAGTGGCGCCAAAATTAGACTCAATTTTTGGCGCCACTTGTCTCATATTAGCGGATTTTTACGGAACTAACGTATTTAATAAACAATAAAATAAATTTATTAAACAAATGTTTTTTAATGTTGTTTAGAGATGTATGATGCTTATTAACTAATAAAAAGAGTAAACAATCCGTTTTTTTATTAAAAAAAAAACCAATAAAAAGAGAAAACAATTAATTTAATTTAGCCATTAGTTCCTGAAAAATCCGCAAATATGAGACAAGTGGCGCCAAACTAAGACTCAATTTTTGGCGCCACTTGTCTCAGATTACCGGATATTTCCGGAACTAACCTATTTTAAAAATAATAAAAGAAATTTATTAAACAATTGTTTTTCACTGTTGTTTATAGGTGTATGATGCTTATTAACTAATAAAAAGAGTAAACAATCCGTTTTTTTATTAAAAAAATACAAATAAAAAGAGAAAACAATTAATTTAATTTAGCCATTAGTTCCTGAAAAATCCGCAAATATGAGACAAGTGGCGCCAAAATTAGACTCAATTTTTGGCGCCACTTGTCTCATATTAGCGGATTATTACGGAACTAACTTATTTAAAAAATAATAAAATAAATTTATTAAACAAATGTTTTTTAATGTTGTTTAGAGATGTATGATGCTTATTAACTAATAAAAAGAGTAAACAATCCGTTTTCTTATTAAAAAAATACAAATAAAAAGAGAAAACAATTAATTTAATTTAGCCATTAGTTCCTGAAAAATCCGCAAATATGAGACAAGTGGCGCCAAAAATTGAGCCTAATTTTGGCGCCACTTGTCTCATATTAGCGGATTTTTACGGAACTAACGTATTTAATAAACAATAAAATAAATTTATTAAACAAATGTTTTTTAATGTTGTTTAGAGATGTATGATGCTTATTAACTAAGAAAAAGTGTAAAAAATCTGTTTTTTATTTAAAAAAAAAACAAATAAAAATATAAAACAATTAATTTAATTTAGCCATTAGTTCCTGCAAAATCCGCAAATATGAGACAAGTGGCGCCAAAAATTGAGCCTAATTTTGGCGCCACTTGTCTCATATTAGCGTATTTTTTCAGAACTAACGTATTTAATAAACAATAAAATAAATTTATTAAACAAATGTTTTTTAATGTTGTTTATAGGTGTATGATGCTTATTAACTAATAAAAAGAGTAAACAATCCGCTTTTTTATTAAAAAAATACAAATAAAAAGAGAAAACAATTAATTTAATTTAGCCATTAGTTCCTGAAAAATCCGCAAATATGAGACAAGTGGCGACAAAATTAGACTCAATTTTTGGCGCCACTTGTCTCATATTAGCGGACTTTTACGGAACTAACGTATTTAATAAACAATAAAATAAATTTATTAAACAAATGTTTTTTAATGTTGTTTAAAGATGTATGATGCTTATTAACTAATAAAAAGAGTAAACAATCCGTTTTTTTATTAAAAAAATACAAATAAAAAGAGAAAACAATTATTTTAATTTAGCCATTAGTTCCTGCAAAATCCGCAAATATGAGACAAGTGGCGCCAAAATTAGACTCAATTTTTGGCGCCACTTGTCTCATATTAGCGGATTTTTACGGAACTAACATATTTAATAAACAATAAAATAAATTTATTAAACAAATGTTTTTTAATGTTGTTTAAAGATGTATGATGCTTATTAACTAATAAAAAGAGTAAACAATCCGTTTTTTTATTAAAAAAATACAAATAAAAAGAGAAAACAATTATTTTAATTTAGCCATTAGTTCCTGAAAAATCCGCAAATATGAGACAAGTGGCGCCAAAATTAGACTCAATTTTTGGCGCCACTTGTCTCATATTAGCGGATTTTTACGGAACTAACGTATTTAATAAACAATAAAATAAATTTATTAAACAAATGTTTTTTAATGTTGTTTAGAGATGTATGATGCTTATTAACTAATAAAAAGAGTAAACAATCCGTTTTTTTATTAAAAAAATACAAATAAAAAGAGAAAACAATTAATTTAATTTAGCCATTAGTTCCTGAAAAATCCGCAAATATGAGACAAGTGGCGCCAAAAATTGAGCCTAATTTTGGCGCTACTTGTCTCATATTAGCGGATTTTTTCAGAATTAACGTATTTAATAAACAATAAAATAAATTTATTAAACAAATGTTTTTTAATGTTGTTTAGAGATGTATGATGCTTATTAACTAATAAAAAGAGTAAACAATCCGTTTTTTTATTAAAAAAATACAAATAAAAAGAGAAAACAATTAATTTAATTTAGCCATTAGTTCCTCAAAAATCCGCTAATATGAGACAAGTAGCTCCAAAAATAGGGGCACTTTTTGGCGCCACTTGTCTTGTATTAACGGATTTTTCCGGAACTAACCTTATAATTAATTATAATTTAATTTATGTAAATAACCGTTATTTAGTAGTTTTTAATGTTGTTTTCATTATGTTTACCTATAATATAAACAAATGAACGATTCATTTTACTTAAAAATAAAAAAAACATAAATAAATTATGTATTTAAATGTAGAGTTAAGTTCCTCAATAATCTGCTAGTATGAAAAAATTGCACAATCATCTTTTTTTTTTAATTTTTATTGAAAAACTTTTTAATTTTAAATGGTTTTTAATAAACGCGCCATTTCTTATTGTCTAAAATTATTTAAACCTCCTCATGTTTTCCTGATACAGATTTTTTAAGAAACACCTTTTTTATGATCTTTCTTGTTATTTTAAGTTCTGTAAAAGACCATTCGGAGCATGCATTATTTGCTTTCGAATACTCTCAACCTCTTATGTTCTCCTGATACATTTTTTTCAGAAATATATCAATTTTAATGCCGTTTATCGTCGAGACAAATTATAAAATTGTACAAGTGCATTCTAAAATGCTTTTTTGTTAATAAATACACTACTAATGTTTAAATACCTTTTATTTTAATTTTGTTTTTGTTTTTAATTTTAATTTTTCAAATTTTTTATTTCTTTTTTTAAATAATTACTAAGTAAATAAATCGAATAGTATATTTTTAGAATTATTTTTATTTAAAAAAAGTTTATAATTTAATGTCAACATTCAGTGTTTTTTTTAATTTTTTGAAATTTGCATTTATCATTTTTCTTTCGTAACAATTGTTGTAAAGAAAGAATTACCAATTTCTTCGTTGTCTTCGAACGGTTTTATTATCATTTGGTCTGCAATTTTCTGCCTTATCATCGAATGATAATTAAGACGTTTTTCTATCGAGTGTAGATAATAAGATAAAAATAATTTCTTCATTATCTGTGACAAGGCTTTTTTTACCTTCTCAATCGAGTGTAGAACGTGTTGCCATTGAACAGGAGAATATTCTCCTTTCTTTAGGCAACACAAATACTTTCTTGCGTTTCTGGAAAAAAGAACAAAGTTATGATTTTAATTCTGCTCTTTGACTAAAACCAATAAGTGTATAATTATAATTCATTAATTGTTTAAATCAATTATTTAAATTATTTATATTATTTTAAACATTTTAATTATTTGAATTTAATTTCAATTAATTATATCTGTTTGCATGACAATTTTTTTAATAATACATGTCGCTAAATTCTTTAATTAACAACAATTTTCTAAAAGTGGAAATAAATCAATTGAGTATTTTAATTTTTTAATTTTTTTTTAATTAAAAGTTTACAAGAAGAAATACAAAGTAAAAAAAAATACTAAAATTACCAGGACGTAATTGGAAAAAAAGTGATTAAACTTAATGGGATTTGTGAGAAATTACGGTTATATTTATAGACATTCTTAAATAAATAAATAAATAAATAAACTTAATTTTCCACGAAAGGATAGGTATATATAAAAGTCTCGCGAGACAATAAGAAAAAAGAATTTATAACGGAATTGGAAGTCGGGGACATTGTCCTCCTGGAAACTGGTGACCGGGTGCCCGCTGACATTAGAATCCTGGAATGTCAAGGTGATTTCATATTTCTCACCCTGTGAATTAAATTTTTTTTTGAGTTTTTTTTTAGAAATTTTTTTTTAGTGTTTTTTAGACATTTTTTTTATTAAAACCAAAAAGTTTCAAATAAAAGAATTTAAACTTAAAAATATTAAACGCATTTTTTATTTTTAGACATTTTTTTTTATTAAACCAAAAAGTTTTAAATAAAAGAATTAAAATTTTAAAATATGACACACATTTTTTATTACAAAAATAAAATTTTCGTAAATTAAAATTTATTTTTTAAAGAAAAACAAATTAAATATATTCTTAATGTATTGTCCAAAGTAATTTCTTTATTGCTAGTAATTTAGAAGAAGAAAATATTTTTTTTCTGAAAATAGAATGCAAAAAATAATTTAATTTTGTTTTTTTTTATTATTTTTACTTGTTATTATTTATAATAAATAAAATACTTGTTATTTTTATAATATAAAAATACTTTTTATCATTTATAAATAATAGTTATAATAATAATAATAAAAAAATTTTATTTTATTTCTTTCATTATGTTTACTTGTTATTATTTATAATAAATAAACTACTTGTTATTTTTATAATAAAAAAGATACTTTTTATTATTTACATATAATAGATATAATAATAATAATAATAATAATAATAATAATAATAATAATAATAATAATAATAATAATAATAATAATAATAATAATAATAATAATAATAATAATAATAATAATAATAATAATAATAATAATAATAATAATAATAATAATAATAATAATAATATTATAACAAAAAAATTTTATTTTGTTTCTTTCATTATCTTTACTTATTATTTATAATAAATAAAATTCTTGTTATTTTTTATAATACAAAATACTTATTATTATTTATAATAATACTTATAATAATAATATAATATTGTTATAACTATTATTATATAAATAATAATTTAATTTTTTATTTATTTTTTTTTTTTTTAAGTTTAATTTTTTTTAATTTTATAATTTCTATATTGTAATTATATTATAGTTGTAATAATTTACAACTATAACATAATTACAATATAGAAATTTATCACTAATTATTTATTAATTCTTCCACTATTTATTATTTTATTTATTTATAATTTATTAATAACTTATTCTTCAGATCTAAACAAATAAATATATAAATATTTTATTTATAATTCTCGTTATTTATTATTAATTAATTATTGTAATGAACATTAAATATAAAACGCCCTTTCCCGTTTATTTTTGTTCAAAATTATAATTTATTTAAATTTATTATATTTTATTTAAATAAATAAATAGATATGAAAAAAGTGTAAATAAAATTTATATAAAAAAACAAAAGAATAAAAAAGTCTTTAAACAACTAAAATTTAGTAAATTATTTATTGTTATGCAATTAATTAAATTTAATTTAAGAATTGAGTAAAAATTTTGCAAAAAAAGAAAAATACGAAAATAACAATAAGAATTGCAATTGAATTGTTTTATTATAGGGACGAGTCTATGCAGAAGAGGAGAGAAAAATCTCCCTGCGTTTGGACACAAACAGTGAGTGTTGTAACCTGTCGTTCCTGGGGGCCCAATAGAGGGGGATACATATAAGACCCATTGGGCCCCGAGACGATGTCTCAGTAGTTCTCTAGTCATCAAGTTCTTGCATTACTAAAACTATCAGCTATCAGTTCAATTCGTGTCTTGAGACTTCTTTTTTTTTGTTTGAGAGAGAGAGAGAGAGAGAGATCAAGTAGAAACTGCAATATTAAAATCTCCTCTTCATCGTCACGATGAAGAGAGAAATTATTCTTTGTCTCCTAATTTGTCTCGGTGAGTTCAATAATAATTATTATTATTCCCTTGACCCATCCGCTATAAACTGCGGGCGGGAAAAAAGAAGAAAAAAAATTATTTTTTTCTTCTCTCTCTCCCCCCTCTTTTTGAAGGTTTAACCTTGACAAGAATGCACTATACGCACCAAGGAGGAAAGTCTCAACAACTTTCTCGCTTGTCGAACTTACACCGGCTATCAGAAATTGATTAAAAAAATTATTTTTTTCTCCTTTTTTGTAATTTATATTTTTTTATTCACTTTTTGTTTCAAAATAATAATAATAATTATTTATTTATTTTGTTGTTGTTATTGTTTATTATTTATTTAAATAAACGTATTCGAAGAAACGTTGTCATATTTAATTTATTTCTCTTTTCAACATTTATTTTTTTTATATTAAGAATTAATAATTATTAATAACAATAATAATAATATTATAATACTGTATTACAATTAATAGTAGTAATAATTTAATAATTATTTTCCACTTTTAAATTAATTTATTTCACATTATTTTTGTTTTTGAAATTAATTTTTTTATTAATTTTTTTCTATTATTATTATTATTATTATTATTATTATTATTATTATTATTATTGTTATTGTTATTGTTATTCTTATTTTTTTATTACATTTTCAATTCAGAATTTCATTGTTTAACTTTAAAAAAAAACTTACATCCTTTTAATTATATTTTTAATACTAATTATCGTATTTTTTATTTTAATTTTAGTTTTTTAATGAACATGAGATTTTGTTTGAATTTAATTGTTAATTTATATAATATTTTTTTTTTAAATTTACTGAATTTTAATTGCCCCCCGCACCTCGACAGAGTTTATAATTATTTTTCCCAAGAAACAAATACGTCCGCATTGTTAAAAGCCACACCTGTTAAAAAGAACTAAAATTGTAATTATTTAAAATTAAATACAAATATTTTTTTAAAACTATTTTGAAGTCTTTTTGTTATTTTCTTTATTAAAAAAAAAATTTCCAAACGTAAAGAACAAAACAATTTTTTTTAAACAAACGTGAAAGAAAAATAAACAAACAATTATTTTTTATTTATATTCGTTTTGAATAATAATTTAATAATTAGAGTATTTGTTATAATAACAATTTATATAATGATAATAATTAATAATTAATATATTTATAATTTTAATAATAATAACAATATAATAATAACAACAATATAATAATAACAACAATATAATAATAACAACAATATAATAATAACAACAATATAATAATAATAACAGTATAATAATAATAATAATAATAATAATAATAATAATAATAATAATAATAAATAATTATCATAATTTGTTTATTTCAATATAACTTATTTATTTAATATATAAACAAATCATTATAATAAATATAGTAATTATTATTATAAAGTATCGTTATTGTTATTTAAGTAATAAAAAAATATTAATAATAACAACAATATTTTCATTGTCTATAAAAAAACAATAACAATTGTTTTTAAATCATTAGTTTTCAAATATAAAATTTAAATAAAGAAAAATGTCTAAATAGTTAAACAATTAGTTTTAAAATTCACTTACAAATTAATACTTTTGTTAGCAATTATTATACAAAATTTTAAACAAATATAAATAATTGTTTATATTTTATTCAATTATTAAATAAAAATTTGTTTAAATAACAGTTTTTGTACTTGCGTAAATATTTTTTAAATCTATAGAAACATTTGTTTAAATAAATATTTTTTTATTTGTTAATAAATATTTGTGTAAATAAATATTTTCTATTTTTAAGAAAATATTTGTTTAAATAAATGTTTTCTTTTTTATTTAAAGAAATTTATTTATGTTTATATAAATCTGTGTTTATATTTAAATAAAAATTTATGTTAAAATAAATGCTCTTTACATGAAAATACTTTTTTTATTTAAGTAAATATTTGTTTAAACAAATGTTTTCTGTTTTATTTTAATAAATTTATTTATGTTTAAATAAATCTTTCTTTATGTTTAAATAAAAATTTATGTTGAAATAAATGCTTTTTAGATGTAAGTACTTTTTTTATTTAAGTAAATATTTGTTTAAACAAATGTTTTCTGTTTTATTTTAATAAATTTATTTATGTTTAAATAAATCTTTCTTTATGTTTAAATAAAAATTAATGTTGAAATAAATGCTTTTTAGACGTAAATACTTTTTTTATTTAAGTAAATATTTGTTTAAATAAATGTTTTCTGTTTTGTTTCAATAAATTTATTTATGTTTAAATAAATCTTTCTTTATGTTTAAATAAAAATTTATGTTAAAATAAATGCTTTTTAGATGCAATTACTTTTTTATATTTAAATAAATAATTTTCTGTTTAAATAAATATTCGTTTACATTTAAACAAACCTTTTTTACACGATAATAAATATTTATGTATAAATAAATGTTTTTTATATTCAATAAATAATTTTCTGTTTAAATAAATATTCGTTTACATTTAAACAAACCTTTTATTATACGTCAATAAATATTTATGTTTAAATAAATGTCTTTTATATTCAAACAAAATAATTATCTGTCTAAATAAATATTATTTAATATTTAAACAAAAAGAATTCAAAAAATGTTATTTATTTAAACAAAAAACTTTCCAATTTATTTATAAATTTAAATAAAAACTATTCATTTTTGGTTAAATGTTTTTTTACCTTTGTTAAATATTATTTTGAAGGCATTGCGAGTGCATTGACGAGGAAACAACAATCTGCGGAACAAAATCGTCGAAGAGTGTCTACGCAAGTTTATAAAAAACCAGAACCCGTTCGCGATGAGGAGGATGATAATAATGACGATGAACTTACGGACGAATGTCCCGAGCCAAATGGCTTTTTTCCAGACGCCGAACAATGTGACAAATATTACGATTGTCGCGATGGAAAATACACTGAGAAACTATGTCCCGATGGTTTAGTATTCAATGATTTTAGTCCCCAGCAGGAGAAATGTGACTTGCCATTTGGAATTGATTGCTCGCAGCGGCCAAAACTTCGTGAGTAACATAAATACTAAAATTAAAAGTGTGAATAAAAAAAAAATTTCAGTTAATAAAAAATAATTTTTTTAGTTTTACTTTTCAGTAAATAAAAAATAATTTTTTAGTTTTACTTTTTAGTAAATAAAAAACTAGGGAACAAAATACAAAAAAAAGAAAAAGAAGAAAAAATAAATTAAGTTAATAAATAAAGAAAATAAAAATTAAATTAAGTAAATAAATAAAGAAAATAAAAAATAAATGAAGTAAACAAATAAAGAAAATAAAAAATAAATGAAGTAAACAAATAAAGAAAATAAAAAATAAATTAAGTAAACAAATAATGAAAATAAAAAAATAAACAAAGAAAATATATAAAGAAAATAAGAAAATAAAATAAATAACATAATAAATAAGTAAACAAAATTACAAAATAAAAAAATGAAAAGAACAAATAAAATAAATTAAGAAATTAAATAATTACAGTAAAAAATGTAAATAAAAGAGTGAAATTAAAAAAGTGAATAGAGACGTCGAAAATGGCCGCGGTGCGTAAGGCGCTGCGTCGACAAGGTTGAGCTACCGACGCCACCGTAACCGGGGTTCGAATCCCACTCTACGTCAGATTTTTTAATAAAATACATAAAGTAAATAAATTAAATAAATAAATGAAATAAACAAAATAACATAAATAAATAAAATAACAAACAGAATAAATAAATAAAATATATAAATGAAATAAACAAAAAAGAATATAAATAAATGAAATAAACAAAATAAAATAAATAAATAAAATAATTAATAAAATGACGAATAAAGTAAATATAGTAAGAAAATACAAATAAACAAAAAATAGAGTAAACAGAACAAAATAAATAAAAATAAAATATCTGAAAAATGTATTTAGGTAAAAATGCCAATTACCTTTGTTAGAAAATTTTTTTCTCCTTCATTTCTTCATTTTTTTTTCTTTTTAACAGAAACACCACATCCAAGTCTCCACTGTCCTCGAATGCACGGCTACTTTGCCCACGAGGACGTCAGGAATTGCGACACATTTTATTATTGCGTTGAGGGTAAATTTAATATGATCACGTGTCCCGCCGGCTTGGTGTTCTCGGAGAAAACTGGAATTTGCAATTGGCCGGATGAGGCGCAAAAAAAAGGTTGCGGCTCACGTGAACTTTTCAATTTCACATGTCCAAAAGTTGATGAATCTGTGGCAGCGACACATCCACGTTATCCCGACACTGAGGACTGTCAATATTTTTATGTTTGCGTCAATGGCGAAATACCACGACGCAGTGGCTGTAAACTTGGACAGGCTTTTGATGAGACAACAGGGAAATGTGATTGGGCGAGAAAAATTCCCGAATGGTTTGTATTAAATATTTAGAGAGAGAGAGAGAGGGAGAGAAAAATGTTTTTCTTTTTTCCCCAACAGTAGAAGATTTTGTTTTTATAGAAAAATTTTATTTCAATTGAAAAGAGGTTTTAATTCTTTCAAAAAAAAAAAAAAAAAATGATTTCTTGGAAAGAAAATTTAATTTCTTTCA
This sequence comes from Leptopilina drosophilae, assembly GCA_032873175.1. NCBI lineage: Eukaryota > Metazoa > Arthropoda > Insecta > Hymenoptera > Figitidae > Leptopilina > Leptopilina drosophilae. Next base: position 23,665,663 of record CM065487.1, read on the forward strand.
AAGAATTTTATTTTTTTTAAAGAAAATTTTATTCCATTAAAAGAAAATTTTATTCCAAGAAAAGAAAATTGTATTTTCCTAAAAAGAAACCATTTTTATTTTTATTTCTTACAAAAAAAATTATTTCTTTTAGAAAAAACTTTATTTTTCGAAAAAATAATTTTATTTAAATATACTATACAACAAAAATTATTTTGAAATTTTTTTCTAACAAAAATTTTTTCTTTAAAAGAAAATTGCATTTCTCTAAAAAAAAGGAATTTCTCTAAAAAAAATTTATTTCTCTAAAGAAAAATATTATTTCTGAAAACAATTTTTACTTCTTCAAAAAAAGAATTATTTCTTCAAAGGAAACTTTATTTCTCTAAAAAATCAATTTTATTGTTCTAACCAAAATTCTTTCTTTAAAAGAAAATTGTATTTTTCTAAAAAAAATTTAATTTCTTTAAAGAAAAATATCATTTCTTAAAAAAAAACAATTTTTACTTCTTGAATAAAAAATTGTTTCTTTAAAAGAAACTTTATTTCTCTAAAAAAAACAATTTTATTTTTCTAACCAAAATTTTTTCATTGGAAGAAAATTGTATTTTTCTAAAAAAATTTTATTTCTTTAAAGAAAAATAGCATTTAAAAAAAACAATTTTTACTTCTTAAATAAAAAATTGTTTCTTTAAAAGAAATTTTATTTCTCTTAGAAACAATTTTATTTTTCTAACCATATTTTATTTTTCTAACCAAAATTTTTTCTTTAAAAGAAAATTGTATTTCTCTAAAAAAATATTATTTCTCTAAAAAAACAATTTTTTTTCTCTGAAAAAAATATTATTTCTCAAAAGAATTATTTTTTTTAATTTATGATTATTTCGATAAAAGGAAATCATTGTTTTCAATTTAAATTTTAGAAGAAAATTTGTTTCTAAATGAATTTTTTTTCTCCAAAATTATTTTAATAGTTCGTTTTAAAAAATTTGTTATTTAATTTAAAGTTAAAAGTAAGAATACTTTTTTTTCTTAAAAATGATTAAACTAATTTATTTAAAACCATAAAATTTTTTTGGAATTGAAGTTTCATTTACTGTAAGAAAATTTTTTTCTTCAAAATTGTTTACAAAAAGAAGAAAAAAATATTAAATAAATTTTTTGGTTTGAAATAACGTATAAACATTTGTCAAGAAATAATTTTCAATTCAAACAATTTGTTTTCATGTTGACAGTTAAATTATCAAAATTGTCAATGGAAAAACCGACAAAAAATAATATTTATCACAATAACGTATTAAAAATTTTTATAATAATTTTAATATTATAATTTGAATTATTAATAATAATGTAATTAATATTGATATTTACATAAATATTTAAATTAATATTAATATTGATATTAATACCAATTTTAATTTTAAACTTTGGTTTTATTTTTTAATTATTTTTATAGTTTTTGAAAACTTAATTTTCAAGTTTTAATTTTCAATAAATATTCTAAATATTTAAATTAATATTAATATTAATACCAATTTTAATTTTTAACTTTGGTTTTAATTTTTAGTTTTAACTTTCAATTTTCAATTTTAATTTTCAATCTAAAAAAATTTAATCGGTTTGCAAAAATATTTTATTACAAAGAAAAATTCTGTTATTGCAGCAAAGACTGGTACAAAGGACAATTGACTGATGAACAATTGGATGCATTGGAAAATCCGAAACCAAAACCAAAGCCCACTGGTGGTCCCAGCAGAAGAAGAGGGGGAAAACCTTCGGCCTCTTAGAAATTTAGTTCATAATTCTGTACTATTTTTAAGACAACAATTTTTGTATTTGTAATAAAAAAAATCATTCTACAAAATTTTTTACTTTTTCAAAAAAAAAAAAATTGAAACCTCTCTTCGAATCAATTTTTTCTCCATCTCGAAAAATAATTTAACGAAATTTATTAAATTTTATTTTGAAATCAGAATGATTCTGGTTTTCTTTAATGTAAATAAATTTATTTATTTCTTTTAGGTAAATAAATTTATTTATTCATTTTAAGTAAATAAATTTATTTAGTTCTTTTATGTAAATAAATTTATTTATTTTTTTATGTAAATAAATTTATTTATTTCTTTTGTAAATACAAATAAATTTACAATTTGGAAAAGATTTTTTGCTAAATAATGAAAAATATTACATTTTTATATAATTAATTTTTTTTTTATAAAACTTATTTTTTCTTTAACAAATTATTATTAATTTGAAAAACTAAAAACCTATTTACTAACTTAAATAAATTTATTTATTTTATTATTCATTATTATTATTAATTATTATTATAATAATTATAATAATTATTATTATTATTATTATAATTATTATTATAATTATTATTATTATATTTTAATAATAATATATTATATTATTATTATTATTATAATTATTATTATTATTATTATTATAATAATTATTATTATTATTCATTATTTTTTCTTGAACCACACGAGAATAATTTTAACTCCTGTTGTTTTTTTTTCTTTTAATGACTATACTTTTTTTCTCTACTTCGAAAGTTTCTGGAAAGTTCAAAATTTGTTCCAATTTAAAAATTTCACAACTAATTAAAAATGAATTTTAATTAATAAATTGATTAAAAATTAATTTTAATTAATAAATTGATTAAAAATTAATTTTAATTAATAAATTGATTAAAAATTAATTTTAATTAATAAATTGATTAAAAATTAATTTAAAAGAATAAATTGTTAATTATTAATTTCAATTTATCAAAATCGAGAAATTTGGAAACTTTTGTTCAAATTTTAGAAAAAAATAGCAAAGTTCTTTTTTGTTTTGTACAATAATTGTCGATTTTGCGTGTGAATAAAATTATTTATCAAAGTTTTTTTTAAATTACAATTTTTTTAATTTCTTATTAATTTAAAAATAGTGCAATCTTGTTGAAAGAAAACTTGTTCGAATTATGTTAAGTATATTGGATAATTTGAAGATCCGATTTGATTAGTTATTTAAAACGAAATTTCCCTTCGCTTTCACCTTCCGATGAATAACTGAATAACAATAATTATTTTATGTAAAAGAAAATCTTTTTATGTCGGTTACTTAATATTTTTTCTAGATTAAATTAGAAAAAAAGAAACTTTTTTAAATTTAGACTATTTTACTGTGTGTGTATTACATATTTCACAGTTTGTTTTATTACTATATTATTCTAAGTTAATATTCAAATAAAATTTGTTTCAGAGAGAGAAAAAAAAAGTTATAAAAACTTAAATTAAATGTGTTTTCGACTCAAAATAAATTTAAATAAATCAAAATTTCAATTTAATTATATAAGTTTGTTAAATATGTATCATTTATCTGTGTCAAAAAATTGAACAAAATTTTTTTTTAATGTTAACGTAACAAATTTTTTAAATAAAATAAAAATAAATATAGAAAATATAAAGAATTAAAATAAAAATATGTATTTTATTTAATATACATTCGAATTATTTTTTTTGTATTTTTAATTCATTTTTTTTTATTTTTTTAACTAAAAAAAGTTTAATCTTTTTGAATCGAATTTACAACTTTTCACGAAAGTGAAATAATTAAACAACAATTAAAACAAAATTAAAGAATAAAAAATATATTACTTTTTCTTTATTCTATTTTGTATTTTTTATTCTGCGACTAATAAATTTATTTATTTATTTAAATTAATAAATAATATGTAAATAAATAGTAGTAAATAAATCATGAATAACATTATCATATTATGAAATTAAATAAATAAAATGAATAAAATAAATAAATAATATTAAAAAATTTCTACTAATAAATTTATTTATTTATTTAAATTAATAAAGAATATATATAAATAAATAGTAATAATTAAATCATGAATAAAATTGTCACATTATGAAATTAAACAAATAAAATGAATAAAATAAATAAAATAATTTTTCTTTTTAAGTACTTTCTTGCAAAGAAAGAAAAGAGAAAGGAAGTCCCGTGTTGCACGTCTCTCGTGGTGGGAAAAAAATAATAAAGATGATTTTATAAAAAGATTTTTAATTTTAGTTATTTTTTATTTAAAAAAAACAAAAATTAAAAACCAAGCGCAGTGAAAAAATAATTCTCCATCTTACTAAAAAGTATTTTACAATATTTTCCACAACTTTTGGTAATTGTACATTATTTTTGTTTTATAAAAATTTCACTTAAAAAAACCATTGGGTGGGAATTTTTTTTTTCCAATTCGAATATAAAACCACTGTGCGATCCTTTAATCAAAGGAAAGCGAAAGTGGGGAAAAATATTAAATGAAAGAGGGGATAAGCAAGGTATACCCGATGGACGTTCGTTGTAACTCCAGTTCATCGAGAAAAGACGCCATTTAAAAGAGTCATCAAAAAATTATTTTCAATTCATTTTTTTTCACAGTCAGAAAGAGCAAATATTTTTCAATTCATTTTCCAAGGCTCATTGAGCCAAAAAAAAAATTTTTCTTTTAGAGGAGTACAATTAGAAAAAAATAGGCAATTTAAAAAAATAAACAAAAATGTTTAAAGTGATTTTTGTAACTTTATTAGCCATTGCCATCGCACGTAAGTATTTGGAATTTTTTTTTCGAATTTTTTTCTATTATAAGGAAAATTTAATTTCTCCCTTGTTATTTTCTCTTGTTCTTTTTATGCAAAAGTTTTTTATTTTTTCAATTTAAAAATATTTTGCTTTTTACTTGAAAATTAAAAATGTTTTAAGTTTTTAATTATCACAATTCTTAATTATCCCAATTTTCTTTTACTAAACGAGTCGTAAAAAAATTATTTTTTCAATTTAAAAATATTTTACTTTTTACTTGAAAATTGAAAATATTTTTACTTTTTAATTATCGCAATTTTATTTTATTAAATGAGTTATAAATAAATTATTTTTTCAATTTAAATTAAAAATATTTTATTTTTACTTCAATATTAAGAATTTTTTTTAATTATCACAATTTTCTTTTACTGAACGAGTCGTAAATTAATTATTTTTTCAATTTATTTAAATTAAAAATATTTTACTTTTACTTGAATATTAGAAAAATATATTTTTTAATTATCACAATTTTCTTTTACTAAACGAGTCGTAAATTAATTATTCCTTTAATTTCAAAATATTTTTCTATTTACTTGAAAATTGAAAATATTTTTACTTTTTAATTATCGCAATTTTATTTTATTAAACAAGTCGTAAATTAATTATTTATTTAATTTAAATTAATAATATTTTATTTTCACTTGAAAATTATAAATAGTTTTACTTCTTAATTATCAAAAGTTTATTTTGCTAAACGAGTCGTAATTTAATTATTTTTTCAACTTTAATTACAAACATTTTACTTTTACTTGAATATTAAAAATATTTTTTTTAATTATCACAATTTTCTTTTATTAAACGAGTCGTAAATTAATTATTTTTTTAATTTCAAAATATTTTTCTACTTACTTGAAAATTAAAAATAGTTTTACTTGCTAATTATCACAATTTTCGTTTACTAAGCGAGTCGTAAATTAATTATTTTTTTAATTTCAAAATACTTTGTTTTTTACATAAAAATGAAAAAAAAATTTATTTTCTAATTTTTATAAATACAATTTTATTTTTTAAACTATTGTCACATATTAATAATTATTGACAAATTATTTCTCTTTAATTTTATTTAAAAATTAAAAAAATATTTATTTTATACTTTAGTGCTGATATTTTAATGATTTTATATTATTATTACTATTATTATTATTATTATTATTATTATTATTATTATTATTATTATTATTATTATTATTATTATTATTATTATTAAATACCAACGAGTGATGAATTCAAATCGAAATTATTATTATAATATTATTTTTTTAATTTTTATTAACAATAACTAAATATTCATAAATTAATTTAAAAAAAATATTATTTCTACCATTTATTATTACTAATATTTAATTTTTTCACTTTTCTGTATAAAAAAAATAAAATAAATTTGTAAATAAAAATAATGTGAATGGAAGAATAAATTGGCAAATAAACAATAAGTTTATAAAAAAAATTTGTCTTCTTAAATTTAATATTTAAAATGTAAACAAATTAAACAAATTAAAATAAATTAATAAAAATAAAAAGCAAAAAAAAGAGAGATTAAAAGATCTCTGTTTTTAAAAACAAATTAAACAAATTAAATAATTACTTTTAAACAAAGTATTTTGAAAAATATTAAAAATTTTCTTCAAAGAAGAATGAAATAAAAATTTTAGATTTTGTGAAAAATAAGTAGATTTGTCTGTTATGGTCAGACGTACTTTATAATGTAAATATCAAAGTATACGACAAGAGAGCGTTTAGTTTTTATAATTAAATTCAGTAATAAAATTGAAAACAATTTAATAAAACTTATACAAAAAAAATTTTTTTTAATTTGTTTAATATAAATAAAATTATTTTAAATAGTGGAAGGGAAAATATTCACAAAAGGTCAAAAAATATTTGTAATAAATAATAATAATAGAATTATAACAGAATATTATTGAAAAAAATAATAATAAAATTAAAACAAAATAATAATAAAGAAAAAAATATTTGTATCATATGGTAGTAAATATTAAATAAGTGTAAAAAGTAAAAAGTTAATTTATTAAGTTATTTATTAAATAAATAATTACTTCATATGTAAATAAATTAATAAAAATTATTATTACTATTATTGTGAATACACTGAAAAAATTATTTGATTCAAGTAAGCAATCGTTATTAATATTTATTTATTTGTTATAAATAAATATTTTCTTGAATTTAATAATTTTTATTTGAATCAATTAAATAATATTTGCTTTAAATAATGAAATATTTGATTCAAGTAAATATTTATTTGATAATTAATTAATTAATATTATTATTTTTTTCTTATTATTTTTATAATTATTATTATAATTATTATTATTATTATTATTTTATTATTATTTTATTATTATTATTTAAATTGTTGTAATCGCGCTTTAATTAAAATTATAATATTAATATTATAAAAAAGAGAATAATAATAAAACATAAATTACGCAAAAAAGTAGAAAAGAACTGTTACATATATTCTGACCACTCTCCATATTAAAAAAAAATTAAATCTCTAATAAAATAACCTGGATAGATTTGAAACTCGAAATCCAGGAAGTCTCGGACGTGAAATAAGATAGACACTTGTCCTTTTTTCTTAATCTCTTTTTTTTCTTTTCTTTTCATTTTTTCTTTTCTTTTTTTTTTTCTTTCGTTGAAACATGTATGTTCAGACCCAGAGAAAGTTAATTTTACTGGCATCAAGTCTGACTTGGAATTTCGAGTTCAATGATCTTTCCCTTTCTTTTTCACCTTTTTTTTTACAAATGAATTGATTTTTTTATTTTGAATCTCATTATCGGGGAAGAAAATAACAAAGACAAAAAAAAAGTTCAAAGAAAACCAAATGAAAGGAAAAAAAAGAATGAGAAAAAGAAATAGAAAACAAAGAAACAAAAAAAAAATTCGAAATCATGAAAATTAGAAATTTTTTGATTTATTATTCCCAAGTTGAAAGAAAGACGTTAACTTTCTAAATCGTAAATGTCAGAACTATTTCTGTCGCTTTCTTATATAAGAATTGTACTTTATATATCGTCCTTACGCGAGACCAGATGACATTTTCTAATCATATATTTGAGAATGGAAAAAAAAGGGGGAAAAAATTTTTTTTTTTTTAACATTGCGAACTTGTTTTGATAAGAGATTCATTTTCCTGTTACAGTTTGCGGAAAATAAAAAGAAAATAGAACTGAATTTTAAATTTTTTTCTTCTTTTCCAGAGGGTGCTTTCAATTGTCCAAAGGACGATGGTCAATTTGAGGATTCGAGGCAATGTGATAAATACTATGAATGTACTGATGGTGTGGCTAAGGAAAAATATTGTCCCGATGGTCTTGTATTCGATCCGTTGAATAGAAAAATTAACAAATGTGATCACGTTTTCAATGTCGACTGTGGCGATCGTCTTGAGCTACGTAAGAAGAATTTTCAATCGATTTATTTCTTGTTTTTTCATAAAAAAAAATTAAAATCGAAAAGTTCATGTTTTTTTTCGAAAAAAAAAATTTCCATTAAAATTCGGACATTTTTCGGACATAAATTCAGAAACAAAACAATTACAGAAAGAAAAAAAATTTTACCGAAAAAAAAGATTTTTCAATAACAATTTCATTTTTCTACTTGAAAAAAGAATTCTCGATTCAAATTCGGACACTTTTCGGACATAATTTCGGACACAGAACAATTGTCCTTCGCAAAAGAAAGAATTTTCAATTAAACATTAAATTTTTTTTCGAAAAAAGAAATTTCCACCAAAATTTGGACATTATTGTGGACACAAAACAAATAGAGAATAAGAAATTTTTTTTTCTCTAGAAAATAGAATTTTTAATCAATTATATTTCAATTTTTTCTATAAATTAATTCTTAACTAAAATTCAGCCATTTTTCGGACATAAATTCAGAAGCAAAACAATTAGAGATAAAAGAATTTTTTGTCGGAAGAAAAAAGAATTTTCAATAAATTTCATTTCAATTTTTTTCTTACAAAAAGCATTTTTAATCATTAATTCATTTCAATCTTTTTCTTGAAAAAATAATTCTTAATTAAAATTCGGAGATTTTTCGGACACAAATTCATAAACAAAACTATTTGAGAAAAAAGAAATTCTTGATTAAAATACGGACATTTTACGGACACAAATTCGGAAACAACGATTTTCTTTCTAAAAAAAAGAATTTTCAATCAAACATTAAATTTATTTACGAAAAAAAAATTCTCTATTAAAATTCGGACATTTTTCGGACTTTTTTCGGACATAAATTCAGAAGCAAAAAAATTTAACAAAAAAAGAGAATTTTTGTTCACAACAAAAAAGAATTTTTAATCAATTACATTTCAATTTTTTTCTTGAAAAAAGAATTCTTAATTAAAATTCGGACATTTTTCGGACAAAAGTACAAATACAAAAAAATTTGCCAAAAAAAAATTTCTTTCGAAAAAAAGAAGAAAAAAATGAACTAAAAAATTACGAAAATTATTTAATAACAATAGTTAAGCAATGGTAAAAAATTAAATTACAACAAAAAAAATTTCAGAACCACCGCAACCAACGAAAAATTGTCAGAGACGAAATGGATTTTTCGCTCATCCCAATCCAGCAGTTTGTAACGTTTTCTACAATTGTATCGATGGAGAGTCAATTTCGATAACCTGCACAACTGGACTTCACTTTGATGAATACAGTGGAACCTGTGTTTGGCCCGACAGTGCAGGACGCGAGGTAATTTTCCTTTTGAAAAATAATTTCACACCAAAAATTAATTTAAAAAAAATAATTATTACTCAAAAGATGTAAATTAAGAAAAAAGTGAATGAAAAAATTTTCATATGTAAAAACGATTATAATATGCAAAAATTTTCTTTCTATTCAAGCCTCAGTTAAAGAGGTTTTACTGTAATTGCAAATTGCAGAAAAAATATAAAGTCGTCATTTTTACTCTTAACAAAACAAAGGTTAAAAAATTTTCTTCAAATTTCTTGGTCACATTTTTTACTGTATTTTTTACTGTATTTTACTGTATTTTTACTGTATTGCAAGTAAATTTTTACAATGCCCCCAAGGCAAAATTTATTAACTATTGATAAAATTTATTTCGGAAATAGTATAAATTAGCAACGAAACAGTAAAAATTCATCCGGAAATTGTAAAATTTTATGTTCAAAAGTAAAATTTAATCCGCATAGTAAAATTTTATGTTCAAAAGTAAAATTTAATCCGCATAGTAAAATTTATTATTTTGGAAAATTACTATTCAAAAATAGTAAAATTTACTCCTAAACAGTTCAAATTGAACAGGAAATAGTAAAATTTACTCCTGAATAGTAAAATTAACTCCGGAATAGTTGAAAACATCCGCAAATAGTGAAATTCAGTTCTAAATAGTAAAATTTATTCGAAAATAGTAAAATTTACTCCAGAATAGTAAAAATTATTCCAGAATAGTAAAAATTACTCCAGAATAGTAAAAATTAATCCGCAAATAGTACAATTCAGTTATAATAGTAAAATTTATTGATAATAGTACAACTTACTCCTGAACAAAAAAATTTACTTCAGAATAGTAAAATTTACATCAGAAATTATAAAATTTACTTTTGAATAGTAAAATTCAATTCTAAGTAGAAAAAATTAATTCGTAACTTAGAAAATTTACTTCCTTAAACAGTAAAACTTCATTTTGAATTAGTAAAATTAATTCCGGAATAGTAAAATTTACTCCTGAGTAATAAAATTTACTCCAGAATAGTAAAATTCAGTTTTAAATAGTAAAATTTTCTCCTAAGTAATACAATTTACTGCAGAATAGTAAAATTGACTCCTAAGAAAACAAAATTTACTTTTGAATAGTAAAATTAACTCCGGAATAGTAAAATTCAGTACTAAATAGAAAAAATTAATCCGTAAATTATAAAATTTACTTTTTTAAATAGTAAAACTTTATCCGATAGTAAAATTACCTCTGGAATAGTAAAAATTAATTCGCAAACAGTAGAATTCAGTTTTAAATGGTAAAATTAATTGAAAATAATAGAATTCTTTGAAAATAGTAAAACTTACTCCTGATTAAGAATATTTACTCTAGAATAGTAAAATTTACTCTGGAAACTATTTAATTTACTTTTGAATAGTAAAATTAACTCCGGAATGGTAAAAAAAAATAATCCGCAAAGAGTAAAATTAATTTCGAAACAGTAAAATTTACTCGAGAATAGTAAAATTTATTATTTCGGAAAATTACTTTATGGAAATAGTAAAATTTACTTCCGAACAGTAAAAATTGAATCGGAAATAGTGAAATTTACTTTTAAATAGTAGAATTAATCAAGAATGGTAAAAATTAATGCTGAAAATGGTAATATTTATTCTTGGATAGTACAATTAAAGTAAAATTTAGTTCTAAGAAGTAAAATTTACTCGAGAAAAGTAAAATGTATTATTATCGAAAATTACTATCTGGTAAAATTATAAATTTGATGAATAGTTAAATTCACTCCTAAACAGTAAAAATTAAACCGTAAATAGTAAAATTTACTCCTAAACAGTAAAAATTGAACCGGAGATAGTAAAATTTACTCCTGAAGAGTTACATTTACTCCAGAATAGTAAATATTCTGAAAATTAGAAAAATTCCTTCTGGATTATAAAATTTACTTTGGAATAGTAAAATTTATCACTAAAAAAATATTACTATTTGAAAATAGTAAAATTTACTTCCGATCAATAAAAATTGAACTGAAAATAGTAAAAAGCAATAAGAAAACAGTGAAATTTACTTCTGAGTTAGAAATTTTTTTACTATGAATAGTAAAAATGAACGTGAAAATTAATAATGAAAAAAAAATAATAATGAATAAAATGAATAGTTATGAATAAAAAAAATTAAGTAAAAGATAAATTGATTAAAAATTTAAAAAAAATTAATAATAAATAATAATTAATAATAAATAATAATTAATAATAATTAATAATTAATTAATAATTAATAATAAATTAATAATTTTATAATTTTAGGGTTGTGGCGCTGTGGACAAGAAACTCGACGACGGTTTCGAATGTCCAAAAGAGAGTCCCCTCGATACCAGGGGAATGGCAGTCGATCATCCTAAATTTGCTCATCCTGACGACTGTCAAAAATTCTACGTTTGTCTAAATGGCGTCACACCACGCGAACAAGGTTGTAGCGATGGAACTGTTTATAATGAAGAAATCCAAAGATGCGATGCACCAGAAAATGTACCCGGATGGTGAGTTTATTTTTCAATTCCCCCCTCCCCTTTTTTTTAGACTCCAATCAATTAGTTACTCAATTTTTGAATCAATAAAATTAAAATGAAAAACTAAAATTTAGTAAAATAAATAAATTTTTTTTTAAAAATTTATTAAACAAAATTTTAAACTTATTTTTCAATTTATTTAATTATTTAATTTAAATAAAAAAAATATTTCGATAATTCGGTAGAAAATTATTCTCTCCATAGAATTATGTTTCTTAAAAGAATAATAATTTTTCAACTCAATTTTTGCATTGAAAAAAAATTAAAAAGTAAATTTAAAATAAAAATTTGAATTTAATTAAATTAAATTTAAATTGAATGTTAATTAAATTTTAATTAAATTTTAAGTAAATTTTAATTAAATTTTAATTAAATTTTAATTAAATTTTAATTAAATTTTAATTAAATTTTAATTAAATTTTAATTAAATTTAAATTCAATTTTAATTAAATTTTAATTAAATTTTAATTAAATTTTAAATTTACTATTTTAATTAAAATAATTAAAAATCTATTATAAAATACAAAAATTTCTTTGTTGGCAAACTTTTTTTTTTCTAAATGAGAAAAACAATAAATTTTTTTTTCAGTGAGGACTGGTATAAAGACGTTGGCAAAAAACCTTGAGGACATTGTCATGAGTGAACTGTCCCGCATCGGGATATATCTCCTCGTACTTTTATTATTTTTTTATTTTTTTATTATTATAATTATAATTAGTATTATTTTACTATTAGTATTATATTATTATTACTATTATTATAAATTAATGTTATTACTGTCTAGCTTAATTGTAAAAACGAATTTGGATTTGTATATTTTTTTCTAAATAAATTACTTTTATAATTTTATATTTTCGTTACAATAAATGACAAAGTGAAACATGAAAAAAAATTTCAGTGGTACAATATTTATTTATAGGCAAACTATTCATTTATATTTATTGGCAGAATACTTTTCTATATTTATACGAGTAAAATATTTATTTATAAGTATAAATAAATATTTTTATTGCTTTAAATAGGAAAAATATTTTTAATGTTTTAAATAAGAAAAATATTTGTATTCTTTTAAATAAGAAAAATATTTTTATTCTTTTAAATAAGAAAAATATTTTTATTCTTTTAAATAAGAAAAATATTTTTATTGTTTTAAATAACCAAAATATTTTTATTATTTTAAATAACCAAAATATTCCATTTACAATAAAAATAAAAAAAATGTATAAATTGAAAAATTAATTTGACAAAAACTCTCCAGATAATTTTTTGTAAAAATGAAACTAATTTTAAGGAGGAAGAAAAAATTTACAGTTACATTTAAAAAAAAAATTGTGTGGTTTAAATTTTTTCAATAAGTTTTGCTACGTTTCTAAAAGTTTCTAAAAGGTTTTTTTTTCTCTCTTTTTTTTCTTTATTTTCTTTCTTTTTTTAAAGACATTTGAAATAAAGACTCATTTCTTGGAGACCTTGGCTTGGCTTTTCCTCTATATACCAAAGCAGTGAAGCAAATCACTAATGACTTTCTCTTGTGACTTTGTGTTAATCTTATTAAATGATTTCCTTCGCTTTTCTTTTCGATTTAACTGACTTTCTTACACTCAATGATCTTGTCGAGAGCCGCGCACGATAAATTAAAATCGGTTCTGCTTTCTTATTTTTTTTTAATTTCCCGACAATTCAAGGTCTCGAAAAAATAATTTATTTATCAATTTATTTATTTATCAATTTATTTATTTATCAATTTATTTATTTATTAATTTATTTAACAATTAATTTATTTATCAATTTATTTTTTATTAATTTATTTATCAATTAATTTATTTATTTATTCAATTAATCATTCGATTAAAGAAAAAAAATTGTTCATACCATAAAAAAAAGATTTTTTAATAACAATTTGAATATTTACTTGAAAAAAGAATTTCGATTCAAATTCGGACATTTTTCAGACATGACAAAAAAGATAATAATTTGAGATAAGAGAAATTTTATTCACAAGAATAAAGAATTTTTAATTAATTACATTTCAATTTTTTATTGACAAAATAATTCTTAATTCCAATTCGGACACTTTTCGGACATAAATTCGGACACAAAAATTTCTTCTTCAAAAGATAGAATTTTCAATCAAGCATTAAATTTTTTTCCGAAAATAGATTTTCTAATCAATTATATTTCATTTTTTTTTTGTTTTTTTGAAAAAAGAATTCTTAATTAAAATTTGGACATTTTTCGGACATAAATTCAGAAGCAAAACAATTAGAGATAAGAGAACTTTTTTCCACAAGAAAAAAGAATTTTCAATTAATTACCTTTCAATTTTTTTTTTGAAAAAAGAATTCTTGATGAATTTTATTCATCAATTTATTTATTTATTTATTCATCAATTTATTTATAAACAGAAAATTTTTCTCGACTGCAATAAATATCTGAGAGGGAAAAAAAATACTAAAAGAAAAACAAATGTATTTTGATCTATTTTTAATATTTAATGAAGCATTTTATTATTATTTTTATCATGTTTAATATTTTTTGTGAGTTTTGATATCAATTTTTTAATAAGAAAGCAAAAAAGACTGAAAGAGACGTAAATTTTACTATTTATGAAATAAAATCTCAACGGACTGACAAATTTTGTGGCAACTATTTAAGAATAGAAAATTTTACTAATTTCACACTAAAACGTATAATGAAAATATAGTAAAATTTAATTTTTATTTATTTATTTAAATCAGAGATTTTATAATTATTAAAAAAAAATTTTTTCAGTTAATTACTGAACTTTTTTTTAGATTCAAAGTTCAATTACATAAAAAATAAAATAATTTTGACGAAATAAAAATTTATATCTCTCATCTAGAAACCATTTTAGAATATTTTTGATTAATTTTTAATTTTTTTGTACTGAATTTAACGGAAGTTAACATTATGGTTATTGGTAATTGTTATTAATTACTTCGAAGAATTATCTTAATTATTAATTAATAATTATTTTCTCTATAATTATTGCTCAATAGAAATTTAAGCAGTTATTACTTAATTTACGAGTAAAAATTTAATATCTATCATTAATTATCTAAGAAAATCTATGAAAACTTGAATAATTACTAATTGATTTATTATTATGATTACTCATAAAAAACTAATTATGATTTTAAATTAACTGCGGAAACAATTTTCATATTTTTCAACAGTTTCGCAGAAAAAATGTATTTCAATTTTTATTCATTAATAAATTTTTATTTTATTAAATTTTAATTTATTAACAATTACTTAAAAAAATATAACAATTACTAATTACTAATTAATAATTAATCAGCGGAAAATATTTACTCTTTAATTAGCTATTTGGAGACAATTTTAATTTATTGATAATTATTCAAAAAAATTATAATTAATAATTATTAATTAGTTATCAAAGAAGTATTTTTTAATTAACTGGGGGATAAAGTTATATTTATTAATAATTATTTAGAAGGATATAACACTTACGAATTGATAATTATTTATTACTAATTATTTATAGCTAATTAATAATTAGTAAATAATAATTATTAATTAATAATTAGTCATCAAAAAAGTATTTATTTTATTAGCTGGGAAAAAATAATATTTATTGATAATTACCCTGAAGAAATATAACAATTACTACTAGATAATTATATTTTATTTATAGCTAATTAATAATTACTAAATAATAGTTACTAAATAATAATTAGTTATCAAAAAAGTATTTATTTTAATTAACTGGGTAATAAATATTGTTTACTAATAATTACCGAGGAGAAATATAACAATTACTAAAAAAAATAATCTATCATAAATTAATAATTACTAATTAATAGTTATTGATTGGTCAACAAAAAAGTATTTATTTAATTAAGTGGGGAAAAAATTTTTAATTATTAATAATTTCCCAGAAAGAATATAACAATTACTACTTGATATTCACTTATTACAAATTAAGAATTACTAATTAGTAATTATTAATAAGTCATCAAAAAAGGATTTATTTAATTAACTGGGGGAAAAATTTATATTTATTCATAATTACCCCAGAAGTATCTAGAATATTTACCCACAATTACTAATTAATAATTATTTACTTTTTAGTTATTGCTAATTGATAATTTTTTATTATTTATTGCTAAATAATATTTACTAATTGCTAATTACTAAATAATAATTAATTAATAATTAGTCGTGAAAAAAGTTTTTACTTTAATTAACTAGGGAAAAATAATATTTATTGATAATTACCCAGAAGAAATATAACAATTACTAATAGATAATTATTTTTTATTTATAGCTGATTAATAATTACTAAATAATAGTTACTAATGAATAATTAGTCATCAAAATACAAAAAAGTATTTATTTTAATAAACTGGGAGAAAAATAATATTTATTAATAATTACTCAGAAGAAATATAACAATTACTAATGAATAATTTGGTATTATTTTTTGCTAATTAATATTTACTAACTGCTAATTACTAAATAATAGTTATTAATAATTAGACATTAAAAAAGTATTTATTTTAATTTTTAATTAACTGGGGAAAAATAAAATTTATTGATAATTACCCAGAAGAAATATAACAATTGCTAATAGATAGTTATTTATTATTTATTGCTAATTAATATTTACTAACTGCTAATTACTAAATAATAGTTATTAATTAATAATTAGTCATCAAAAAAGTATTTATTTTAATTAACTGGGGAAAAACAATATTAATTGATAATTACCCAGAAAAAATATAATAATTACTAATAGAAAATTATTTATTATTTATAGCTAATTAATAATTAGTAAATAAAAATTACTAATCAATAATTAGTCATCAAAATACAAAAAAGTATTTATTTTAATAAACTGGGAGAAAAATAATATTTATTAATAATTACTCAGAAGAAATATAATAATTACTAATGAATAATTTGGTATTATTTATTGCTAATTAATATTTACTAACTGCTAATTACTAAATAATAGTTATTAATAATTAGAAATTAAAAAAATTTTTATTTTAATTTTTAATTAACTGGGGAAAAATAAAATTTATTGATAATTACCCAGAAGAAATATAACAATTGCTAATAGATAGTTATTTATTATTTATTGCTAATTAATATTTACTAACTGCTAATTACTAAATAATAGTTATTAATTAATAATTAGTCATCAAAAAAGTATTTATTTTAATTAACTGGGGAAAAACAATATTAATTGATAATTACCCAGAAAAAATATAATAATTACTAATAGAAAATTATTTATTATTTATAGCTAATTAATAATTAGTAAATAAAAATTACTAATCAATAATTAGTCATCAAAATACAAAAAAGTATTTATTTTAATAAACTGGGAGAAAAATAATATTTATTAATAATTACTCAGAAGAAATATAATAATTACTAATGAATAATTTGGTATTATTTATTGCTAATTAATATTTACTAACTGCTAATTACTAAATAATAGTTATTAATAATTAGACATTAAAAAAGTATTTATTTTAATTTTTAATTAACTGGGGAAAAATAAAATTTATTGATAATTACCCAGAAGAAATATAACAATTGCTAATAGATAGTTATTTATTATTTATTGCTAATTAATATTTACTAACTGCTAATTACTAAATAATAGTTATTAATTAATAATTAGTCATCAAAAAAGTATTTATTTTAATTAACTGGGGAAAAACAATATTAATTGATAATTACCCAGAAAAAATATAATAATTACTAATAGAAAATTATTTATTATTTATAGCTAATTAATAATTAGTAAATAAAAATTACTAATCAATAATTAGTCATCAAAATACAAAAAAGTATTTATTTTAATAAACTGGGAGAAAAATAATATTTATTAATAATTACTCAGAAGAAATATAATAATTACTAATGAATAATTTGGTATTATTTATTGCTAATTAATATTTACTAACTGCTAATTACTAAATAATAGTTATTAATAATTAGAAATTAAAAAAATTTTTATTTTAATTTTTAATTAACTGGGGAAAAATAAAATTTATTGATAATTACCCAGAAGAAATATAACAATTGCTAATAGATAGTTATTTATTATTTATTGCTAATTAATATTTACTAACTGCTAATTACTAAATAATAGTTATTAATTAATAATTAGTCATCAAAAAAGTATTTATTTTAATTAACTGGGGAAAAACAATATTAATTGATAATTACCCAGAAAAAATATAACAATTACTAATAGAAAATTATTTATTATTTATAGCTAATTAATAATTAGTAAATAAAAATTACTAATCAATAATTAGTCATCAAAAAAGAAAAAAGTATTTATTTGTATAAACTGTGAGAAAAATAATATTTATTAATAATTACCCAGAAGAAATATACCAACGTCTAATGAATAATTTGGTATTATTTTTTGCTAATTAATTTTTACTAACTGCTAATTACTAAATAATAGTTATTAATTAATAATTAGTCATCAAAAAAGTATTTATTTTAATTAACTGGGGAAAAACAATATTAATTGTTAATTACCCAGAAAAAATATAACAATTACTAATAGATAATTATTTATTATTTATAGCTAATTAATAATTAGTAAATAAAAATTACTAATCAATAATTAGTCATCAAAAAAGAAACAAATTTTTATTTGTATAAACTGTGAGAAAAATAATATTTATTAATAATTACCCAGAAGAAATATACCAACTTCTAATGAATAATTAGGTATTATTTTTTGCTAATTAATATTTACTAACTGCTAATTACTAAATAATAGTTATTAATTAATAATTAGTCATCAAAAAAGTATTTATTTTAATTAACTGGGGAAAAACAATATTAATTGTTAATTACCCAGAAAAAATATAACAATTACTAATAGATAATTATTTATTATTTATAGCTAATTAATAATTAGTAAATAAAAATTACTAATCAATAATTAGTCATCAAAAAAGAAACAAATTTTTATTTGTATAAACTGTGAGAAAAATAATATTTATTAATAATTACCCAGAAGAAATATACCAACTTCTAATGAATAATTAGGTATTATTTTTTGCTAATTAATATTTACTAACTGCTAATTACTAAATAATAGTTATTAATTAATAATTAGTCATCAAAAAAGTATTTATTTTAATTAACTGGGGAAAAACAATATTAATTGTTAATTACCCAGAAAAAATATAACAATTACTAATAGATAATTATTTATTATTTATAGCTAATTAATAATTAGTAAATAAAAATTACTAATCAATAATTAGTCATCAAAAAAGAAACAAATTTTTATTTGTATAAACTGTGAGAAAAATAATATTTATTAATAATTACCCAGAAGAAATATACCAACTTCTAATGAATAATTTGGTATTATTTTTTGCTAATTACTAAATAATAGTTATTAATTAATAATTAGTCATCAAAAGAGTATTTACTTTAATTTACTATGGAAAAATAATATTTCTTAATAATTACCCAGAAGAAATATAACAATTACTAAATGATAATTATTTATTACTAAAAGAGAATTATTTATTACTAAAAGAAAATTATTTATTACTAATTAGTAATTATTTATTAATTAGTAATAAAAATTCTCATCGGAAATTTAATATTTATTAATTTATTATTATAATTTACTGGAAAAAATTTATATAATAAATTTTCTGCAAAAAAAATATTAAGGCGTGTGTAAGATATAAAAATCGAAACAAAGTGAAGGTATAAGAAAGAAAATTTTTTTTCTCCTCAAGTAAATAATGAACAATAAATTCGAGACTATAATGTAAATAAATTTTCAACGACCAGATTTGGTCAGAAACAAGAAGGAAGTCACCTACATGACTAAACTCGCCTACTTACCTATAGACTCACAATATAAGAATAGTCTGGACACTTTTTGTTCTCCTTTTTGATAAAAGAAAAGAAAAGAAAAGGAAAAGAAAAGAAACAAGACTGCGAGAATGTTGAATTGTCGATTGCCCGGTAGTAGGGGTAAAATGGGTGTTAAAAGGGGGGAAAAAGTGAAAAATGGTTGAAGCTAGATGAGTTTCGGAGAAAGGGGTAGGGTGTTGTGAAATGCATCATGCTGCAACACACACTCTGTGGCGGTGCAAAGTCAGTCGTGCGAAACGAGATCAGTACAAGTCCAACAGTCACGTCTAAAAGCTTCACGCACAGGCCGCACACTATATATATATAAAGAATATTTATTCATTTTTATACAGACAGAGAGAGAGAGAGAGAAAGAAATTTTTACAAAACGAACATTTTCAAGTGAAAAGGAAACAAAGAAGAAGAAGTTCAAAGTTCTTTTTTTTCCCCCCAAAAGAAATAGAAATTAATTATTATTTTTATTTTAATTAATAAAAAAATATTAGGGGGGACAATGTCTAAAATTGTGACGTTTAATTATTATTCTCTATTTTCAATTGTGACAATTATTATTGTCATTAATGTGAGTTTGACGTGTGCTCAAACTCAATTTCGATGTCCCGAGGAGAAGGGCTTTTATCCTGATGCAGAGCAGTGCGATTTATATTATGCCTGTGTTGATGGACAACCTGAGGAGAGACTCTGTAAGGATGGACTCGTTTTTAGGGACGATAATCCGAAAAAGGAATTTTGCGATCTTCCCGCCAATGTTCCTTGTGGCGATCGCACTCTTCTTCGTAAGTTGTTTTTCTTTATTTTCCATTTTCTCCTGTGTGTGTGTGTGTGTGAATTTAATTAATTTATTAATAATTCATTGTAAATTAATTAAAAAAACATTTTTTATTATAATATAATAATAATAATAATAATAATAATAATAATAATAATATACTAATTTGTGTGTGTGTAAATTTAATTAAATAATTAATAATTCATTGTAAATTAAAAACGAAAAAATTATTATTCGAAAACAATTGACAGAAAAATATTTTTATTTGTTTTATCGAAATGAAGAGAGAGAAAACATATTTTCAATTCTATTCGTCGAAAAGTGTTTGTACAGAACGAAATTATTTTTAATCTCACGAAACGAAATTAAAAAATAATTTATAATTTTCACAATCGAAATAGTTTAAAGAAAAATTATTTTTTACTTCAAGAGTCGAAAATCGATAAAATATAATTGAAAACAAGTGGAATAAAATTCAAAAGTGTTTTAAAAAACTCGTGTTTAAAAAATATAAATTATTGTTTGATTTATCATTTAAATATTATTTATTTATTCATTATCCTTATTTTTTTATTGTTATTTGTCTTTTATTATTTATTTCTCATTATTTGTTTCTCATTATTTGTTTTTTTATATTTATTTATTTCTTATTAATCGTTTTTTATTATTTATTTATTTATTTCTTACTATTTGTATTTTATTATTTATTTATTTCTTACTATTTGTTTTTTAACAATTATGTATTTCTTACTATTTATTTTTTAACAATTATTTATTTCTTACTATTTGTTTCTTATTATTTATTCATTTCTTACTATTTATTTTTTAACAATTATGTATTTTTTACTATTTGTTTCTTATTATTTATTAATTTCTTACTATTTATTTTTTAACAATTATTTATTTCTTACTATTTGTTTCTTATTATTTATTTATCTCTTACTATTTATTTTTTAATAATTATTTATTTCTTACCATTTGTTTCTTATTATTTATTAATTTTTTATTACTTTGTTTTTTATTATTCATTTATTTCTTATTATTTAACTAATAACTGTTTTTTAAAAAAATTTTTTCCTATTAGTTTTTTAATTTTTATTTTTGATTAAAATTGTTTAAACACTTCTTTTTAAAATTTTTAAAGTAGAAGATTTTATATCTGCAATTTATAACTTTAATATTGTTATTTTGTTTTTTATTTTATTTTTTTAGCGAAATAAATGCTATTTAATATTTATTCCAAAAGTTGTAAATAGAATATAACAGATTAATATTTATTATTTATTAAAAATAAGTTCATTATTTAAAATAATGCAAAAACTTAGTGAATACTGTTAATTAATTATTAATACTAATTATTATCTAGTTTTTAATTATTAATATTAATTAATAATAATAATAGTAATAATAATAATAATAATAAAAATAAAAATAAAAATAAAAATGAAAATAAAAATAATAATAATAATAATAAATAATTAAATAATTAATTAATGAAAAATCTTAGTGAATACCGTTTGTTAATTATTAATACTAGTTATTAACTAGTTATTAATAAATAATATTATAATTAATTATTATTATAATTAATAAATAGCGTTTTTTATTATTAATCAATCATGTTTCTTTACTATTAATAAATGATGTTTATTATCTAATAATAATTATTTATATAAATATTTAATTTACTAATTATATCTAGTTATATGCTTATTAGTTAATTATTATTATTATTAATATTTTTTTAAATTAATATTAATACTTAGCTATAAATATTTACTTACTATTTTTAAATACAAACGGCCGAAAATTTTATTTAGAAATTAATATTCATTTGGAACGGTTTTCATTGCAAAACAATATTAAATTGTTTTATCAAAAAAGAAAATATAAATTTTCTATTGTAAACAAATATTTTTTATTAATCATAATTTTATTAAGTTAATTAAGGAATTAAATACAAAATTTTTTAATTTTAAACATTAAGTTTACAAATTTGTTTTCAGAATTACTGAATAAAATAATTAATATAGAGTAAAATGAAACGAACTAAAATAAAAATTAATTATTAATATCAATAAATAATCAAAATTAATAATTATGCAAATTAATATTTCCCAATTAGAATAAATAAATAATCAATAGACTTAGAAGGAAATAATTCAGATGATCGGAAAAATTTGTCATTTTCCATATTTTTTAGGGCGAAAAAAGTTTTGCAGTAATGTTTGAAATTTAGTTTTTGCAGTAAATTTTAAATTTCATTTTTGCAGTAAATTTTTTAATTTAATTTTATTTTTGTAATAAATTATGTAATTTTATTTTTTTAGCAGTAAATTTTTAAATTTCATTTTTGTAGTAAATTTTTTAATTAAATTTCATTTTTGCAGTAAATTTTTTAATTTAATTTTATTTTTTTAGTAAATTATGTAATTTTATTTTATTTTTGCAGTAAATTTTTTAATTTTATTTTATTTTTACAGTAAATTTAAAAATTTTATTCTTTTTTTGCAGTAAACTTTTAATTTTAATTTTACTTTTACTGTAAATTTCAAAACTTAATTTTATTTTTAATTAAAATTTTTTTTTCATTTTTTACCTTTTGAAATTTTAATTTAAGAATGAAAAGTGAAATTTTCGAGGGTAAAAAAAGTGAGAGAGTTAAAAAAAATATTAAAATATAAAAAATTATATTATTATAGTCATTATTATAACTATAATAATTTAATTTTACTCTTACAGTAAATTTCAAAACTTAATTTTATTTTTAATTTAAAAAAAAAATTTTTTTTATTTTTTACCTTCAAAATTTTAATTTAAGAATGAAAAGAGAAATTTTCGGGGTTAAAAAAAAATTGAGAGAGCTATAATTGACTTTAATGGGAATTTTTTTTTTTGTTTTTGAAATGCAAAGACCGAAAAAAATTGTTCGTGATCCCGTTAGAATATTTGAATGTAATTACTCCAAAGTAGAGATCTCATGCGGTCGCGGTATTCTTTAATAAATTTGCAACTTTCTAACGGTTCCTTACATAAAACGTTTATCTAACAAGTCTATATAGTCACCTCCCTCATAAGCGCGTATGTAAAATTATTTTATCAATTTATCTCCTGCAATTAAATGTCAAATGACAAATTCAAATTAACGAGATTATATCGACCAAATGTAAAATCGATTTCTTATTAAAATCAAATAAGCGGAATTTGGTTATTTAACAGATTTTTTTTTTGAACCACAAACTAGTAGCTAAAGTGAAACAGTACAAGAAAAAATAGTTTTAATTTTATTACTTTCTTTTATATTTTATTCAGTTAAAAATTAATTATATTAAATCGTACTGAATTAAATTTTACGTTTTGTTTAATTATTACCTATCATAGGAAAAATTCGGAAAAAAATTCTAAAAAATGAATTAAAAATGGAAAATAATAAAAAATCGTGGAAAAAATGTCCTGACTGGTATAATCTAATAAATAAATAAGCAGGTAATGAAAGAAATATTAATTATGAAATTAATAATTATGAACAAATTAATAATTATGAAAATTAATAAAGAAAATAATGAATAAAATAAATAATGAAGAAAAATAATAAAATAAATAATAATTATGAAAATTAATAAAGAAAATAGTGAATAAAATAAATAATGAAGAAAAATAATAAAATAAATAATGATGAAAAATAATCAAATAAATAATGATGAAAAATAATCAAATAAATAATAAAATTAATAATAAAATAAAGAATAAAATAAATAATATAAAAATAAGCAATAAAATAAATAATAAACGAAAGAATAATAAAAATAAAATAGAAAAAAATACCTGCGAGTAAAAAATTGATAAAACTTAAAAGCCCCAAGTAGAAATAGTTCTTTTCTCGATTTTCTTATTTTAATTTTATATTTGTTGGGACTTTCCCTCGGATGGTAGAAAAATAATACAAAAAAAGTCCCATCATCGCGTCAACGGAATAATAAACCGGTCTCCAAGGTCCTTTTGGTGAAAAAAAAAATTCGTGACTGGTGAGAAACCGAATTCAACATTCTAAAAATATAAAATAATATTCCATTATAAATTATCATTGAAAAGAAAAATATCTTTCACTTTGAAAAAAATTTTTCAAACAGAAATTAATTTTTAAATCGAAAATAAATTTTCCAAACACAAAAATATCTTTCAATTTAAAAATAAATTTTCCAAACACAAAAATAGTTTTCAATTGGAAAACAAGTTTTCCAAACACAAAAATCTTTTTCAACTCGAAACACAAAAATAAGTTAAACACAATTAATAATTTTCGATTCGAAAAAAAATTTCCAAAATGAAAATAATATTCGATTAGAAAAAAAATTCTCTAAACACAAAAATAATTTTCAATTCCAAAATAAATTTTCCAAACACAAAAATAAGTTTCAATTCGAAAATAAATTTTTCAAACAGAAAAATAATTTTCAATTCGAATTTCAAAAACAAATTTTCCAAAATGAAATTAATTTTCAAATCGAAAATAAATTTTCCAAACACAAAAATATCTTTCAAATCGAAAATAAATTTTCCAAACACAAAAATAGTTTTCAATTGGAAAACAAGTTTTCCAAACACAAAAATCTTTTTCAATTCGAAACACAAAAATAAGTTAAACACAATTAATAATTTTCGATTCGAAAACAAATTTTCTAAAATGAAAATATTATTCAATTCGAAAAAAAATTCTCCAAACACAAAAATATCTTTCAATTTGAAAATAAATTTTCCAAGCACAAAAAAAGTTTCAATTCGAAAATAAATTTTTTAAACAGAAAAATAATTTTCAATTCGAATTTCAAAAACAAATTTTCCAAAATGAAAATAATATTCAATTCGAAAATGAATTCTCCAAACACAAAAATATCTTTCAATTTGAAAATAAATTTTCCAAACACAAAAAATAATTTTCGATTCGTAAACAAATTTTCCAAACTGAAAATAATATTCAATTCGAACAAAAATTCTCCAAACACAAAAATAATTTTTAATTTTAAAATAAATTCTCCAAACATAAAAAAAGTTTCAATTTGAAAATAAATTTTTCAAACAAAAAAATAATTTTCAATTCGAATTTCAAAAACAAATTTTTGAAAATGAAATTAATTTTTAAATCGAAAATAAATTTTCCAAATACAAAAATATCTTTCAAATCGAAAATAAATTTTCCAAACACAAAAATAGTTTTCAATTGAAAAACAAGTTTTCCAAACACAAAAATCTTTTTCAATTCGAAACACAAAAATAAGTTAAACACAATTAATAATTTTCGATTCGAAAACAAATTTTCTAAAATGAAAATATTATTCAATTCGAAAAAAAATTCTCCAAACACAAAAATATCTTTCAATTTGAAAATAAATTTTCCAAGCACAAAAAAAAGTTTCAATTTGAAAATAAATTTTTTAAACAGAAAAATAATTTTCAATTCGAATTTCAAAAACAAATTTTCCAAAATGAAAATAATATTCAATTCGAAAATGAATTCTCCAAACACAAAAATGTCTTTCAAATCGAAAATAAATTTTCCAAACACAAAAAATAATTTTCAATTCGAAAATAAATTTTCAAATCACAAACATAATTTTCAATTCGAAAATCAATTCTTCAACCAGAAAATTTTTACACAATAAGAAATAAAGAAAGAAATAAAGTAAATAATTTTCAATTCGAAAATCAATTCTTTAACCAGAAAATTTTTACACAATAAGAGATAAAGAAAAATTTAATAATTTCTTTACAAAGATTAATTATTTTTATTCAATTACTTTGACTTTTATTTATAGAAATAAATTTTTTTGCAAAAATACACGAGTCACTTCTAAACATGCGAGACTAATTAAAAAAAAAAGTTTCATTACAAAAGAAGAAAATTTATAAATCCCGGAAAAAATTGATGAAATTCCAAACAATTATTTCCGTATTACAAAAAAAAAATGAAAAAAAGTCAAGATATATAATGAAATATATCGATTACTTTTGTTATAACGAAACTTTCTTTTTTAGCGACAATAAGGAAATTCCGCTCTAATTATTATATTTGTATACACGAGGAAATTAGTTATTTATATTAACAGCACGAGAATTTATAATAATTAAAAGGAATAAAAAAAATCATTATCCTCTTGAGAATGAAGATTGTTATTGAAGCGGAGTTATTAAAATATGTTTTTACTTCGAAAAGTTTGGTATATTTATGGTAATAATTATTTTTTAATAATTATCTTATTTTTGCAAGTTAATTTATTGGTATTAATTATTCTAATAGAATTTGCTGGCTAATTAGAAATTATTGTTAATTAATATTTACTTTTTTGACGGTTGATTAATTTTTGTAAATTATAATATTTTCCTAGCTAATTGGTAGGATTTATTATTTTTTTGCTGGTTAATTAATTGTTATTAATTTGAATATTTTTTAGATAATTGGTAATTACACTGTTAGTTAATGTTATATTTTTTATTATTATATTATTTATTATTACAATTTTTATCAATACATTTTCTCTTCTTTAATTTTTTCATATTGAATTTTTTCATATTAAATTTTTTCTTACTGAATTTTTTCATATTGAATTTTTTCATATTGAATTTTTTTTTACTGAATTTTTTAATATTGAATTTTTTCTTACTGAATTTTTTCATATTGAATTTTTTCTTAATGAACTTTTTCATATTGGATTTTTTCTTACTGAATATTTTTGGTTATACTTTTTTACTATTAAATTTTTCTTTATCATAATTTTTTTATTATTATACATTTAAAGTCTACTACAGTATAGTAATTTTAATTCTAAAATTAGTGAAATCTACTATTTAAATAGTTGCTACAAAAAGTTGCAGGTAGTTTAGATTTTATTTTGTAAATAGTAAAAGTTTATTTTTGCAAATGAATAATAATAATAATTTTATTTAGGTATTTTATTTTAAAAATTTATACGGGCTTACAAAAAGAAAAACGCGCTTTTGTTAAATCAAAAATATTGTTATTAAATAATAATAAAATAATAAAATAATAAAATAATAAAATAATAAAATAATAAAATAATAAAATAATAAAATAATAAAATAATAAAATAATAAAATAATAAAATAATAAAATAATAAAATAATAAAATAATAAAATAATAAAATAATAAAAAAACAAAATAATAAAATAATGAAATAATAAAATAATAAAATAATAAAATAATAAAATAATAAAAAAACAAAATAATAAAATTAAAATAATAATAATAATAATAATAATAATAATAATAATAATAATAATAATAATAATAAATAGAAAAAGAAATAGAAAAATGAAGAAAAAAATTAAAATTAAATTTAAAAAACAAATAAAGTAGGAAAATTTTATTGTAAAATAGTGGAAGTTGTTAAAATTTCGGTCGAGCAAATATTAATTGTATAATGATTAATAAATTATTTTTTTTAGAGAGAGAGAGAGGTTGTTAAACTTTGGTTTATATGTGCTATATATATAAACACGGAACTCACATAATTAACATATATGTTATCTCATGTGTCTTTTTACTGGAAAATCATTAGTCAAACTTAATGCAACAGGTCGCCTATGTTGCAATATGTGTCAATTTTGTCGTGTCTGTATGCCCTCCTTTAAAAAAAAATTAAAAAAAAATATATATGAGTAAACCGCAAAACAAATCGAAATTGAGATTTTGTAATTTATCTCGCGCATTATTACCGCAAACTTTTTCAAATCCTATTCTATCTCATGCTGCATTACAATATTATATTTAATACCACTTGACAAAACAAAATTATTATTATTATTCTAATTATCATTTCTTGTTTACAGTAAATAAAGATTTATTTTTTAAATACTACAATTTTTATTAATTATTCTAATTATTATTATTATTATTATTATTATTATTATTATTATTATTATTATTATTAATATTATTTATTTCATAAAAGAATTTATTTATTTGAGTGAAAAAATTTTTTTAAAGATAAATTTTGCTATTCTAAAAAAAAGTTTTTTTCCCAAAAGAACATTTTTTGTTAAACTATAAAAATATTTTGTTTATTCATTAAAATTTTTATTTTGTTTCAAATTTTTTTTTAAATTTAATAAATTTTCCTGCGAGAATTGTAAATTTTTCAATACGACAAATTACAGGATTAATATTTTATTCGAATCAAATAAAATTCATACTTGAACCGAATAAAATTCATATATTTGAAGCGAATGAAATTCACACAAAAAGAAAATATGCTTTTTATTTGTTGCTCTAGTTGCTAATTAGCAAAAATTTACTGTAAATTGTAAAATGATGATAAAAATTCAAAAAAATATTAGAAATTATTATTTAAATTTATGATT
Organism: Leptopilina drosophilae; assembly: GCA_032873175.1. Classification (NCBI taxonomy): domain Eukaryota; kingdom Metazoa; phylum Arthropoda; class Insecta; order Hymenoptera; family Figitidae; genus Leptopilina; species Leptopilina drosophilae. The sequence continues at coordinate 23,694,638 of CM065487.1, forward strand.
GTTTAAATATAAATTTATCTTTGAATGAAATAAAATTCTTTGGAAAAAAGTAAAAGTAAACTTGCCCTCAAAGAACATACTAATCCATCATAAATTGAAAATTATGTTAAAAAATTTTTTTTCTGCTTCATGTTTTGGACAAAAATAAAGTAAATAAAAAATTTATTTGGCAATAAATATTTTAAATAAATAAAATAATATAATGAAATTAAATTATTCGACAGTAAATTCGACAACTGTAAAAACAAATAGTAAATTCGACAATAATAATTCGTTAATTCTAAAATTCTAAAACAATAATTTTTTACTAATAGTAAAAATTGTTTAAATTTATTTTAAACAAATAACTTTATTACTAGGAGTAGGAATAATTCGTCATTAATAAAAAAATGTATTTTTCCCGAAAAAGAAATTTATTTGGCTCAAAGAAAAAATTTATTTAACACGAACCAAAAAAGTAAATTTGTCAATGAAAAAAAAATTATTTATCAGTTTTATTTTTATATTTATTTATAACTTTTTCCATTCTTCTTTTCATTCCTACATTAATTAATTAATAATGTTACTAATTAAAATTTTAAAAAATTTAAAATTATTTATTAATTATCTTCCATATTTATAATAAACATTATGTTCCAGTATTCTGTTTGCAGTTTGAAATTAGTCATTATTTACTTCTTTGTTTAACAATTTTTTTTAATAATTGTTCTTTTTAATTTTTTTTCAATTTCATACCTAAGTAATGTCATAAAAATTATTAAAATTGAATTCCTGCGATAAATTTTACTATTTAAAAAAATTTTTCTCTTTTTCCTAAAAATTTTATCAGAAGTTTTGAAAATAATTGAATTTAATTAATATTTCTTAAAAAATAATTGATTTTGCAAAAAAAATTTTACAGGCAATCTTAGAAATAATTGGATTTTTGAGATTAAAATCATTTTTAGAATTATTTTTAAGAGAATTGAATGTTTGCAAAGACTTTATGAAATAATTGAATTGTTTCAATCGATATTTGCAAATTTCTGAAAACAATTGAATTCTTTCGTAGAATTTTGTTAAAATTATCTTGAAAATAATTTAATTTTTGTAAAGAATTTTACTATTTAAAAAAATATTTCAGTTTCTCCGCAGAATTTGATTACAATTTTTAAAAATTATTTTATTTAATTGATATTTTTAAAAATAATTGTATTCCTCCGAAAAATTTTTCTACAATTCAATAAAAAATTTGCATTCCTTTGAAGAATTTTATTGAAAATTTTCAAAATCCTGATTAAATTCTTTTGAAGAATTTCCTTGAATTATTCTTTAAAATAATCTATTTTAATAATTGCAATTGAAAATTTTGAAAGTAATTAATTATTATGAAGAATTTATTTCAAGTTTTGAAGATATTCGCTTCTGTTATAAAAATTTTTAAATTATAATTATATTTAAATACTTTATTGTTGAAGTTCATATTAAAATTCTATTTAATATAATTGAATTTATGTAAAAAAATTTATTATTTATAGAATTTATATTATTTAATTTAATTAATATTTAATTTTTGCGAAGAATTCTACTATTTTTCGAAAATAATTGAATTGTTTCCAAGAATTTATTAGAAGTTTGGAAAATAAATTAATTGTTTCGAAAAATTTTATTAAAAATTGGAAGAAATTTTACTGAATCCTTTCAGTGGTGAACTTTTATTAAATTTACATAATAAAATTTTTTTAAACAAATTGTTGCATTTTTTAATTTTTAAAGAAAGTAATTTAATATTTTACAAGAATTTTCATAAAAATTTGGAAAATAATTGATTTTTTAAAATAAAAAATGTTACAGACAATCTTGGAAAAAATTGAATTTTTCAGATTAAATCACTTTTAGAATTAATTTTAAGAGAATTGAATGTTTGCAAAGACTTTACTAAATAATTGAATTGTTATAAAGAAATTTTTTTCATAAAAAGCGTAGTTATCTTTATAAAGAAAATTTTTTTTATAAAAAATCGTCGTTTTCTTTATAAAGAAATTTTTTTCATAAAAGCGTAGTTTCCTTTATAAAGAAAATTTTTTTATAAAAAATCGTCGTTTTCTTTATAAAGAAATTTTTTTCATAAAAAGCGTAGTTTTCATTATAAAGAAAATTTTTTTTTATAAAAAATCGTCGTTTTCTTTATAAAGAAATTTTTTTCATAAAAATCGTAGTTTTCTTTATAAAGAAAATTCTTTTACAAAAAATCGTAGTTTTCTTTATAAAGAAATTTTTTTTATAAAAAATCGTCGTTTTCTTTATATAGAAAATTTTTTTTATAAAAAATCGTAGTTTTCTTTATAAAGAAATTTTTTTTATAAAAAATCGCAGTTTTCTTTATGAAGAAAATTTTTTGAAAAAATATCGTAATTTTCTTTATAAAGAAATTTTTTTATAAAAAATCGTAGTTTTCATTATAAAGAAATTTTTTTCATAAAAAGTCGTCATTTTCTTTATATAGAAAATTTTTTTAATAAAAAATCGTAGTTTTCTTTATGAAGAAATTTTTTTGAAAAAATATCGTAATTTTCTTTATAAAGAAATTTTTTTATAAAAAATCGTAGTTTTCTTTATAAAGAAATTTTTTTTATAAAAAATCGTAGTTTTCTTTATGAAGAAAATTTTTTCATAAAATATCGTAGTTTTCATTAAAAAGAAATTTTTTTTATAAAAAGTCGTCGTTTTCTTTATATAGAAAATTTTTTTTATAAAAAATCGTAGTTTTCTTTATGAAGAAAATTTTTTTTTTAAATTGTAGTTTTCTTTATGAAGAAAATTTTTTGAAAAAATATCGTTATTTTCTTTATAAAGAAAATTTTTTTTTATAAAAAATCGTCGTTTTCTTTATAAAGAAATTTTTTTCATAAAAATCGTAGTTTTCTTTATAAAGAAAATTCTTTTACAAAAAATCGTAGTTTTCTTTATAAAGAAATTTTTTTTATAAAATATCGTAGTTTTTTTATGCAGAAAATTTTTTCATAATATATCGTGGTTTTCATTAAAAAGAATTTTTTTTCATAAAAAATCGTCGTTTTCTTTATAGAGAAATTTTTTTCATAAAAATCGTAGTTTTCTTTATAAAGAAAATTCTTTAACAAAAAATCGTAGTTTTCTTTATAAAGAAATTTTTTTATAAAAAGTCGTCGTTTTCTTAATATAGATAATTTTTTTAAAAAAAATCGTAGTTTTCTTTATAAATGAAATTTTTTGATAAAAAATCGTAGTTTTCTTTATGAAGAAAATTTTTTGATAAAAAATCGTCGTTTTCTTTATATAGAAAATTTTTTTTATAAAAAATCGTAGTTTTCTTTATGAAGAAAATTTTTTGAAAAAATATCGTAATTTTCTTTATAAAGAAATTTTTTTTACAAAAAATCATAGTTTTCTTTATAAAGAAATTTTTTTCATAAAAAATCGCATTTTTCTTTATGAAAGAAATTTTTTTTATAAAAAATCGTAGATCTCTGTATAAAGAAAATTTTTTTTATAAAAAATCCTAGTTTTCTTTATAAAGAAATTTTTTTAAAAAAAAAATCGTAGTTTTCTTTATAAAGAAATTTTTTTCATAAAAAATCGTACTTATTTTTAAAAGAAATTTCTTTTTCTATTTCTAGAGGAGCCACAAAGTTCAAAAGGCTGTCCAAGAGCCAATGGCTATTTCAAGCACGACGATCCCGACTCGTGTGACAAATTTATGAATTGCATCGACGGAACTGCGATGGAAATGTCATGTCCACCTGGATTGATATACGAGGACAAAATGTCGAGTTGCGTATGGGCGCAGGACTCAACGAGACTGTGTGAAACTTTGAAGCGCGAAACATTAGACGATGGCTTCACGTGTCCCGAGGGCGATGTCGCCGGACCGCAGGGTGGAATTTTACCCCATCCCACATATCCACATCCAGAAGACTGTGCCAAATTTTATATCTGTAAAAATGGCGTTGTACCGCAAAAAGGACAATGCGACATTGATACTGTTTACAATGAAGAAACTTTCAGGTGCACCGAACCCGAATTAGTTCAAGGATGGTAATTATTATTTCTTTCTTTTTATTCTTTTCTTTCTAAATTCTCTATCTCTATATAGTTTGCGGAGAAAAAAATAATGTTCCCAACTCGTTTTTTATTGTGTCTAAAAAATTTAAACTTTTCTTTTAACTATAAAACTCCTGTTGAAAAATTTTATTCATGAATTTGAATTTAAATTAGAATTGGAATTTAATTAATTAATTTATTTAATTTTTTTTATTTAATTAATTTAATTAATAACGATTAATTTAGTTAATTAGAATTAATTTAATTAATTAGAATTAATTTAATTAATTAGAATCAATTTAATTAATTAGAATTAATTTAATTAATTAGAATTAATTAAATTAATTAGAATCAATTTAATTAGGTTTCAATTTCGATAAATTTTAATTTAATTCAAAATCGATTCAATTCGGTTTCAGTTTTAATAAATTTTTATTTTAATTAATACTCGATTCGATTTGGTTTTAGTTTTAATAAATTTCAATTTAATTCAGAATCGATTGAATTCGGTTTCAGTTTCAATGAATTTTAATTTGACTAATACTCGATTAATATTCGAAAAATTAATTAAATTTTGTTTAAAAAAATTTCAATTTAACATAAACATGATTCATTTACTTTTCAATTTTAATAGGCTTCAATTTGATTATATTTTGATTTAATTAAGTTTCTATAAATTAAAATTCAACTCCATAAAGTTTTAGTTTTAATAAATTTTAATTTAATTCAAAATCGATTGAATTCGGTTTCAGTTTTAATAAATTTTTATTTTAACTAATACTCGATTCGGTTTGGTTTTAGTTTTAATAAATTTGAATTTAATTCAAAATCGATTCAATTCGGTTTCAGTTTCAATGAATTTTAATTTGATTAATACTCGATTAGTACTTGAAAAATTAATTAAATTTTGTTTAAAAAAATTTCAATTTAACAAAAACACGATTCATATATTTTTCAATTTTAATTGGTTTCAATTTGATTATATTTCGATTTAATTAAGTTTCTATAAATTAAAATTCAACTCCATAAAGTTTTAGTCTAATTAAAGATGAAATTAATTTAGTTTGAACTGAAAAATATTTTAATTTACTTAAGTTTTAATTTAATTTTTTAAAAGTTGCATTTTTTGTGTTAATTGAATTTCAATTCGTTTAAATTTCACTTGAATTAAGTTTTAAAAAATGAATAACGAATAAATTCAGTTTTAATTTACTTGACATTCAAGTATTTTAATTTACTTAAGTTTTAATTTAATTTTTTTAAATTTGCATTTTTTGTGTTAACATTTTCTTATTGCTTTTAAAAAGTTGTTTGAAATTGAATTTCAATTCGATTATGTTTCAATTGAATTAAGTTTTAAAAATTGAATTACGAATAAATTAAGTTTTAATTTACCAGACTTTCAACTATTTTAATTTAACTTAAGTTTTAATTTAATTTTTCACAAGTTGAATTTTTTCTGTTAACATTTTCTTATTGATTCTAAAAAGTATTTAGAAATTGAATTTAAATTCAATTAAGTTTCAATTGAATTAAGTTTTAATTTAATTGAATAACAAATAAATTAAGTTTTTATTTAATTGACTTTCAAATAGGTTTCACTTTAAATTATTTTCATTTTAATTAAGTTTCTAAATTAATTAAAAATTTATTAATCAAATTTCATGTTAATTAAATTTCAGTTGAATTATTATTATTATTATTATTATTATTATTTTTCAAAAAAAAAATTTCGTTTCATTTTTATTAAGATTCAATTAAAAAACCTTAATTTAATTAATTCACAATATTTCCACTGAATTGGTTCTGAATTTCAATAATTAACTAAATTTTAATTCAATAATGTCAATTTAATTAATTAAAATTTTAATTTAGAAAGCTCCAATTTAATTAAATAAGTAAAGTACAATTTAATTAGTTCTGAGTTTTATTAATTAATTGTGTCTAAATTTAATTAATTAACTAAATTTTTATTTAATTTGTTCTCGACTTAATCAATTAATTAAATTTTAATTCAAGAAAGTCTCAATTTAATTAATTAATCTTAATTTTTATTTACTTCGTTCTCGATTTAAACAATTAATTAAATTTCAATTCAATAAAGTCTCTTTTTTATTAATTAATCTTAATTTCAATTTAAAAAGCTTCAGTTTAATTAATAAAGCTGATTTAAAATTAATTAGTCCTCAGTTTCATTAATTAACTATATTTCAATTTTTTTAGTCTAAAAATTAAATAATTAAATAGATTTCAATTTAATAAAGTCACAATTCAATAAAGTCACAATTTAATTAATTGACTAGAATTTTATTTAATAAAGTCATGATTCAATTAATTAATTAATTTAATTTTTATTAAGTTTCAATTTCAAATAAATTTGATTTTGATTACGTTTGTATTTAGTCATTTTAATTTAATTAAATTTCATTTTGTTTAGATTTTTAATTTGAATTTGATTAAGGCTGAATTGAATTAAATTTTTTAATTTAAATGCAAAAATGTTTCAAATTACGTTTTAATTTAATTAGACCTAAATATGTTAAATACTTAATGAAATCAATAATTTAAAAACAATTGAGTTTTAATTTTATTATAAATTTAAATAATAATAAAATAATAATAAAATAATAATAAATTATTATTAAATAATGATAAAAATAAAACAAAATTATTAATTATCATTACTGAAAATAAATAAATAATTTAAATTAATAATTCAATTTAATAATGTCTCAATTTTATAGTGAATTAATTTTACATATAATTAATTAAGTCTCAATTCTGAAAATTAATGAAATTCAATTTAATTAAGTCTCAATTTATTTGATATATTGATTTATTTAATGAAGTTAAATAAATTTTAATTTAATTTCATTTCTTTTAAATTCCATTTTAAATTCCATTTAAAATTCCATTTTAAATTCCAAAGTTAAATAAATTTTAAACAAATTAAGTGTCAATGTAACAAATTAGTTAAATTTAAATTTAAACAAAACTCCATTTATTTGATTATTATTTAAAATTCAATTTAAGAAAGTTTTAATTGAAATTGAAAAAAAATTCGCAATTCTATTAATTGTTTTATTAATTTTTTTTTCAATTTTGCAAAGGAAGATTGTCTCCAAATTGAATAAGTTAATTCCACTTTTAATTAATAAAACTTTAATGCAAGAAAGTTGAATAAAATATTAGTTAAAAAATTTTAGTTTTTTAAAAATTACGTTTCAATTTTAACTCAAGTTACAATTTAGACGAAAATTAATTTTATTCATGCTAAATTGAAATTATTTTTTGATAACAGAGAAAATTTCCACTCTAAATAATCGAAATCATTGTATTAAGTCTTAATGAAAATTTTATGGAATTTTCGATTGGAATTTGAAAAAAAATGATTTAAAAACCGATTTAAAAATAAAAATTCGAAATTATTTTATTTTATTTAAAAGACATGCCATTTAAAAATTCTTATTTAAACAAATTAGATAGAATTCAATTCAAAAAATTAATAATTTTTCGTAACTTGATTTCGAATAATTTTTCAAATCGAATTTTTGAAATAATTTTTTTTGACAGAATTTAAATAAATAAAAAAATTAAATGAATTTTAATTAAAAATAAAAAAAAAATTAAAATTAAAAATTAAAATTAACAATTAAAAATAATTTAATTAAAAGTTTAAATTTTTTAAAATTAAAATTAAATGAAAAATTCAAATTTTGAATATTGAAGAAAAATTCCAGAGTTCATACTTTCCGGGGAATTTTTCTCCACATTCACAGAGAACTATATAATTTTATTTTCTACTCATATTATTTTTATTATTATTATTATTCTTTTCAAAACACTCAATTCTTTTTCCAAACACATTCTAATTCATAATAAATAATAATTAAATTTTATTTTCCAGCGAGGATTACTACAACAAGAGAAATTGAGTTACATAGTTACAGCAGGTGCCAGCTTCGCGATATATAACGCTTAACTTTTACCCATAAGAATAATAAAAAGTAGTTTTTACATTATATAAGATGCACTACTTGCTTTGTTGTAATTTTTTTTTCCTTTTTTTTCTTTTAATTTATATTCGTCAGTGCGAAAAATACTTTTCCTTTTATGTAAGAAATTGAGTCTTCAATCGTTCCTTTTTTGAAGCATTTATTACAAGAAATTTTTCGTTTCTTTTTTAATTATTCGATTTCGATTTTTTCCTCGCGAACTTGATGTTGAATTTTTTTTTTATAAATTATTATGTTTATTTATTGAAAATGAGTCAAGGAACCAAAACGAGTTATTAAATTATTTGAGATTAATTTAATCGGAAAAAGCAGGAAATGTATGTGAATTTCCAGTTATTGAATTTTATTAATTATTTGTATTTTAAAGTTCATCTAGTTATTTTTTTTTGTTTTTTTTTTAATTGAATTAGTGCATTTTATGACAAATTACATCACTATTATCCTGTGTATTATCACGCATTCATTTTCAATCATTTGTAATAGTTATTTTATATATTACGTTATATTTATTTTAATTTTTAATAATAATAAAAATTATTAAGCCTTTTGTACAGAATTTTACATTTTTTTCTTTCGTTTGGAGAAATTTTCTTTACACCCATAAATCCCTTTTTTGATTTTAATTCTTGTTCTTTTATTTTTTATTTGGAAAAAATTAAGAGTAAAAAAATAATTCTTGTTCTCAGTTTAAATTGAAATCAATTGAATTCATTTTAAGTAAATAGTTCAATTAATTTTAAATAATTATTAAAATTAATTTTAATTTATTTTTAGCATTTATTTTAGTATTTATTTTTTTCTTATTTACTTTCAGTTTATTAACAGTTTTTCGTAGTTTAAAGTTTATACTTTATATTTTTAGTTTTTGGAATTTTTTAACACTTTTTTGTTTTCGTCTTTTACATTTTTTTAAATTTTTGGTTTTTAATTTCAATTTTTTTTATTTTATCTTTTACTATTTATTTATTTTTATTTTCTTATTATTTATTATTTATTTCTTCTTCTTATTATTTTTTTATTATTTTCTTTTCGATTTTGATAAATTTCTAAATTCGAATCAGCAAAACTAAAAATTGATTTAAAAAACTAAATTGAATTAGTGAGTCACTTTTTGCTTTTGAGTTAGTAAATTTTACTAATAAAATAGTGAAAATTAATATTTATTAAATTTTACTAAAAAATAGTGGAAAACACTATTTTTTTAAATTTTATTAATAAATTAGTGGAAATTACTATTTAGGAAATTTTACTAATAAATTAGTGGAAATTACTATTTATGAAATTTTACTAATAAATTAGTGGAAATTACTATTTATGAAATTTTACTAATAAATTAGTGGAAATTACTATTTATTAAATTGTTTACTAACAAATTAGTAGGAATTACTTTTTATTAACGTAAAAGTTGCTAATTTATAAAATTCTAAATATTTTACAACGAAATTTCTAAAATTCATGAAATTAAAAATGAAAAAAAGTCAATCACTAATTCAAATTTAGAGTTTATAAATTTTACTTAATTTGAAATTAAAAAATATGTATTTGCAAATATTTAAAGATATTAATTTAAAAAAATTGTTTAACAAAATTTTCCCTTTTTTTGTCATTTTAATTAAAAAATTCCAAATTACGAATTTAATTTTAAATTTCAATTTTCGAAATAGAAATATTCAAAATCAAGTGCGTATTGAGATAAGAGAAGATTTTCCAAAGACAGGCCAATAAATTTCACCTTTCCATCTATAATTGCTTATAATTATGGCCTTTCTCTTTATGTAATTTTCACGTTCCATAGAGTCGAAGAATATTACTCTCGCTTCGACCTCGGCCGCATGTAAATTCACTTTTGCATGTCAACTATATATGTATATATAAATACCAAACACTATTATAAAAAAAAAAAAAAAAAAAAAAAAAAAAATTATGACCTTCGCAATAAGAAGCAGTGAGATTCTGCAATTTTTAAGGTCAATTGTTCCCGAGCCCATTTATCTCAATTTGAGCCGAACAAAACGTCAAGTCGTCAATTTTTTGACGACTTTCACTCAAGTTTCATGAAACGATTTTCGTTCAAAAAAAAAGCAACACTTCTCTCCTTTATAAGTATAACAAGCATAAAAATAAAAAAAAAACACAGAAAATAATGAAATAATTCTTGCGTAAGATTATTAAAGTCCTCGGGCAATTTTTTTTTCTTTTTGAGTACGTAACAAGTGATCCACAATTGATTGATTTCGAGAGGAGGAAATTTTTTTTTTTTTGGAATTCAGAAACAAGTTTTTTTAATTTTACAAACTTCTTGTGGGACTGATCGAATTTTGGTCATGTTTCGAGATTTCGTAAAATTGGAAAAATTTGTTAATTTTTATTTATTATCGGAAATATTATAAACTTTATGGTAATAATAATTTCCAATCTTTTGTAAATTTTTTATTATTGTAATTTTGTAATTTTGTAATTTTGTAACTTTGTAATTTTGTAATTTTGTAAAAATGTAAATTGCAAAATGTAAATTGTAAAATAATTTTTTTTATCAATTAGTTATATTTTCTAGTACTAAGTTTTCTAATTACCAATTAATTAATAATTAATTTTTACTATCGAATTTTATGATGAATTGATTTTATTGATTACGATTTTTAATTGTTAATTAAATTATTAAAAACATTTTTTTTATTTATATTTTTATTCATATTTAAAATTTATTTACTTATTGCATTTGCTACTAATTTTTACACTAAAAAATTTTATTTTCTACTAATTTTATTATTAATTTCTTTTATTTACTACTAATTAATTGTAATTACTACTAATTTTACTACTAATTAATTGTAATTATTATCAATTTTACTACTAATTAATTGTAATGACTACTAATTTTACTACTAATTAATTGTAATTATTATCAATTTTACTACTAATTACTTGCTGTTAATACTAATTTCATTACTAATTAATTATAATTGTTACTAATTTTAATACTAATTAATTGTAATTACTACTAAGTTTAATATTAATTAATTGTGATTACTACTAATTAATTGTAATTAGTACTAATTTGAGTACCTACTATTTTTATGATAAATTAATTTTTTTACAACTAATATATTTAATTACTACAAATTTTCCTACGAATTTATTTATTTGCCACTGGTATTACTAGTATTACTAATTACTTGTACTTTCTAATTTTTTTTTTACTAATTTCATTATTAATTTCTTTTTATTTACAACTAATTTTACTACTTATTAATTGTATTTGTTTCTAAATAATTTTATTTACTACTAATTTTACAACTAAATAATTGTAATTATTATCAACGTTACTACTAGTTAATTGTAATTACTACTAATTTTAATACTAATTAATCTTGATTACTGACAATATAATAATATTAATAATATTAATATTGTAATTAGTACTCATTTTAATACTATTTTTATGATGAATTTCTTTTTTTATTACGAACTTATTTATTCACTACTAGTTGCATTACTAATTAGTTGAATTGAACATTTTTTACTAATTTCATTACTTATTCCTTTTATTTACCACTAATTTTACTACTAATTAATTGTATTTGTTTCTAAATAATTTATTTACTAATTCTACTACTAAATAATTGTATTTGTTTGTAAATAATTTTATTTACAAATCTTTCTACTAATAATTTTTTATAATTAATAGATTTTATCCACTACGAATTTTACTACTTATTAATTTATTTAATTTACTTCCTATTTACTACAAATTGTATTACTAATTACTTGTTTTTTGTTACTAATTTTTTTGTACTAATTTCATTTTTAGTCCCTGTTATTTACTTCTAATTTTACTACTAATTAATTGTATTTATTTTATAATTAATTGTATTCATTTTTAATTAACTGTATTTATTACTAATTAATTTTACTTACAACTAATTATTATAAATGTTACTAATTAATTGTATTCATAACTAATTTTTCTACTAATAAACTAATTAATTTGTACCAATCTATCGTTTTTACTACTTTATTTAATTTATTTATTTACTAAAAATTGCAGTACTAATTAGTAATTGTATTTACTACTAATTTTATCGTTAGTTAGCAATATTTACTGCTAATTTTATTATTAACTAATAATGTTTGTCGCTCCTTTTAGTATTATTAACTTCTATAAATCACTAATGTTATTACTAATTAATTGTATTTAATACTAATTTTGCTGCAACTTGTTTGTATTTAGTACTAAAGTTTTTAGTAAATAATTAAATTTACTAATAATTTAATGACTAATAATTAATTAGTATACTTGTTGCTAATTCAAGTACTAATGATATTTATCTGTAATTCAACTACTTTTTAATTTTTAATATTAATTTAGCTATTAATTTTTTTACTATTAATTTAACTAATATTTATTTTTTACTATTAATATAACTACTAACTAATGTTTTCACTGCTAATTTAATTTCTTATTATTTTTTACGATTAATATAACTACTAATTAATTTGTTTACTATTAATAAAACTACTAATTATATTTATCTATAATTCAACTACTTATTAATTTTTAATATTAATTTAACTAATAATTATTTTTTACTATTAATTTAACTAATAATTATTTTTTACTATTAATATAACTACTAACTAATGTTTTCACAGCTAATTTAATTTCTAAGTATTTTTACTATTAATATAGCTACTAATTAATTTGTTTACTATTAATAAAACTACTAATTATTTTTTACTATTAATTTAACTACTAATTAATGTTTTCACTGCTAATTCAATTGCTAAATAATTATACTTGTCACTAATTTTCCGACTAATTTAACTATTAATTATTTTTTACTACTAATTAATTTTTTCCTACTAATTTAACTACTAATTTTATTTTTACTATCAATTTAACTACTAATTAGTGTGTTCACTGCTTATTAATTATACTTGTCACTAATTTTTCTCCTAACTTAACTACTAATTATTTTTCACTACTAATTTAACTACTAATTAATATTTCCACTGCCAATTTAATTGCTAATTAGCCACAATTGTTACTAATTTTACTAATAATTTAACTACTAATTTATATTTTCACTGCTAATTTAATTGCTAATTAGCTACAATTGTTACTAATTTTACTAATAATTTAACTACTAATTAATATTTTCACTGCTAATTTAATTGCTAATTAGCTACAATTGTTACTGATTTTACTAATAATTTAACTACTAATTTATATTTTCACTGCTAATTTAATTGCTAATTAGCTACAATTGTTACTAATTTTACTAATAATTTAACTACTAATTAGTATTTTCACTGCTAATTTAATTGCTAATTAGCTACAATTGTTGCTAATTTTACTAATAATTTAACTACTAATTAATTGTTTATTACTAATAATTTTATTACTGATTGTAATTTCATTTGAATTTAATTTTAAAACAAAATTTTCTTTTTATTTTTTTTTACGTGAAATTAAAAAATTAAAAAATTTCGATTTTCAAGGAGAAATACGCAGAAAAGAGGAAAATTGATGAAAGCGAGAGAAATATGGAGTCGTTCGCGTTTAAAATGAAAGGGAAATTAGTAATTTTTCTTTCTATTTCTCTCAGTTTTTTTTTTCTTGTTTCTAAAAAATATTCGAACGTTTAGAGATAAGGATTTTGATTTACATGATGACATTGCTCGAGTGACTTCGGACATATAGCCGAAGTCTGACGAGAATGTAAATACTGTAAAAGTGGAGGTGCCAGGGTGGGGCCTTTGCGTTTGTTACTTCAGTTCAACTTCAGTAGTTACAGTCCGTACAGCGTAGACCGAACCATGAACTCTTTAAGTAGTGTGACCCTATTGGTCCTGGCGGCCATATTTTCCACTTGTAAGTAGCTTTTACACACGTACACTTCCTGTTCTCCTTCCTAACACAAAACTAAGTCATGCGCATTCATACAAAAAAAAAACCAAAAAAAAAAAACAAAAATTCTTTGCATACAAATAAAATGTTCGTATAAAAAAAATGTTCTTCTTTATTTCATGGAATAAATTTTATTTTTCTATTTTTTCAAAAAACATGTTTTCTTCATTTTCATCTAAGGAATTTTTTCTTCATTTTCATCTGAAGAATTTTTTCTTCATTTTCTGCAAAAAAAAAAATGTTTTCTTTATTTTCATCTAAAAAATATTTTCTTCATTTTTATAAAAAAAAAAATGTTTTCTTCATTTTCATTTTTAAAAAATGTTTTCTTCATTTTTATTTTTAAAAAATGTTTTCTTCATTTTTATCTAAAAAACGTTTTCTTCATTTTCATCTAAAAAACGTTTTCTTCATTTTTATAAAAAAAAATGTTGTTTTCTTTATTTTCATCTAAAAAACGTTTTCTTCACTTTTTAAAAAAAAATGTTGTTTTCTTCATTTTCATCTAAAAAAAAGTTTTCTTCATTTTCATCGAAAAAACGTTTTATCTATTTTTATCAAATAAATTATTTCTTCACTTTTTTTTCAATTAAAACAAATTTTTTGCCTCTTTCGTCCAAAAAGAGAATTTTTTGTCTAAAACAAGTTTTTTATACCAAAAAAGTTTTTTTTCTCGAAAATACAAAACCGCAGCGCACAGATTTTCTATGGTTTTTAAATTGAGACCAAAAAAAAAAAAAATTAACGTTTTTACTACGTTTTCTGTCTCAATTTGAAATCCTTTAGAAAACTAAGAAAAATCCACATAAAAAATAAACAGTTTTTCAAAATTAAAAAAAATTAAATTTTTAATTAGCGACAGTTGCTAAATAAGTTAATAATAGCAAAGATGATTATGATAATAATTATTATAATTGTAATATAATAAATTATAATTACAATAATAAAAAATAACTCGAATTTTAATAATAAATGACAATTATAATAATAATAATAATAATAAATAATAACTCGAATTTTAATAATAAATAATAATTATATTAATAAATAATAATTATATTATTAAATAATTATTGTAAATGTAGTAATAAATAATAATTATTATAATTACCGCCGAGTGATAAATTCAAGTATGACGTCAAATGTCAAATATTATAAATAAACTTAAATAAATAATTATTAAAAATATAGTATTAAATAATAATTATTACAGTTACCACCGAGTGATGAATTTAAATATGACATCAATTTATACTTTTTTATTTTTATATATAAAAAAAATAAATATAAATAAATAATTATTATAAATATAGGAATTTAAATTATTATTAATATAATAATAATAATAATAATAATAATAATAATAATAAAAATAATAATAATAATCATGATAATAATAATAATGATAATTAATATTAATTATTATTATTATTGTTATTATTATTAATTTTACAACAAATAATAAAATAAAAAATAAATCCCAACAATATAAAATGTTTTAAATAAAGAGCACTGAACGAAGGACTAAATAGAATGTTGAAAAGGAAAGTCGTTTTGTCGAACATTTTAACGGTTTTATTTTTAAAGCACAGTTAAATAAATTTTTTTTTTTTCTCTATGAAAAAATCTCACCTTATTTATAGAAATGAAAAGAAAAAATTTTTTTACCTTTTTTTAAAATATATTTAAATAAAGTGATATAATTTTTGAAATGAAAATAAAAAAAAGTGTTTTTCTCTCGAGTGTGAAAAATAATTGTTGTTTGAAAAATGAAAATAAAAAATAATTAAAGACACGTGTTGTTGACACGAAATGTCGACAACAACTGCGAGAGAACGCATTCAGATGCATCCTACACACACGAATGCAGGAGAGAATTTCTTCCTGGAAGAATGGGGTGTCATTCTCAAATCGAGGGGGGTTAAATGAATGCACATAACCATAATATACGTATTATATATAGTGCAGAGTCGACAATTCTTTCGTTTTATATTTATAGATATATACACATGCAACAATCTATATAGACTCGCACCGCGTTACGAAATAAGTTGGAATTCTCAACTCGCTTTCACTGTGTGTCGCGCCGACTTCAAAATCAATGCTTCCATAT